>CM053790.1:53034193-54261693 GCA_028749045.1 Cupressus sempervirens | reverse complement strand
AAAATATTTAGTCTAATTTTAAGAAAATTAATAGTCTTAAATGTATATGATTAAATAAAATAAACAAGAGTACTAGTTGTAGTTGTGTAATTCTAGTATTATTGATATGTTAAACAAAATGTTCAATAAAATAAGTATGAAGTAACATAAATGGATCATCTGCTCAATCCTATTATGACTTAATGTGAATGCATATGATCATTACCTTTACAATATTATGCACGAGAACTTTACTCAATCACAAAGAGATAATATAATCTATAAGCATAAATATTTACATACTTATCTTGGCTTGAATAATTCTAATTAAATGCAAGGATAATTTCTTGTCTGAATTCAAGACATGAATAAATAATTTAATTTAGCACAAGTACTATGCAAGTGTGTATTAATGCATGTAAAGTAGCTCACATAGTGAATTGATATACATACATACATGAACATTTGCATACAATCATTGTAATTAAGTATCCTTGAATATAATCAAAACTATTATATATGAACAAGAGATACAAGTTTAGAAGGAAAAAATAGCATTTAAATAGATACCTCTTCTCTCTTTGAAGAAAATCATAGAGCAAGGAAACAAAGATCACAAGGGTACAACACAACAACAAAATGCAACTATCACAAGGGAATGACAATAAAATCCTAGATCTCCACTGATATCCACCAAAATTTAGAGCTCTCCACACTCTTTTGTGCACAACTCTTCAAAATCAATAAAAAAAAATGGGGAATGATTAATGTCATGTTTTTTTAATTATAAATAATCCATAATCCATAATCCACAAGATCTCTCTCTCTATACATACATATACATAGATACATATATATACATACGTACATATACACATACATACATACATGAAAAAAAGAATACAATTTCTAAGAGTTTACAATTGTTTAACAAAATTAAAATTTTACAAGAAAATGCAGTTGAAGAATTGTTAGCTCAGAAACAAGAACATGGTTTTGAAATAGTACAAAAAGTGCTTGACATTAGAAGTCCACAAGTGAGGGTGTTGATTAATTTTGAAAACTTGAATGTTAAAATGAAATCTATCGATGATCAAACACCTATGCTAGAGTTACAACATGCTATGAAGTTGATTTTAGATAAGCTAGAGGCTGATATTTAGAAGTTTGATCATCAAAATTTAAGGCACAAGAGTGAAGGAGAAGGAGTATCTTTAGAAAGAGAAGGAGAATGAGCTTCATTAGAAAGAGACTACACAATAGAAACAATAGCTAGACAACATAGAAAATATTACAGGAGCCACTGGATAGAATCTAGGAAAGTGTTGTGGTAGTTACTATGACATTGGAAACACTAGTTAAATTGGTCTAGTTATTGATTAGTTGGGTTGATTACTTCATTATTATATGATCCAATGGTAATTTTAGTTATTATTTTGACATACATGAAAGCATTTTGATATATACATACATAAATGAAAATAATAATGCACTTTTAAAGAGTTTTCAATTGTTTAAAAAAAAAATGTTTCACAAGAAAATGCACCTAAAGAACTATTAGCTTAGAAGAAATGACGTGGTGTTTAAACAATATATAAAGTTCTTGACATGAGAGGTATTCAAGTGAGTTTGTTGATTACCAATCTTGAAAACTCAAATGCTTAAATAAAAGTTATCGATGATCAAACACCTATGCTAGAGTTACAACACAATGTGAAGTTTATTTTAGATAAGGTATAGATGAATATTCAGAAGTTTGATAATCAAAATTTAAGGCACCAGAGAGAAGGAGAAGGAGAAACTTTAGAAAGAGAAGGAGAAAGAGTGACTTTAGAAAGAGACTACACAATAGAAACAACAACTAGACAACATAGAGGATATTATGGGAGCCATTGGATAGAATCTAGGAAAGTGTTATAGTAGGTACTATGAATCACTTGCAAGTGTCTTTGAGAATTTACAGTCCAAATATCAAATTCTTATAAGAATGTTTCAAGTATTGGCACAATTTCCCTATAATGATTCCAAGTATCAAATAGTGTTTCAAGGTTGGGAACTAGTACAACATCCTATGCATGGTTTAGAGGTAATATCATTGTGGAAAAGGCTTCTACAAGGGAATGAGCCTCATGATTGTGGCATTTACATAGAAGAAAAACTTGTTTCTTCAACTCCTTACACTCATCTCTTTATTAAAGTTATTCTTAAGTACTTGCATATGCAATTGTATCACCTTGGAAAACTATATTTGATCCTATTAGCTAGAAACAACTGATTGCTCATTTTATTGTACCTAATATTATGAAACTTCTATAGGAATTTGTAATCAACCCAAATAATCAACAACTAGACCCATTTAACTAGGTTATGGCTAGTTTGTTTCTAAAAATATCTTCTATGACATATTTTTGTAAAATTTCTTATAAACTTTGCACATTTTTCTTGGTCTGCATTATTTTTGTGGAGGATCTTTAGGTAAGTCACTTAGTATGGGTTAAGTGAGTTTTATTGTTTTATTATTTGGATTTTGGAATATGTATGCAGTTGGATCAATTTTTCTATTGTGCTAAGATGTAATAAGAAGTTTAAAAAAGATCTCTTAATATACATGTTTAGAAGGAAATACAAAGAGATACCTAATTAGAAGGAAAAGAAACAAAAATTTACATAGCTTCCTTGAAGAAAATTGTAGGGCTAGGGTAGGAAAATGAAATATCACAGAGCAAGGACATGACACGACAATAAAATCACATCACAAGGGCATGCCATGGCAACAAAATCATAGAACAAGGGTACAACAAAAAATCATAGAACAAGGGAATGACAATGAAATGTAGAGACCACAAAGGCATGACAACCAAATCACAAAGCAAGGGCACGCCAAAAAAATGTAGAGATACACAATAATGAAATTGGAGAGCAAGGGCAAAACAATGAAATGTAGAGATCATAGCAATGAAATACACCAATGACAAGTACACGATAATGTTCAGAGCTCTCCACCCTCGTTTGAAGCTCTCCACCCTCTTTCGTGTGTAGCTCTCCACAATAAAAATAATTGGGGAATAATTTATGTTGTCTTTTTTATACTCGATGTCATCACAATTATGATGCCAACATCAATATTGCAATAACATTGGGGGAAATTATAAAAAAACATTGAAAATGACCGCAAATTGCACCACCAATGATAGAATAGATGGAATGGATGGTGTGAATGTGTTAATGTTAACTTTTATTCTTCTAGGGTAAAATTGACAACCATCTACAAGTCAAAAGTTTAAATCTTATTATAAATAGAAAATACTTTTATTAATGTTGATAAACATTCTACAATGGCAGAATGGGTGGAGCGGGATGGTGTGAATGTGTTAATGTTAACTTGTATTCTTCTAGATTAAATTTGACAACCATCTACATGTCAAAAATTAAAATCTTATTATAAATAGAAAATACTTTTAATAAAAAATTAATAATACCACATAAAATATTTGTTTCAATTATAATATTTAGAGGTATAAATCATCCATTTTTTTTCAAAATAAAAATAAAAAACTAAGTAAGAAACTAAATAAATAGAAATAAAGGAAATATAAATAATTTTAGATGTAGTAAATTAAATTATAATTATTTTGTAGTGGATATCTATCAACATTTCTTTAGATAGATTTATTTAAGATATATATACTAGTTAACATTTTAATTTTTAGATTAGTATAGATATATTAAATAAATCTTTAGTTTCTAAAAAATATTATTTCTTCACATTTTATAAATATTTTATGTAGTGTTTAATGATTTAAAAAAATATATATATTCTACTTATAATAAATATTAAGACAAAGGTTAACATTGGAAAAATAATAAATAAAAATTAATAATATTTCTTACTCTATTTAATTTTATTTAAATTAAAAAATATTTTTGATTTAATTTATTTACATAAGATTATATTTTAAATTTTTTTTAATATCAACCATATTACAAACAATAAAAGAATATAGTACTTGTTATATATATATATATATATATATGAAATAATATATTATGAACTATGAATTTGTTCAGGCATTGCAAATTTGGAGGCGATAAGAAGAAATTGATCAACGAATGTGATTTATTTAGACCGCAGTGAGCAAATTTTGTTTAGTGAATGCATATTAAGATGACAATGAATGCGAACTATTCAGTCAGCAACATTGAGTGATTTTTGAAGCTTTGGCTGTGATTGAAAACTAGGGTTTTTATTTTGTGTGAAGCTTTCTGACCAGATCTACTCCTTTTGCTCCACATTTGATTTTTGATTGGGTTTGCGCCTAAGGCTTTGTCAAGGTGGTGACCTCCAAAATTGCCATTACTAATGGCGGGGGACAGCATAACTAGTGCAGCTATCCCATGTAGCTCCTCGATTTAGGCATATCCCTTTCTACATCTAGCATTAAAGACTTTAAAATGTTTGGGGTGAGTGGTAATGGAAAGACTACCAAGCAAGTACTAGGTAATACATTTTCAATAGTAGTTAAATCTACTCTAGGTAATGGTAATAGTAACCCAGTCTCCCATAGCATCGATAGACCTAAGTCTTTTTCTGAGGCTGTGGGTCGACAATCGATCATTAATAATAGGGAAAGGTTTGAGTTTTCAAGCGCGGGTAACAATGATGTGTCCAAATTTGGTAAGCTCCCTTTGGCTTCTCTGTCTCCTTTTTCCATTGTTCCTAATCTTGAAATATTGGAAGAAATTGTTAAGGAAAAAGATAGATTAAGAAATACAACAATTTTTTTCTCAGCTGTTGAAATTGATAAATTTTTGCAAAGGAAATTTATGGATGACTGGTTCCATCATTATTGGAATAACAAACTTGGGTTGCATATTTCATTTTGTAGGAAAATACAAAAGGGTTTATATGTGATTTTCTTTGTGAATCATGATGCTCAAACAGAGGTTCTTAAAAAACAATATTGGAATGTGGGTTCAAAATCTTTTAGGGCTATTGCTTGGTCACTAGAGGCCATCCATGAGGAGGTTCTCGAACTTTCAGCTCCAAGATGGATATTGGTAAAAAACATTCCCCCTTTTTTGTGGCATTTTTTGTCGCATTTACTTGACCCTATTGGTAAAATTATTTGAATGGATGAAACTGTGAGACTCGTCCCACATATAGATGCTAGAATTCTTATCTCTCTCTTTCCTGGTAAGGACCTTCCTACCACTATTTCAATTAATATCC
The DNA here is from genome assembly GCA_028749045.1 of Cupressus sempervirens. Taxonomy (NCBI): domain Eukaryota; kingdom Viridiplantae; phylum Streptophyta; class Pinopsida; order Cupressales; family Cupressaceae; genus Cupressus; species Cupressus sempervirens. The sequence goes on along the minus strand of CM053790.1, from coordinate 54,256,484 downwards.
TTAATGATCCTTACATTTTTCCTATAGAGGTTTTGGGGGGGGGGGGTTGAATGCCTATTTTCTCTACTGCAAAGAAGGCCACCTCTGTAAGGATTGTTCGATCAATAGGAAAAAACCTAATCCCTCCAATGATTCAACTAAAAATATGGTTAATCCTCCTGTCACTAGTAATCCTCCCCTTGAGAATGCTCTCTGTCATTCAACCCCTACTTCTTCTTCATCCCTATCACCTCCCTCCAAAACCCCTAACCCCACTAATGTTTCAACTAAAGTTGTTCCTAACATTGTTCGGCTTGTGAATGTTTCAACTAAAATTGTGCCTAACCCTCTCTTTGCTATTATTGTTTAGCCTAAGAACATTTTATGTGATACCACTCCTTCATCTAGAGGTCTTTAGATGCTCCGCAGTCTTGATTTAGCTATTGATCTTAATATAGATGATGGTTTTACTATTGTTCAGGATAAGAAAAAAAGAAGAAGGGGAAATAGTAACTCCATGCCTAAATTTTTTTGCCCCAACAATAGTAATAATCATCATCTTAAATTGTTAACTAGTCTTGCTTTGACTAACACAAATACTATCAGTTAGAATGCTAATATCAATTGTAAGCCCCAAACTAGTGAGTCATCTCAAAAATTCCCCTAGAAAATCTTCCAAGAGATTGGGGAGGATTATGAATTTGAAATTATTTTGGCTAACCCCGTTCCCCTGAAGTCTAATAATGGGTAGTGCATGGATGTGGATTCTCTAGTAGATATTGAAGATGATGTTAACACCTACTCTCCTATTACCAAGTGAAGAGAAAGACCACTTGGTTCAAAAAATAAGCCATATGTGCCTAAACTAGGGGATTCCTCAAATATTTTTTTGGCCCTAGCTGATCAAGAGGGTATTGCATGCTCCATCTCTAACATTTTGTCTCAATGAATTGACTATCTTGGAATTTGAGGGGTTTAGAGTCCCCTAATAGAAAATTTGTTATCAAGCGATTGTTAAATTCTCTCCATTCTATAGACTTCTTTATGGTGCAGGAAGTTAAGTCTATGGGATTCACTTTGGATTCCAATCTCAATTTTATTTGGAAAGATGCTATTAAGTTTTACACTAACCATGAGAGAGGTAGAGGAGGAATTGCCCTACTTATTAGTAAGAAATGGAAAAAACATATTACTAATAATGGATGTTCTCCTTGTCAGAGAGCAGTGTGGGTTACTTTGTAGTATGATGACAAGACTTTCAAGGTCTGTGCTATTTATGCTTCAAATGACCCTAAGGAAAGAATTAAACTCTAGAAATGGCTTATAGACCTCCCAAATATGCCTTGGCTCTTCGATGGAGATTTCAACATGATTAAGTCTCATGATGACAAGTCAGGGGGTGTTCCCTTTCATTGGAAGGATAATGAAATTTTTTATTGGAATAGATTTTTAAATTCTAACTATCTTTTTTATCCTATTTTTGGTAACATGAAAACCAACCCTAGATTATGGCACACTTTGGTGCAACTTTTAGTAGGGCAATGCTAGGATTTATTCTAGGCTTGACAAATTTTATGCCAATAAGTATTTTTTCTCTTTTCCTCCTAACATCTTTGGTTTTATTGTTTAGGTTATTGCCACCACTTTTTCTAACCATCACACTATTTTGACTAAGACTAATTTTAATAGTAGTCCCCTTCAACACAAGTCTAGAAGTATTAAATTCATATTAAACACTAGCCTCCTCATGGATGAGGATGTTCTTGCTATTGTGCAGGTTATCAGAGGTATTAATAAAATTAACCTTTAGCACCTGTCCGATCTTGATAGATGGAAAACTAACCTTTCTTCATGGAGGATTTTTCTTCAAACCATTGGTCAAAGAAAGGCTAAGGATTACAAGTTTGTTGGAAAAAAATTATTTTCTAAATTGCAAATAGTGGAGAACAACATCCAAAGAGATTTCTCTAATATGGATCTTCTCTCCTAGGTTATGGCTGCTAAAGATGCTCTTAGGAAGCATTAACAAGTTAGGATTCATGGAGCCAGGATCAGATCTAGAGCCCAATGGCTCCAACATGGGGACAGGGGCTCAAAATTTTTCTTCAATCTTCTTGAACATAAACATATTAAAGAGTCCATTGATAGACTCTCGATTGATAATCAAGACATTTCAGACCTTGAGGTTATTATTTAGGCTTTCATTGATTATTACAAGACTCTTTTTACTTCAAAAGACTCCTCTGAGGTTGATTCTTTAAGAAATAAATGCAAAATACTTATTCCTAAAAATTTGGACTCGGATGATATTGTTGTGCTTGCTAAATATATCTCTATTGAGCAGATTGAGGGAGCTATCAAAGCTCTTAATAATGATAAGGCCCGGGTTCTGATGGTTTTCCTATTGAGTTCTATAAATCCAATATTAGTTCGATATGTAAGGATCTCCATGACTTATACTCTGAAGCTTTTTCTATTGGCTCCTTGGGATAGGATGTTAATAGGGGGATCATTAAGCTCCTCCCCAAGGATGGAGATAAAACCCTCATTAGGAATTGAAGGCCAATTACCCTTCTTAATATGGTTGGTCAATATTCTTCCTAAATTTGTTAACTCTACCCAAACTAGTTTCATCAAGGGTAGATATATTCTCGAGAATCTCATAACTAGTTGGGAAGCTATGGAGTAGTCTAAATGCTCACACCAAAATTCAGCCATGCTTCTTTTGGATTTTGAAAAGGCTTATGAAAAGGTTGAATGGGGGTTTATTCTTATGATGTTAGAGGCCTTCGGTTTCCCTCCCTCCTTTTGTAATACTATGCAAGTGCTTCTTAGTGATGCTTCTACTCAGGTTGAAGTTAATGGTGTTCTCTCTTCTCCTTTTTCTCTAGGGAGATCCATTAGACAAGGGTTCCCTCTGGCACCTTCTTTTTTTGTGATTGCTTTGGAGGCTCTTTTCTATATTCTCATAGATAATTCTTTATCTCCCGATGTTAGAGGTATCTATTTTCCTAATGATGAAGAGCTCATCAATTGCCTATTTGTGGATGATACTACGTTGTTCTTTGAGCTTTCAAAAAGTAATTTTAAGGCTTCGCAATATAAACTCAAATTTTTTTGTTCCATATCTAGGGCTAAGATATCTCAAGCCAAATCAATTTGTTTTGGGTGGGATGTACAGCCCCCTGATTGGTTTGCTCAATACAATTTTCAATGGGGAGGGCCCAATAAGATAACTAGATATCTTGGTATCCCTTTCTCAATGGAACCTACCCTCAAAGACATGTGGTCATGGGTTAAAGAGAAGATTGATAAAAAGCTTAACAAATGTCATAATAGGGCGTTATCTCTAGTAGATACAATTTAGGTTTTCCAAAAGATGTTGTCCTCTTACACCATTTACTATTCTTCTGCCTGGTTTTTTAACAATTATCAAATTGCTGAAATTTAGAAGTCCATCAGACAATTTCTTTTGTTTGATGGCAAGGGTAATAATAAAATTCATCTTGTTAAGTGGGCTTGGTGCCACATTGAGAAGGCCCTTGAGGGACTTGGGCTAAAGGATTTAAGAATTCAAGGTATTGCCCTATCTGCCAAATGGATTTTTCAATCCATGGAGGGTGACTATCCTTGGAAAATGTTGGTTAGAAACAACATTGGGAGGGGTGTGCCTAAGAAAGAAAAATCTTGGACTAATCTCCCCTTTTGCAACCTGATTATTGGTAATTTTCGTATCATGGTCCAAGGTTCTACGATTTTTAGATATATTTGGAAGGCTTGGGACCATGTTAGGATTTCATCACTAACAATTATTTTCATTTTAATAATCAACTCCATGGTGAAAGATCCATTTGGTGGAACCTTCACCTAAATGGTAAACCTTTGGCCCTTACCCAAGGGTGTTTTGCTAGACTATGGGCTTAGAAAGGTATTAAATAGTTCATAGATATCTTTGAGCAGAATCAAATCACTCCTTGGGATGAGCTTGAAAATAATTATAAAATCCCTGATTCCCATAAAATAAATTACAACATGATTGTGCAAGTTGTTGATGGTCTTCCCACTATATGCCATGTTGATTCTCAAAGGCACCTTAAGTGTAGCTGGCCTAGTGGAGTTTTCATGAATCTTCTTAAGGCCAAGAGTATATAGAATCCTTGATTGTATTATAGATATTATTGATCATGTCAATGCTATTTGGTACTCTTCTTATGATACTTTGATATCTTGTGGAAGAATTCTGTTGAGCCTAAAATTAGATGCCTTAGATGGTTAGTCATGTTGGACAAGCTGCCTATTAAGAGAGATTTATCTAATTCTAATATTTGTAATTGATACAAACTTTCTAAAACTATTAGACATTAATGGTGTTCCTAAAGATACCAATTTATTTTGGAATATATTATCATCTAACATTCTCTGGTAGATCCAAAAGTGTAGGAATGAGGAAAGGTACCAAGGTAAACTAAGGGATCTTACTAAGTTTTTTCAAAAACTCAATTATTTTAAAATTTCTTTGCAGGTGCAAGCTACCATGTTGATTGAGTGGGACAAGATGAGAAGGTTCCTTCATGATGGGCATGCTACTTTTTCCTACTATGAGTTGAAGCATGGATACCAATGGTGTAGAACCCTGGATGATCTACAAGCTTTTGAGCATGCTTGTATTAGGCTAAACAAAGAAATCAGTAAGAAAGTGAATGCTAGAAAAAAAGATTTATTTAGGCAGATGCAGATTCAAGAACATAAAAGCGTCATTTGGATGGAGGGTCCCTTAGGTTGGACTACTTGGGTGGTCAATTTCTATGATGTTCTTAGTTAGATAGTCCTTCTTCTCCTCTCTTTTTTATGTTGTACAATTGATACTGTTCTTCCTTTGTGAGGCTTGGCCTCCTTATTGATTTTCGTGGTGGTACTTTGGTTGCTTTGTATTTTTCGATACTCTTATATCTAATATAAATAATATATTATAATAAATTAAAAAGAAAACTACTTCTATATGTAAAAAACTATGAAGATAGGTTTTGAAGAATCATTTAATTTTAATACTAAAAATTCATTTACCAAAAATATCAACAACGTTTTAGGGAACATGATATATTTTCATCTTCTTATGTGAAAAGTTTTTTTGCACACTAGTTTTGGAAAAATATTTAATTAAAAATTTTTATAGTTTTCTTCTTTCCACAATATTTAGTTAGATTAGATTAGTTAGTAACTTTATTTATTTTTAAATTATTATTAGCCGAGAGGCTCTTCAGTGTCATAAGAGACCCCAATATCCGTGCAACAATTATTCTATGTAATTCATATTTTTAAAAGAATTAAAAAATAATTTAGTTTAATTTATAATCAAATTGTTTAGATAACCATCTCCTTTTCTATTTTTCTTTCATTGATTGTGTTGTTCATTGTTTCCATCAATTTTTTGCTATTCTTTTGTTTTGAGGGATTCAATATTTGAATTTTTTTGGTATGGCTATCTTTTATATGTCAGAAATGTAAATTGACTATTAAAATTATAATTTATGCATTTCATATGTTAATGTTTTGCATTTTTTTTTTGTAAATAATTTCTCTTAGAGTTGGGAAGATTTTGTTTGTGGGTTTGCTATATCTGCCACACACATTAAGGTTTTTTTGCAAATAGTTTTGTAAAAAAATTTCATGGTTTGCTTTTGCATTCATGTTTTTCCTATGAAATTGTGGCATACAAACACATAAAAGTTTGTATGAAAAATTGTGACTTTGGAACAACATGTGTGCATATTCAAGATTTTAAGACTTTTTATCTATTGAAGATTCAAAGATCAAAGAGTAAATTTATCAAGTGCTCATTGTGATAGAAGAAATCAATATATGTGTATGAATCCATAACCCTAATTCAATTGGTGAAGAAAAATAAAAATATAAGACTTATGTAGGTTTCATCAACTACGTAGATTGGAAAAACTAAAATATCATTGGCAAAGGTATGTCGATGATGTAGTAAGAAATTTTTTCAATTATTTTTATGTTAGATTGATTACATTAGCTATTTTTTGAGCTATTCATGATGCCAATAACACTAACTTATCTTGGATAGGAAAAACAGTGATGAGGGAATCTAGGGGTCAGATATGTAGAAGGGGAGGATGGGGCATTTTGAGTGGTTGTAATTGAGGTCTTGAGACAAGCTGAGATTTTGACATGAGATCTTGAATAGGTAGGGTCATTCAAGTGTTACAGGTCAGCCAAGATAAGTAAATGTATAATTGTGAAAAGGGGGGGAGGGGGGGTTAATGGGAGCACAAGTTAATAAAATGAGAAGAAACACATAAGCATATCAGATTTAGGGGTCAAAATGATGCATAATTATGTGTAGAATGGAGATATAGTTTAATGCACATAAAACATGTGAGAAAATTAGAAGGAAGCGATACATCTAGAGACATGGTCAATGATCATTCAATAATACTAAAACTACAAAATTTACTTAATAATTTTTTTTTTATCAGAGTCCAAAGTCTAATGGTAGTGTAAAAAAACAATGTACACACTAATTTAAGATTATAGGGAACTCACAGTGTATAGGGAAAGTGTTGTATAAGTTAAAAAATCAAAAGTTATAAATTTAACTATCTTATTTAATAAAGTGGAGGCTTCTAGTTGACTACTTTTTAATTAAACAAATGTAATAATGATATAACAAAAACTACAAAATACACACAAACCAATAGGTGAAGAAAAATGTTCATTTTTAATGATTGTTGTAAGGGAATGAAAGAAATAGATTGAAAAGAAGAATGGTAGGACAATGTTTCTCAAAGTTTTGGTTGCAATCCAAAAGACCCATTTTATTTTCATTTTTAGATTCTGAAAAGATCCAAGGTTTGTGAACCAAGTTTTAAAAGTGCTCTTCTTTGGATAAAAGAACCACAATATGGATAACCATTCCTCACAACTTTAATCACTTTATAAAATGCATTCAACTCATATATAGTAAAACTATGAATTTCTCTAGCACTAAGGAATGTTTGGCAATTCTAGTAGTTACTTCTAAATTGTCAGTTGTTTATGGTATCAACTAATGTATGGAATGTATGGAATACTACTACATTTGGGGCTGAATTGCAATGGTAGGTCATCACAATTGTGATGACCACCTCTCACCCAAGTGACACCATCATGATTTGGCTCCTGTTAGATGGGCACCGGACTTTTTTTGTCACAAATTGTGATGATAGGAAAGTTTGTCGCAATTGCGATGGAAAAAACTATCCTAACTTGGAGCAAGACCACAACAAGAGTTCATCTTTACACCATGACAATTTTGAGGGCTAGCCATTGGGGCCACCATTGCAATTGAAACATCAAAGAAAAAAAATGATGTGGGAGTGGTGGCTAGCCATCAACCCATGTCATAACCATAGTGATGGGTATGTGACAACAATTCTATGAAGCAACACCAAGCTGTCACAATTGCAACGACTTGTTGTATTAATAATTTTTTTTTGTCTCAAAGTCAGCTATGATGCTCTTATAGCTCACAGTAGATTCACATAGTTAGTTGGAATGCAATCATATATTTACATAGTTAGTTGTCATGTAATCATAGATTCACATAGTTAGTTTTCATGCAATCATAGGTTAATATTGAGCTTCACTTGGTTTTGAGAATAGTTTAATATTCTCTACTAATCAAGGCCAACCACATAAAGGTGGAACTATCCTAACTTGGAGAAAGACCACAACAAGATTTCATCTTTACTCCATCACAACTGTGATGGCTAGCCATTGGGGCCACCATCACCCGTGTGACATAAAGAAACAAAAATGATGTGGGAGTGATGGCTAACCATCAAGCAATGTCATCACCATAGTGATGGATATGTGACAATAATTCTATGAAGTGACACCTAGCCATCACAATTGCAACAACTTGTTGTAATAATAATAATTTTTTGTCTCAAAGTCAGCTATGATGTTCTCATAGCTCACAATAGATTCACATAGTTAGTTGGCATGCAATTATAGATTCATACAGTTAGTTATCATGTAATCATGGATTCACATAGTTAGTTTTCATGCAATCATAGGTTAATATTGAGCTTCACTTGGTTTTGGGAATAGTTTAATATTCTCTACTAAAGGTGGAAGCTCATTTGCCCCCCCACCCCAACATCTAGGTTCCCCATAACCATTTAAAATCTTTAAGAAATGATCCATCTTTAAAGTACAAAAAAAGGTTCCATACATGCAAAAGTGACACCATTTTCTAATCTTCTGGTGCATGTCATTTTTCCATCACATCTAAAATAAGATTCTTCCACTTTGAATCAAGAATGCATGTGCAACTATGTTTTATATACATAGACAATAGGTAGATCTAAAAAAGTCCAACACATTTATAGTTATTTAATAGGTCTATGCAAATCTCTAACAAAAATGCAAATGTGTTGGATTTTTTTAGCTTCACCTAATGTCGTATGTATATGAATTGAGATTGTATATTGAACTATGGCATCCTCCTGCACTACCTAAAACCAAGAGATTCACATAATTAGTTTCCATGCAATCATAGGTTAATCTTGAGCTTCACTTGGTTTCGAGAATATTTTAATATTCTCTACTAATTTAGGGCCAACCACATAAAGGTGGAATCTCATTTGGCCCTACCACCCCTAACATCTAATATCCCCATTAACATCTAAAATCTTTAAGAAAGGATTAATCTTTAAAGCAAAAAAAAGGTTCTAGACCTATAAAAGTGACATCAATTTCCCATCTTTTAGTGCATGTCATTTTTACATCACATCCAAAATAAGATTCTGCCACTCTAAATCGAGAATGCATGTGCAACTGTGTTCAAATGCATGGACAACAAGTGGAGCTGAAAAAAGACAAAAAGATTACATTTATTTAATAGGTCTATTAATTTTTTAAAATTATAGACCATCATGAACAATATTTGTGTTGGTCTATAACTTAAAATATGTAATAAAAGAACTCTAACAAAAATGCAAACCTGTTGCATCTTTGAGCTCCATCCGATGTTGTATGCATATGAATTCAGATTGCATATTTAACTATGGCATCCTTCTTTATTGCCTAAAACTAAGAGATTCATAAAGTTAGTTGTCTTTGAATAATAGGTTAATGTTGAGCTTCACTTGGTTTCAAGATTAGTTTAATATTCTCTACTAATCAGGGCCAACCATGTAGAGGTGGAAGCTCATTTTCCCACCCTGCCAACATCTAATTTCTCCATTAACATCTAAAATCTTTAAGAAATGATCAATCTTTAAAGTACCTGGAATGTCCTCATTGCCTCTTGCTACTCTCACCCAGGGAAGTCCATCTTCATTGCTCATGAGAAATTCATCACAGGGGTACATTTAAGACTATCCTCATCACCTACTACATAAAATGAATCTAATATTACAAAATACCCCCTAAGAAATAATAGTTCAAGTGAAATAAACACATGAAAAATGAGAGAGAAAAAGAGGAATATACTTACCAATAGGTATTGGCATTGCATATGTGGCCATACTATGTGTTGAGTGAGTTTTATTATTTTTCTATAGTGTTGAGTGAGCTTATATACATACTACATACGTAGACACACACATATGTGTGTGTATGTATGCATGTGTGTGTGTGTGTGTGTGTGTGTGTGTGTGTGTGTGTACATACATACATATACAAAGATCACAAGGGCACATACATACATACATACATACATACATACATACATACATACATAAATATATACATACGTACCTACATATATACATACATACACACACACACACACATACATATATACTTGTATGTATCTATATATACAAATAGATAATTTTTAAAGTGTGAACTAACTTAACTCAAGATCCTCCACAAAATTAATATATACTAGGAAAATGGGTAGAGTTCACAATAAATTTTACAAAACCATATCATAGCATGTATTTTTAGAAAGAAACAAGCCATCACCAAGTTTAATGGGACTAGTTGCTAATTAGCTGGGTTGATTAAAAATTCTTGTCAAACTATCACAATATTAGGTACAATAAAACAAATAAGATGTAGAGATCACAAGGGCATGACAACAAGATGGAGAGATCACAAAGGCACAACAAAAAAATGTAATTATTACAAGGGAATGATAATGAAATCCTAGATCTCCGCTACTACATACATACATACATACATACATAGGGTTCATGCAAGAAGTTGGGTCTCACTATTGGCCAAAAAGTGGAAGTGTTTTTCCTGTTTTTGAATTATATTGTCAATTGATGCAAAAAATTGAAGCATTTAGAGCTTAAATTAAAAAAAACTTCATAAATAAAAATTTTAGTAACCTAAACTTATTTTTTGAATATATAATTTATTTGTATACACATATGATATATATTTTTTTCGTATGGATCTTTAAAAACCACTTTTTGAAAATGCTTGTTTCATGTAGTCCCTGCCCCTAGTTCACATTTTTGCTATCATTGTCAAACTCTTTTAGGGCTATTTTTATATTGATGGTTAGTGACATTGTTTTGAGACTATCAGATATTATGCTATGGATTCAATTGATATGTGATGAGATTACCTAGACTCTACATTTCATGTATGCATGATGATTATTACATTGCTTTCAGTTATTGATGATGATTAGATTAGATGGTTTATTATCACATGTGCTTTCTTATGGATACTTACCCCATACTTGCATGTGTATGGTGTGTGTGTTTGTTCTTGGATGACATTTTTGATGTGGTTAAGGAAGGGAGTCATAGTCACCTGCTAGTCGAGATCTACACAATGCACCACTTCCTACCATTGCCTGTTTAGCTTAGCACATATACATATATATATATAGTATGTACATGCATCATTTTTTATATAGGTTGCAAGTACCGGGTATCGACTTCCCTGAATTGCCAGGATGAGCGTACCCTATCACATTATCTCAATGGTAAGAGAGGGGAGATAAATTCTCAAGTCCAAATCCCAACCCTTTAATCCATTTGTCCTAATTGAAAATTAGGACTAGTATCTGAGTTTAGTACCCTCTGGATGTGTCAGATGATGTAATTCGTGATATTAACCCTTTTGGTTTGATTTTGTATGTGTTTTGCCATAGTGGGTTTTTCATATTTTATTTTATGAGTCTTTGGTGTATTTTCTATTAATTAAGCCTAATTAAAAGATTTAATTAATGGTTTAATTTAATGGAAAATTAATATGATATTTTAGTATTTATTTTATTTAATTAATTGAGAAATTAATTAAATAAAATAATTAAATTTGAAGATAAAAGTTATAATTTTAAAGTTGGAATGTGATAATATTTATTTAAGTTAATAAATATTTTACCAATTAAGTTTCAAAAAAATAAATGAATTTAAAAGTGGAAAAGATATTAAAATTATTAAAAGATTCTAGATTGCATGATGTGTGCATATGATTAAAATATAAATATGTTAAGATAAAACAAGTGGAATTATTAAAGTTAGTACATGAGATTTAAAAAAATTTAATAAATTAAATTGAAAAGAGTAAAGTGAATATTAAATTAATTAATGTGTATTATTTTAATATTTATTCACATAGGAGTATGCGAATTCTCAGGAGTGGTTATGTAGACAACACAAGAGTTTGCACTCTAATCAAGCACATAGTGTCTACAACCTTGTGACTCATCTAGAAGGTTGGAAAAGACTCATGCTTAGTTGTCAACACCTTTTGGTTATTTCTAGAGACATTCTAGGTGCTTCCTGAGAGTTCTTTATATTCAGGCACTCCTAGAAGCTTAGGAGAACATTTGGAGAGCATGTTTGGAGGACTCAAGAATGTGGGAGAAGGAATGAGCTTGCTCTACAGTTTCTGAGGAGAAGTGAATTAGCATTAGAATCTAGGCAGACACTTGTGATTTTACCTATGATAGTTCCACTTCTTGCACTTCCTATATTCTTCGTGTCTTCTAAATACTTTCTGAGGATTTTATTTGTGAATGTTCCAATTATTTTAATCTTGTCTTGGATATTTAATTCTTATGTGAGAAAACTCCTCATGCGTAGATTTGAGGAAACTATGGGGCTGGAGTTTTTAGATGCCTATGGATAAACCTATTAGAATGATCAATTAGGCAAATTTAGAGAACAATTACTTCTTAAAAAAATTTCTTAATTCATTGAATCGAAAAGCCCTTTTTGTTTAAGCTAAGGTTATGATCTTGTTTAATATGTATAAAATATGCGCGCGCACACACACACACGCACACGCACACACGCACACACGCACACACACATGTATATTCATTAAATAGCAGTGGAAATCATTTTTATTAAAATTCGAATCGCATTGGTTAAAAAATGTTATTTGAAAATATTTTAAAACAAAATTGGATTGAAAACACTTGAAAGTGTTTATTTTAAAATGTATATAAATATCAAATCGCATATAAATAAAAATGTTTTGGAAAACGTTATTTAAAAAAAATAAATTGCAAAGTGGAAGGGGGCAGGGAGGGATGAATCCCGTACCCCCACCCCATTAAACATGGCAGAGGCCGGTGGCACTGCTGCTACAGGCTCTACGACAGTGTACTGTCGTAGGCCTGCATGACACCCCTCATTGCGGTGAGGTTTCTTTTAAAAAAATTGTGACACAATCGCATAAAACGACGAAAAAGCTCTTTTCAAATTGTAATTTGATTATGTTTAAAAAAAAAAAAAGACGTTTATGATATATATGTGTTTTAAATCGACTTTTAATATATTCAATTATCATAATTGATATTGTTAAATATTAATAGATTTTAAATATTATATATATAATATATATATATATATATTATTAATAATTGATCATTATTATATTTATTATAAATGGAATTTTATTATAAAATCAATCTTCTTATAATATGTATTGTTTTGAAAGTTGTTATTTATAATCAATAATTATTATATAATTTGCTAATGAAATCTTATTTAGTTATTAATTTATAAGAATCATTAACGAGGTAGTTGTGGGTAAGATATTAGAATTAATTTTAGAGATGTGGGGATGAGAATGTTATATAAATTGTTGAGATAGTAATATGAGTGTTTAGTGGATTTTCATTAATTAAAATTGGTTTTTAATTAGTTTGGCTAGATTTAATTAATGATGTACTTAGTTAAACAAAAATTGTAGAATTGTTATAAGTTATCATTGGATTGGAAATACTTAAATATTCTAATGAGTTGAATAAATAACTTGTCTTTAGAACATTAGAGAGAATTGATCTATTATCATTTTAATGGAAATGATTATTGACAGTACGAATTTGTTAAGGGAATATTAGTATTCATTGAAAAGAATGACGAATGTGGCTATTATTTAAATTTCCAATATAACTTGTTATTAAATAATAACAAGTCATTATTGAATTATTAATATTGGAGAATTGGATTCTAGTTGACTTTTAACTTACAAATTATAGTTAGTTATTAATCAACTGATATTCATTGGGTTGTTGGTATGGTTATGTAATTATTAATTAAATTAATTAATTAGAGTTAATTAAATTTAATTAATAAATAAGTTATATAATAGAGTTTTAATTGATATGATTCTTTTAACAAAGTTGTAAAGTATCTACATCGAAGTTGATAAGTCTTATTTTAATGACTTGAATAATGACTTTAGATATTTTAACAGTTATTAGTGATGCTATAATTATTATAACGATTAAATTAAGAGACCTAAATTTTAGTAATATTTAGTTGAGTTTTAATTAAGTATTGTTAGAGTGATAAAGAGTCATACCTATGTTCATTATTAATTGATTTAATTAAGATTAATTAATAAAGCGAATAATTTTAATTAAGGGACATTCAAGTTGAGTAAATATTTATCCTTCAGTTATTCTTAGAATGTAATTTTAAATAATGGAAGGATAATGTTATCGAGGGAACAAACGGGTTGACTTGTAGGTCAAATGATTAATCTTATATACTTGAAGTATACTTGCAAATAGAAACTGAAACCTCCATACTTAAATCAACTATGTAATTTTAGCAAACCAGAAACATATGTTTGCATTGTGTTTTCTCTATGCTTCTGTTTGGGTTTTTGGGTTGACTAGTGTTGACTAGTTAGGATGTCTACTAGAGGCTTGGGAGTTATGCGAATGTGATGGCATGTTGATGTTATTTGATCTTGATCTTTCTAAACCTAACCATGGTTATGTGATGGTATGCTCTATGAGATGTTTGTATTTACTAATTGTTATTGCTTTTCAGTCTTCTTGAGTGAAGCTGAGTTATATGTATCTGAGACACTTGACTTAGCCATTTTTGAGTCATCGATCAGTTATCCTTGGATTAGTTTCCAGTCACCATGATGGGACTGAAATGTTGATTTATTTCTTGATAATGTCATGTTGTGACATGTTTTGACTCAATCATTTTGGAGTCTTCGATCAGTATGATTTTGAGATATATTTTGGTTATTGAGAACTAATGGATACTTTTGATTATCAGTGATACCTTCAGTTGCCAATAGAGAACTGTTGTGGTCATGATTATCTATGGATGCTTTTCATGTGCTCATGGAGATTTAATGCTCTTATTATGGATTATTCTTTTGGTATTTTTCCAGTCACTTGTATAGGACTGTGGTGATTTTGAGATTTATGATTCCATGAGCTTAGAGTAGGTTATCTACTTGTAGTGTTAGGAAGTGGCTTGCAATGGGGGCCGAGGCCCTAAGTGGCTACTAGGGTAACTCATTGTAAGTTTTTTTAATAAGTAAAAACATTTACACTAAATGGGGATTAAATGAACCTAATAATATAATTGTTTGTTCTCGCCCATGCCTCAAGTGCTAGCACAGACTAGGATGGGAGTAGAGAGAATTCTTGGTTGTGACCTTGCATTCTGTAGTATGCTAGGGGATCACTAGGGGGCTAGGGTCTATTGAGAGACTGCCAAGGTAACTCTAGTGTGATCCGTGCGATGACACTTTCCCACTTGTATAGTAGGTTTCCTACATGTCTTTGTGTGCCTCTAAGATTAGATGTTAGTTTGTGATTGGAACCTTTGAGTTAGTATACTTTTAGGATTCCTAGACTTAGAGAGTATTTATGCTATGTGATTTTGATATCTTGTTTAGGACTTGAGATTATCTCCTCAGCACAGTGGCAGTGGACCATTTAGGTTCCACGCAGTCGAGTGGTAGTGCTTTTTCACTCTTATCATTTGAGATCCGTTTGAGACACTATGGTTGATGCATTCTTTGTTGGCATCTATCTTCATGGATTATGATGGTGGACATGTATCCTCACATTGATGATTTGCATATGTTAGATGATGTTATCTTATGCTTTACTTTGCATGTTAGATTTTTTTTTTTCATATGATGTAGTATGATTAGGAGTAACATTCCTACTATATTAATAACGATGATCTCTTCTATGATTTGGAATTCTACGTATGGAGGGATGGCTAGGATCCACGATGGTCTTATGATGCTATTTACAGTTGGGAGGAACTGTGCATTTAGATAATTATGTGTAGTGTTTATGATTTATGGCTATCTTTTATGATGGATGTTTATATCTTCTATGATGATGTATCATGTATGATTTGTGGTTTCATTTATGTTATTGCATCATAGATTAGAATAGGATGATGTACTTTATTTACACAGATGTATATTCTTTTAAGCCTTTCATACCTTGTGGCATGTACAACGAATGATTGAGCAATAAAAAATGTAATTTAAGAACATTGGACTTTTTATTATTATTTCATGTGGATGTAGTATTAGATGGAATCATTAATAGTTAGTTTAGATGTGATTCAACATTAAGAGATCCTTAAGAATGTAATCTGTTATGTATGTATGTTATGTTTACTTTTAGTTGAATGATGTTATTGCTTTCGTTACTTTATGTATGTGGTAGTTTAACTTTCATTTAAAAAAAAAATGCTACCAAACTTAGTGAAACTTTAGGTTAATTCTTTGAATTTCTTGGCAGGGCATTACATTTCAGGACCATACCACACAAGTGTACGAACACCATAATTTGACAAAACAAAATAAATTTTTGTGAATATTTTTAAATGAAGTTACTTGACACACCAAAGATTGATGAAAATAATTTTCTTCAAATTTTTAATGAATATTTTTGAAATTAATTTTTAATTGATGATTAAGGTGATTTCTAAAATATTTCGTGTATAGATACCATAATTTAATCAAAATTTAATTTTTTTGATTTTTTTTTTAACTTCAAAAGAATTGTGTGAAGATTGATGACATGTAAATTAATTTTAAAAATATTAAAAATTTAAAAAGTTATGAAAGTTTTATTGAATCTCACTATTTAATGTTTATGAGATACTTTTGATTCTTAAATAATGGAAAAATAACAAATAAACTAATAATACTATAAAATTTACATTTTTGAAATCATAACAGTAAGACCTATAATAGGTTTTCATTTTTTCAAAAAGTTCAATGGGGACGACCATATAAAAATTACAACAATCCTTAAAATCATTGATTAAATGCCTTAGATTGTAATGCCCCGCCAAGCGATCCAAAGAATTAACCTAGAATTTCACTAAGTTTGGTAGCATTTTCTTTAATTTTAAAAACATTAAAGTAAATACCACATATAACTTATGCACAATAACAGAAGCAATAGCAATGTCCATCTGAAGGTAAACATAACATACATAACAGATTACATTCTTTAAGATCCCTTAACGTTGAATTACATCTAAAACAACTAACATACATGAATCCATCTAGGACAACATCCACATGAAATAATAATGATAAGTCCAATGTTTATACATTACATTTCAATTGCTCAATCATCCACTGTACATGTCACAGGGTATGAAAAGCTTAAGAGAATATACATATGTAGAATAAGGTACATCATCCTATTCTAATCCATGATACATCAAAGTAAATATATACACATGATACATTATCATAGAAGATCAAACATAATAAACTAAGTGTACGGTTCCTCCCAACCGTTAATAGCATCATTGGACCATCGTGGATCCTAGCCATCCCTCCGTGCATAACATTCCAAATCACCAAAGAGATCATCAGTATTAACATAATAGGAATGTCACTCTTAACATATACTATATCATATGCAGAAAGTAATCTAACATGCAAATATAAGCATAAGATAACATCATCTAACATATGCTAATCATCAATGAAAGGATACATATCCACCATCATGAAGGATGCATCAGCCACGATGTCTCAATGAATCTCAAATGATATGAGTGAAAAAATACTACCACCCGACCACGTGGTACCTAAGTGGTCCACTCCCATCGTGCTGAGGAGATAATCTCAAGTCCCAAAAAGGCTATCCAAAACACATAGCACAAATATCTATAAGTCCAGGAATCCTAAAAGTATACTAACTCAAAGGTTCCAATCACAAAATTGACATCTATTGCCCAGAGGCACACAATGACACGTAGGAACCTACTATGCAAGCGAGAAAGTGTCATCGCATTTATCACATACACGTTATCTTGGCAGTTAGCTAAACTCCATGGGTCCATACCGATCTCATGTGGCCACTAGTATCCTCTCATATTGACAAGGCATACTATGGAATGCGAGGTCGCAACCATGCATTCTCACTACTCCCATCCTAGCCTGTACAAGCACTCAAGGCATGGGCGAGAACCAAAACACTTATCTTTTTAGGTTCATTCAATTAGTATTAGGTGTGAATGTTATCACTTATTAATCCAACTTACAATGAGTTACCCTGGCAGCCTCTTAGGGCCCCGGCCCCCATTGCAAGCCACTTCCCAACACTACATGCAAATATCCTACCCTAAGGTCATGGAATCATAAATCTCAAAATCACAAAAGATAATCCATAATAAAATCATCAAATATGCATAAAAGCATCAAATCTCCATGAGCAAGCATCCATAGAAAATCATGATCACAACAGCTCTCTATTGGCAACTGAAGCATCATTGATAATCAAAAGTATCCAATGGTTCTCAATAATCAAAATATATCTCAATCATATTGATCAAAGACCCCAAAATGGTTGAGTCAAAACATGTCACAAAATGACATCATCAAGAATAAATCCACATTTCAGTGCCATCATGGCAACTAGAAAATAACCAAGGATAACTGATCGATGACTAAAAATGGTTAAATCAAGTGTCTCATACATAATAATCTCAACTGTAATTACAACCAATACATAGAGCATTCCATCACATAACCATGGTTGGGTTTATAAAGATCGAGATTAAAACATCATCATGACATCACAATCACATAACTCCCAAGCCTTTGGTAGACGTCCTATAACTGGTCAACACTAGTCAACCCAAAACTCAAAACAATAGCATAAAGAATACACAATGCAAATGCATGTTTTGGTTTTGCTAAATTTACAAACTTGAATTTAAATGTAGAGATCTCAGTTTATGTTTCCAAATTTAGAGAATGAATGGGGGAACATTTTATACATGTATTATTTTGGATGAATAAAAGTTTTCCTTAAAATCCTTCTTCCAATTATAATCTTTGTTTGAAAACATCCCTCATCAAACTATCAATTAACTTTCATATTCTTTCTTTAATAATTTAGAACAATTAATTAAATCTTACTAGTTAAATCATAATATAAAATAACTCATCGTTATAAAAGATGAACCTTTAATATATATCATTTATCAAATAATAATAATTTAAATTTATTAATTAACATATTTACATACTTACATATATACATACATATATATTTATATTTAAATATATATATATATATATACATACATACATATATAAATATATATAATTGTTGCATTTTATAAAAAATGAAATATAAAATTGAATTACACAATTTCAATTGGTGTCATATTAAAACTTTAATCACATACTACCACTATTTAATAACAGTCACTACTGGCTATAAAAGCCGTGCAGGCACCATGCCTGTCATCGCAGGCCTGCGACAGCAGTCACAGTACCTACGACCGCAGGTATGATGTCGTTGTTGGACGTACAGGGTATGGGTCATATACCTTCCCAAAGACATGTTTATTATTATTATTTTTCAAATAGCATTTTTAAAACACTTTTCTTAGAAATGAATTACGATGCAATTTTTTTAACATTCGCTCACTGTGAAATATATGTCATTCAAATTTTAATTAAATATATATGTATATATACATATGTATGTATATATATATATATAAAAGTATATATGTATATATGTGTGTGTGTGTGTGTGTGTGTGTGTGTGTGTGTATACACACATACATACAGAGTTTAATCAAATATCATAGCATATAGACACACACACACACACACACACACACACACACACACACACACACACATGCATATATGTATGCAGATTTAAAAATATCAACATAAATATACACAATATATAAATTCCAATTCTCAAAATTTTCTTATAAACCTTTGATCTCAAAATTTACTCAATAGTTTATCTAATGGCTTGGCTACAATTTAATCCCTAGCCCCGTGTTCTTTTAGATCTATGCATATAAGATTCTCAAATAAATTTAACTACCCATATTGAGAATGCATACAATTAAAAAAATAAAAAAATCCTCAGAAGACATATGGAAGACACTAAGAAGACAGGGAATGCAAGATGCAAAAATAGCATAAGTAAAATGATAAGAATCTACCTAGATTCTGATGCTAATTCACTCTTCCTCAAAAAAATCACAGAGCAAGCTCCTCCCTTCTTCAGAGTTCTCGAGTCCTCCAATGCTCCAATTTCTCTCTAAACACTATGTCTAAGCTTCTAGGAATGCTTGAATATAAAGAGCTCTTAGGAAACATCTAGAATGCCTCTAGAAACAACTAGAAGGTGTCACCAACTAAGCATGGGTCTTTTCCAACCTTCTAGATGAGTCATAGGGTTGTAGACATCATGTGCTTAATTGGTGCACTAACCCCCGTGTTGTTGACATAAGAGAAATAGAAAGGTGTGTTAACTCCCATGCAAGCTTATAACTCCAATTTACTTTTTATATAACTTCTATTTAAATTTTTATAACTTTCATTTTAATTCTTATAACTTTAATTATTGTTATTTATTTATTACTTTATTATTATTTTATTATTATTATTAATTTTAATTTCTAATTTTCTTTTATTTAAATCTTTTTTCTCAATTAATTCTCATTTAATTAATTATAATCAAAATATCAAAGACCATGATATTTTATATTAATTTTCTCAAATATTTAATTTATTAATTAAATCTATTTATTAAGACTTAATTAATAGAAAATTCACCATAGACCTTCAAGATAAAATATGAAAACCCATCATAGAGCAATTCACACAAAATCAGTCTAAAGGGTTAAAAATCATGAATTATGTCATCCGACACATTCGGTGGGTAACATATCCAGATACTTGTCCTACCTTACTAGGACAATTGGTTTAAGGGTTTGGGATTTGGACTTGAGAATTTATCTCCCTTCTCTTATCATTGAGATAGTATAATAGGGTACGCTCATCTTGGCAATTCAGGAAAGTCGATACCCAGTACCTGCAACTTACAAAAAAACTATGCATGTACATACAATATATATAATGCTAAGCTAAACATGCAATGGCAGGAAGTGGTGCATCTTGTAGATCCTGACTAAGCAGGTGACTACGACTCCCTTCTTTAACCATATCAAAAACACCATACAATAAGAAAACACACACACCATACACATGCAAGTATGGGGTAAGTATCCATAATAAATCACATGAGATAATAAACTATCTAACTAATCATCAACAATAACTAAAAGCAATGTAATGATCATCATGCATACATGAAATGTAAAGTCTACATGATCTCATCATATAACCACTGAATCCATAACATAATGTCTGATAATCTCAAACTAGTCTATCATAGTCTAATAATAATAGCAACAATACATCCAGAAAAGATGTGAATGAGGGCAGACACTACATAGACAAAATTTGGTTCATAAAGGCATAGGCTTGGTCCCACTAATCCTATACCATGCATTTCCATAAGGAAAAACACGATGTAAATTTTTGGCCATGGTAAATTCCTACTCATGCAATTAAAATGGGGTACTTGATTTGCAATTCAAAAATTGAGTGTCTGATTTGAATCTAGTAGTTAACCAAATTAGGTACTTTCTTACTTAAAAATTGGGTACTCGATTCTAATGTACCCATTGGACCCCAAAATATGCCCCGCAAAGCACTTTTCAATGATTGCAATCACTGAATGATAGTTTCAATCTACAACAACAAATTTCTGTCACAATTATTCTATTTTGTTGTTATCTTCTACAATTTAAAAGATATTAATTTTAATTCATAATTGGTGCAAACATGGGATCAAAACAATGAAGAAAGAAGAAAATAAAAGTTCTAACAAATGAGGAGATTGCAACAAAGAAAGAGAATGAAACACAACATCAACAAGAGAGTAGAGAAACAATTACTAAGTTGAACAATGTTTCAGAGGAGAAAGACATTAGGGATAACACGATAGATGAAGAGGCTAAAAAAGAGACCCCAATACAAAGAGATTCATGTGCACATTCTAATCAAACATTCAATATAGGTGTGTCTCCAAATCCTAGAGTCTTTTCTCATGTAAAAATTGGTAACTTTTTAGAAGCAAGTTATAATTTAAACAATTTAGATTTTCTTCATGACAATAGATTTCCAAATGATGATGCAAAAAAAACTCCAATGGAAATGCATGGCTTGAAAGAAATAGTAAAAAAAAATTAAAATCAAACTCAAATTCCAAATAACATTGAAAATGAAATGAGAATTGAAAATAACAATGGTATGAATGTAGATATGGAAACACCAATTACCGAACAGACATGTCAGGATGATACTAAAGTGCATGAACATAATTTTTATTTTCCTAATGATGTGCTAGATAATCTTGAGGGTTCGGTTTCATGGAGATAAATTAGGACACATGTTAATAAGTTACATAGACATTTTTTTAATAATTAGAAAATTGTGTTTCAATGTCAGTTGATGTTGCAACTAATTAAAATGTCTAAAATGCAAAAAGTAATGAAATGGTTAGGAATGTATGAAAACTTAAGAATAAAAATGAGACTTTAAAACAAGTTGTATGCACTATTTCTAGTGCCTTTGATTTTATTGGAAAGATAAATCACTCTAAAGATAAGAATCCAACACGTCAAGGAATAACAATAACTTTAGTTAACAAATCAACTACTGACAAAAGATTGATTAGTAACATAAGTGGATATCTTAATGTGAATCATAAGACTTTAGAAAGACCTGCAAAGAGAAGGGTTAACTTTGAATGTGATCCAAAAAATAGTTTGTGGAATTCTAGTGGTAGACTCCCAAGATCTGATATGAAACTTACTAATGAAGTCAAAAGTTAGGTTGAAATTTTTGGGCATGATAATACAACAGTATCACCTAATTTAGGAGATGTTATTAAATTGAGAGTTGGCTCAAAAATACACGATCCACATCCTAAACACCTTTTGGACATGACTCAAACTAAATTGTTTAGAAAATTTTTAGATGATAAGGTGTTAACTATTACCATTAGTCAAAGATCTTTTGAAAAGTGTAAACCATGGTATGTAAGGATTAACAAGGAAAGAATCACATGTTGTTGTAAAATTTTATTACCATTATGATGTATTTTGATCTATACATGGTACTATGCATAGTAAAGAAATGTTGCAAGAATGTGGTATAAAAGTACCACCTCAAACTAGAAAGGATTTCATATTAGGTTTATTTTGTAAGCCACCTAATGACCTATATATTCTTTTCAATGCATGTCTTTCTGGTACATGTGATATGTATGGCAATATTTCTTTGTAAGATGAATCTTTGCATGAAAATTCTTTGAATACTTTTAGACAACAATTAGTTGATGTAAAAAGATTCCAAACTATTGAATATCCTTTGAAGGATAGGAAGATTGTAAGATGGTGTGATCTAGTTATAGATAAAGTTAGTTGTCATGCATTTATGGATGATTTTAACAGTGTGATCATACCAAAACATGTTAAACACTCCAATATGCTAGATGGCTTGATGGAAAATTTCACACATGTAAGAATAAGTTTCCAATTGTTACAATATTGTCAGTTGTTGACTTTGTAGAGAACTACAAACTTGTACAACAAGATGAGGTACAACCACAATATTACAATTCAGTGCAAGTAACAATTTATATTCATATAGTTTATAGGCATGCAATTGATTGTACAAAGGAGGATAAAATTTTTTTGAGAGAGTAGCTTTTCTATATGAGTGATAATAAACTTCATGCATCTAAGTTTGTCCAATATTATTTCAAGTTATTTTATGATAATTTAAAAGAGAGAAAAATTCAAATGACACAACATTGGATGTGGCTAGATAATTATGCAAGACAATTCAAGAATGCTAGAATATTATATTGGTTGAGTAGGACATATAGGAAAACTAATATCCAACATGTGTGGAGTTTTTTTGAGGTTGGACATGGTAAAGGAGAACATGATAGTGTTGGTGCATGCATGAAGAGGGCCCTTTGTAGAGAGAAATCAAAATTTGAGGATAAAGCCAAATTAAAAAATACACATGATATTATGGAATGGTTGAAAAAAAATTTATAAACAAGATCAAGTCAAAGCTCTAGAATTAGACATTTCTTCTACCTAATTAAAGAGAAGAATATCTTTTCAAGATATGAATATGACATAATTAGTGGGTCAGCTAAATGACATTCATTCAGGAGTTTACATTCTAACACTAGACTATATGGACTAGGGACTTTGCTTGTTTTTGTTTGTTTTGTCTTGCAGGTGAATGACAAGAATATGAGAATACAAAATTGGTTGAAGATTGGAAATAGAATTCATTAGCACCTACTACCACACATCTTCAAGATGATATATTAAATGAAGACCAAAATGTTACTTTTGCATTAGAAAACTATGGTTGTATTTGAAACCTCATACAACCTGGTATGCATAATTTAAGTAATTTTTGTTGTGATCATGATTTGATTTATATTATTTATTTATGTACATGTCATTAATATAATTCAAGTAAATGTCATTTATATATTATTTATTTATGTACATATGTGATTAAAGTGTTTATGTATTTATCTTATCTTGTAGGACATGTTTATGCTATAACTGCACCTAATGATAACGATGAACAAACTGAGTATTGGCTAGCCAGATGTGTGGAACCTAAGGAAAAATTGACATGTCATTAAGTAGATGATGATGGTTTTGAGTATCCAATTGGGTCTGTCGTTATAGCTGGCACCGGGCCATGTACATACCTAACAAGAAGAAATGGTTTACCACCATTTGAAGACTACCAATCCAAAAAGAAGATTTTACACTATTCTCATTTGGTTGTGGAAATGAATATTAAATTAGAGAGATACAAACGAGACCTACCAATAAGGTATTATGGACAATTTCAATGGATGAGCATGAGATAGTCATAGATGCATTACAAAAGAAAGAGGATGCAGTTGGTACAGTGGGATGACTACACTTAAATCAAACATATGTAAGTTTTTTCTCTGTTGTTCTCTTTTTATAAATTTATTTATATAACTTAAATGTATTTATGTATTGTCAATAGAAAATTAGAGAGCTTATATATACCTTTTATTTAGGTTTCAATTACAATTTATGCAAATTTAAATATTTAAGGTGGATCAAACATCAACATCTTGTGCAATTACACATAGTGAGTACATACATTACACATATTTACATAATACAGATAGGTCTTATTAATTTATGCTTTTATTAATACATGTTTTTGTTTTCTATTTTGTAGGACCTCATTTGAAGAATGTCATGCCCAAAACAAGGGGCAAAAAAAAAAAAAAAAACACACACATATATTTTTTTAAAAATTTAACCACACTACTGAGTTTGATATGTTTAAATGCACATGTTAAAGTATAGGCATAATGAGAATAGATACGAGACCTCCTATCGATGTCTAGTCTTTCTATTTAAGTTTATAGTCAATGAATATGAAAAGATCGTTGAATCAAGGCAATCGTTATTAAATTGATTTTGACATTCATTTTACATAAAATTTTAAACAATATTATAAATAAAATAAAATAAATCATGATATTCAATCCACATACTACTAACAATTATCAAACCTGAATTTCATAAGCTAACATCTATCATATTTTAACACATCATTGTCTACCAAAAGACATACTAATTGAGTTCAATTATCTATTTGACACTTAAATTTAATCTAATAATCAATCTTAAATTTTATAGCCTTTACTATATGAAACAAAAGATAAATTACAAGGACACTATGTTTTAATCTTAAGAACAATATAGCCACTAATGATAAGATAAACTAATTAACTAACCTCTACTGATAACTTTAATTAACTCTATAATTCAAATTAACAACACTAAAATGAATTCTAATAGGTAGTATATCCTAATTGACTTTTATTTAAAAAGGTATGAATTAAATTTCTAACCATAAAACTAACTAATTATAAAACTTCACTTAATACCCAAAAAACTAAAATTATTGAATATTAATAGAACTTAATTTTCAAGATTAATCCTCACTAACTATTTTTAATTTAAAAACAAAATACTTAACATTTATGACATTACATACTAAAATTGAAATAAATTTCATTACATGATTACTAAAATAATAACAAAATAAAACATTAAAATTTTATTTACAATGTATACTTAACCTACATCCTTGCTAACATCTAACTCTAATAACATAATTTACTATAAAAGTTCAAAAATCTAATTAAATAAAATGCTGACTACTCTGAACTGAAAATAAAGTAAATTCTAAAAGTAAAACTAACTATTACAATTTACTTATCAATAGAACTGACTTAATCAAACTAAACCACCTAACATCTAGTTTAACCCACTCCACAACTAACATGCAATAACAACTTGAGATAATATTAACTCCACAATTTAAACATTAATTGCATAATCTTAAAGTAATAATACTTTAAGACTTCCTTCCCATTCTTAACAAATTAAAAACTACTAACCACCCAAACCATTAACCTAAAAATTCTAACCAAACTTTAACTTACCACACAACTATCTATCTAGTATTAAATTAAAATGATACAATTTTATAATAACAATTTAGTTTACTAAATACTAACTAATTAGATACTAGATTTACTCAACAATACTAGTCATTTTAATTTTACTAAGAGAACTACAAAAAACTAACAAATTGACTATTACTAACTCATAACGTTTAACAACTGACATTATTTGATAAATATATAAATTCAAGTTAATACTACTCTAACTTTTAACCCAAAGAAAACTAAATCTCACTAACACTACCTAACACTAGTTATACTAGCACCAATTTTAACTAACAACAAATCCCTACTAACTTAACCCTAATCTCCCAATCAAATCATAGGACTATCTACACATGGCATGGTGGGGGACTAGTAGGCTATCCCACCTACTTTCCCACTACCCAATGCCTCCCTTTGTTTCCCAACCTACAGCCTACCAAGGGGTACATTGAGAGTATGGAGGATGGTGATGGTGATGTGTACATCTCACCAAATATCCTTACAATGGCAGATCCAAGGAAGGATGACCCCCAAAGCCCCTCACATGGACCTAGGTCTACAACACACAGCCCAAGTAGCCTACCCATGGTATGAGAGGATAGCACATAAAGCAAAACAACAATACTATGCCCACTCCATGGTGATTGGTCGATGTGCCAAGGTTGAAATTTAGGTTTAAACACTTCAAACAACCCTTCTCAAAGGCATACAATGACCAAGGTTGAGACAATGGGGGGGGGGAGTGACATTAGCCATGTCATGATGGCAGCTTTCACCATTAAAACCCAAGCTAAGACACCTAAGTTAAGATGCATGGAAAAGGGGAAATAATTATGAGAAAAGATTTATAGGTGAGATGTGGGATAAGATAGGGTATAGGATATTTATAAGTATATATATGTATTCTTATTTATATTTACCCTTTTCTTTAAATTTGGTGATTATGATTAAGAGGGATATTACAGAGAATCTTTTTAAGATGCTCTATTTTCAAAAGAAGATTTATTTACCTTCCCATACAAACTATGGAATCTTGTAGGTGAATGCTTTGAATTTTTTTTTTCTTTGCCACCTCTTTTTTTTTAACAACTATATATTAACAAAGGGGTGTATATATATATACCTTCCAAATTTGATTTTTTTTTACTCAGTTTAATAAGGGAGATTGAATAATTTAATTAATCAACAATGCATGATTTATTTGTTTTATCTCTCAATATATATATGAATCAAATTTAAAATTTCAACATAACATAATTTCTTCCTTAGCATAATTGAACTTGAAAATTGCACAATAGAAACATCACCATTTTATCTATTCTTCATTACACATATGCATAAAAGGAATAACATAAGGTTCAAAAGAAAGAATGGTTACTCAATTTTATCTCTTTTTTTTTCTATTAATCAAACTAGTTCAAGGCTCCATCAGGAAAGAACCAGTAAGAAAACCTGACATCTTTGCCAAATACATCAAAGTTTAAATACATTTTGCATAATATTACAATTCAAATGAATTCTCCTCTAGGTCCTTCACAAGAGATTCTTTTTCCAATACCTTCAATGCATTAAGGGAAACATGGGAAAGACAAGGACCGACCCAGAGGTAAAACAACATAATATGATGAACAATTCAAGCATGCATTCCCAACCCAATTTTGCACAATAGGTTCAA
Organism: Cupressus sempervirens; assembly: GCA_028749045.1. Taxonomy (NCBI): domain Eukaryota; kingdom Viridiplantae; phylum Streptophyta; class Pinopsida; order Cupressales; family Cupressaceae; genus Cupressus; species Cupressus sempervirens. The sequence continues at coordinate 54,228,666 of CM053790.1, read as the reverse complement.
CATTGAACCAAAATAGGGGAGGGGGTGGATTTTCTCAATAGGATATGTCAATCACCATACCATAACATAGTCCTTTCAGGGCTAAAATTTAAGAACTTTTGTTCTTCTACAAATGCCCTTTCGGGGCCAATATAACAAGGGTGTTCATTCCTTCCCTTCTTCAAGAATCCAAATTTTCATACAAGGCATGGGATCACAAGTAGGGGCCCATACACCCTACCCTCTTTCCCTCCTCTCACCATGAGAGGAGACTCTACACTATTGAGGTCCAACTAAGGCCCTTCCCCCATACATGGCCACTTCTTCCCTATCCAAGGGTGAGTGTTGCCAAAACAATCCCCAAGCAATCTCCTCAAACTACAAAACATCAAAGCAAGCATAAGGATAACATCAAAAGAATAAAACAAGTTAAGATCCCTCCCAATGAACCCCCAACGCACAACCAAGCAAAACAAAAACAACAAAATGCCTAATGCATGATTCAAGAAATATTCAAGCATGAACAACATAAAGAAACAATTCAAAAAGAGTGAAGAACTCCTACCTTCACAAAAGGTTATGGCAAAATGGTGGGTTGAGAAGAGCTTTTCCTTTTCTTCCTTCAATCTTCAAACTTTCTCCAAAACTAGAGATTGGGTAACAACCCCAAAAATTCCCAAAAATGCCTCTAAATCTGATCCTAACTCAACTAGACTTTATGTAACCCCAAGGTGGAGTTTGAGTCACCAACTCATGGAGGAGACAAATCAATTTTTGCAATCAACCAAAAAGAGGGTTTTTGAGTGATCCTAAAAGTCAACCAAAGAGGCTAAGGGGGTAGAAAGTAATCCCCACCCCTACCATTACCCCTAGGGTACTTAAATTTAATATTTTTAGGCCCTAAAGACTTAATAGAACCCAAAAAAAAGCTAGGAAAATTTTAAGACTATATAAAAACCTTCAAAGAAAGGCAATGCAAATATCACAAATAACAAGGGGTTTAGTTTCATCTTTCCATTAGGTTTCCCAGTTAAATATCCTACAAACTTATTACACACATCAGTAGCTCAAGAAATCACATGCATATATATAAATTATGTATCAGAAAAATCATGTAAATTTAAAACATCCATCTTTCTAATAATCGATTGTTTATCCCATTCTACTCATACTTTCGACCATTAAGATTGCATAATCAAAGTGTTAGTTTTGCATTCATTTACTCCATCATTATACATGTTCATAAAGAATTAAATGATGAAATCAAATAATTGAAGTAAAGCATCACACATCATAAAATAGCATAATAATGTTCAGTGCATCAAATAATGTCCCGACATATCAAGTCATGAGTATCAAAATGATAAAGTATCAACTAAGCTAAGATGGGTTGGGGCGAGGCCTCACAATCACTTAAGTATCTAAAACATGAATGAATCAGCTAACCTTAGTTTCTTTTAGGACATTCACAATATAACACATTACTTCATTTCTAATATGATCTCCTATAACAATTTTAACAAAGGACTCATATTTGATTAGCACATACGAGGAGGGTCCTTAGAAAGAAATGTGTTGAATCAAATTTTTTTTTGAAATGAAAACATGTGCAAAAAATTTTAAAATAGGAGTGTGACACTTCTATTTATGTCCTTCACATTGTGTTACATACATATGACTTCACTTGTCTTAAGTTTATATTATTTTAGTTGTGTAAAATGTAGGAGTTCACATCTATTTGAAAATTAAAGGTGTGCACTTGATATCAAAAGTTCTTTGTCAATTCAACTAATGACCTCCTATATTTATGCATTAGTTTTACATTCAAACATGTTTAAATTAATGTTCCTATATTTAATTAAAATTATCAAAATTATTGGTCATGTAACATATACTAACAAAATGTGTCATAACATGACTAAAATATGTCACAATAAAGAAAATGGTTCATACTTACTACAATAAATTTTATTTGCCCCCCCTGAATCTCTCAAATAAGGAAACTAAAATCTACTCTTGCACATAGAAAAGCTTTGATACCATGTTAGAATCTGATAAGATTAATAACCCAAAAAACTAGTGCAAAGAATAAATATCTAAACTATGAATGCAAATGATACAAAATCAAAATAGCATCATAGAGTTAGTCTCGAAGAGAGTAATGCAAATGCTGGAAGCAAAATAGCATTAAGAGGATGCAAAAACAAGAGATGCAAATACAAGCTAAGTAGCATGCTTATATAGGCTAGGAAGAGGGAGGAGGTGGCAACACCAACCAATGAGGAGCAACCATCTATCAGACTAAAGATAGCAAAGTATCTTTCCAAGATAGCTATGGATGCTCACATGTAGGAAGGTGACACCTCACAACCATTCACCTAATAAGACATGCTTTATTAACCAAAGCGAGATTATTAAAAGTGTAGGAAAAACCTAGCAAAATAGAAAAAATAAAAAACTACACTAACAAAATTTTCCACATAGTGAGAAGCACTCACGAAGACTCTGGATCATACAAAGGTACCCCATAACATGAATATGGTCCCTCAAAAGATATTATCTCAACAAGTCAATGCTGCAGAAGTGATGCCTACTATGTTTAAAGACAAGTTGAAGTACCCCCATTTCTACTCAGCATCAGGATATATGGAAAGAATCTCCACAATTGCTTGATTGATTTAGGAGCCTCATGTAATGTCATGCCACTATCAATAGCACAAAGGTTAGGGGTAAGTTCTCAACCTTCCAACTGGATAGTGATATAGTTAGATAAAATGGAGGTGAAAGTCATCAGTATATTGAAAGATGTTCAAATACAATTAATAGTTGATCCCCAAATTCAAGATGTTATTGATATGGTTGATATTCTAGAGACATATGGGTTGCTCCTGAGTAGGGAATGGAAAAAATGACTAAGAGGATGGTTCTCTATGGATTTCACTCAGCTATGGTTACCATGGAAAGGATTGAACAATCAAATCAAGATAGATGTAAAACCCAAATTGAAAACAATGATTACAGACTACAATGCCCCAAATGAGATAGCATTCTTACAACCGGATTTGGGTTCATACAAGGTGATGGAATTTGGCACTATTCCAATCAATGCATCCCAAAATTAGGATAAGGGACTCAAGATACCAATCCCAAAGGATGAGATCGAGACACAATTCATAGATAATATGTTGACTAATTTGCAATGCTTGGGAGAAGAAGTTGATCCTAGTGTCTTACTCCTCCCAAGGTTTTGCCAATTACACAAAGCTATTCATTCTAAATTTCAATGTTCATCATGCCAAGAAGTAGTTGCAAAGGTGTTAACACATATGATGGAAGGCAAGGATAATCAAATTCTAGAAAAGAGACTCATGGGAGATCAAGGTCATGTAAACTAAACTAAGTTGGTAGAGCAGGTCGAAGAAGAAATTAAAGATCTAAATTTATCATATAGTGATACCTCTTCAAATAATGGAGGTTTGTCTTCTCCTCCCCTAGGAATGATCAAGATTTGGAGAAGAAGATGGTATATGAAGGGAAAGGGGTGGACTTCAGTCGTTGTTCACCCTAAACCAAAAATAGATGAAATTAAGGAATTGATAGAGGAAATTCAAGACAAACAAGAAAAACATACATTTTATCTATCAACATGTTACACTAGGGAATCATCAAGTCCACCCCATGAGAAGTTGCAATAGGTTCTCGAGAAAAAATCTTTTAACTCTCAGATCAAAGAGAAGTTAAGAACCAAGAAACACAAGGTTAGAAAGCCTAAGGGAGATCCAATATGGAAACTTTTCTTTGATGGCTCTAGATGCAAGTTAGGGGCCGATACTGGTATAGAATTGGCTAACCTAAAAGGTAAGTCCTTTTACACAACATATCAATTATAGTTTAGATGTACTAACAATGCTGAAGAATATGAAGGGTTGATCCAATGACTTCTCTTTGCACTCAAGAAAGGAGTCATGGCTCTCATAATCAAAGGATATTCTCAGTTGGTTATTCAACAAGTAAAATCATTATACTCTTGCAATGAAAAAAGGTTACTTTCTTATAGGAAGAGAGTATGGGATTTATTGGATGATTTTAAAGCTTTAAACATAAGGTCAATTCCAAGGAGGAAGAACATGGTGGCAGATGCTCTCACTATTTTAGTGAGCACATTACAACCAATCGAAAGAATAAATTTGAAAAGATTTTTAGAACAGTTGGTTGCTGCCCCATCTATTATGGACAATATTACAAATTTTCAAGTCTTTCAATACGATCAACACATACTTGAATTTATCATGTGTAGTGGTCACTTTAAAGGGCAAGAAATTGATGACAATCTGGATGACAAACCTAAGGATGATGAACTTGAAGATGAAAATGGGATCCTAAATTTAAAGACTAATACTATTCCCAAGGGGATGGTTGAGATAGAATGCATTTTTGATCATGATGAATCAGCACTTAATAAATGAATGATCCAAGAAAAGGGATCAAGCAGTGTGATGAATACAACTTAGGAACTGAAGAAGATCTAAGAATGGTCCGAATAGGGAAAGCATGCAATACACAAGAAAGGAAAGAAATTCTCAAGTTACTTATTGAGTATAAAGATGTTATTGCTTGGAGTTACAAAGAGCTAAAGACATATGACCCTAAGATTATAACTCATGACATCCCATTGAAACCTGATGCTAAGCCTTTCTGACAAAGGAAAAGACCTATCAATCCCATCCTTGAGCCCTTGATAATGAATGAAGTCAAGAAATTATTGGATGCAAAGATCATTTTCCCTATTTTCCATTCTACATGAGTGGCTAATTTGGTTCCTGTGTAGAAGAAGACTGGAGAGGTTCACCTTTGTGTTATTTTTCATAACTTAAACCCAACATCTCAAAAGGACAATTATCCTTTACTAGCACTTGATGAGGTTATACAAATTGTAAATGGTTCAAAAATGATGTCTTTCCTAGACATATATTCAAGATACAATTAGGTGATGGTTGATGAAGGAGATTGACTAAAGTCAACTTTCACAACTAAATGGGGAACTTTTACCAATAGGAGAATGCCTTTCAGACTAATTGATGTAGGGGCTACATTTTAGCAAGCCATGGATGAAGCGTTTAAGGGATTGCAAATAAATGTATAGTCATCTACATGGTTGATTTAACCATCTTTTCAAAAGATTGAAGCACTCACATTTTTGATTTAAGGTAGGTATTCAATAGATGTTGCAGGTATGGTATATCCCTCAATCCCAAGAAATGTTCATTTGGGGCCACTAAAAGAAAGCTCCTAGGTCATATCATTTTTGAGGCCGGGATATCCATTGATCCTAATAGAATTGAAGCTATTCTAAAGTTGTCACCTCCCCATAGTCGAAAAGAACTCAAGTCTTTCTTTGGGATGATAAATTTTGTGCAAAAATTCATAAGTGGATTTGTAGAAATAGTTTGTCCCCTTAATGATTTACTCAAAAAGGGCACAAAAATAGAATGAGTTCTAGAGATTAAGAAATTATTCAAAGATATCAAAGTGGCCATTTCTACTTGTCTAGCCGTAGTAAGTCCTGATTATGAGTTGCCTTTTAAGATATATTCCTTTTATTCAGAATACTCTTGTGCTAGGATCCTAACGTAGAAGAAGGAAAAGGAAGATGAAAGACCAATTGCTTTCATGAGTTGCCCTCTAAAGAATGCCAAGTTAAAGTACTCAAACCCTCATAAACAATCCTTTGCATTAATCAAGGCTATAGAGAAGTTTCATCATTGCATACGAAGAAGTAAGGTGTATGCAATTGTACCTGATCCAGTAGTAAAGACACTTTTGATGCAGAATGAACTTGGTGAAAGGAGAGGTAGATAGATGGTTGTACTTCAAGAATTTCATCTCAAAATTCAACCTATGAGATTAGTAAGAGGTCAAGGGTTGTCAAGAATGATAGCTGATAACTAGGACATAAATGAAAAGGATTTTAAGTTTGATAGTGAAATAAATGAGGATGATCATAATAAAATCATTGTGTCTCAAGTTGATATTGCTCAAGGTGTGGTGACAAAAATTTGGTATCAAGACATTTTTTATTAGCTTCTACAAGACCAATTTCATAGTTGGATGAATAGCTCACAACACAGAGGACTTAAAATGAATTGTGAATCCTACATGCTATGTGACAACAAGTTGTACAAGAGGAACTATGAAGGGATTTATCTGAAATGCTTAGGCCATGAGGAAGCAAAGGAAGTCTTAGACCATTTTCATGACAAGTATGGTATAGGACATGGTTTAGTAGAAGCAACAACTCACATGATTCTAAGGTTAGGTTATTTTTGGTCCTCGATATTCAAAGACACTTTTGAGCATGTACACTCTTGCCATATTTGTCAAACCAGTGCCCATGGAGAAAGGAATCTCGTGATTCCATTATAGCTAGTATATGAGGTGCACCCCTTTGCAAAATGGGGGTTGGACTTCTTTGGTTTGGTTAATCCACCATCATCAACTAGACATGCATTTATTCTCATAACTATGGATTACTGTACATGATGGATGGAAGTAGAGACATTCAGAAACTACACTGCTAAGGTGGTAACAAACCTTTTAGAAGAACACATTGTTACTATATTTAGAATGCCATTCACCCTTATGTGCGATAAGAGGTCTACTTTCACTTTAGCATTCCTAACTCAATGGGCATTTGAAAATCAAGTCATTATCAATTTTTCTTCAAATTACTAGCTGCAAGGAAATGGGATAGTAGAATCTACAAACAAGAACTTGATTACAATAATAAGATGATTGTTGAAGGAGAACCCTAGAGATTGGCATATGCAACTCAAATATGCCTTATGGATAGATCGAGTAAGAGTAAAAAATGCTTTGGGGAGTTCTCCCTACTTGCTTGTTTATAGACAAGAACTAGTGTTCCCACTTAACCTTAGGATACCTATTTTGAAATTCATGAGTGGGTATGCTAAAGATGTTTACAAAATACAAATTATATTGATGAATCTTTTAGAGATGGATGAGAAATGCACAGCTGCATTGGAGCACATGACTAAACATTAAGCTATCATGAAGAGATGGCTCGAAAAGAGGGCCACGATGAGATAAAAAAAGAAGCTTCTCTCAAAAATGAAAAATTTCAATTACAAGTCAAAATGTTATATGATAAAAAGATAGTGAATATGAAATTTGAAATTGAAGACCTAGTTCTCAGGTGGAATGCAAGGATTGAAGATAAAGGGAAGCATGACAAGTTTGATCCTATATGGCTAGGTCCTTATGTAGTGGAAGCTACATGGGGAGAAGGTTCTTATATTTTGAAAGATTTATCAGGCAACATTCTTGAACTTCTAGTTTATGGTCAATTCTTGAAGAGGTATTTTTGGTAAAAATACTTATTTTCCATGAAGAGTAGTTTAGGGTTTTCTATATGTTCTATAAATCTTTTTAAATTCTTGTATAGCCTTGTATAGTTTTTCCTTCCTGTGTTGTTGCTCTCTCAGAATTGTCATGAAATTTGTTTCATTATGTGTGGTCTGCTTCTTATATGGATTCTAAGCCCTCATATGAATATGCATATTCATCATCCCTAGAGAAATCCACTATTGGTTTGGTAATTTTCACTTCAATTTTATCCTAATGCATTTCTAAGTGAATGTTCTAGTTCCCTTTGCAAAAATTAGGGTTTTGTGTTTTTAATTCTGGTAACCCTAGAAGAACACTAAATTTTTGTTTCACTAAGTGTTACTATAGAAAGCTTTTGGATTATTTTTACATAGCATACCATTTTAGAATAAAAAATACATGGGAAAATCCCTTTTAGATACCCTTTTTATTCCTTCTTGAGTACCTTTTAAATTTTGTTTGCATTGTTTAATTTTATCTAAGTCCTTGAAATAATTTTAACTCAAGATTTCAATTTAATATTCTATAAGTTTATTTGAAAAATCAATTGAATAATGATAACCTTTGATCTTCCTTAATATCAAGGTTTTTCACAACAAAAATTACAAGCTATTTACTCCTAGCAACATAGCAACCAAGAAATACTTGCCCATAGGACCCAGTCAATGAAGGAATATGGTTTCAAGGAAAAGGCCCACATTGTCAAATTTTCTCATGATCAATGTTTGTCTCTTGTTTGCAAAGGTAAATTGCAAGGTTTTATCATTGGTGACATAGTGACTTCCTACCACATGGATATGTGGTGAGACCAACCCTTGTGGAAAGTATCATAGGTTTGCATGTCATCAACAAGTTGTTAGGTTGTCTAGATGTTAGACTTTTATATGTCACAAGGGATTCACTTTGAAGGAAATAATGTGTTAGTCTATGTTGTAAAATCTTCTCAAAATCAATGGTGTTTTCTTGGTCACCAAAGGAAATTGCAAGATCTTTATCCTTGTAGACATAGTGACCTTAAAGAAGTGTTGTGAGCCCACTTTTTATGTAATGCAATAATCACATGTTCTACTGCTCGATGAAATGTTGATCAATGGTGCTCACTTTGTTGCCAATGGAAATTTCTCAACTTTTCCCCTTGGCAACATAGCGAGAACCTGACATTTGTTCAAAGGTGTAAGTGGGTCATTTTTAAGTTGCCAACAATGAAAGAAAAAGCTCATGTGGAAGGATTCAACTGGATTGATTTCCAATTAGGAAGGTTGAATTCGAGTCAAAATGTTTTATTCCTTAATTATTGGATTTTTCAAAAATTGATGGCCTATTTTCAAATTTGAAAGGTAATGCCACTTTATTTCTCTATGATCCATTTATGAGAATTAAAGTTCCTCGTGTGAAATAGAACAACGGATATAGTGTAGAAATTCAAATAATTTCTTCATGCAAATGTATTTTGGATTTTCTAGAGCTAGAACCAGTTGAAGAGCCTATTGTCCCACCTCATTTAATTTTGAAAACTTTCTATATCATCAATTCATTGTTACATTCATAGAGAAAATAAGAAAGCCAAGTAAGTATCTTAGTTTGCATATAATTCAAAGAATTCTAATTTTTATTCATTATTGTCCAATATGCCTCCAAAAAAGAGTTTCTTTGAGAAGGTAGAATTTTCTAGTAGAAATATCCATGATGATTTTCTAGAAAAATTGAGTGACGCTACAAATAAAGAAGCCCAAATAAAGAAAATAGTTCCTATAAACCCTAGACTTTGAGTTGCAAATAGTTTGTTTGATAAGGGGAATTGGACTAGGGATGTCATAACTTCCAAAATAGGGCTCTAATTGTTCAAGAAATGGTTCTTAGAGAGAAAATATTTTTTGCCACAAGAATATTTGGAATTTTGATTTAGGTAAGTTTAGTCCCTAAGGTTTTCATGGATTCAGGCCTTCTCATAGTTGTAGCACTAAACTATGACCCAATAGCTAGGATGGTGAGAAGAATAGATGGGGAATGTTTAATGGAAATTACTATAGAAGAAATTTAAGAAGTTCTTGGAATGGAGCCAACCAAAAACTATCATAAGGTCATTGATTTTTAAGGATTAGAGAAGGAGTATTTTTCTCATAAAGATCAAATCAAATAAGGTGCATTGAGAGGACACTTGGATACAATCGATAATTTGACTTTTGTTACAAAATCAACTAAAGATCCTTTCAAGAAGTAGTTTTTCAATACTAGTGCTATAAACATCTAAATTACTTTCTGCAAGATCTATGGTGAATATAAAAAATATTTAATTCCAATAAATTTCATGTATATGGTGACACAAATATCTTCCTTTGGTGAGGATATTATTTTTGATTTTGCATTCTATCTAGCAGGAGAAATTCACATGGGTCTAGTTGGAATTGAAAAGAGAAAAATTGAGAAAACCTTTGGCTACTATTCTTTATTTATGCATGTGTTCTTGTATAAAAGTGTTACCTTATTTGAAAAGGAAATGGCATTGAATAGAGAATATGAGGGAGAAGCTTTGCCAATTCAATTACAGAGTGCATATATGACCTGGGATGCAAAGGAGGTTATTTTTGTGAGATTTGATAGATACTTCACATCTAGGTTGAGGAGCCTATTATTAAAGGATAATCCCAGGATACCTAAGGAAATTTTGGATTTCATTAGACTTATGAATAGCCCTACTAGTTTGAAAGTTTCCCATAATTGGGCAAATGGCATACCATACCCTGTGTCAATAGTATTCAAAGTATATGGATTCCAAGGAACTCCACATGTACTTCCCTACCAAGTACCTCTTAAGGTGGGAATAGTTGAAATGTTATGGAAGATAGGTGGATTGGAGGAAGCACAACTAACTAGTTAATCTAGGGGGTCTATTTTCCCATCTTGTACAATTGCCCACTAGTTCATAATCAAAAAAGGTGGTTGGTTATTTTTGTAAAAATTCTTAAACACATAAAAAATGGCTCTCTCATGATCATTTCAATGATAGTGTAAGATTTTTTATATATTCATACAGAGGGCTAAAACTGGTGCTAAAAAACATCAACACTATTTCCCTAAAGATGTAATAAGAAATGAATTCTCTCTCTAATAAGAATAAGAGGTCAAAAAGGAGAAGTAGGGAGTTTATTCTAGGGTTTTAGAGTTTATTAATTCTTTTGGAAAAGAGTATAATCCTTTGAAAGATGCAAAGAAAGAGGTAGATAAGATAAGTAAATTGATGATCACTTTTCTAGAGATTATGGAGGCAATGAATGAAAAGAAGACATTCTTTATCAATTTTTATCTTGAAAAGGCTTGAGAAATAATGAAAAATTTATCTTTTACCCCTACAGTAGGATCAAGAAAACTGGTTATTTTCAAGAGTCTGACTATAATATCATTAAGAATAAAGAGCCTACAATTAACAAAGTTAAACAAATAGTTGGGTCAACTAGTATTGTTTTGGAAGAGAGGCTTGAAGAGCCAAATTCCAAGAGGTAAAAAATAGAAGAATTTTTTTTTGCCAAATAGAAGAATAATCACCCACTCAAACCACATTGCATGTAGGAGGTGACCAGCTCACTGAGGAGCAAAAGGAGCAATTAGGATCCTAAGAGGGAGTCTTTATTATTGCCAAAGAGCTAGAAGAAGGAAATCCTTAGGACCCTTCCATGCTTAGCCTTGAGCTAACTATTGTTGATTACAGTGGAGGGGAATTAGACCCTATAGTAGAAAAAGCTAGTCTTGAATTTCTTTTTGATGACATATTTGTTAAATCAAGAGCTTTTATCAGTTTTGATGGAGAACAAATATTGAACTATTTGAAGAAAGGTGGAATAAGAGGAAGGCAAAGCATCATGAATGGAATAGGAATCCATACAAGATCAAATAAATGATGAGATGATGCAAGATTTTAAAAGTTTGACCCCTAAAGAAGGAAGAAGAATGATAAAATCATTTGGGGTTTTTCTTTTACCAAGTTGGGACATTATAGATGACATGGTTTTTAACATTGTTACCAAGTAGTTAAGTATAGATGAAAAGGTGAAAAAGGAGCTGAGAGGTAATAAATTTAGTGAGGATCATGTTGCATTAGTGATTTGGTCTATGAGAAGAGGATCCAGAGCCAGTTCCTCTCAACCTAATGATACTAGCATGATTGGAAGCCTGATTGTAAAAATGGTAGAGGATACTCTAAATGAGGAGGCCACAGAGATAAATTTTAGAACAACCAACCTCATTGTAGCCATATCCTTGAGGGAAAAAAATAAAAAAATCAAATTACTAGAAAAATATGAATGAGTTTTGGGGCCTTACAATAAAGAAGTGCAAAAAAGAATGGAGCTTGAGAGTAAGATGATGGGGTATTGAGGGAAATCTAGAAAACCTAAAATTACTTATCTTCATCCTCTAGTTGAGCCTTTTAAATCAAATCCTCTTATATAAATACTAGACACCCCATAAAGACCTCACTATTATACTACAAAAGATTTTGAAGAAGAAAAGAGAAAACTCTAGGCATTGCATGTGGAATTAGTTATCCAATATGAGGAGAAGTTAAGGAAATCAATCATGTTTCTAGTAGATAAAATTGGTTGGCCTACATTCTATGAAGAATTGGCAAAAGTAATAAACATATGGAATGAGTTGAAAGAAAATGAGGATGTGCTAAATCCAATTGTTAATAAATGGAACAATAGGGACAAAGATGTCACTCTTTTATGTTTTTCAGTTATCAGTTTCTCTTGTGAGAAAATAGAAAAGAATTTTGACTTGACTAATGATCTCTCCAATTTTGATAGTAAAAGAATTACATTATAGAGGAGAATCATAAACTATATTTCAAAACATAGGAGTAGAAACTTTGAACTCTTCCCCCATGCCCTAGATAAAAGGGATAAATTAGAAGATAAAGAGGAATGGGCCATAGAATTAGATGATCTATTATGTCTCTCGCTAAATAGGATCATAAAAGAAAAGGGACATGCATGGTGGGAAAATACAACTAAAGAAGTTGTTAAAGTTAAAATATTTTATGATTCTTTGAGAGAAGATTTTATTGAAATAGATAAATTAGGAGAATATGTGTTGAAGAAAGAGAATGAGATTCTGAATTTTAATTAGCTAGCTGACACACTTTTTGACAAGTGGATGGCATATTTTGTACATGCAAAGCAATTGCAACTTGGTGAAATTGATGAAGATGAAATGGAGCAAGATGATTTGCAAAGAACTAATACATTGGACAAAGTAGAAGAAGAGAAAGTTAAACAATCAACTATAGTAACAAATAAAAATGTTTAAAATGATGACTTGGTAGTAGGAGAATCAAGTGTAATTGTTAGTTTGTTAGTACAAGATGACATGGATGAGAAATCCCAAGTTCAACTTAGTTTTCAAATATCAAAATAAGATCCATCTCAAGCAATTCCAATGGCTACATATTCTAAGAAATGAAAATTCTAAAAAGACCAATCATGAACTCCTCAATAAAGAAGTGGCAATAGAAGTGATCCCCACAAAAGAATATTCATAAAACAAATCATTTAGTTGCACCAATTTTTGTCTTTTAAGATAGTAATTTTTGTAAAGATCTTTATGTATTAAGGACATTTATCATTACTCTCTATGCCTAAAGCTTCTTGCATCTCATGCTATATAAATGAGATTCCAAGGCCAGAGAAAGGGCCTAAACTATTGTACAACTTTTAGTTTTGCTAGTTTTATTTGGTCCAGTTTCCTTAATGCCAATTTTGTGGTGTCTTTTCTTTATAAGTCTAAGAATAAATTAATTTTCTAGGAACATGGTGTCTTGTCTTGAGTTTTTTTTAGTATTATTCCAATGTTATATAATTTTCAAAGAGAATTAATACAAAGATGAACTATCACCATATTTGTATTGTCTAAATCTTGTCTGCATTTTTATTGACTGGTTATTTTGAGGTTGTATGGGAAAAGCATGTCTTAATTAAATGCAATTAGGATAGATTAGTTCACTATTGTTTTTTATTCAATGATTTAAGTAAATACTTAAGTGGTATGATAGGGTTTCTAGGAAGTAAGAAGGATATGCATAAGATTGAGTTTTAGGGAAGATTGTTGATAAAATTGATTGTATTGCAATCAGTTAGGTCAAAATAATTAGATAGACTATGAATCCCAATGGATAAGGAACTGATAAATTATATTAGTTTGTATATGAAGATATCATGGTTAAATATCAAGTAAAATCTTAAAATCAAAATCAATTTTATTTCAAATGTATGAAGAATGTCATAACTAGTCAATACTTGTTTGGATATAATCTTTGTGTTTTAGTTAGCTATTGTTACCCAGAATTACTTGTAAATCTGAGAAGAATTATGACCAAACATCTACTATAGGGCTGATTATTGTAATAGGATTTCATTGAATGAATGAAGTGTGAAGATAATATCAAGTTTTGAACTATGTTATCCCTTAGGTGCACCTGCCTTGGTTTTGCAGAGCCTAAAGAGTAGAAAATATTTATGATTTTGTTGAAGTTAGGTCCATATTTGAAGAATTTTTAGTTGAGCATAGGAAGTAGCTAATCCTTAGACTATTTTAATATTTACCATCTTGGTATTAGGTATTTTTTTACCTGGTAGTTTAAAAACACCAATAGAAGTATCACCTAAATTCAACCACTCCAAACACCTCTACACTTGATTGTGATCCCTAGCCATGCATCTATGGCTCACATAGGACATCACCATAAAATCACTTTCTTTGGTTTGTAAGGGACCTCCCTTTCTATACATCCCAAATCCCAAGAGGTCATGTAGATTGTATTATGGGAGAGATAGTTATGACCCCATCTTGCTCCAAGACTAGATTTAGAACAACAAGCACACAAAAGCCAAAGTAATTTATACAAACAACTAAAAATTCACAAAAAGAAGAAGAAAAATAGCAGTGTAAAAAATCTCACATCAACCTCTTCTAACACTTCAAGCAATAAAAATTCTTAGTCTAATCCATTAAAGTGCCAAAAACTTCAAAACATAAAACTGTGATAATAAACGTGTTGTTCAGTCTATACACCTAGAATCCCCTCAAACTTCCAACCCTGTAAAAAGGTCAAGAATGGAATTTTAAACAAATACCCACATTGATCCCAACTTCTTCAAATAGTTACTAAGCTCCAACTAAAAATTTTCTCAATTGCAACATAAAGTTGTTAATGTTGTCAATGGTAACATTGATAATTTTTGAGCAACTTTTACATCTTTTGGAGTTTGACTCTCAAACTTGCTCGAAATGTTGTCAATCCTTGAAAAAATTATTAAATGGTTATAAAATATGTAATAAGGACCTTCAAACACTTTTTTTACCACTCTATTCCTCAAAACACAAAAAATTCTCTATACACTAATTAAGCAACTAGGAGCAAATAAGATCTTTGGAGACTTCCACAACGTAACTAACCTCAACCTAAGACTAAGTTAGGCCTATTATTCACCTAGTGGTGTGGCTAGAACTAGTACAAGCCAAAATTCCTTAGGATCCCTAGATCTTTTACAAGCCTACCTAGGTGCTCCTTCACCAAATAACCCAACCTTGACACTTGAGATGCAAGAAGAGTTGGTAAAGTTGAGAGATGCAAGAATTATCAAACCAATAAAGTAGTATTCTTGGGTGTCTAACTAAGTTCTTGCTAGAAAGAGGAATGGTGATATCAAACAATGTGTTGATTTTAGAAATTTGAACATGTCATCATCAAAGGATAATTATTATTTTCCAAACATGGAAGATATGCTACAAAGAGTTACTAGATTAGAATTGAGGTCTATAATGGATGGATTATTTGGATACAATTAGGTAGTTGTAAAGGAATCAAAGGAGTACAAAAAAAATTACAACACCTTGGGGAACATATGTTTATAAAAGAATTCCCTTTGGTTTAACCAATGTTGGTGCTACTTTTTCGAGAGCCATGAATGTGGCCTTTGCAGATATAATTGATAAGTTCTTAGTGGTGAATCAAGATGACTTGACAACATATTCAAATGATGAAAATGACGATTGCACGCACCTTGAAAAGGTAATTATTAGAGCTCTTAAGTAAGGTATTCCTTTGAATCCAAAAAAGTGTGCCTTTTTTGTTATTGAAGGTAAATTATTAGATTATTTGGTAAGGAGTTAGAATAGACCCTGAAAGAGTTGAAGCAATAGACAAGATTCAAAAGCCTAAGAATATAAAAGTGATTCAGTCCTTCTTTGGGAAAATATATTTCCTTAGAATATTTTTTACAAACTTTGATGAAATAAGAAAACCTATCTCTAAGATGCTGAAGAAAGGGTTTGAGATCAAATGGGATGAAGAACCAAGCATGAAATTTCAAAAAATCAAACAAGAAATAAAGGATGCCCCTATTTTAAGAGCCCTTGGTTATTCTAAGATAATGCACATATTTTCCTTTTCCTCATTCCATACTATTGCAATAGTTTTATTGCAAGAAAATAAGGATGGCTATGAAAAGCTAATAGCATTTTTTACTAAATTGTTATAGGATGCAAAATTGAAATATGACATAAATGAGAAACAAGCTTACACATTAGTTAAAAAAATTAAGGAATTTAGGTGCTACCTAATGGGTGCTACAATGATTGTATTTGTTTCAAGTGCTATAGTTAAGGACATCTTCTAACAACAAGAAGTTTCTAGAAGAAGATGTAGATGGATCAATAGGATCCAAGAGTTCAATATAGAAATTTAGATTAGAAAGTTGGTGAGAGGTCAAGGACATGCCAAACTAATGGAAAAAAGAAACCTTGAAGCAAATTAGATAAATCAACTTGATGATGATGGCATAGATGGACTATGTGATATGGGTATCTATGCTTGGTATAAGGATATCATATTTTACTTGTAATACATGAAAGCTACACTAGGCTTACATGATAATTAGAGAAGGGCCTTAAAGTTACATTCTATCAAGTATGTCATTGTGAGTGGACAATTATGGTGGAGAAGTATGGAAGGTGTGTTACTCAAATAAGTTGATAAAGATCATTCAATCACAATCATGAATGCGATGCATAGTGAACTAAATGGGTGACATTATATGGCTAAAAAATAGCTCACAAAATGATGAGAGTAGGATTTTGATGGCCTACTCTTTCAAAGATGCATATGAACTTGTGAAAAAATGTGATCCCTATCAAAGATTTAGTGGAAAGTTGAAACTTTTTGGAAACGTCCCATTGAAACCAATAGAAGTACAAGCACCATTCTAACAATGGTGGTTGGATTTCATAGAAGAAATCTCAACTAAATCCAATACTAGTTACTCAAGGATACTAGTGGCAAAAAACTACTTTACAAAGTGGGTAGAAGCTATTCCTACTAGGAATGGTACTAGTTGTTAGAGTAATTATTTGTTACGCTTATTAATTAGATTATCTTGATTTAGTTAATTAAGTTGTTTATTACTCTAGTTACTTAAGATTTCTCTTAGGTGCATATAATTAATATTTTATATTAATTATAATGCACAAACCTAGTTTTTCTTACCCTTTAGGTTTTTGTTCACCTTTATGGTTGAACTTTTGTAATTTTTGTTTTCATAACTTGGAATAAAAATGTTCTCTCATACCATTGAGATTTTCCAAGCTCTGCTTTGTCCTTTTTCTAGTTTCTCTTTAGTATAGGTTATTTGCATATAGGTGTTCTTGATGATTTGTGAAGTTGGGTTTCACAACTTCTACATGGTATCAAAGCATCCCTAATACTTCCTAGTTTGAAGAGTTTGAAGCTACGATTTGGAGTCAGAAACCCCAACTTTTTCAAGGTTTTTTTCTTCAATTAGGAGGAGGACTTTTTTTAGTTCACTTTAGGCCCAAACAAACACTGCCATTATGCTTAGAAGGCCCATTATAGTTAGAATCCATATAAAATTTTTGTTTTTTGGCTACTGTAGCATTAAGAATTTTTTTTTTGCCTCCTAGAAGGTTGCACAAATGCATTTATTACGAAAAAAAAGTTAAAAAAATGGCCACATAGGCTGCTCCACCCAATGACCACCCACCGACGGCCCCGCCGCCATCATAGTGCAACCTGCACCTAGTCCGTGCTTAGTGGACATCGGTGCCTGCTTCCAACTGTCACTGTTGAGCTACCCTTCAGCCACTTCTACTCATCATTGCTATTGCTAACACTTGTGGTACTACCCAGATCTACCATTGCCATTGCAACCTCTACCAATGGCACCATTGGTAACCCCCATGCAGGCATGATGCAAGCATGACATCACTTTTAGACTGGAATACATTAACATCCCAGTCAATTATGTCATCTTTATAGTAAGCCACATCATTTTTTGGTGCTGATCATCATTCTAGCTATTGACATCATCATTCTAGTAGATAATGTCATCATTTTGATGGCTAGATTTTTTTTTCTAAGGATGTCTAGTTTATGGCCATATGTCTATTAAATTTTTTTTCATACCTATAATTTTCCAGTGAGCTTGTCTTTTGGATTAGCAATTAGTTTTTTGGCTATGACTTGAGCAAATAGAGGTATTTTTTCAATCTTAAAAAGTGTTGGAAAGCTAGTTCTAAGATGGAGATGATGCTAGTTTCATTTCATTCTAATTCTATTTGAGCTCCCATTTTTTACATTGAAGAAGAGGCTTTAGTTTCCTCTCACTCTACATCTGAAATCTATGTTCTTTTCTCAGTTTTTGTGCTTTCAATAGTTGTTGCTTTGGTTTTTGAGGGATATATTTATCCATTATGGGGGTAGCATTTTTTTTCTATAATTTACTTCAGAATCAACCCTTGTACTTCCATCTTCATGTCTCAATTTTGGACCCCTCTGTGGCCTGGCTAACACCACACAACTATCACAATTGGAAAACACACATTACTCAGTTTCTTATGACACATGACTTATGTTCATGTATGGATGAGAATCAACCTATCCTATAGTACCCTTTTGAGGTTCTTCAATAGAGGAACAAAATGGATGAAGCCATGGGATTGATTGCACTAAACATCTCCAATAGTCTACTATTTCACATAGATGGTTTAACCAATCCTCGAGCTATTTGGATGATGCAGGAGCATCTTGACCCTTCATACATTATGATGGATTGCATAATATTTTAATATTTAAGTCATTTAGATTTCATATAACCATGTTGAAGAAATGGTTAAAATGTTTAACTTTGCATTGTGATGTATTAAAAAGTAGAAAAAAAATACATTTTCATTGTAATGGGAGTGCTTCAAAAAGCATTGAAAAATGTACAAGGGTTAAAAGATTGTGTTGGGTTGGTTAAAAAGGTGGTTGGGAAGTTGTAAACCACCAAAGTCACTTTAAAATCATTGTATTGGTCGTTCCAAATAGAGAGGGGTGAATGAGAACAAAAAAAGTCATTTTGAAGCAATTGATTTTCAAGAATTTGCCATTTTGATTGGTTTTAACTATTTTAGTGCTAGTTCCAGGTCTTGTACGGCCATGTACAGCCTAGTACCCTTGTATTTTATATATATTTGACTAGTAGGATGAATAATATTCTCTCTCATTTTGGTTTGGAACAATTTTATTAAGTTTTGAAGAAGTTATGCTAGTTTTGGTAAAAGTGGTCATTTGCAGATTTGAGGACGCCCAGCTACAGTCGGATTTATATGTTTGGTACAAGAATATTTGGATGAAAAAGAAGTTCTAGTTATATTAATTGGAAATATATATGAATCATATTTTATTTCCAATTTGTTTGAGTCATTTTCATTTAGATATGTGTCAGTTATGGTCATTTTAATGAAGACTAGTTTTTAAGATTTTTTTTTGAATTTATAGGCAATGATTGGTGCTTGTAGAACAATTTATGAATTGGAAAATTTAATAGCTTATATATTCAGAAGTAAAACTCATATAAGGTTTCTTTAAAATTGGTTTTGTTTTATTTGGAGTCATTTAGAGAAAGTTATTAGGCTCCCAAGGAAGGGTTACTGATTTTACTTCTGATTTATAACAGAGAAAATGGGTCTACATGAAGAGACTATAACATCTAATTGATTGAGTTATTTTGTCTCATCTTTTTATATGTTTTATAATTTCTAATTTAGAAAAAATAATACAAATTTTTTTTCCAGAAAATTTAAGGATTGAAAGTTATGATTAATGTACTCAGGTATAGCAGTCAGACCATGTGAATGACAAAGTATTGTAAACCAATGTTGGAAAGAGTTTTTCTTTGCCTCATGAGATGTCTAAAAATGGAATTTATTTCAAGGATTTTTAAAGGATACTCATCTATCGCAACATGTGGTTTACTACATTGCTTCTATTTACATCAGATTGGTATCAGAGCCAGTGAAAGATCTGGTTTTTTTGTGGGTAGAGATAACTGGTGATATGTGGATCCATCATAGTTGCAATAAGGATGTATTTGCAATTGTGCATGTGAAGATATCAAGCTGGGATCTTGGTATTGTCTTCATAAAAGATATGTCTAGAGTAGGATGTTGAGAGCAACCACTAAGCAAGAGTGGGGAAGTGCATCACTGGACTGAGTCTACTGTTGGGTAAGATGACAATAAGGTGGTATGAAGAAGCAGCATAAAGCATGATGGCTAGCAGCCAGTATTTACTCCATTAATGGGAGTCATTTGAGAAAGATAGAGTATGTAGAAGAAGCATGGACCTGGTGATAAAGACAAGGAAGTGAAATATTTGATTGCAGAACTCTCCACTACACATTTCCATGGGACATGGAAATCTTTTAAGCCTGGGAGTATGATGCGAAAGCATCTTGACCTTCATACATCATGATGAATTGCATAATATTGTAATATTTAAGTCATTGAGATTTCATATAACCATGTTGAAGAAATGGTTAAAATGTGTAACTTTGCATTGTGATGTATTAAAAAGTAGAAAAAAAAAAACATTTTCATTGTAATGGGAGTGCTTCAAAAAGCAGTGAAAAATGTACAAGGGTTAAAAGATTGTGTTGGGTTGGTTAAAAAGGTGGTTGGGACGTTTTAAACCATAAAATACACTTTAAAATCATTGTATTGGTTGTTCCAAATCGAGAGGGGTGAATGAGAACAAAAAAAAGTCATTTTGAAGCAATTAGTTTTCAAGAATTTGCCATTTTGATTGGTTTTAACTATTTTAGTGCTGGTTCCAGGTTTTGTAAGGCCATGTACATCATGGAAACCTTTTATTTTATATATATTTGAATATTAGGATGAATAATATTCTCACTTTTTTTGGTTTGGAACAATTTTATTAAGTTTTGAAGAAGTTATGCTAGTTTTGGTAAAAGTGGTCATTTGCAGATTTGAGGACGCCCAGCTACAGTAAGATTTATATGTTTGGTATGAGAATATTTGGATGAAACAGAAGTTCTAGTTATATTCATTGGAAATATATATGAATCATATTTTATTTCCAATTTTTTTGAGTCATTTTCATTCAGATATGTGTCAGTTATGGTCATTTTAATGAAGACTGGTTTTTAAGGATTTTTTTGGAAGTTACAGGCAATGATTGGTGCTTGTAGAACAATTTATGAATTGGAAAATTTAATATCTTATATATTCAGAAGAAAAACTCATATAATGTTTCTTTAAAATTGGTTTGGTTTTATTTGGAGTCGTTTAGAGAAAGTTATTAGGCTCCCAAGGAAGGGTTATTGGTTTTACTTCTGATTTATGATAGAGAAAATGGGTCTGCATGAAGAGACTATAATGTCTAATGGATTGAGTTATTTTGGCTCATATTTTGATATGTTTTAGAATTTATAATTTAGAACAAATAATACAAATGGTTTTTCAAAAAAGTGTAAGGATTGAAAGTTATGATTAATGTACTCGGGTATAGCAGTCAGACCATGTGAATGATAAAGTATTGTAAACCAATGTTGGAAAGAGTTTTGCTTTGCCTCATTAGATATCTAAAAATGGAATTTATTTCATGGATTTTTAAAGGAAGCTCATGTATCCCAATATGTGGTTTACTACATTTCTTCTATTTACATCATTAGACAAAGTTTCACAACTTGTTTGGCATAGTGAATGAGTTTTGGGCACTATAGCTTGATGTAGAGTTCTTTGACACCTACCAATATCCCCACCATTGAGGACTTATTGATGAAGTTCAAATATCTATGTATAGTTTTTTAGGGATGTGGGAAAAACAAAATAGATGATGAGTGTATTTTTTTTATACTCTCAAAGTTGCAAGGACAGTATTAGATCTTTTCTTCCACTTTCTGCTCCACTATGGATGCCTTGGGTAATTCACATTAGATGCCTTCTTTTGAGACATTTTGAGATTAGTTGACATGGGAATGGGAAAATATCTAACAGGTGGGTACCTTTGGCTCTTCTAGCCAAGCATTGGTTGCTCAAACTTCTTAAGGGAAACAAAAATAGAAATCCAAACTAAAGAAGGATACACCAAAAATTGATGCCAAACCTCCAGCTAACCCTTCCAAGGGTAAATTTACTTCAAAGTCTATTGGATCTACCCCCAAGACAAAGAATAAATCATCTAAGACCTATAGTTTTTGTAAAAAAGATGGACATCCCATTTCTAAGTGTTGGAAATGTTTAGAGGCTTTAGAGGAAGCTATGCAAGAGCATCACATTTTAGCTCCTAAGTCTGCATCCCCGCTGCAAAGAAAGGTCATGCTCTTACTGCACAAGCTATGACTTCTGGGCCTACTTGGATTCTTGATTTTGATGTATCTCACCACATGAAAAACACTCAATAGTTGGTCACCTCACTTGCTCCATGTGCTACTTCATAGATTACAATTGGAAACTCATCACATCTTTCAGTTGTGGGTTCTAGTTTTGTTGCATTAGCTGGGGGTTCTCTTTAGGATGTTCTTTTTGTCACTAACATATTGATGAACCTATTATCTATTTATCAGATTTTCCACTCTGGCTCTACTAAGATAGTTGAGTTCTCACCACATGATGTGGTTATTTGGGACTTTCTTAATCTGAGTTGATTGTGGCTACTGGTAGTGTTGACTCTACATCTCACCTCTATGGATTTGATGGATTTGAGTCTTCCCATGACACAACGTCTTGTCTTATAGAACATGTAGATTCAATAATTAGACTTTGGCATGAGTGTTTTGGCCACGTTAATTACAAATATATTTATCAGATGAGCATACAAGCACTTGTTCTTGGGCTTCCCCAAATTTCCTACACAGATGGCGTTTGTTAGGGTTGTGCTCTTGGCAAACAACATAGGGATCCTTTTCCACATGGATGAGCCACTCATACTTTGGTACCATTGGAGTTGATTCATAGTGACCTTATGTCATTTCCCACTCTTTTTCAAGTGAAAAATATGTGCTTACTTTCATTGATGACTTCTCCAGACATACATGGGTGTGTTTTTTGAAGTACAAGTCTAATGTCTGATTCATTTTGAGTCATTAAAACATTTGTTGAGAAGTAGTCTAGAATTTCTATTTGATGAATATGGATAGATAATGGGGGGAGTATGTGAACCAAGATTTTAGGGATTTTTTCTTTGAACATGGTCTTCAACAATAGTTTTTAGTGCCCTACACCCCCCAACAGAATGGTGTGGCTGAGAGAAAGAATAGAACCCATCGGGAGATGGCTAATTGTATGATTTAGTCCAAGTCCATGGATTCATGTTTTTGGGCAAAGGAAATAAATTGTGCCAACTATATTTAAAATTGAATGCCTCACAAGGTAGTTTAACATATGAAATCAAGCCTGATGTATCTTCATTCTGAGTTTTTGGTAGTGAAGCATGTGCATTTATACCAAATGTCTGACACCTCATTTTTGTTAGCTACTATGAGGATGTTAAGGCCTATAGGTTGTTTTATCCTAATTCTAGAGTGGTCCTATTTTGATGGGATGTCTAGTTTGATGAGTGCCTTCTTGCAATAGATGCCCTATCTCTAGAGTCTACTTCACTTACCATTACTCCCTCATCCTTTCCAATATCTTTTCTGGATGATGAGGATGATGATCTTGGTGATCTCAATTTACCTCCACCACAAGATCCTCCCTAGATTCCTAAATGGGCTTGAGCTATAGTTGAGGCTATAGAATCTCTAGTTGGTGACCCTTCCACTTCCTGTCACACCCGTTCTCATACTGCAAGTTATAATCTTCTTAGTCATGCTATTTATGCTGATCCTTAGACATTTGCAGCAATGACAATACATTTTAAGTGGGATAGTGCAGTGGAGGAGGAGTATTCTTCTTTGATAAAGAATCATACTTGGGATCATTTTTCTCTTCCTAAGGGAAGAAAGTTAGTTCAATGCAAATGGCTATATCATACTAAGTTTGTTGCTGATGGTTTCATTGATACGCACAAGGCCCATCTTGTTGCAAAGGGGTTTTAATAGGTTAAGGGTATTGATTATACTAATAGATTTTCCCCTATCTCCAAGATGAACTCTATTCACCTTGTATTATCACTTGTAGCTTCTCAGAGATGGCCCATTTTTTAGATGGATGTGAAGAGTGCATTCTTGCACAGTAATCTTACTAAGGAGATTTACATGGAGTAGCCTCAAGGATTTGTTTAGAATTTCTCCTTGGTTTGTAGACTTTGATGCTCATTTTATGGTCTCAAATAGGCCCCTCAGGCTTTGTATGAGAAGATGGACCCTTTTCTACTTTCTACAGGCTTTACATGCAACCATTTTGATCCTACCATCTATGTTTAGTGTCTTGTGGCTGAGGTTTGTATCCTTATGCTATATGTTGATGATCTTCTTCTCACAGGTAGCTCATCCTCTATGATTATAGATGTTTAAAGAGCATTGATGGAACAATTTGAGATGACTGATCTTGGTCTACTACACTATTTTCTTAGTCTTCGGATTGTTTAGTCCTCTATTGGGATTTTTGTTTATCAGTGGAAGTATGCTCTTGACATGCTTCATCACTTTTACATGCTTGATTGCAAGCGTACTCCAACACCTTTTTAGTTGAGTGTCACCTTTTCTACCTCCTACTCTTCACCTTCAATGGATCCTACATTGTACTAGCAGTTGGTTGGTAGCTTGTTGTACCTGACACACACTTGTCTTGATCTCTCCTTTGCAATGAGTCTTGTCTCTCAATTTTCACATGAGCCTCATGAGAGTCATTGGTAAGTTTCCAAGCATATTTTGAGATACATTCAAGGCACACTATTTTATGGCATTCATTACACATTAGGGATTCCTCACATTATTGGCTGCATTGACTCAGATTGGGCTGGTGATGTTGATGATTGAAAGTCTACTTATGGCTTTGTTTTGTGTCTTGGCTCTAGTCCTATTACATGGTCATGTAAGAAGTAGAATTCTCACACACTTTCATATATAGAGGCTAAGGATCAAGTAGTGGTGCTTTCTAGTTAGGAGATTTTATGGCTTCAGTAGTTGATGACTGAGTTTGGTTTTCCTCCTAATCATCCCACTATTTTGTGGTGTGATAATTAGAGTGCTATTCATATTTCTCACAACTCAATGGAGCATCAACACACTAAACACATTGAGCTTCATATGCATTTCATTCATCATCCAATCTAGGATGGTTTTCTCCTTTTGGAGTATATTCCCACTAATTCCTAGGTTGCTGACATCTTCACCAAGTCATTTGCATTACCTCGATATCTTTAGTTGTAGTCTATGCTTGGGGTTATGGAAGTTTTCCTTGGGGGGTCTTCTTGAGGCCTTCCTTCCTTCATGTTTTTTTAGCATGTTTGTTCTATCTCTTTTTGGAGAGGGGTTTTTCCCATTGGGTTTTCTCCTTTATCTCTAGTTTATAGAGATTTCTCTATTTTGGGTACTTGATCAGGCCTTTTTGTCGGGACCCATTTTCCTACTTTCATAGCTTTGCTAGGTTAGCTTCCCCTTGAGCTTCACTTAAGGGGGTGTTAGAGTAATTATTTTTTATGCTTATTAATTAGATCATCTTGATTAAGTTAATTAAGTTGTTTATTACTCTAGTTACTTAAGCTTTCTCTTAGGTGCATATAATTAATATTTTATATTAATTATAATGTGCAAACCTAGTTTTTCTTACCTTTTAGGGTTTCATTCAGCTTTAAGGTTGAACTTTTGTACTTTTTTTTTTCATAACTTGGAATACAATTTTTCTATCACATCGTTGAGATTTTTCAAGCTCTACTTTTTCTTTTTCTAGTTTCTCTTCAATACAGGTTATTTGCATGCAGGTGTTCTTAGCAATCTATGAAGTTCATTTTCACAACTTCTACACCAGTAAAGTAGTGAATAATTTTTTGTTGAATAGCCTTGTAATCAGATTTGGATGCTCTAAAAGGATTGTAACTAATAATTCCATGTGCTTAAGATCTAAAGAATTTATAAACTTTTGTGACAAGTATGGCATTATAAGGTTAACATCTTCTCCATACCATCCCCAAGGAAATGGACAGGTAGAATCAAGCAACAAGATTTTGTTGAAGATCATCAAGAAAATCCTAGAAGAAAATAGAAAGGCTTGGGATTCTAAATTTCCATTGGCACTCTAGGCTGATAGAGTAATAATGAAAAAGGCCATAGGATTGCACTATTTGATCTGGTTTATGGGATACAAGCTAGGTTACCTTAGAACAATTTGAGAGGCATGCACATATTTTCTTAGCAGTATGATGATGATCTCATTAATGAAATGTAGGTTAGAATGGATGAAATTATGCAATTGGATGAGAGAAGAAGAGATGCTTTTGTCATAAAATGAAAGGTTATAAGTCCAAGTTAAGAATTTGTATGATAAAAGGATAATATCAAGAAAGCTTTACCCTAAAGATATGGTGTTGTTATCAAATGCCAGATTAGAAGACAAAGGAAAATATGGAAAGTTTGATCCCATCTGGTTAGGACCAT
The DNA here is from genome assembly GCA_028749045.1 of Cupressus sempervirens. Taxonomy (NCBI): domain Eukaryota; kingdom Viridiplantae; phylum Streptophyta; class Pinopsida; order Cupressales; family Cupressaceae; genus Cupressus; species Cupressus sempervirens. Next base: position 54,202,393 of record CM053790.1, on the reverse strand, counting down.
ATCTAATTCATGAAAATTGGGGAGAAGACTCTTATTTCATAAGGGAGTTTCCAATTATTATTTTAAAATTTCTAGTTCATGAAAAATTATTGATGAGGTATTTCTATGGAAGTACTTGTCTTTCCGTGAACATTAGTTAATTTTTACATTATATATAAATATTTATATAGTCTAGTTCTTCCAATTCATCCTATTTGTTCCCCTCTACTTTGTTAGGTGTTTATCTCCAAAGTTGTCATTAGTTTTCATGTATACAGTCTACTCATCCCATAAATTATGAATTCTTGCATGGATATAGGTTATCTGTCACCCCCAGATAGAGTCACTAATGGCTTAATTTTTTATCAGCCAAATTTGGTCATATCTTGCAAAAATTAGGAAGAAATTTTGTTTCGATTGCTTATGGGTTTCTAGAAATATGTTATTCCTCATGAAAAAAACCCTAGGGCAATAGAAATGTCTCATGTTTTGTTGAATTTCTCATAAATTTATTTGCAAGTATAAATAGGGATACATGAAAAACTTTGGTTATATGTAAATTTCTTTTATATCCCTAAGTCATTTCATTATTTATCATATTATAAGTCAATCTCTTTAAAGGTGTTTTAAGTTGTAATATTGTGCTTTTTTTTCAATCACTTCATTTCTTTGATTTGAGATTTAACTATTCTAGAAGCTACGAAGTGGTCATCAAAATGGTCATCACGGTGTTACATATGTTAGTTGAAACTATCAAGTTAGTGTTGCAAGGGAGTGATTCACTAAAGATTGCATGATCATGGCTTGGTTCTAGCTTAAAGAATTTTAAGTTGTGAAGGTTTGGGAAAGAATCATGGTAGTCAAATTTTGAACCATCAATCCATCACAAGTAGTTAGATAAACTCTAAAATCTAAGTTGTGAAGGTGTGAAAGTCAACAATAGAAGTTAAGTTCAAGGTTATCACTTCATTGCCTATAGTTAAGAGTAATCCATGGTTAAGGTGGAAAAGAAATGAAAGAATGTAATCATGACTTCATAGGTTTAAGAGAAGAGTTAAAGCTTCAAGTTGTGAGGTTACAATGGAAGGTAATAATAAACTTCAAATGGTCATTGCAACATCATTGGTGATAAAGAAATTAAGGCATTTTGAGTTGTGAAGTAGCGATAAAGAGCCATAATGGTTAGAGTTTAAGTCATTGAAGCTTTGTTAGAGATTAAGTTTGATTTGGTAAAGTGGAGAAAGTTAATAAATCACATCTTTGCATGGTTAAGCTATTACTATAAATCTTGATTCATGAAACTACAAAAGATGCTCTAGGCAGTTAAGTATGAAGTTTTCACAACATTGTCAGGTTCAAAGATGAGTTTAAGTTTATAGTTTCAAAGTAGTGAAAGTAGTGATAGTCAAACATCAAAATAGCTATAACACTATCACAAGAGATAAAAGTGTTAAATCATAAATGGTTGCAAAGTGGCAATGCAGTCAAAATCAAGTGTTTCATTACTTCATAGGTAAAAGTCTTAATTAAGAATGTAGAGAGTGATGTTGCGATAAGATGTTAGATAGTTGTTTTGCTAGATCACAATGGTTAGTAAATTAAAGTAACAAACAATTGCAAAGTGGTGAGTTAAAGGATAGTGTAGTATTGTAGGCTTAACATAGTGGTTAGGGATTCAGATTGTGAAGCTATATAATGTTTAGAATAGTCTTTCTCACATGACTATAGCCAAAAGTAAAGAAAAGTAAAAAAGTTGTGGTGAAGTGGTGAATAAAAAGAATCACAACTTTACAGCCTCTAGTTTTAAAAGCATAAAATAGTTTTAAATGACCATGTCTAAGCTGGAAAAAATAGATATGAGATGGAAGTATGAATAATGAGAAAGTGAAGATTTTGTCAAATTTCCAAGGATTAATAGATTTTAAAGAATGCTAGTTTTAAATGCTATTAATGCCATGTTCCCTTTGTAGAAATAGATAAATTCAAAGAGAAACAAAGATTTCATTAATAGTTACAAAAGTGTTTGAGATTTTAGAGAAAAGTTTGAGTTGTAGAGTGAATTTGAGAAAGTTTCCAACATACAAAAATCAGAATTGTTGAGATAATTTTGTAGAAAATGGTGTAGAAGGAAGGAAAATTGATTTCACAAATACAAATTGAAGAGTCTACCTCAAAAAGAAAGAGCCCTACCATATTTGTAGAAGAATGGACACATATTCTACCTAGTACTTCCAATGCAAATGATAATGTGTTTAGAGATCCTGACATATTTTTCAAAAATGCAAAGGTTGTTGATAGGAATGACAGTGAATTGTTTTGGTTCTTTTACTATAGAAAAATGGAGAAGTTCCCAATTTCTAACCCTTGGACCAGGAATTTGGGAAAATTGATTATGCTAGATGTTTTTGTAGATGTTGACCTAGTAATGGACTGATAAAATCTTACAATCCAGTCAGCAAGTTATTTCATAAGTAAGATAGAAGCATCTTCTTGTTCTTAGATAAGGAGACATTTCTAGAAGCATTTGATTTGGGGGTCCAATGTTGTTACCTATTGACATGGACAAATTGAATAATATTTTTAAGAATCAGAAGAGATTCTACATGGGTAGAGTAATGCCAAGGCATATTCCAATGTTAAGGAAAGAGTAAGGAAGAAATTCCAAAGAAGAAGGAGGTGGAGGAACTTATGACCTTAGAATTCTTTCAAAGATATATGCAGAACACTATCCTTGGTCTCAACAAAGCCCTAGGTTCAAATGGAACCATGAATGCTTTGGGTGGACATTATGTCATGACATTGAATATGCAAGACCCAAACACAAATGTTGGGTATGATTTTGTGACCTACAACATAAAAAAGATCCATGATAAATTTGTTTCTGCATAGGAGGGACAATTGGAGAACTTTAGGTTCCATCATTACTCCTTGATTATGCATCTAATCATTTTCAAAAATGTAGAATTATTTGATCAAAGTTTCTTCAAGTGTATAGATGAATGGGGAGAGAGACTACTTGTGCAAATATGGACAAGGGTATGGAAAATATTCTATCCATACTCTAATTTTATTTCTTTTTATAATGACTTTGTGCACCCTATATTAAAAATGATAGGAGTTGTAAATGAGAACATACTTAGAAGTTTTAGGAAGGTGGTTAAGCCCAATTTGTGTTTTAAGTGGGGAAACAATTAGGGCATGATTGAGGAAGTGTTTTTCTATTTGAGAAATATAATATCATCAAAATTTGTGGATGCCCTCAGCCACCTCATATTCTACCAAAATATGTCTCGGAGAGGCTAGGATTTGTAGAACATTTTTGGCAATTAATCTCTTTAAATAGAGAATATCTAGTTAAAACTATTGAAAGGGGAACATTTTTATATATATGTTCCAAGGTAGGAGATTTTGATATAGGGAAGAATTCCATAGAGGAAATGGATGCTTTTCTAAGAAAATTTAAGTTTCCAACTAGGTCAGCAAGACCATATGACCCTGAAAATGTAATTAGAAATGCTTTAAAGAAAATGAGGAGTTATACTTTACCTCCAACAAAGTGTTTATGGGAAGAGGATGTCACTGTTGACCATCTAGATGTGAATGTATGTAGAGAAAGGATCATCAAATATAGAGATGTTTTAAGTTTTTTAGGAGGAGATGAAAAAAGTAGATCCATCCTTTAAGGGATTCTATCTTGAGGTAGATTATTGGTCTCAGCTTGATAAATATATTAAAAATTTTGATGGAATATCAACACAAGTACTAGAAGAGATAAGAATGAAGGTTGATCCTATGTATTTTGATGAAGACATTGTTGTAGAGGTTAGTGATGACGAAGAAGATCAAGTTGAAAGTTCTCAGTGGGTTCAAAATAGGAGCAAGAAGAAGAAAATGGTGGAAATTAAATAAAAGGCCCAATAGAAAGCCTTACAAATCTTAACAAAAAATAGCCAATATTTTGATGATTTAATGAGAAATTATTTGATAGGTCAAGCAATTGAGGATGAGAAAAGAGCTAAAAAATTATAGCTATAGGCTTAAATGATTGATAAAAGAATTATTGAGGCCAATGCATTTATAAGTGATGAAAATTTAATCAAAACTAAAGAATTTAAAAAGTTCTTCTTTAACCTAAAATAGAATGAGTTGTCTATGTAGATGAAACTAGGTGACTCTAATGAGGTATTTGTTGAATTAGTAAAAAAATACTACAAGAGTATGATGTTGCTATTGAAACCCTCACTATGAAAGAAGATAGGGAGCTAATATATAGGATAGGAATGATTGTATTCCTAGGTGTAATCACCTAAAAATGGTCATCTAGACTATTAGCCCCCTTTTCAACATTTTGGCTAAATTAATTTAATCATTTACCTAGACCAAATTGCTAATAATCAATTTATTTGATTATAACCTATAGTTTTACTATGCTATCCTAAGTTCATTATTTGATTAAAAGAACATGTCCCCTTTTAATTAAATAAAATACCCCATTCTTCTAACCCACTTAAAGTGCACACATAAATTCCTTTTTCTATTTTGCAATTAAAAGAAAAGGCTTTGTGACTTTTCTCTTATATGACAAGTCAACTTATATTCTAATGGTTGACTTGTGTGTGCACATGGATCACTCCTTTTTTTGAATTCCACCATTGATAATCCACCATCTTCATCTTGATCTCTACTGTCCATACATCTTTAAAAGGGAGAGAGCTTTCCCCTCAATCAATCCTCATTTTGAATATTGTTATGCTGCAGGTTTTATAACAAGTTTCTTTGGAGCTTTGTGGAGAACTTCTCTTTCTTGTCTACATTCTCTCATCCATGGCATTCTAGCTTAGCTTAGCTTTCATTTTTACATGTAGCTTAAATCATATAGTCTAATAGTTGGATCGTAACACTCCCATACATGTTTTAGCATAGCTGCATTTTGCATTATCATCTTAGCTTAGTTTGCATTGCATTCTTGAGGAACTCCTTGAGACATTTTCTTTCTTGCATCTTATCTTTGGAACCTCCCATTGCATGGTTTACTAGCAAGAAGAGTATTCCTAAAGCTTGGCTGAGAGCCTTCATGCTTGAATACTAGCTTCTTGCACTCTGTGGATAGGGAGCTCTAAGCCGACATCCATGCATTCCAAACTCATGGAATCGTTTGGATAGAAGGGTTTAGAGTGGGACACTTTTGAGTGTACACTAGGATGGGATATCAATTCTTCATTTTTCTTGGATCAACTAAGGAGATAGGACAAGACAATATCATCTATGTTGATCTCAGATTGGTTTCAACAATTGAGTGCCAACATACTTAAGATATTTACTAAGTTCATGTCAAGCTAGTAACACATGTTGAGTATAATATGTATAGATGTTGAGTTGTAATGAGTCTGAAGTCACTCATGTTCCAAGAAATTTAAATGTTGATGAATAGTTGATGTTGAGAAAGTTCAAGTTTTGAGCATCAATATTATCAAGTGTTGAGTAACACAAAATGGATCTAATTATTTTTGATGGCACAAACAACTATGTAAACCATTTTTGAGACAACTTATGGATAGATATTGAAGCTTTGAAGATAAGATCAAATCTATTTGGATTCCCTATGTGATCAACATGCAACAAATCTGAAAATGGTAAGAAATTAAGTGGGGGAAGTGAATGAATCTCAGTTATAGATTCATACCTAAAACTAAGCCACCAAAGTCTTTTTAAAGGGAGACGAACCACCATAATTTATAGAATGAATGTGTATGTGAGGAAGTGATGTGAGTGAATAATTGAAGGAAGTGAATGGAGTGAATTGATTAGAAAGCATACAAGGTGACTTAGAACTATGAAAGAATTCTAAATGCACTTGTCATCATTGTGGTAAGAAAGGACATACAACTAATGTTTGTAGGAGCAATAATGTGAGTCATAATGCTAAGCCAAAGAACATGACTCATTGTCACTAGTCCAACAAATAAGGTCATTAGGCACATGAATGCAGAACTAGAACCATGTATGCACCAAAATTTGAAGCCACAAGCCTTTAAATGTAGATTTAAGTCCACATGGTCATCAAATAGGCCAACAAAGGGAAGAAGCCATGAAAACTCCTATAATTGGGATTACAATACAAGACATAGTTGTCATTATTGTCAAGAGTATGGACACATCCCTAAGAATTACATAAGAAGACACTTTAGTGGTAACTACAATATATGGTTGAATCAAACTACAAGCTTTAGCTATTTGAAGACTAGTCATATCAGCAAGCACTGCCCAACAAGTACAAAGGAACCTATTTCAAAGTTCAACAAATGAAAAGGCAAGGTAGATGTTGAACACACCAGAGGAGAGATGAACAAAACATGGAGGAAGAAAGATGGATGCAACACATCAAATAAAGAGATCACTTCACCTGATAGGTCAAGTGATCACATCTCATCAAATTAAGAAAAAGGTGGTATGTGGGACTGATATTTGAATGTTTTATCATATATTAATTCCAAAAAGAAGATAGTACTAAAAGAGATATATTAGCATTGAGAAAGATTCAAGATAATAAGGAAATTCCATGGTTAAATCTTTAAGTTTTTACATTACTGCTGAGTGTGAAAAGTCCTCTTCAATTGCCAAGTAAAATCCTAGTATGTGTTGAGTTGTCAACCAAAGTCAATTGAAGTCGAGTCAGTAGTAGCTGCTGAGTAAGAGTAATTCTTATAGATACTAAGTGATTGTAAAATAAATGAATATCGAGTGAAGTAGAAATTACATTGAAGCTAAGTTTACAACTATACATGTACAATGCAATAAATGTTATATTTTGAAAGGGTATAAGGGAAAATTTTACATATTTTACATTATTACAAACATAGAGCAAGAGTGAGTAGAGTGAAGAAGTGATTGAAAAGTGAGATTGAAGCATTTGCATAGATCATAATGAAGATCGAGTGCCAATTCATTAATTTGAAAGGTATTCTTCACCTACCAAGCTATGTAGTTTTATATTTGTTAAAACCCTAGCTTGCATAATGGCCTCAAGTTCTAAGAATGTAAAGGAGAAGGAACCATTTGAAGTTAAATTAGTCAACAAAAAGGTTAAACAACTATATTTTAGGGACATAGTAGAAGTTTCATATAAGAATGATACAACAGGCATGTTATCTGCTATTTTGCCCAAGGTTCTCATGGTCCAAGATGTGAGGAAATGCTATAATTGTAAGGTAGGAGGCATTAGAGATATAGAAATCAAAAAAGTATATGATAGATTATGCAAAAATGAGGAGTTGAAGGAGGAATTCAAAATTGTAGAGAGGAAGGGTTTAACCTGTGCCCTAGATTTTCAATGGTCTTTAAAATTGAATGGATAAAAAATGTTCTAAGTAGAATACATGATATATTTCTATGGTTAGAAGGTAGACCCATCAAAATTTCAATGAGAATTGTACATAGTGTTACTGGATATGCAACCCTAGATTGGCCCAAGACATTGAGAAGTAATTCTAAAGAGGTAATTGAGCAAAATACATGAGCCAAGTGGAACAAGTGTGGGATGACTATAGACACTATTATATATCCATTTCTTGACATTGATGTTAGAGTCATTTCACATAAATTCTATTATTCAAGCAAACTGAATGGTGTTCTTTGTATAATGGTTGATGTAGGGTACAAGATAGTTAAGAAAGATCATACTTATGATCTTGTAGAACTACAGTTACAGCAAATAATGCAGAACCTATGAGAAATAAGGAAGTCAAAGAGTGCTCAATGTAAGTTTGGTTCAATACTGATATGTATAATTTTCTATGTACAAAATGAGTTTCCATCTTTTGGTAGAGTAGGATGAAAGACCAACAGGTTAGTTGTTCTACAAATCAATGAATATATTGAGAAAATGGGAGAGAATTTTGAGTTAGTAATGACTAGCTATTTTGAAGATTTCAAGAAATCCATGAAATAGAGGTTGAGAATTCCTATTTCCCTAGTAAAGAAACATTACAATGATATTTTATTTTTAGTAGATATTGACTAAAATTTCATCCAGGCTATTGTACCTAGAGTTAGATGGTTAAGGCCTCTAGGTTATGAAATAAACATTGATGAAGCTTTAGCTGCTATCACTATAGTTCTTGCTGAAGAAGTTGATAAGATTGCCAAAAATTTTGGTAACTATGATGTTGTAAAGTCAAAGGTTGAGATGGAATTAAAGACAAACTCAACTCTAAAGAAAAAGGATAAAATGGTGAAGAAACTAAAAGCTAAGTTTGGGGAAGGTGTAGAAGAAGATGATGAAGAAGATGTAGAGGAAGAAGAGGTACAAGGTCAAGAACCTCTTGTGTTGACCCAAGGCATGGGTGAGGATTAGGAAGAAGAAGGTGTTGAGGAAGAAGATGTTAGGGAAGCACCAACAAAGCCATAAGAAAAGAAAAGAAAAGCCAAGACACATCTAGTTGCACAACCAAAGGCAAAGAAGGCTACAAAACCTAGTGCAACAAAGCCTACAACTCTAGCAACAAGAGCCACTACGAGGGAAACCACTTAAAAGGCCAAGAAGAAAGCCAAAGAGAAAGCTAAGGCTACTAAGAAGACTGGTCCTATGTAGCACAACTAGAGTCAGATGATGAGAAGATAGAATTAGAGGACACAAGACAATTTATAATGGTAAGTCATGCTCCCAAATCTGATCTTGAAAAAATTTGTGATAATGTTAGGGATAATATAGATTTGATAGGTTTGAAAAAAATTGAATTTGGAAAACTTGGTAAAGAAGATGAAAATATGATTGAAGAGTCTGTATATGCCATGATGGAAAAATTCAAGAACACTCCTCTTGAATTTGATAACACAATTCCAAAAGAATTATATACAATTGTTAGGAATAAATGGAACTATTTCCTAAACATGGAAAAATAAATAAGAGATTCTACATTAGCACAAGTGATGCCAGAGTTGTCAAAAGGACAAATAACTATGGCAAATAAGAAATATGGTAGCAGATTTGCCCCAAAGTATAGGGCATTTAACATTTTACATAATAGAATTGAAGATGTTGTGAAGAAATCCAAACAAATGTGGAGGTTAATATATGGATTGACAACTACAAAAGAATGAGAAGTGGATCCCTTTGAGGGAATAAATAATGAGGAAGTAGCTAAGAAAAAGGGGGAAGAAATAGAAAAAGTGAAAGAAGACACTATTATGGAGGAGACACAACAAGAGAAAGATGAAGTGGCAACAATTGATGAGAAACAATCAGAATAGAGTGTTGAAGACTCACAATTGCCAGCCATGAGCCCTCCACATAACATGCATAAAACTATAGAGACCATAATAGTGAAAGATGTTCCTAAAAAATCACCTTAGAACATCAATCCATTAACTAAAGAGGATTTGAAAAAAATACTTGACCTATCCACATTAAAAACAAGGTTATGTGAAAATCTTGTATTGGTCAGTTTGGATGAACTACAAAAAGTATTAGCTAACATAACAAGGGAAAAGGTGAACACACAAGAACCACCTATTCCCATCCCTACAACTACTAGTGCTCAACTATCAATACAACTAGAGGATAAATCTACAAAGGTTGACACTACTACAAAAGTTGATGAAGTTCAAACTATACAAGTAAAGGAGTCAACAAAAGAATAATTAGGAAAGACAAATGTTTCCATACCTACTGCACAAACACAAGGTGCACCTCAATTGATTATAATTAATCAAGGAAAATTTGATGAAGACAAGGAAATGCCCAAGGAGAAGGAGCAATAAGCCATATAGACATTGGTAAACTTACCAACATCTGGCACTCCTACTAAAGTCCTTCAAAGGTCAAGCATTGATGCAATACCATTGTAGATTTTAGCACCAACCTCTAGCTCAACAAAGGTTTCTAAGGTGTTTTACTATGGTGATGCACTTTTAGATGAAGACATAGTGATACCCAAATGTGATTATGCAACAATGACATTAGAGTAGATCAATATCATGCAAGAAGCATTGGAGAGAAAGAAGAATCAAGAATTACTTAGAAAAGAGTATAAAAAAATGTAAGCACTTTAGGAGATCAAAGACATCTTTTTAGATTCTTTCAACTTGCAAACACCTGATGAATCAAAACCTATATTAGAAAAACTATAAAAAATTATTCAACAGGTGACTAATGAAGACTAGGATACAAATGTTAAACTCATGGAATGGTCTGAAAAGAAATTTCAAGAGAAAGTCAATGAGAAGATATCTGGTGGAATAGTACTATCACAAGTTGAGTTGGCTTACAAAATTGAAAAAGTGAAGAAAGTACTTGAGAATATATTCTCATTGTACACAAAATTGTGTGATCCCACACTCTTCACACAAGAAACAAGCCACAAAATTTTGAGTCTAGAAAGACATTTGAAGATTTCAGGTATGCAATTACCCCAAAATCTAGCTCAAAGTGAGAAGCACTTTCATTCAGTGCTTCATACACTAAATCAATTAGCTATATTATTAGCAGAAGAGGCTAACATAAGAGCCAAGTTGATTAGTATACAAGCCTCTGTTACCCCTCATATGGAAATACTCCAACAAGAACTAGCATATGCAGAAATAGTATTAAAGAAAGACCCCAATCTTTTAACATTGGACAGGCTAGTTCATCTTGTAGCAGAGATAGCCATCCAAATAAAATCCTTAGATGTTGCATTAGACAACAGGGATGCTGCTTTAAAGATCATAATGGAAGTCCACAAGAGATTTTTGGACAAATACACAGTTAGTGTATAGACTCTTTGACATTAGTGTCAAAAGGGGGGAGAAATAATAAAGGGGGAGACAAATATGAAATGGGGAGATAATAAAGAATAAAGGGGAAGAGAAAGCAAAGGGGGAGAAACCATCCAAAGAATAAGCACATAATATTAGATAGAAAGAGAGTGTCAAAGATTTTGAAGATAAAGAGTATCAGCATGAAGAAAATCTACTCAAAAAAGAGAAGAAATTTTGGATATAGAATGGGCACATTAAATCAAGGGGAGTTACAAAATTTTGAGGTATATGAATCTATTATAGAGTTTCTAAAATTTTGAAGTCTTTTGTATATATACCAAACTATGTATATATTATACTCAAGGAAATTATATTTGTTATGTATTGCTAAGTGTTTTTGACACTCATGTCAAACAGGGAGATTGTTGATCTCAAATTAGTTTTGACAATTTAGTGCCAACACACTTAAGATATTTACTAAGTTCATGCTGAGCTAGTAACACATACTGAGTATAATATGTATAGATGCTGAGTTGCAATGAGTACTAAATCACTCATGTGCTGAGAAATTCAAATGCCAAGTGAATAGTTGATGCCAAGCAAGTTCAAGTTTTGAGCAAGATAAAATTAAAGTGTCAAGCATCAATATTATCAAGTGCCGATTAACACAAAATGGATCTAGTTGTTTGTGATGGCACAAACAACTATGTAAACCATTTTAAAGCCAACTTATGGATAGATCTCAAAGCTTTGAAGATAAGATTGAATCTATTTGGATTCCCTATGAAATCAACATGCAACCAATCAAAAAAATGGAAGGAATTAAGTAGGAAAATGAATGAATCTCAGTTGTAGATTCATACCTAACCCTAAGCCACCAAAGTATTTTTAAAGGGAGACAAAGCCCCATAATTTATAGAATGAATGTGTATGTAAGGAAGTGATGCAAGCAAAGAATTGAAGGAAGTGAAAGGGGTGAATTGATTAGAAAGCATACAAGGTGACTTAAAAGTGTGAAAGAATTGTATAATTAGTTTGTGGAATAGAGGAGAAGCTATACAACATTATTATAATAGATCAAGAGGATCAAGATGGACAAAATTGAAAACTAAAATTAGTAAGGAAAAAGTTGTAAGTGTATTAGATCAAGCATTCTACTATTACTTTCTAACAACTATAGCAATAGGGTGAAATCCTTTCGATTAAGATTGATTTAACAATCATTGTAAAATCCTTTAACATGGTGATATTCCAAGTGAGTGTTATAAAGTCCTTTAGCTAGGAATACTTTTAATAGGTTGTTAAAATCCTTTAAAAAGGTAGGATCTAATAATCCTTTGTAAGCCTTTAATAAGGTAGGCCTTTCACAAGGTAGATCATGAAAATGGTCAAACTACAAAACCTTAATAGGTAACACTTTACTATTGTAGCAGTGAAGAATTGTGGGTGTCATCCCCACCCCAATTTTACATTCTCATTGGAGGGTTTCTGGGTAATCATATCTGGTGTCAAGTGTTTATGTGGATGCATTTACTTTACATGTTATTTTGATATGTTAATGCATGCAATATTTTAAAGTTAAAAGTTTTATTGGTTAAAGATTAGTAGTTCCAATTCACCCCCTCGCCCTGCCCTGCCCCTTTTAGAAGTATATATTTCCCATTTGTATTTCCAACAATTTGAAGATGAGAATTAGTTGGGGGATTTGAGAGGTTTTGGATATAACATTGATGCCCAAATCATGGAAATATGGAGTTTATCTACATAGCATCAAACAAATACTCTCATGGAGATTAATGTATCTCCTAAGGGGAATGTTACATTTTGGAATGTCCACACTACTTCTCATAACCACATTTATGGATTGCAAACCTCAACACCATTTTTGGGAAAGAATAGGATTGATGTTCTAGAGGAGTAGCTAGAAAGAGCCTATGAGACATATATCCAAGCAAGGAGGCACTATGAGGAAGAAATGAAGAAGACTTATGTCTTGGAGAAAAAGAATATCAAATTAGAAAATGAGATAGTAGCATTGACAAATATTTTCAGATCTACTACAAAGATTGAACACAAGGACATACAAATAGAATGATATGAACTTGAAATAAAGGATGTCATAGGTCAAGCTATAGTTGTTGATAAAGAATATTTGGAGTTTGAAAAAGAGATAGAAATTGGGACTATCAAGAATGTGATAATTCACAAGATAAATTCATTGAAACTTGTTCTCAAAATGTGCACAACAATTATCTTGTTTTACAAGGGGCAGACTACAAATGTTTTGAGGCAATTTATTTTTTGTCTCCTTTATTCACTAAATGGGGCCCTTACACCCAATTCTTTGATAATCTTGTACGAATGTTCACAAAAAAGAAGGAATTACCAAAGGTAATGATCATTTCTATCAAAAAAATGATAAATAAGGTAAAAGATTTAAATGGTTTCTTTGTGGACAAGATGTAGTTGGTGTGTTATATAAATTAGAGTCAAAGATGGCAAGGATAACCACAAAATTTAATGCTATAACAGATGCAAAGTGAAAGAAATGCCTTGAAGAATTAAATGGTATCAAAAATTCCACTTGGCCTAATGTGGATACTTATACAACTATCTAGGAAATTTTAGTAGAGATAAAGGCTTTATCATCAAGGGACAACGATTGAGTGGTTAAAGATAAAACGAAAGGAAAAAAATAAAAAATAGAAATAAAAGGAAAATAAAGTGATATATAGTTAGAATATAAATAGAAATATGTTGAAGATAACTAAAGAAAGTGCCACCAACTAGTTTTGCAACTGCTACCCCAATTTTGCCCAAATATTGAGAATGTTTGTAATTTAACAATATAAAAATATCTTTATATTTGTTTTCAAATACATTTTTGATATTTATCCTCCCATCTGAATCTTGTTGCAATCATTCTATAAAAGGATTTCCAAAATGTGGAATGAGGGTCTAAAGTCTTTAGAATTGTAGTGGTTTTTCTATTATAGTCCGTCCATTTTTTGTGTCAATGATATGTTTTATTCAATTTTACAAATCTAAGAATACAATTAACATTGAATTAATAAGTTTTTCAAGTTTTAATTTATATTTTTATTTTCATACTAGTAATGTATGGTTTTCAAGGAAAATTAATACAAAGGAGAAGTTCTAGATATCCATGTCTCTGAGTTTTGTCTCCATTTTCATATATCTGCTATTTTGAAATTGAAATGAGAAAGGTTATTTTAATTTAATGCAGCTTGGATGGGTTGTATATATTTTCATTGATTTATTTTGATTCAAGGAATTAATTAAGTTCTTTCATGAATTGATAGGATTTCTAGGTGTATTGGAGGGATATCATAAGGATGAAATTCAAAGTTAACTGCTAATAAATTTAAATTCAATTCAGTTAAGTAAATCTATGGTTACTAGTTTGACTCTATATAAGGCATTGATAATTAATTTAGATCCCAATTTATGTAATCATGTGGTTGCACAATACATATATAAATCAAAATAAATTTTCCATTTATATAATAAAGAACTAAATTGCTATTCATTCCCTTGTTGTCATAGCTTTCCTAGAGTTTATAGTTAGCTATTGTAGCACATACGTTGATTACAATATGAAGAATATTATTTACCATTTATATTCTATAAGGGATAGATCTAAAGAGAATAATATTGGTGATCAAAAATTGAAGAAGAAACTAGCTTAATCTCTAGGTGCACCCACCTTGGCCCTATATAGCATAAATAGTAGAAAGACCATGTGTGCTTTTTGAAGTTGGTCTAGATCTAAGAGAATTTGTACTAAATATGGGAACTAACTAATCCTTAGGCATAAATATTTTCCCTCCATCTTGGTACAGGGTACTTGCAACCTATAGTTTTTTTAAAACACCAACAAAATGGTGACTCTATTGGGAAGTCTATAAAAAAATTAATTCTAAAGTATTGGAATCTGTGTTATAAGCTATCCATTTGTAGTTATATATCCTCTAGTTTGTACCCATGTTTTGACATTGATTCCTTTGTAGTGACAAATGATGAGAATTCATAGTAATCCCATTACCCAAGAGTTGTGTGGCATGTGGTATACTTACAAGTTCCTTATTTTCCATATAGAGTTTATGTTCCTAGAGAATACAATATTAAAGTCATTTGGATTGGGTCCCTCTATCAGATCTATTTTTAAGAAATACTTTTCCCATGGTTTATCTTATCCTATAGCTATTATATAAAGGTTTTCCCTTAGTGGGTGGTTACTTGGTCTTAGGTTTTTCTAACTAGTATTCATATTGAACTAAAGTATGGTTGATAGAAGGAAGAACACAAGATCATATGTTAGGGAAAATCTAGATATCCCTCTATATATCAAGTTACCAAAGGGTGGTTAGAAGAACTAGCTTAAGAAGAAAGGAGAAACTAGTCATGCATGGAAACCCAAATATAATTTTCATTTCCAACCTACAATTGAGGAAGAAGTCTTATCCCATAGCTCTAAATCTGAGAATACTAAGATTTTGGGTAATATTTTATTACACCTTTTCATAAAGATCATCCCTACCAAGAAAAAATGGTGTCATCTATGGGGGATACAACTTTTGGATCTAGTGATCTAGGAGGAATAAATCATCACCTTAGACCTAGAAGTTTTTAATCAAGTAGATCTTACCATCTTCATGTTCCTTTCATTAAGAGAAACCTCATTGATTTAAGTGACCCTGTAGAACCAAAACCAACAACCATAGATCCTAGTGATTTGCTTACTGAACTAGAAATTTTGAGAAAAAAGGTTGTTGAAGAAGAGGCCAAATGCATATGTTTGGAGAAGGAGAAATAACAAATTACTATGATAATATCATTTAGAGAGACACCATACTTAAAATAATGGTTGCATTGTAGGAACACAATAGGAATATAGAAGAAAGATGTTCTACTTTGCATCATAATGTATTTTTAGATGTTAAAAATTTGAGATCTAAGGTTCAAGAATGAGAATCCCTTCTAAAAGACAAGGAAGGTTCTTTTATTTCCCAAGTCCAACCTTATAAGCTAGTTGAAAAGGATATTATAGAATTGACTATAAAGAATCATGGTAAAGGAAACCAAAAGGTTGTAGGGATACAAATTAATGAGCCCCAAGTTCTTTCTAACTAATATACAAGTCTTTTTATGTGTAAACTATATTTAGATTTAGAGAAAGCTAAGAAAGAAAGAGAAGATCTAGCCAAAAAACTTGAAAAGGTCTAAAATGAAGCCCAAGCTACATAAACTAGAAGGAAAATACATTTTATCAAGTCAAATTCTACACTAGCCTCATGGCCAAACCAACCTTCACAAGCTATGCCTTTTATTCCTATGTATTGACCAATTATAACTAGCCAAATTTTATCCTAGTCAACACCTACCACTTCATCCACAAAAAATAGTCAAATACCTATTGTTTAGTAATCCCAACATACTCAAATCCTAGTACAAACCCAAGCTACTAGAGAAAGTACTTCAAATATTGTAGGATTGTAGATAATACCTAGTTATGTAGAAAAATATAAGAAAATGTCTTTTTTAAGCATACTTGATTTCTCCCATCCTATTTCAAATGATTTGAGAGATAAAGCCATCAATTTTTTAGGCAATAATGCAATAACTAGTGAAGAGAACCTTAGAAATTTCATTGACATGCTTAATGACTATGAGGTAGAAGATGAGGATGTGGTGATGAAGTTATTTGTTAACTCATTAATAGAAGATGCCAAAGATTGGTTTAGGAGACTTCTTGATGATAATATTAACTCATGAAATGATTTGGGGAAGCTCTTCAAGGAGTAATATGGTGACAAAACCAATTTTGGTTTTATATTAAATGATTTCAATAATAAAAAAAATAGTCCAAATGAGTCAACCTTTTATTTTAATGTAAGGTTTAAGAAAGGGATATACAAATTATTCCAAGTAATGATGCTAGGGGAATATGTGTATCTCACAACTTACTTAAATGCATTTGATAGTAAGATGGATTATACTCTTAGAGATAAGGACCCTAGGACATTGAGAGATGCTTCTAAGATGGTTGTCAACATTGAGAATAACAAAAAGGCTTCTAGTAAGTTTGGAAGAAGGGATGATCCAAAGCTGTGCAATCCAAGGGGAAATAAGAAAGATGTTTATAATCATGTTGTGATCAAGAAACATGAAGATGATACACTGCGTCAAGTCTTAAATATTCTTAAGAATATAAATCCACCATAATACTATGCCAATAAACAAGGTACTAGTGTCAAACCTCAGTTTAATATGTAACACAAAAAGTATAATAGAATGCAAAATTTTCCTTATACCAGACAATGGAAGGATGGGAAACCTTTTATTCCTCCTACTAAAATTATTGGTGAAAAGAGTGCACCTAATCCATTACAAAAAATATCTATCAACATGATTGATGACCCTTAGTAGTGTATGATTTGTCAATTATTCCATGCATTACAATATTTTGTTGTTGCATTGCCCTTTGCTATTGATCAAGATAGAAATAAAGAAGAGTCTAGTTATTAGGGCGGTGTTGAAGTTGTTAGATGTGATATGGTTAGATCATATTATGATGATTCTTTCAAATGTGATGATAATGATAATAATGTTCATGACAGAAGACAATTCCTAAATATAGTACATTAGCAAATCTTCTCAGATGAAGATGATGAGGTGGACACAACTTGTAATATGGTGTCATCAAAAAATTAAGTGACCTTAAGGATACCTTCTAAGAAATAAATTGATTAGATAACTTCCAACATGGTTGTACAAGTACAAAACAAAGGTATGTTACAAAATGTTGAAGGAGACAAAGTGTCCATAGGTTTTTTTAAAGAAGATTAATCCAAAGAAAATAGAAATTAGTGAATTAGTGGATAAAAATATCAAGGATTAAATTATGGATAAAAAATGGGAAGCCAAGAAAAGAAATATTGCAAATGATCTTGAAGTTTAGCCTAGTGATAGTAAAAAAGAAATTGGGATCATTAGTGATCACTACTATTAGTGAGAAAAAGAAAAATCAAAACACTCCAAGTTCATCTGACAACCAAAGGGAGATAAAGGTATGTTTATTGATAATTCTATTGTTCCTCATATTGATATGTTGACATTATTGTCACAACTCATAATAAAAGTTCCTTTATTTAAATTGTTTAGAATCCCTAAGCATAAGAGAACAACCATAACATGGGCCAATGGTGTAGTTAATAATAATCATGATTGTAATACTAATAAAATCCTTGATGAGCCTAAGAAAAAATTAGAAACTGAGGTTGTTATGTCTCAAATTCCACCCCATGGATTTTGATGATTTAGTGAATTAGTATTTAGGAAGTGTGGATCCTTTCTTTTTAAGCATTATTGTCAATGGAAAGACTTCGAAGAATTGTATGTTTAACTTTGGAGCATCTAATATAGTAATTCCTTTGAGGTAATGAAGGAATTAGGATTGAAAGTAGATACCCCTTAGGGTAGGTGTTGTGCTATGGACAAAAGAGAATTTAATGTCATAGGGACAATAAATTGAATGCCTTATAAATCAATTGCATATTTTGAAAAGGAACAAACCATGAGTGTACTAGTTGTGGATATCTCACCATAATATGGCATGTTATTGTCAAGGAAATGGAGTCTACTAATGGGGGAGGTTTACAATGTGATATGTCATATGCAACATTTCAGATTAATGACAAGTTGGTGAAAATGAATAGGGAGCCTAAGAATGTTTACATGATTAAACAAGAAATGGAAGATGATATGACATGTTTTGTAGACACTGATGTAAATTGTTTTAGAGGTGAGGTGTTAGTATTAAATAAAGAAAAAATTAAGTCACCAATGGTAAAGAGAAGTTGAATCAAGATCATAAAAGGGTGATTATGGATGATGTATTTTGATGGAGCTTTCTAAAAAGAAGGATCTAGAGTAGGTATTCTTTTGATCTCTCCTAATGGTTGCAGTTATAAGTTCTCATTTACTCTTAGGGTTAAGATTGGCTCATAAAGATGGTATAAAGTTTTTATATGTTATAGGAGATTTTGAATTGATTGTTTCCAAAGTAAGGGAATTGTATGTTTCTAGAAATAAAAGTCTAAAGCAATATAGCAATGTTGTTTGAGACATGATAGAAATTTTTTCTACCTTTTGGATTACATGGAAGGATAGAAATAATAATCAGATGGTAGACCTATTGTCAAATATTGCTATTAAGCCTAATGAAATAACCTTTTCTAGTTTGCCAAAAATGGAGGTACAAACCTAACCCTTAGTCCTTAACAATATCTAAAATTGGCAAGTCTTTGAAGAAGATAAGGATATAATAAGATTTCTAAATTGTGAAGACCAATTTTGGGGATAGGAGATTGATTGTACAGCCCTTGTAGAAACCATAGATGCTAAGAATACTATTTTGGGTGAGGAAATTGTTAACTTGAAAACAAATAAGATTCCAAAGGGCTTGGTTGTGTTATAAACTATTTTTGATAATCATGACAAAATTTAAGACAAGTGAAAAAGAGCATGACACAAAAGAGGAGGTAAACCTTGGAACAAAAAAAGCACCTAAGAAGGTGTATATAGGGAATAAACTATCTCCTAAAATTTGGAAAACTTTGATTGAATTATTGAGAAAGTATAGACATATTTTTTTTTGGTACTATGATTATTTAAAGGCTTATAGAGAGGATCTTTTGCAACATGAGGTTCCATTTAAGGAAGAGGCTAAGCCTTTCAGACAAAAAAAGAGACCTATTAATGATGTGATAACTAATATTTCTCTCACCCTAGCCATGTCTAAGGATACCTTATGTCTTTCTCTAGACCTAATCGGGTTATTAGTTACCCTATTCTCCTTAGGATTCTAACAAGGAGGTCCTAGGCTTTTCAACTAGTGCACACCAATGTAAGGACAATAACTCTTCAACATTATAACCAACCCAAAATACTCATTTTACTTCCCAAATGGATGAATGGTCACCTAACAAGGCATTTGGATTCCCCTCGAGGTTCACAACCACACAAAAAAACCTTAAAACCCTAATCAAGTAAGGGCTACAAGCAATTAGCATTCCTAATGAAGAAAGTCCTAAATATCTTGCAAAATTCCTTAACAAGGGGTCAAGTAAACCACTAATCCAGACACCCTTTTTAGAGATCTTAATGATTTTGGTTGTCTAGGGTTCTGAACCTATCTATATAGTATGGGTACAAATTTGGCCTTAAAAAAAGGGTTTTAAGGGTTTAGGAGGCTATTTGGTAAAAATATGGTTTTTACTCCCATAGGAATTCCCTCAATACCTCCCATTGAAGTTGGGGATTCACCTCAAAATCCTTCAACAAATTCCAAGATCTAGTTGAAGTATCACCAACATTCAACCACTCCAAATACCTCTACACTTGACTGTGATCCCTGGTCATGCATCTTTGGCTCACCTAGGGAATCACAATAAACATACCTTTCTTTTCTTTCCAAAGGCCCTCCTTTTTTGTAAAATATGTATAATAAGTCACATCCCAAATACCAAGAGGCCACAAAGATCTTATGGTGGGAGAGGCAGTTATTACCCCATCTTGCTCCAAGACTAGATTTAGAACAACAAGTACACAAAAACCAAAATAATTTATACAAACAAATAAAACATTACAAAAACACAAAATAGTAGTGTAAAAAATATCACATAAACCTTTTCTAACACTTACAACAATAATAGTTCTCAATCTAATCCATTAAAGTGCCAAAAACTTCAAAAGTATAAAATTGTGACAATAAACATGTTGTTCAGTGTGTACACCCAAATTCTCCTCAAAATTCCAACCCTAAAAAAAGAGTGAGGATGGCCTTATAAATAGATCCCCATATTGATCCCAACTACTTGAGATAGTTACTAATCTCCAACTGAAAACTTTCTTGATTGCAACAAAAAAATTGCCAATGTTGTTAATGACAACATTGACAATTTTTGAGAAACTTTTACAACTTTTGAAGTTTGGCTCTCAAACTTGCTTAGATATTGTCAAACCTTACCAAAAGCCTTAAATCATTATAAAACATGTAATAAGTACCTTAAAAAATTTTTTTGACCACTCTACCCCTAAAACACAAAAAATGTTTTATAGCCTAATTAAGGAACTAGGAGCAAATAAGACCTTTGGAGACTTCCACAACTTAACTAACCTCAACCTAATATTATGTTATGCCTATTTTTCACCTATTGGTGTGGCTAGTACCACTACAATAAAAAATACCATAGAAGCCCTAAGTAATTCACAAGCCTACCTAGGTTCCCTTGCACCACACAAACCACAAAAGAAAACTATGTCACTCCTATGGACCATAGGTCTTGGGGAATACCTCCCTTGTTGAAATCATCCTAAACAACCCAATTTTTCTATGAATTAAGCTTATCCTTCCACTTGATGAGGTTCTACATGTACATCTAGTATGTGGGGACCTTCTTCAATCTTGAATCTAACACTTGTTCAACTTCCAACTTGTGTGATGAAGGTACTACTACAAGTTATAGATCATTACAAACCCCTGGACTACCTTGAGGTAGAATACCCTTGAAATAAATCAAATCTTAAACATTGAATATGGGAGTGATGCCTAGATTTGATGAAAAATCAATTTTATAAGCATTGGATCCATATTTGGCTATTGGATCGAATGCATATACCAATTTTAGATGTACCATGGCATAATCTCTAATAGAAAATTGAATGTCCTTCCTTCTTTCATCCACCTTCACTTTTAATTTGATGTATATTGTCCTGAATATTTTTCTTGACTTTCTCTTGGATTTCTTTTATGGTTTGGGAAAAATCCTCAACATGTCCACTCCTATGTTCTATCCCTTCAAGATCCTTCAATGCACACACACCTATGATGCATACCATATACAATTTCAAAGGGACTTTTTATTTATGGTTCTATTCCTACTATAATTGTAGGCATACTCTACTTGGGGAATGATGACATCCCAAGTTTTCACATACTCCTTAGTTAGGCACCTCAAGAGATTACCTAGAACCCTATTGACCACCTCAGTCTGACCATCAATTTGAGAA
This sequence comes from Cupressus sempervirens, assembly GCA_028749045.1. Lineage (NCBI taxonomy): Eukaryota > Viridiplantae > Streptophyta > Pinopsida > Cupressales > Cupressaceae > Cupressus > Cupressus sempervirens. Next base: position 54,180,583 of record CM053790.1, on the reverse strand, counting down.
TGGTATGCTGAACCAACCGACAATTTTGTACCAATTCAGCTCCACAAGGTCTTCCAAAGGTGACTCATAAATTTTACATCTATATCTGAAACTATGCATAATGGAAGTCCATGAATCCTCACAAACTCTTTGAAGAACAAATGTGAATGTGGCTTTCATCATTGGTAGTCTTACATGGAATGAAGTGTCCCATCTTGTTGAATCTATCAACAACTACATAGACACTATCATAATGTTGTTTTGTCTTGGGTAGATCTACTATGAATTCCATGCTCACACATTCTCATAGCCTATTTGGGACTTATAGGTGATGATAAAGACCTACATTAATCATTCCTCCTTTAGCATTCATACATAACATACATTGGTCCACATACTTAGTCCCATCTTTGACTAGTTTTGGCCAATAATAGAACCTTTTGACTAATTCCAAGGTCTTACTCACACCAAATTTTCCACTTAGGCTCCTATTGTGCTTCTCCTAAAGTAGGCTCTCCTTATTGAATCTCTTGGTAGACACAACTAATTACCCTTGAATAATAATCAATTTTGTAATGTAAATTCATAGAACTTTCTTTGAAAGTGATTCTCAAAGTTAGAACATCCCTTGTATGCCTCAACAAAGGAGGATTCTCCTTACTGAACCTTGGTACACACAACTAATTACCCTTGAATAATAATCCATTTTGTAATGTAAATTCATATAACTTTCTATGAAAGTGATTCTCAAAGTTAGAACATACCTTGTATGCCTCAACAAAGTCTTCATCCTCCTTATAGTGTCTCTTGAAACTCTCTATCCTAATGCTATACAATTAGACCTCTTAAACTATTAACAATCTTCTACTTAATGCATTTGCCACTTTATTCATCTACCCTTTCTTATGCTTGATTGTTAAGGTGAAATTTTTTGTGATATGGAATCTAACTAGACTCAAAGGTTTATTCAGTATGATTTCCCCCTAGATTATTTCTATAGGGGTTTGGGGGTAGTGCCCCAAAGATGGGGTCAAGAGGCAGTGCCCTTGCAGGATTCTAGGGAAGTGCCCTAAGTTTTCTCCCTATTATAGCATAGGGTGGGGTTGAGGGAAATGATCCCATGAGGCTTTTTGGGGGTAGCACCCCCAAAGCCAAAAATGCCCTTATATTGTAAAAGGCATTAGCTACTATTTTCTATTATTCTAGCCCTAATTTTGTAAGTTGGAAAAGCTTGTATAAAAAGGCTTAGGGTTAAGGATTTCATTATGGATATTGATATTGTAGCTCCTTATGGTGGTATTGAGCTATAAGGGATTATGGATTTTGATTAGGTTATAATCATTGGATAATAATAATATTGGACTTGTGGTTGGTGGATGTACCCTAGGGATTGGGTGAACCATGTTAAATCTTGGTGTCTTGTTTTCTCTTTTATGCAATCCACTATTTTCCAGAATTAGTTATATTTACATGTAACTATTATTTTTTTCTGAGCTTAATCCTAAAAAGTGATATCAGAGCTAGACGGTCATCATTTTTGTTTTTTTTAGCTAGACCATCATCATTTTTTTTAGTGATCCTCTATAGAAAAGTCTCAAGTTTGAGTGGGAGTGATGGAAGACAAGGGTAAGCTAAGGGTTGAAAAGTTTAATGGGCAGAAATTTTAGTTATGGAAAATGCAAATGGAGGACTATCTTTATCAGAAGGATTTATGAAATCCATTGGAAGGAAAACCCAAGAATTAGGAATCTATGACAAATAATGACTGAGATGTTTTGGATAGAAAGGAACTTGGAAGCATTCAATTATGCCTAGAGCCATCGGTGGCATTTAATTTACAAAAGAAAAGACAACACAAGATTTGATGCAAACCTTAGTGAAACTATATGAAAAGCCTTACACTTCAAATAAGGTATTTTTTATGAGGTGTTTATTTAATATGAAAATGATAGAAGGTGGATCTGTTGTGGATCATTTAAATGAGTTTAATACTATTACTAGTCAATTATCTTTTGTGGATATTAATTTTTGATGAAGAAATTAATGCTCTCTTGATTTTGTGTTATTTTCCTAAAATCTAGAATGGCTTGGTAATGGCTATGAGTAATTCTATTTCTAGATCAAGTGCTTTAAAATATGATGATGTGATCAATGTTATTTGGAGTGAGAAAACTCATAGGAAAAGATCATGTGGATCTACATTAGGAAGTTCTTTGAATGCACAAGGTAGAGGTAGAATGACTAAGAGAGAAAATAACTTCATAAATCATGGGAAATCAAGAGGAAAGTCAAAGGAGAAGAGGTCTCAATCGACAAGACTAAGAGATTGCTAGTATTGTGAGAAATTAGGGCATAAGAAGAAAGATTGTTGGACTTGAAAGAATAATGAAGAAGATAAACTAGAAGGGAACGAGGAGGAAAATTTGGTGAGTAACAAATTTGAAGAGGGTTCTTTGCTTGTTTTTTTATAAAGTGTTGATGATTCATGGGTTTTAGATTATGATGCTTCATTTCATGCTATACCTCATAAATGTTACTTCATTGATTATGTCCAAGGGGATTTTGGACTTGTCTATTTTTGCAATAATGAACTCTATTAGATTTTTGGAAAGAGAAAAATTAAGATTAAGTTGTAGAATGAGAATCATTGCCTACTACATGAGGTAAGGCATGCTCCAAGGTTGAGTAGGAATTTAATTTCAATAGGGAAACTCGATGATGAGGGTTGCATAGTTACTTTTAATGATAAAAATTGGAAGATTTCAAAAGGTTCCTTTGTAGTAAAAAAATGTGTGAAAGTAGGCACCTTATATCTTTGTATAGGTCATATTGTTCCTTGTACTTTGATTATTTTAGAGAAAAATGAATGTTCAAGAATAGTTGTTGTAGTTGAGAAAAGAGAACAAATAACTGATGTAAATTCTCATACAACACTATGGCACATTAGACTTGGGTACATGAGTGAGAAAGGTATGAAAGTACTTCATTTAAAGAAAGTTTTACCAGGTCTAAAATGTGTTAATATGGATTTCTGTGAAAGTTGTGTGTATGGAAAACAAAAGAGGGTGAGTTTTATGAAGACTAGGAAGGAAAATAAAAATGAGAAACTAGAGCTTGTGCATATAGATGTATGGGGACTAGTTCAAGTATATTCCCTTGGTGGCTCTCATTATTATGTTACATTTATTGATGATGCAACTAGAAAAGTATGGGTTTATTTTCTTTGACAAAAATATGATGTATTTCAAATTTTTAAGAAATGAAAATGCTTGGTTGAAAATGAGACTGGAAAGAAATTAAAATGTCTTAGATCTGATAATGGTGGTGTGTATTGTAGTCATGAATTTGAATATTATTGATTTGCTAATGGTATTCATAGATAGAAAACTATTCCAAGAACTCCATGGGAAAATGGAGTGGCTAAATGCATGAACAAGACTATAATGGATCCCAAAAGAAGCATGAGGTTGCATATAGTGTTGCCCTTAAATATATGGGTGGAGGTTGTTTACTATTGTATATTTGATTAATAAAGGTCCCTAGACTCCTTTGAGTTGTGGTATTCCAAAGGAAGCATGGACTGGTAAGAAGGTGAGTTATTCCTTTATCAAAACCTTTGGTTGTGAAGCATTTTCTCATATAGATTCTAAAAATAGAACCAAGATGAAACTTAAGTAAGAAATGTATATTTTTTGGATATGGCATTAATGAATTTGGTTATAAGCTTTGGGATTTTAAAAATTGTCATATTATAAGAAGAAAAGATGTCATATTCAATGAGAAAGTGATATAAAAAGATCTACTATAGCAACATGAGAAGAAAGAAAATGATAATGTAGTGTTGGATGATACTCTAAAAGCTAATGTTCCAACAATTCCTTGTGATGTTCAATAGCCACAAAAACAAATAGAACATATCCTAGTAAATGTTAGACAATCAACAAGGATGAGTAGATCTCTAGAAAGATTTTCTCCTTCCTTGTATTCTATTTTACTTATTGATGTTGGTGAACCTAAATGTTATGATGAAGCTATGTAGCTAGATACAAAGATTCAGTGGGAGTTTGCAATGAAAGAAGAAATGGATTCTTTGCTGAAAAATAAGGCATGAGATTTATGCAAGTTGCCTATAGGTAAAAAGGCTTTATAGAATAAATGGAATTACAAGTTAAAAGAAGAGGATGGAGGTAAGAAAATATTTAAAGCCAAGTTAATTGTAAAAGGATTTTCCTAGAAAAAGGCATCAATTTTGATGAGATATTCTCTCCTATTACCAAATTGACTTCTATTCACACTATTTTAAGTATTGTGGCTATTGAAAATGTGTATTTAGAGCATCTTGATGTTAAAATAGCCTTCCTTCATAGTTATTTGGATGAAGAGATATATATGGATTAGCCACAAGGATTTGAGGTCAAAGGTAACAAGAACTTAGTGTCTAGATTGAAGAAAATTTTATATGGCTTGAAGCAAGCACCTTAGCAATGGTATCTAAAATTTGATAGTTTTATACATGAGCATGGATATAGTAGGTTTCATTTAGATTTTAGTTTTTATCTTAAGAGGTTGGATGATGATAACTACATTATTTTATGTTTATATGTTGATGATATGCTTGTAGCTGGGTCTAACATGGATCATATTAAGGGGTTGAAATGCCAAATAGCACATGAATTTTTTATGAAGGATTTGGGGGCAGTAAAAAAAATCCTTGTTATGACTATTTGTAGAGATAGGAAGAACAAGAAATTGACATTATCTCAAGATGATTATATTAAGAAGGTGTTGCAATATTTCTCAATGGAGAATGCTAAAGTTGTCAACACATCTTTACCTGGTCATTTGAAGTTGACTAAGGAGATATATCCCAAGACACAAGAAGAGGAGGATGGGATGTCTAAGGTACCTTATGCTTTAGTTGTAAGAAGCTTTATGTATGCTATGGTATGTACTAGGCCAAATATTGCACATGAAGTAGGAGTTGTTAGTAGGTATATGACTCATCCAGTGCTTGAGCATTGGAATGCAGTTAAATGGATTATCAGATATTTGAGAGGAAAATCTAGTAAGTGTTTACACTTTGGGTGCTCTACTGCTAATTTATAGTGCTATGTTGACTTAGATTTTGTAGGGGATATTGATACTAGTAAGAGTACTATAGGTTATGTATTTATTGTTGGTTAGGTAGTTGTGAGCTAGGTTTCTAGGTTACAAAAGGTTAATGCTTTATGCACTATAGAGGTAGCTAAGGAGATGATATGGATTTAGTTTTTCTTGGAGGAATTAGGACACCCTTAGAAGGATAATTATTTGTTTATAGATAGTCAAAGTGCTATTCATATTGCTAAAAAATTTGTTCTGCATTCAAAGGCAAAATGTATACAGCTGTGATACCATTTCATTTGGTCAGTTTTGAATGATGGATATTTAAAGTTGGAGAAGATACAAACAAATGATAATCCAAAAAATATTTTTGCAAAGGTTGTGACAAGAGAGAAGCTGAATTCCTTTTTAGCTTCAATTAGTCTTCTTAACTAAATAGAATAAAAGAACATTAGAGTCCAAGGTGTTTTGATATATTCTAGTGAGAGCTACTGGTTTAGTAGTGATATGATTAGTCTCCAAGTGGGAGATTTTTGTGATATTGAGCATAATTAGACTTCTAGGTTTATTTGGTATAATTTCCCTATAGATTACTTCTATGGGGGTTTTGGGAAAGCACCCCCAAGATGGGGTCAAGGGGAAGTGCCCCTGTGGGGTCCTAGGATAGCACCCCAGGTGTGCTCCCTATCATAATATAGGGTGGGGGTGAGTGGCAATGCCCCTACAGGGGTTTTTGAGGGTAGTGCCTTGAAGCCAAAATGCCTTTATATTGTAAAAGGCATTGGCTAATATTTTTTTATTGTTCTAGCCATAATTTTGTAAGTAGCAAAAGCTTGTATAAAATGGCTTACAGTGAGGGATTTCATTATGGATGGTGATATTGTAGCTTATTCCTATATTATTGAGTTGTAAAGGATTATAGATTGTAATTAGTTTGTAATCACTGGATAATAATAATACTAAACTTTTTGTTGGTGGATGTAGCCTAGGGATTGGGTGAATCATGTTAAATCTTGATGCCTTGTGTTCTCTTTTATGTGATCTACTATTTTATGGTATTAGTTATATTTGCATGTAAATTTTATTTATATCTAAGGCTAATCCTAATAAAATCTTACAAGTACTCCATCCACTTCAAATACTTATTACTCAACTTTTCTTCGGTGTTGATATAGCTGAGAGCTTAATTATCTCTAAAGACAAAAAAAATTCCTTGGGTAATTGGTAGTGTCTCCACTTCCTAATATACTAAACTAGGGCATAGAGTTATAGGTCCTAGGATAAATACTTCTTTTTGACCTCATTTATCTTTTCACTAAAGAAGGATATTGGCCTACCTTCTTGACTTAATAGGCCAACTAGTGTTAGACCACTTGCATCACACTCTATGTTGAAAAGTTTCTCAAAGCTAGGTAGCTACAAAACAAGTTGGGTAGCTACTTGTGTCTTTAGCATTTAAAAATCTCTTCTTCTAAAGTCCACTTGAACTTACACTTGAACCCACCCTTCATGGTATCTAGAAAAGGTGCACATATGCCACTCAAATTCCTAATGAAGTTCCTATAGAATTGAGCTAAACCATGAAAACTTATTGCCTTAGTAGATGTAGTAGGTGGTGGCTAGTTGAGGATAGCATCAACCTTCTCTTGATCCATCTTCAAGGATCCCTTAGACAACACAAAACCTAAGTACACTAGTTCTTACTTGAAGAAGTCATACTTCTCAAGGTTTATAGCAAGCTTCTCCTCATGAAGTCTCTACAATACTACTTCAACATGCTTTATGTGTTCCTCCTTGGTCTTCATAAAGATGAGTATATCATCTATATACACCAATCCAAATATTCCTATGAAGTCTTTAAGCACTTCATTCATGAGCCTCATGAAGGTTCTAGGAGAATTAGAGAAATGAAATGACATCACTAACCATTCGTATAGCCCATCTATGGTCTTGAATATTTTTTTCCATTCATGTCCCTCCTTGGTCCTGATATGGTGGTATCCACTCTTCAAATCTAGTTTGGTGAAGTACATAGCTCCTCCAAGACAATCCATGATATTCTCAATCCTAGGTATGGGAAACTTGTACCTATTTGTGATCCAATTTATGGCCCTTGAGTCTACCCATAGTCTCCATTTTCATCCCTTCTTGTATGTTATTACAATAGGGAATGCACATGGGTTTATGATCCTCTTGATTAGACCTTGGTCCATTAGTTCTTACAGCTATCTTTCCACTTCTAGATTGTGGTCTAGAGTGAGCTTGTATGTTGCTTTTCTTGGTAAGGGTTCACTAGGGACAAAGTCTATTTGATGGCTTATGACTCTTCTTGAAGGTAGGGTAGAAAGAGTGCCATCACTCACAATATATTTGTATCTTTAAAGCAATTCTTGATGCTCTATAGGCAAAGGGTCCTTGACTAGCTTGTCTTTTTAAATGTTCTACCTCCTTTCTTGAAGGATATTGAGTTTTCCTTGCCATCATAAACTGTCTCTCTTTCAAACTATTGGGGTCTACCTAATAGTTGATGGAAAGCATCCATGGGGTTGATAATTTTCTAATGAAGATATGTAATTTTTTTCATTTATGGAAACACATGATGTACATGCTTACAGGAAACCTTGGAAATAAAGATACTTAGCTTTTGGTACTCAGAAAATTATCTAAGTATGAATTTGGTTTATAGCAGTGTATTATTTTGTATGTAACTTGTTACTAACATCATATTATGACTAGCAAAGTAATATGGATATTTTATACATTTTTATGATGATGTGTATAACCTTAGAAGTTAGTATAGACTATACAAAAAAGAGATATTCATGTTTTACTACTGAAATAGGATAGTAGACTTAAAGGAAAGAAATTATTTTGTTTAAAAAGTAATTACTTGACCAATTATGGCCAACATCCTAATTGTTTAATCTAAGTTGGAAAAGTATATTATGGTCTTATCCAACCCTATAAATTTTTTTGAAAAGGAATGATATTTATGCAAAGGATATCTTGCAATAAGAAGCATGGAATTGTGTAAGTTGTGATATGTTGTGTCAAGAAATTCTATGCAAACTTCTATGAAAGTGTATGCGAAGTTGATTTTGTGATTCAAGATTGAACTAAGGAAGAATTTATAGAACCTATATTCCAAAATTATACTTACTTGTTTGGGCAATGAGCTCTTCTTGTAATTGGAAGTGTATGTTTGGGCAGTGGGCTCATCTTGCATCTATTATACTACAACTCCTAATAGTGTTAGAATCTCCTAATAGGGTTTCAAAGTTTCCTAATAGGGACTGTCTATATTGAATTTTCTCATTAAATCCTAATAGGGTCCATCCTCTGAAAAGGAACTTATATATTAGCATATTATGTAGTGGGTATCATCCCCATTAGGGTTTTCCCTTGGACAAGGTTTCCCTAGTTAACAAAATATGGTGTTATGAGTTATCTTTGTTCATGGTTACTATTACTGTTCAACATTACTTGTTTAGTTTTTTATGTATGGTTCAAAGTAATTAATAATATCTAGTTGGTGACTAAAGTTTATAAATTACTAATTCAGCCCCCCCTCTTACTAATTCCTATTTCTAACAATTGGTAATAGAACACAATTACTCAGGAGAGGCTTAATAGCTTGAGTAAGATCCCTATGGATATAGAATAGTTGATGAAGAACCTTGAAGAGGCACATGAACAAATTTATCTCCTTACTAAAGAAAGAGATAAGCTAAAGGATGGATATGAAGATGAAAAAGTATACGTTGGATAGTTGATGGATAAGATTGAACATCTCAAATCCAAGCTTGAATCTACTAACTCTAAAACTAGTGTTGATGATTACTCAAAGCTATAAAAAAAGCATAGAATCTTGAAGCATGAATTGAAAATTATGAATCTAAAGTTGACTTTGAAGAGTGATCCTAGAAAAGTTGAATCTGATTTGGAGACTGAGTGTAGATCTTAAAGCAAATCTGGCAAAGAAGACATCTAAATTTAAAACATTGAAAGAAGATCATGAAGAACTTCACAAGTACAACACTATTGTGAAAGATAAACTAACTCAATGTAAGTAGAAACTTGAGAAGCTTTATTCTAGAAAAGAAAAGCTTGATGATTCAATGTCAATAAAAAGACCTACTTATGATAAAATTGGTCTTAGTTATGCATTTAACATGTTTGCAAAGAAACTTGAGATTAGATCAGATCTCAAAGAAAAAGATAAATTTAATGATAAGATTGAATCTAGTCAATCTTTCGATAAATCTAAAGAAGTTGGACAAGATAAGGAAGTTGAGATATTGGATGAACCAAAGCAAGTGGAATCTCTTAAAAAAACTAGGTATGAATTTAGAGGTAAGTGTTTTTCATGTGATGAAATAGGTATTATGAAAAGAGATTGTAAAAACAAGTCATTTAATCATGTTATAGAATTTTATTGTCATAATTATCATGGTATGGGTCACAGAGAAAATGATTTTAGGGAATCTAAATATGATAATGATAGAAGGAATAGTAGAATGTCTGGAAATACTAACCTTACTAATAGAAGAAGACCTAATGAAAGGACATTGAGAGAAGGAAGGCCTTATGATGAAAGAAAATAGATTGTGTTTTAAGTTTAATAGCTTTGGACACATAGCTTAGAATTTTCATGCACCTAATGATCAATAGAATCCTAGAAGCAGAACTCCAGCATGTCATTTATGCAAAAAATTTAGACATAAAACAAAGTATTGTATAATGGACAAAAACTTTAGAGATAGAAGGAATAATGGAAGAAACTTCAAAAATAGAAGAAACAATGGATGAAACATTAGAAATGATAGAAGGAACCATGAGAGGAACAAAGAAATGTAGTTAGTGAACTCCAAGAAGAACTAAATGAGGAATTTGTAAAAGGATTAGACATCTCAAAAGAAAAGTTAGAAGACGATGAGATAGGAAGATCAAAGTCAGTGATCAGGTTTGATTCAATTAAGTTTAATTAATTTTGTTTATAGCACTAGAATTTGAAACTTTATTTAGAGATCAAATTATGGGTAGGGAAGTTGGGAAAAGGTGTATCAAGATAATTTTAGATGGTATCTAAGCTCACTGATAATTTGGAGCTTATTGGAACTAGTTATGAAGGAATTAAGAGTTACTATTATTACATAAAAAAGTTAATTTTGTAATAGAAGATGAAAACTATATTTTTAAAGAGAATTTTGTGAAGAAAAGTTTTGTGGAGCATTGTCATTATGGAAGGAAGCTATGGTAAACCTTAGGTTTCATTTGACGATCAGATAGAAGATCTTGAGTAGACATTTGATTTCAAAATGTAATTGATAGCTTTTTCATGTAATTGATAATGAGGAGAGAGTAAAATTGAAGGTTGCTTCCATGAAACCCATATAAGGAAACCCTAATTCAACATTATCCATTACTCTAAACAATGTAGTATATTTGGAAGATGTAGGAAGTTATCTTAACAAAAAGTTTGTATCTCTTGGTTGTGACTATATGAATAAAGATATGGAATTAGTCTTTAACCATGATATGACTATGAAACCCAAACTTGAACATTTAAAAGAACTAGATATTTTTAAATATCATTTCTACCAAGAATTGGAGACTAATGAGTGGACACAAATCATACTAAGTAGAATTAATGATGGTAAACTATGGATGGAAGATAGTGTAGATATTTTAGCTAACCTTATTCATGAGGTAACTAATCTTAGCAAACAAGGCAGTGTACCTATAGGTGAGAAACTTGTTAAGAAGAAGGTTGAGAGATACACAAAAGTAGTTTATAATGGAAAGGCCATGGTGATTTGCACCATTAAACAAGATGATGTAAGATTCTTGAGTAGAATCATTGCCTACTCTATATGTGCAAGTTCTAAGATTGATGATTTTTTAGCTAAATTCATAATTTTCAGCCAGGTTCATCTATGCAACCTATAAGATATGTTTTGAGAAGGAACAAGTTAACCTTAGTGAAATTTTAAGAATGCAACTTGTTGAAAAATTGGAGCAAATCAAGAGGACTGGGAATGGTGTGTTTTGATTTTAGTCACTGATCAACCACATATTCTTTCATGCATTTAAGATATTTCCTTATTTGAAGTCATAGAGATTATGAGCAATGAGAGATGCATAATGGAGAAGATTACAGATGTATGTAGAAGACATCTAGCAAATAAAATCTTGGATAGTGAGAATTTGATAATGAAAACATTTTAGAATGGGATAAGACAAAGATTTAGAATTGCACCTACAATTGTAGATATATTTAAAGGAGATATATGTGTTATGGCTAACATAGATTTTACTTATATTCAAGTAGTGGAACCTCAAGAAACCTTTCTTGATCCATTAGGTTATAGATTGAGTGATGAAGTAGTAGTTGGATATATTGATTTATTGTTAAAACCTAACGAGGACCAAGCTGAGTATAGATTTTGGACTTATGAAGAAATTACCCAATCAGCTCATTAGGCATCCTTAGAAAAAACATCTAACAAGAAGATAGAGACAATCATGAAGAAAGCTTTAACAGAGGCCGGTATGACTAAAAGTGAGTCACAAGAAGTTAGACACAATATGAAACAAGGTATAATGAATGTGCAACATTTATTAGTATCTATTGTAGAGAAATCTTTGGAATAGAGAATTACATATGTAGTAGCATCAAATTTATAGCCAAGTGAGTTGAAGATGAAATTAGAAAGATTAGTGGAAGCTATGACCACCAAGACAAAAAGAGTCAAGCAACAATCCACTAGACTAGGAAAGAAAAAAAAGACATTGTTGACAATTGTTGAATCTAGTGAGGAAGAAGAAGAAGAGGAAGAAGAAGAAAAATAGGTAGAGAAAGTTACTACTTCTAAATAGTTAGTAGGAAAAGCTCAACCACCCTAGTAGACAAAGATAGAGAAGATTAATTTATCCATTACCAATGAAGGGAACTTTGTTCAAATGAACAAATTTTATGACTTGCATAATACTATTGAGAAAGATCAAATTGATATCTTTACTATGAAATACATAATAGCTAACAATAAGTCATAAGGTCTATGAGAGACTCATTGAGAAGAAGGCACCAACTCGAGAATAGGACATAGAACTTTAGAATTCTATGATTAGTACAATATGCAAGACTAATGATGAAGAAGAAGTCAAGAGATTGTTGAACAATCTGGCACCTTACTTGAGAAATGAGGTGAGACCATTTCTTTTTATGGTTGATGAGAAGGAAAAAATAAGAAGTGAAAATACAACATCTATAAGTCAGATGTTGACAAAATCCAAGGTAGCATCTTCACCAACACCCAAAACCTTGAAAGTGTCAGTAAGTAGTGATACAATACAAATTTATTTGACTAATGTTACTATTAGCATTGATGATACTAACCCTTTTGAAAGTTTAGAACAACCTGAATCTCATGTTGAGGATATTGAAGATCAATTGAAACACATTGAAGAGGAGAAGAGGCTATTAGAGGAAGAAACAATGAAAATAGAAGAAGCCAAGTAGAAATTTCTTGAAGAAGAGATGAAAAGAACTATATAGGAAGAAAAAATAGGAAATTGGAGGAAGATAAGAAGAAGAGAATAGAGGAGAGAGAAAAAGAAAGAAATAAAAAAGAAGAGAAAGAGGAAGAAGAAAGAAGAGTCAAAGAGATAGCTAAAAAGAAGCAAAGGGAAAATGAATCTAGACCATCTAGTTCATCTACTTTGCTTTCATTGGCTATCCTCACAAAAAATGATGATGATAAAATTGACTTGATCTCATCATTGTCAAAACTTATTCACAAGAACAAGATAGTAAAGAGCCTACAAAGAGCCTTGATGGAGGTTACTAATAGATTACATAGTACTCCGGCAGTCTAGCATACAAAGGAAAATCCTAAATAGAGGGCATAGGTAGTGCTAAAATCTTTTGATGAATAATTTAAAATTTTTTTGAATGTTGTAGAATCAAATGAACATATTTCACATGATGCTAACTTATTTAGAACTATCTATTAGAATATCAACAACAATTTGCTAAGTCTTGATACTTGTATCAAGGAACTTTGGAAATGTCAGTAGGATGGAAAGGTATTGTACATCGAGTGTACCCAATATCATAAGTTGACCAAGGATATTGATAGTAAGTTTGGAGGTAAGTTGAGTGAGCTAGAGGCTCTATCAAGCCAGATGCAACAACCTTCTAGTAAAATTCATGATTTTGAAGGTTGAGTGACCAATATTCATGGTGATATTAGGAAACTAGAACTTTGGAAGGAACAAATTTTAAAGATATTATTAGATTTTAGAGACTCTATTTCTCTAAAAATATCTATTATTTAGAGATAGTTGGAGGAGTATGTCAAAGCAAAGGACACCTACTAAAAAAATTTATACTCCAATCTTAATGTAATTGGCATTGCATCATATACTTTATGTGCAATTCTTACCTCTACTAAATCAGCCAAGGATATATAGACAAAAGTTATTACCAACCTTAAGGCAAGTTTTGATGATTGCATGAAGATACTATCAATTTAAGGCAGATGATTACAATGTTTGACAACAGATGGATAATTTTTGGACAGCTTTTGACATACCTTTGTCATTGATGTCAAAGGGGGAGAAGGTACATAAGAAAATTGTAATGTATGAAATCATATTGTAAGTGGGAGCATATGTAAGATGGACAAGTTGTAATAGATGATTAGTGTACTATTATTGTAATGTTTTTGACAAGTTTTTGATACTTAGCCAATTTTCCCTATTTTATTGCCATCAATGCCAAAGGGGGAGATTGTTGAAAATTGGATAATGAAGATATGTGATGGTTTTCATTTATAACAACACATGATAGAAATGCTTATATAGGAAACCTTAGAAATAAAGATACATAGCTTTTGGTACTTAGAAAATTGTCCAAGTATGAATTTGGTTTACAATATTATAATATTTTGTATGTAACTTGTTACTAACATCATATTATGACTAAAAAAGTAAGATTGAGATTGTATACATATTTATGATGATGTGTATAACCTCAAAAGTTAGTACAGACTATACATAAAAGAGATATTCATGTTTTACCAATGAAATAGGATACTGGAATTAAAGGAAAGGAATTATTTTGTTTACAAAATAATTACTTTAAACAAAATAATTACTTGATCAATTGGGACCAACATCCTAGATGTTTACTCTAAGTTGGAAGAGTATATTATGGTATTAGTCTACCATACAACAATTTGTGAAAAGGCATGGTATTTATGCAAAGGACATCTTGTGATAAGAAGCATAGAATTGTGTAACTTGTGTTATGTTGTGTTGAGAAATTATATGCGAACTTCTATGAAAATGATATATGAAAAGTTAATTTTTTGATTCAAAAGTGAACTAAGGAAGAAGGTATAGAAAATATATCCAAAATTATAATTACTTTTTTAGGAAATGAGCTCTTCTTGTAATTGGAAGTGCATGTTTGGGTGGTGGGCTCATCTTGCATCTACTATACTACAACTCATAACAGGGTTGGAATCTCCTAGTAGGAATTCAAAGTCTCCTAACAAGGACTCTCTATACTAAATTTTCTCATTGACTCCTAAATTATGTGATCTGCTCATCCTAGAAATTATGAATTCTTGTATAGATACAAGTTATCCATCATCCCTAGATAGAGCCACTAATGGCCTAATTTTTGATAAACAAAAAATTTGCTGATATCCTATAAAAAATAGGAAGAAAGTTTGTTTTAGTTTCTTATGGTTTTTGAAAATATGTTATTCCTCTTGAAAAAAATCCTAGGGCAATAGCAATGTCTCATGTTTTGTTGAATTAATAATAAATTAAATTACAAGAATAAATAGGGATACATGAAAAACTTTGGTTATACATAAATTTATTTTATATCCCTAAGTCATTTGATCATTTTTCATATTATAATTCAATGTCTTTAAAGATGTTTTAAGTTATGATGTTGCCAAATCCTTTCAATATCTTCATCACTTCGATTTGGGATATAACTATTTTAGAAGCTAGGAAGTGGTCATCGCAATGTCATAGATGTTAGTGCTAACTATCAAGTTAGGGTTGTGAGGGAGTGATTTAGTAAAGATTGCATGATCATGACTTGGTTCTAGCTTAAATGATTTTAAATTTCAAAGGTGTGGGAGATAATCATGGTAGTCAAAGTTTGAACCATCACTCCATTGCAAGCAATCAAATAAACTCTTAAATCTCAGTCATGAATGTGCGAAAGTCAATAGCAACAGTTAAGTTCAAATTTATTGCCTCATCACTTATTGACAAGAGTAATCCTTGGTTAAGATGGAGAAGAAATGAAAGCATGTAATCATGGATGACAAAGTAGTTAAGGCATTTTAAGTTGTGAAGCAGTGATAAAGAGCCAAAATGGTTAGAGTTTAAGTCATCATAGCTTTACAAGAGGTTAAGTTTGATTTAAGACCAGGGTAGTGAAGTTGAAAAAGTTAACAAATTTTAGCTTTACATGGTTAAGCTATTAATATAAATCTTGAGTCATGAAGTTACAAAATATACACTACATGGTTAAGTATAAAGTCTTAGCAACATCATTAGGTTCAAAGGTGAGTTGAAGTTTGCAGTTGTAAAGAAGTGAAAGAAGTGACAGTCAAACATCAAAATAGTCATTGCATCATTGCAAGAGATAAAAATGTTAAATAATAAATAGTTTCAAAGTGGAGATGCAGTCAAGAGGTTTTGTTATGTCACGGGCGAAAGTGACAATTTAAAATCTAGAGAGAAATATTGTAATAAGATGTCAAATAGTTGTTTTGCTAGATCAAAACAATTAGTAAATTTAAGTAATGAATATTTTTCAAGTGGAAAATAGAAGGAAACTAAATCGTTAAAGTCTTAACATAGTGGTTACGGATTTAGGTGGAGAAGTTGTGCAATGGTTAGAATAGTCTTTCTCATGTGATCATAGCCAGAAGTAAAGAAAGGTAAAAAACTTGTGGTGAAGCGGTGAATAAAATGAACCACAACTTCATAGCCTCAAGATTTAAAAGCATAAAATAGTTTTAGATGGCCATGTTTGAGATGGGAAAAAAGAGATATGAGTTGGAAGGATGAATAATGAAAAAGTGAAGATTTTGCTAGATTTCCAAGGATTGATAGGTTTTAAAGCATGCTAGTTTTAAATGCCACTAATACCATGGTCCCTTTGTAGAAATAGATAAAATCCAAGAGAAACAAAGATTTCATTACTAGTTGCACAAGTGTTTGAAACTTTAGAGAATATTTTGAGTTGTAGAGTGAATTTGAGTGAGTTTCCAACATAAAATAGTCAGAATTCTTGAGATAATTTTATATAAAATGGTGCATAAGGAAGGTGAAATGATTACATAGGCATAGATTGAATAGTCTACCTTAAAAACAAAGAGCCATAGCTTATTTTTAGAAGAATGGATGTATATTCTACCTGGTTCTTCTAATGCATAGTCTATAAATGATCATGCATTCAAAGATACCTAAGTATATTTCAAAGATGTAGAGGTTCCTGATAGGAATGAAAGTGAATTGTTCTAGTTCATTTACAAAATCAAAATGGATAAGGTCCCAATTTCTAACCCTTGGATTAAAAATTTGGGAAAATTGATATGATAGAGGTTTTTATAGATGTCAACCTTGTAAAGGAACTAATAAAATCTTACAATCTAGTCAAAAAGTCATTTCATAAGAAAGATAGAAGCATCTTCATGGCCCTAGACAAGGAGACATTTATAGAAGCATTTGACTTGGGTGGCCCAATGTCATTGTCTCTTAACATGGAAAAATTAAATGAAAATTTTAAGGATCAGAGGAGCTTATACATGGGTAGAGGAATGGAAAAGCACATTCCAATGTCAATGAAAGAGAAGGGAGAAATCTTAAAGAAGAAGGAGGTGGAGGACCTTATGCCCTTAGAATTCTTTCAAAGATATATATATATATATATATAACACTATCTTTGGTCTCAACAAAGCCCTAGGTTCATATGGAACAATGAATGCTCTGGGTGCACATTATGTCATGGCATTAAATATCCATGACCCAAACATTAATGTTGGCTATAATTTTGTGATCTACATCATCAATAAGATCCATGATGAATTTCTTGTTGCATAGGAGAGACAATTGAAGAAATTTAGGTTCCATCATTACTCCTTGATCAAATATAGAGATGCTCTAAGTTTTGAGCAAGAGATGAAAAAATTGGGTCCATCCTTTAAGGGATTCTATCCTAAGGTAGATTACTAGTCTAAGTTTGATAAATGTATTGCAAATTTTGATGAAATATCAACACAACTACCAAAAGAGATAAGATGGAAGGTTGAGCCTAAGTCTTTTGATGAAGACATTGTTGTAGAGGTTAGTGATGAACAAGAGGATCAAGATGAAAGTTCAGAGTGGTCTTAGTGGTGGAGAAAGAAGTAGAAAATGGTGGAAATTCCACAAAAGGCCCAATAGAAAGCCTTACAGAACTTACCAAGAAATAGCCATAATTTTGATGATGCAAGAAGTATTTATTTGATAGCTCAAGTCATTGAAGATGAGAAAAGGGATAAAAAAATTATAGCTATAGGATCAAATAATTGATGACATAATAATTGAGGCCAATGAATTTATAAGTGATGAAAATTTCATCAAAATTGAAGAATTCAAAAGCTTCTTGTTTAAGATGAATAAAAATGAGTTGTCTTTATAAATAAACTAGGTGACTCTTATGAGGTAGTTGTTGAATTAGTAAAAAAACTAGAAGAGTATGATCCTAATATTGACACCCTCATTGTGAAAGAATCCAAGGAGATAATATAGAGGAGTGGAATGATTATATACCCAGGATGGGATACTAGTTCTTCATTTTTGCTAGATCAAATGAGGAGGTAGGATAGGAGAATCTCATTTGAAGATGAGAATCAGCTTGAGGATTTGAGAGGATGTAGGTATAACATTGATGCCCAAATAATGAAAATATGAATTTTATCTCTAGAAAATATGAGTATGAAAATATGTAGAACATTGATGCCCAAACCTTAGTAGCATTATTGGGAAAGAATGGGATTGATTTCCTAGAGGAGAAGATCGAAAGATCCTATGAGAGGTATGTTGGAAATATGGTTAGTTAGATGTCTTGATGGTTTTCATTTATGCATTCAGAGAGAGAAAATTGTCTAACTATTAGAAAATTTTAAAGAGTACAATGAATAGATCTTGATAGTATGGATGATGTGCAGAGAGTTAGCTTATGAGTAATTGAGAAAATATTTATGACACCTTCATTATGATGTGTACTTGTGTGCATGTGTGTATGATTAGTACAACACAAGTTATAGTAAGTTTAACTATTTTGGCATTTAGCAGTGCATAAGAGAGCATAGAAGAAAATAGAGTTGTACAGTTTTAGGAATTATTTTGATTTTAAAATATTTACTAAATTATGTTAAGCCAACTATGTGGATATTATTTTATATTATTTCAAGTGTGTGAAGACATGGAAGTCAATGAAGCAATAATTTGTGAATGCACAAGATATAAGTAAAGATTGTTGTTGTGTAGATAATGGGAATGTGAGTTGTACAATACATGTGTGGAATGCACATATATTGTGGAGGTTTTCTGATTAGATGTGATATGAGATCTATTGTGAGAACCATCTGTGAGCCTTGTGTGATGCAAAATCTAATGTTAGATAAGAGAAAGTGCAAGTTACAACAAGCAAGCAAGTATTTTATATATATCTATCCTATGAAGGAACTGAATTGTATTATCACATGTTAGGACAATGGGCTCTTGCATAAGTTGTAATTGATCTACCAAATCCTAATAGGGTTGAGGTTTCTAACAAGGCCTAGTCCTCCAAAAAGGACTTGAGATGTATTCATAGACTCCTAATAGGGTCAATATCTTTAACCAAATCATATTGTTTAGTGAATCATCTAGTGGGTATCATCCCCATTGGGGTTTTCTTTTGGCCAAGGTTTCCCTAGTTAATAAATAATGGTGTTATGAGTTCTCTTGTGCATGGTTATATTTATTTTTTAGTATTGTTATTTTACTTTCATATGCAAATTCTAAAGTAGTCAACAATATTAAGTTGTGGGAAAAAGTTTGTAGAATACTAATTCACCCCCCTTGAATATTATCTATTTCTAACAATTGGTATCTCAGAGAATAGTTACTTTGAAGAGGTTTAATAGATTAAGTAAGATCCTAGTAAATATGGAACAATTGAAGAAGAATCTTGGAGAATCTATTGAATAGATTGACCTTCATACTAAAGAGAGAGACAACTTACAAGATATATACAAAGATGCAAAAGTTTACATTGGAAAACTAAAAGATGCAATTAATGATCTAAAATATGGCAAGGACTCATTTGTGTAGATTAATGACAATTCTAATATAGAAAATCTCAAGAAAGAGAATGCGATCTTGAAACATGAGGTGCAAATTGTTGAACTAAAGTTAAGTCTTAAGACAATGGTAATAAGAGTGAACCTGATTTAAAATATGAGAATGTAGAACTTATATCCCAATTAAGTCAAGTGACGTATGAATTAGATTCTATTAAGATAGAGCATGTAGAGTTGTAAAAATAGAACATCATTGTGAAAGGAGAGTTGACACAAGAAAAATAGCAGTTATAGAAGCTTTATGCAAGCTCTAAGAAAATTGATGAACAAATATTTCATCAAAGACCTCATTGTGACAAGATAGGCCTTAGAAATCATTTTGGAGAGAAGTCAACAAAGAAAGATGAGATTAGGATAGAATAAAATTGTATAGCATAAATCCATAAAAGAAAAATTCAAGTGGTTTGATAAAGTTGAGAAAACTAAATTGACAAAGAAATTTGATGAACTTAGAACAACAGAGCAAGTTGAAGAACCTAAGTAAGATGATTCATCCAAAGAGGTAAGACATGAATTCAAAGGTAGATGTTTCATATGTAATGAAGTTGGACATATAAAGAGAGATTTCATAGGTAAGTCTTTTAAGCCTATTACTAATTTCTACTATTATAATTGTCATGGTTATGGACATAAGGCAATAGAATGTAAGAAACCTAAGTTTGTTGATGATAATAAGAATAGTTGAATGTTTAGGGATACTAACCCTATGGGTAATGGAAGAAGTGGATCACAAAGAAAATCTAATGATGAAGATAAATATGATGGTGAGAAAAAGTAAATTTTTCATTAAAAATGTAACAATCCTAGACATGTTGCAAGGAATTGTAGACCACCAAAAAGTCACAATGGGGACAATCAGAGGAGAAATGTACTTGTATGTCAGTTATGTAATAACTTTGGACACACAACAAGATTTTGTAGAATGGACAAAGAGAAATTTAATAGGAACCCTAATCAAAAAAGGAAAAATAATAGGAATGATAAAAGGAATGAAAATGGAGGCAACACTAGTCAAAAAGAAGTAGTCAAGCAACATATTAAGGAATTCAAAGAAGTGTTTGTGAAGGCTTGTAATCTAGAGAGTTTAGATAGTGTATTAGAAGAATAATTCTTTGATACACATAGTGGAAAGTTGAAGTCATAGATTGTTTGTGGCTTAACCTATCTAAATTAAGCTATTGTAGAAGTAGTAGAACATCAGTGATTAGAACTGATGTTAGAGAGTGAGATAGAGATTATGCAGTTAATACAAGGTAGAAGACATAGATTGAAAGCTATGGTTTAGTGCACAAGTTTTGATGTCATCATAGTAAGCTAAAAAAATTTAAGATCAAGGTCACTGGTAAATAAAGATAGTGTTCTGAGTTTCTAGTGAATACTCATTTATTGCACAGTGCAATTTGAAATGATTTAAGGATCACAAACAAGATTTGATGTACCATTTTTTCATGAAAAGTGTCTTGAGTGAATTGAAGAGTGATTTGATATCAATTAAAGTGTGAAGCAATTTTGTGAAGGAAAATTTTGTAGAAGCCCTAAAATCATGAATTTGAAGTATTTTATAGGGTATTGAATCTAGTTTCTTGAAGTATTTATAGTTATAAATGACTAGTTAAAGAGTTTATGATGTTAGTGATAGACCAAGATATAATTAAGTTCAAGAAACATCCATTTGTTTCATTATTACATGATTTTATAGGCACATTTTTGCATGTTCTAGAAAATGTATTACATGTAGAAGATATAAGGAATTATATACATTGAAAATTTAAAAGTATAGGTGATGAGGAGATTGACAAGGACTTAGGATTCATGTGTAATAATGACTTATCCATAAAGTTTGAGTATTCAAACCTTGAAGATTTCAATTTGGTGAAGTATATGTTCTACACAAATTTTGACAACCACAAGTAGACCTAAATTATATTGAGCAAAGTACATGATGATATGTTCTAGTTAGGTGGTGCATAGATTATCATTGACAATGACCTAATAAAAAATGTCACATGATTTATCAATGAAGGTTGTAATCCTATTAATGAGAAAAGTGTTAGGAAAATAGTGGAGACAAACTTGAAAACCATGTTTGATGAAAGGAATATGAGGGTTGATCTTATTCAGGATAAATGAGTCAAATTGTTGACCAAAATCTTAGGGTAAAAGTTCAACCATGGATCAAGGGTAAACTCTATACTAGTTAGATTACTTCATACAACATATGTAATGGCCTCTAAAAGGAGAAAAGTAAATTTGTGTGACAGTGTCAGAGTGCAGCTATTGGAAAATATTGCAAAGATAAAGGAAAAAAAGAGTGCAATATTTAAATTTGAGTCCGTATTGACTCATTTTTTCTTTTATGTTACAAAGAAGTTTCCTAGAGTAATTAATTGGGATAGCAGAAAGTGTGCAATGAAGATTGTAACTCAAAGCTATAGATCTAAACCTAAGAATGTTGAAGGCATTGATATTGACAAGATGATGAAGAATTTTCAGTTTGAGATGAAATTGAGGTATAGAAGACCTTCCTCTGTGGTAGAAAAATATAAGGATGATTTGTGCTTCATGCTAGATACTAATAACATGTGCATGGAAGAAATGATGCCTAGAGTGAAGTTAATTGAGCCTATGGGCTATGAGATGAGCATAGAACTAATTGAAGTGTATGTGTAGATCATACTCGAGTCTGAGCAAGACACAAAATGTCCTAGATGGGGAACATATGATGAAATATTAAGGACTATAGAGTTTGAGCTCTATAACAAGTAGAGTAAGAAGAAAGTAGAGAATGCAATAGATTCCATAGTTAAGAAATCTATCATGTCAAGATAAGAATTCAATGATATAAAGGGAATTACACTAAAAATGAAGGCTATTGGGTAGTTCAAAGTGTTAGCAACAACACCTATTATAGTAGTAGGATGTTCAAAAGGAGTAATAGTGGTATAGCTATGTGTGCAAGCTCCCATTGCACCATATGCATTAGTTGGTCAAGTCCAACTAGTTAGAGCAAGCTATGAGAAAGCAAGAAGGTAGTTAGAGGTAGAAGCACCTACTGAACAAAGAAAATCAGGGAGACTGGTGAAGGTTAAGCAAGAACCTACACCTCAAGAAAAGAAAAGAGTAAAGCAAATCAACAGTGAACCTCAAAAAAAGAGAAAAAACATGCAAGTGAGTAGTTCTAAAAGCTCAAGTGATGATGATGAAGATAAAACTATTGAGCAAGATGTGCAGGAAGCCAAGACAACCATCGGCAAGAATGCATGGAAACCAAAGATAAAGAATATAAACATGCAAATTATAAATAATGACAATTTTGTTCAATTGAGTAAATTTTATAACATGTATAGTAGTATGGTTAGGAGGCAATTATAGAATTCCATAATAAGAAATATGATTATGAGGAATAAGAGATTTGATATCATTCATAATAAGATTACTAAAGATCTATACAATAGGTTGATTAATAGGAAGAGAAGAGTGGTAGAAGAAGATTTGAATATGAGGATTACATCTATAAATATGTTAAGTGATGTTGGATCAAAAGAGAAATCTGAGAAATTTTTGAAGGGTATTGAGCCATTGCCAAGGAACAAAAGAAGAGAAATTCTTATGATGGGAGGCAATTATGAGGAGGTAAGGCAAGAAATAGAGAAGGGTGTAGTAAAATATATGTAGTCGATACCTAAGGAGAGTGCACTAGTAAAGGCTAATAGTCTAGTATATGTATAGATAGATACACCTTCCAGTGAAGATGAAGAGGTAGAAGGGACATAGAAAGCATTATCTCCACCTCACATTGTTATGGGTATGAATCCATGCAAGTGGATAGTACACACATAATTATGAATGCAAAGGAGAATCAATTTGTAAAGTATGGGGCACATATTGTTGGCAATATCACTACCTATACTAGTTCTAATGATGAAAATTAGAAAGAGCTAATGGGCACTTTGAGAATATTTTTGAGAAAACCGAATCTATAAAATCTTTGGAGAAGACCCTTGCTGAAGTCTTGGAGTGCATGTAGAAGAAAATTTCCACAACTATAGCTTATTCAAACTTGCAAGTTGAGGAAAAGAGTTGATGAATACCTTTGATGGGGAATTCAAAACCTTAGTTGAAGTATCAATAGCATAATCATAGAGTAATCATGATGTAGCTCTATTTAACATAGTGTACACTAATGTGCACTATGATTTGAAGGTACTTGATAGAAATATTAAGGAATTGAGATAGTTTGTTGTTGAAGGTAAGAAATTGTATGGATGATGTGTAATGTCTTACACTTACTTATTTGATTTTGATACAAATATCAAAGGCCAAATGAGCAAGCTTCAGTTACTCACTACAAGATTGCAACAACCATAGATTAGAATTGAAGGTTCTAAGAATGAGAAGATCCACAATGTTGTCCAAAGCATTGAATTTGATGAGAAGATAATAAGAATATTTTCTATTCTTAGAGAATATCTGGCACCCAAGTTTGTAATTTTGCAGAGGCAATTGGAGGAATGTCTTTTAACAAAGAATTCCTATGACAAATTTGTCTATACTGACTTGAGCATAGTTGAAGTGGCATCCTATGCATTTTGTGCACTCAATAATATATTAGATATAATCAAAGGAAATTGGATTGAAAAATTGAATATATATTTTTCTAATTGCATATCTAGATGAGTTGATCAACAAGAAGTAGTAAGTTTTTGTGATGTAGTTTTTGACACCTTTGTCATTCATGTCAAAGGGGAGTATTGTGTTATTGTGTATTTAAAAATTGTATAGCTATAAATGTATATGTAAGGAGGAGCTTATGTATGTGTCAATGTAAAGGAGTTCTAAGGAATGCAATGATCCATAAAAACATGAATAAAATTGTTATGTTTTGCTGGAAATTTTTGTATAGTTCTTTTATTTATTTTTGTTATGTACGACATCATTTTGGGACTTAGCCAATTTTTCCAAATGTTTCCATAAATGCCAAAGGGGGATATTTTTGAAAATATGGTTAGTTATATGTATTGATGGTTGTCATTTATGGAAACATGTACTCAACATTTCATTTATGCATTTAGAGACATAAAATTGTCTAAGTATTAGATAGTTTGTAGGATTATAGTGAATAGATCTTAATAGTATAGATGATGCACATAGAGTAAGCTTATGTATAGTTGAGGAAAGCTTTGTGAAAATTTAATTGTGATGCATACTAGTATGCATGCATGTATGGCCAATATGATGCAAGTTATAGTAAGTTTAGCCGTGTTGGTATTTAGCAGTGCAAAATAGAGCATAGTGGAAAATAGAGTTGTACGACTTTAGAAATTATTTTGATTTCAAAAGAATTACTAAGATATGTTAAGAAAAACATGTGGATATTATTTTATATTATTTCAAGAATGTTAAGACATGGAAGCTGACTAAGAAATAATTTGTGAATGCACAAGATATAAGTAAAGATCTTATGCTACATAGATAAAGAGAATGTGAGTTATACAATGAATGTGTGTAATGCACATATATTGTGGAAGTTGCATGATTAGATGTGACATGTGAACTATTGTGAGAACCATCCATGAGTCTTATGTGATATGAAATCTGACATTAGATCATAGAAAGTGTGAGTTACAACACCAAGCAAGTATTGCATGTATAACTATTATATGAAGGAACGAAATTGTATTATTACCTATTAGGGCAATGGGCTCTTCTTACATACATTATAATTGATCTATCAACTCCTAATATGGTTGAGGCTTCTAACAAGACCTATTCCTCTAACAAGAACTTGAGACACTATATGTACTTCATAGACTCCTAATAGGGTCAATATCCTTAACTAGATCCTATTGTTTAGTGAATCATTTAGTGGGTATCATCCCCACTAGGTTTTTCCCTTTGCCAAGGTTTTCCTATTTAAAAAATAATGGTGTTATGAGTTCTCTATGTTTATGGTTATGTTTATTGTTCAATATTATTGGTTTACTTTCATATGCAAGTTATAAAGTAATTAACAATATTTAGTTGTGGGCAAATGTTTTTAGAATATTGATTCATGCCCCTCTCAATATTATATATTTTTAACAGGGTATATCCAAGTGAAGAGGCACTATGAGGAAGAAATGAAGAATACTTATGTCTTGGAGTAGAAGAATTTCAAATTAGAAAATGACATAGTAGCATTAAAAAATGTTGTCAGATTTGCTATAGAGATTGGAGACAAGGGCATACAAATAGAAGGATATGTACCTAAAATAGAGGATTTCATAGGCCAAGCTATGGTTGTTGATGAAGAATATTTGGAGTCTAGAAAAGAGATAGAAATTAGGACTATCAAGAATGTACTAATTCACAAGATAAATTCATTGAAACTTGTTTCACAAAATGTGCACAATAATTATCTTGTCTTACAATGGGTAGAATGTAAATTCTCTAAGGAAATTGCTTTGTTGTCTCCTTTATTCACTACATGGGGCCCTTGCACCCAATTCTCTGATGATCTTGTACCCATGCTAACAAAAAAGAAGGAATTACCAAAGGTAATGATAATTTCTATCAGAAAAATGATAAATAAGGTAAAAGATTTAAATGGTTTCTTTGTGGGAGAGATGTACTTGATCTAGAATAAGATTAACTTAATAGCCACATGAACACCAAATTTTGTGACCAACATTTTGGATAATAATGGAGGAGTTAAGGAATTGATAGAATGGCCATCCTTTTTTAATGAAATTCTAAATAACTCTAGGTGTATGGCCTACTACAATGGAGAAGTAGATGTTGGAGAGGTATATGATTTAATTGATGTGTTATGTAAACTAGAGTCAAAGATGGCAAAGATAACTATAGAGGTTAAGGCTATAACAAATGCAAAGTAGAAAAAATACCTTTAAGAATTAAATGGTATCAAAGATGTTAGTTGGCTTAATGTGGACATTGATACAACTATCTAGGAAGTTATAGAAGAGATAAAGGCTTTACCACTAGGGGACAATGATTGAGAGGTTAAAGATACTGTTAAAGATAAAAGAGAAGAAATAGATATAAAAGGAAAAGAAAGCAATTGATAGTTAGAATAAAAACATAAATATGTTGAAGATGCTCACAAAAAGTGCCACCTACTATTTTGCAATTCCTTCCCCAAATTTGTCAGAATACAAAGAATGTTTGTAATGTAACAATATAAAAATATCTTTGTATTTGTTTTCAAATCAGTTTTTGACATATGTCCTCTAATCTAAAGCTTATTTCAATCCTTCTATAAAACTACTTCCACGATGTTGAGTGAGGGTCTAAAATCTGTAGAATTTTAGTGTTTTTGTTGTTACACTTGGTCCAGCTTTTGTGTCAATGATATGTTGTACTAAATTTTGAAAATCTAAGAATACAATGAACATTGAATGACTAAGTTTGTCAATTTTTGAGTTATATTTTGAGTTTCATACCAATAATGAATGGTTTTCAAGGAAAAGTTCTACATATCCATGTCTTTGATTTTTTTCTCCATTCTCATGTATTTGTTATTTTGATATTGAAATGAGCAAGGTTCTTTTAATTTAATGTAGCTTGGATGGGTTGTATACCTTTTCATTGATTGCATTTGATTCAAGGAATTAAAAGTAAGTTCTTTCATGAATTGATAGGGTTTCTAGGTATATGAGAGGGATATCATAAGGATGAAATTTAGAGTTAACTATTGATAAGTTTAATTAGAAGTCAATTAAATAGATCTAAGGTTACTAGTTTGACTCTATATAATAATGGATAAAGCATTGTTCATTAATTTTAATGCAAATTGATGTAATCATTTGGTTTTACAATACATATATAAATCAAAATCAATTATCCATTTATATAATAAAGAACTAAATTTCTAGCCATTCCCTTGTTGTAATAGCTTTCCAAGAGTTTATAGTTACATGATGTAACATAAAAGTTGATTACAATATGAAGAAGATTATTAACCATTTATCTTATATAAGGGATAGATCTAAAGAGAAGAATATTGATGATCAAATATTAAAAAAGAAACCACCTTCATCCCTAGGTGTACCTACCTTGGCCCTACAAAGCCTAAAGAGTAGAAATCCCATGTGTGTTTTGTTGAAGTTGGTCTAGATTTGAGAGAATTTTTTCTGAATATGGGAACTAGCTAATCCTTAGTCATAAATATTTTCTCTACAACCTAGTATAGGGTCCTTGCAACCTGTAGTTTGTTTAAAATACCAATAGAGTGTATTAAAGAAATATTGGAGAGAAGTTGTTGGTACCGTTATCTATACCTTGAATAGAGTACAATTCAAGAAAGGTACAAATGCTACACATTTTCAACTACTGTACAGTTATCCTCCTAATTTGGAATATTGCAAAATATTTGGAAGAAAATGATATCTACTAAAAGATAATAGGAATGGAAAACTTGATGCAAAGAGTGAGGAAGGCATATTCCTAGGATATTCCAGAGAGACAAAGCACATTTCTATCAAGTATCATTACTTGAGGGAACTACTTCAAGACAAATAATTGAAGCTAGAATATGTGATTACCAAGGAATAGATTGTTCACATATTCATAAAACCCTTACCTAAAGATGCTCATGAGTATATTAGTGATATACTAGAGGTGATTTCTCTAAAAAAAGATACTTAAGAAGACAAGGTGCATTTTACCACATGTGCTAATAAGAATATCCTACATAGTGACGAAATACAAGTATACTTTGGGACATGCCTAAGGTAGATAATTTAGTACAACATAATAGATCAAACATAGAGAGATGAAAAGAATTAGCCAAACATCCATTATATACATAATTTAGATGTATGAAGAGTTTGAATCTTGAAAAGATAAATGCCTTTGGCATTTTTGTCAAAGAGGGAGATTATGCTAAAGAGAAAGACATGGAGAGATTACTAAAGAACTAGAAATTTATAGAGACTATAAAGAGGAAACAAAGATTGTTGTCAAAGAAGGAGAATTATTTCAAAGGGAGAAATTTAGAAAAGAGAATCATAGTGAAATATTTTGGATTTTATGGTAACTAAGCTATTACTAGTATTGATATGTTTGAGAT
This sequence comes from Cupressus sempervirens, assembly GCA_028749045.1. Lineage (NCBI taxonomy): Eukaryota > Viridiplantae > Streptophyta > Pinopsida > Cupressales > Cupressaceae > Cupressus > Cupressus sempervirens. The sequence continues at coordinate 54,152,002 of CM053790.1, read as the reverse complement.
GTTTCCATCAATTCCAAAGAGGGATATTGTTGGAAACTTAAAATTGGAACAATTTTTTTTTATCATTGATGTCAAATCTATTGATAAGACATATTGCTACCTAATCTAAATGTCATATCTATTTGATTGATGAAGAGGATTTGAGAAGTTGTTCCATAACAATATCACCTAGGGGAAAGGTTGACATATGAAAAGGTAGTTATAATGGACATTTGATTAGATAAACTTTGATAAAGAAAAGTAATTGTTTATGTCCAAAACCCTAAGCCAAGATGAGCAATAAAGTAAAAGGATAAGGAATGTTGAGTGATGCTAGTGTCAACCAAGCTATAGTTAGTGTTGAACAAGCACTAGCCAACCAAGCAAGATAGTTGATACCGAGCTAGAGGTGACCAAGTAATTTAGTAATGACCAAGCATTAGAATTTAGAGATTTTTGAGTGACAGTATGAGAATGAATTTGAGGAAATCATGATTCTTAGCTAATTTAGTTGATTTCTTAGTAGATGTAAATCATGTTGAAGATAAGATTGATGAGTTAGATCATTAAATTCAAGGAGAGGATTAGGTAAAGGCCTAATAGATAGATTCTAGAGAATTTTCTAGAGGATGATCAAGAAGATGGGTAGATACAATGAATTGAGTTGAAGCTAATTATTGTACACCCTAAGATCTTTGGTGGTGATGAAGAATGGTAAAGCAAGATTTTCCTTATTAAAGAGGTATGGATCCAAACATATTATTGAGGAGTATAGGTATATGAAAAAGGAACATATAGACAAAGGTGGATCAGAAATATGCAAGTGTGTGAGTGAATGTGAAGCTAAAGGACAAATCTTGTAGAGATGATGTTGATATTGATAAGTGAATATGAGAAAAAGGCTTAAATGTTGTTGAGAATAGTTGAGTGATTTCTTGAAGGGTTTCTAATCAAATCAAGATTAGAGATGACAATGGAAGGCTTATGAGCAGGCCAACATAAGGACTAAACAAAGATTTTAACATGCAAAAGTGATTTGTAATCACATAGATCAAAACCTATTGTTTTCTAGCTAATCATTGTAAACAATTTGTATTGAAATCCTTTTAATAAAAGTTGACCTAATAGTCATTTGAAGACTTTATAGTCTATGTAAATCCTTTAAAAAGGTCATATTCTAAATGGAATTATCAAAGTCCTCTAACAAGGCCACTCCTAATAGGGTGATTAAATCCTTTAACAAGGTCACATTTAATGTGTATTTTGTAACCTTTAACAAAGATGGCTTCTTTTAAAGCTCACTTTAAAAGAATGAAAAAAGTGACATCTTGCTGGTGGTTTTTCTCAAATTAGAATTTCACATGAAATTCTAGTCTCAAATATGTGTTGAATGCTTTATATGTTTTGCATTTGATAATGTTCTCATCATGAAAATCAAGTGATGTTTAAGACAATTTTACAGTAGAGACTGAGCAACAATAGGATAAGAAGATCAATGAGTGTTTGTGTTTAAATTATTCGAGTGGTAGTTAAGGACCTTGAGTAACTGATTCAACCCCCCAGCCACCCTTAGTTATTATAAACATTTTTAACATGAACATGTAAGATGGATTTTTGAAGGTTGGAGAAAAAGGAATTTGAACAATTGGGTTGGACAAGGCAATTCATTTGTAGAGATATTTTAAAGGTTTGGTGATTATTGTTTCTTGGATATGTTGGCAATAATCAAGACTAGCTAGGTTACCGAGAGGGGAGGGGTGAATCAGTAACCTCAAAAACTTTAAATTAATTCAAAAATTAATTCATGTAAATCATTCACCATTAATTCACCTACTCTACTATATGCATGAGAAAAGATAAACATTCATAACACATGAACATAGTATTTTGGTGACTCAGAAACCTTCCAAATAGAAAGTAAAACTAGGGTGGGGATGATACCCACAAAACAACACTACTACAATATAAAGTTGGTTTGTTAGGGCTTACATTGACCACTTTTGATGATCTTCCTTGTTAAGAGCAATTTAGACTACTAGATCCACCTTGTTAGAGGTTTTACAAACATACAATGAAGTATGCACTCTGTTAAGAGATTTATACAAAGACTATTAAGTCTACCCTATCAAAGGATTTCAAAAATTGGTTCACCTGTTAGGATGAAATAGTGGATTTGAGTTAGAACTTGATTTTTGATTAGATCCTTGAAGTACATATCACCTCTTGTGACTAATATAACTTTGCTACTCCTTGATGACCTTGTTGTATACTCTGCTTTGCTATTGATTTGCATTACATATCCATCCCTTGATATTCTCATGCACACTCATTCATACATTCATAAAATGAAAATGGTACAATACATTACATATATATTATTCCAATATTTACAAATACAAGGTTAGCTAAAACACAAGTAAACAAAATATTACTGAGTTAGTCAAATAGTAGAAAACTCGTGTTTTGAAGCTGATTTAGTGAACTTCTAATACTCACTATCCACTACATTACTCAACATTGTCATGCACTTGGTAGAAGTAGAGGCACTATCTATACTGATCACGCAATGTAGCTTTGAATTCAGTAACCATTGGAGACTCAATAGATATAGTGTCACTCGGTAGATATTGAATCCTTCATTTACCTTGCTTTCACTCGATAAACACTACACATCTATCACTCAATAGACACTAGCTTCACATCACACAAATTGATAACTCAGTAAACACTGTGAAGCTTGGTGACCACTATCTACTTAGTGAACATTGTATGCTTAGTAAACACTACTGGACTGCATATTCACTTGGTAGCTTCAAGAATGCTCAATGTGAACTGCTTAACTAATGAACTTACTTGGCAACCATTGAATGCTCAATATAAACTATAGACTGACTAATGAGATCAGTAACCTTATAGAATTGAATAAGTGTTATCACTAATGACAAATGTAACATAATGTCAACAATCTCCCCCTTTGGCATTAGTGACAAAAACACTTATAACCCTTATGTACATTGACATATTGATTTTTGATTTTTCAAAATTGATCTTTGTAAAGTTGTTGTATATACATTTGTACATATCTCCCCATACACTAGTCATAGTATATACATAGCCTTTCTTTGTACATATATCAATCCATTTTCTTCCTAATGTAGGAGCATCTTGGGTTGCCTTGTTATCCTGCTCATTTTGTTCACCTAGTAGTTCCTTCATGTGCTTAGCAGTCCTTCATGTGCCTAGTAACCCTATTTTCCTTCATGTGCCGAGTTACCCAGTGTATGTTGAGTGATTCTTCATGTGTTGAGTTACTTAGTGTATGTTGAGTATTTCTTCATGTGCTGAGTTACTCAGTGTATGTCGAGTGTTTCTTCATGTGCCAAGTTACCCAGTGTATGCCGAATGTTTCTTCGTGTGACGTTACTTAGTGCATGCTGAGTGTTTTTTCATGTGCCAAGTTACCTAGTGTATGCTGAGTGTTAGTATTTGGATGTGATTTTATGAGCCGACTTGCGAGATTTATTTCATTCGTGACATTTATGTTAAGATCTTTTCTTGGGATGAATCCAAACCATTGTTGGGTTGGCCTTCCTCTTATGTAATGATTCTAGAATTATATGTAAGATATTTTGGAAAGTATAAATAGAATGTTCAAGCTTAGAATTAGAAATTTTTTAGAGAGAGTAGATTAGAGAGTAGAACTAAAACTGTGAATTTGCAGTTGGATCTTTGAATTTGAATGTATTTGTAATTGGTCGTAATCCAGATGGCCTCATAGCTGAGCATGTATGAAGATATTCTTGATGAATCAATTATAAAATTAATTCACTCTTCTTCCTCATTTGGTTGCTATTCTTTGTGTTTGTTTTTGTTGTGTTAACTCTTGTAGGGTGGTTTGGATAGCTAGGTGAGCCTTTGGCCCTAGTTATTCACCCTCTTGCCTGTGTCAGTTGGCATTAGAGATTGAAGTTCATCCTTGTGGAGATTGGATTGTGTGGAACTCTAATTTTGATTTGGTTGTAGGGTGGTAGATCTGTGGATTTGACCTATAACTTGTAGAGGATTATGATCTTGCAGGAACCTGATTTGTGAAGATGGTTCATGGTAGAGGAAATAATGTTGATAATGCTATATTGGATCAATTGAGACAAATTGTAGCCAGATTAGATGCTATGGAGATAGCCCAGAGGAGAGGAGTGCATCTTGAAGATGTGAGTGATGATAAAGTAGAAGCACCAAACCATAATCTAGAACCTAAAGAAGATCAAGATGAGGAAATATTTTTGTGACTATTGTCTAGGGAAAATTCAAAACCTACTGTAGAAGTTGTTCCTTATGATGGAAAATTAGATATCAATGATGTGCTAGATTAGATCTTTGATATGGAGAAGTTCTTTGAGTATGAAAACACTCCTAATAATAGAAAGGTGAAGATTGTAGTCACTAGGCTAAAAGGTCATGCATCACTATGGTGGGAGCACTTGCAAATTGATAGACAAAGGAGAGGAAAGGAGAAGATCAGAACTTGGCCAAAGATGGTGAACAAGGTAAAGAAAAAATTCCTTCCTACTGATTACCAAGTTAGCTTGTTGAGAAAGATGCAAAATTTGAAACAAAAAGAAATGACTATAAAAGAATATACTGAGGAATTCTATAGATTAGACATCAGATCTAGACTTGTGGATGATGATGTTGAGAAAATTGCATGGCACATTAATGGATTGAGATCTAGAATATAAGATGAAATAAGTTTTGTGAAGCTAGAAAGTGTAGAAGAAGCATATCAATATGCCTTGAAAGTTGAGGAGATCCTGACAAATAAGCATGAACAAAGACAAAGAGGTAGGGGTGGTAGATTCTAGAGAGGCAGAGGTAGATCTTATGGAGAAAGTGGTAGATCTGATAGTTCTATGTAGGATAAAGGCAAATCTGAATGGAAGAATGATGACAAAGGCAAGACTGAATAGAAAAGTGGTAATTCTTACCGAGGAGGCACTAATTCTTATTGAGGAAGACGTAATTCTTATTCTAGAGGTGGATTTCATGGTAACTATTTTAGATGTGGCAAAGAAGGGCATAGATCCTTTGAATGTAGATCTTCTAAAGCTGGGTAGAATAATAGAAATGCTATGATTCAAGATGACATTGAGAGTTCACCAAGTGGATCTGAGGCTGAAGAAAATTTGATGGTGAGAAGAACCTTATGTAATAAGGGAGGGGATGAGGAACTTGTTTTAAGGAGAAGTATTTTCAAGACAAGATGTAGGATGGCTGGAAAATGCTGTAAAGTGATCATTGATAGTGAAAGTTCTAAAAATCTAGCATCAGAAGAGCTGGTTACAAAGTTGTAGTTGTAAAGGATGAAACATCTCAAACCTTATCATGTTTCATGGATCAAAGATGAGCATAAGATATTGGTAAGTGAGCAATGCCTTGTGAAGTTCAAAATTGGACATTACTTTGATGAAGTTTTGTGTGATATTATGCCCATGGATTGTTGTCATATTTTGTTGGGTAGACCTTGGCAATATGATGGATATGTTGTACATGATGGAAGATTGAATCAATATACTCATTGGGTAAATGGGAAGAAACAAACATTATTGCCATTGATCAAAAGTCCAGATGAGGTTAATTGTATTGCTATAAAAAATTTCATGGTTAATGGGAAACAATTTGAAAAGGAAATGAACAAGAATCAAGTCTGTTTTGCTATAATTCAAGGAAAATTGAGTTTTGTCAATGGAGACCGAGTGCAAGAAAATAGTGTTAACTGAGTGCTAGTTAGTGGTGACCGAATGATAGATGGTAGTATTGACTGAGTACTAGAAAAAATTGCAAAGTTATTGAATGAGTATAAAGAAATTATTGCTAATGATATTCCTAATGGTTTACCTCTAGTAAGAAGTATAAGTCATTGTATGGATCTAATTCTTGAAGCTAGTTTTCCAAACAAAGCACCATATAGATTGACACCTACAGATAATGAAGAACTTAACAGACAAGTGCATGAGTTGTTGCAGAAAGGTTTGATCAGAGAAAGCTTGAGTCCATGTGTTGTACCTACTACATTAGCACCTAAAAAGAATAGAGAATGGAGAATGTGTATTGATTCCAAAGCCATTAACAAGATAACAGTAAAATATAGGTTTCCTATGCCAAGGATGGAAGACATAATGGATTGTTTGAGTGGAGCAAAGTATTTTACCAAGATTGATTTGAAGAGTGGCTATCATCATATCAAAATCAAAGAAGCTGGTGAATGGAAGACTGCTTTCAAGACAAAAGATGGTTTGTATGAATGGCTGGTTATGCATTTTGGTTTGACTAATGCACCTAGTACTTTCATGAGGTTGATGAATGAAGTTCTGAAAAGATTCTTGGGTAAGTTTGTGATTGTTTATTTGGATTATATTATGATATTCAACAAGACTAAGGAAGAACATCTTGAGCATATTAGACAAGTATTGTAGAGGTTGAAAGAGGAAAAGTTGCTGATTAATCAAAAAAAGTGTTCTTTTATGCAAGAGGAGATTGTGTATTTGGGATTTGTGATTTCAGCTGATGGATTGAGGATGGATCCTAAGAAGGTTAAAGAAATTTTGGAATGGCCTACACCTGAGAATGTGGGTGAGGTAAGATCATTTCATGGTTTGGCTAGTTTTTACAAAAAGTTTATAAATAATTTCAGTGCTATTTGTAATGCTATGAATGAAACAATGAGGGGAGATAAAAAGGAATTCAAGTGGACACATGGAGTTGATAAGATTTTTGAGACTTTGAAATAAAAGGTTGTTGAATTACCTATATTGGCTTTACCTAATTTCAACAAACTATTTCAAGTTGAATGTGATGCAAGTGGTAATGCAATAGGAGCTATATTAAGTCAAGAAGGTAGGTTTGTTTCTTTCTTTAGTGAAAATTTGAATGATGCTAAAAGGAAATATTGTGTATGATCAAAATTTTTATGCCACTGTTTCAAGCATTAAATAAGTGGAGACATTATTTGATGCCTAAGGGGTTTGTGTTGTATACTGATCATAAAGCTTTACAATACTTGGGAAGTCAACATAAATTGAATCAAAGACATATGAAGTGGTTTGAGTATTTGTAGAGTTTTACATTTGTGATCAAGCATAAGAGTGGAGTTACTAAAAAATTTGCTGATACATTAAGTAGAAGACATTCTTTGTTGACTAAAATGAAGGTTGAAGTCCTTGGTTTTGATGAGATGAAAGAGTTATATGATGCTGATTCTGATTTTTCTGAGGCATGGAGAGAGTGCAGAGCACCAAATCTGATAGATCACATAAGTAAGTATGATGAGTATTTCATTCAATAAAGTATATTGTTCAAAGGTTTTCAGTTATGTATTCCTAGAAGTCCTATTAGGTTGAATTTGATTAAGGAAAAACATAGTGGTGGATTAGCTGGACATTTTGGAATTGATAAGATATTGAGTTTGCTGAAAGAGAAATATTATTGGCCACAAATGTATAAGGATGTTTAGAAATTTGTAAAGAGTTGTGGAGTTTGTCAAGTTGCAAAAGGAGTGAGTCAAAATACTGGTTTGTATACACCTATTACTATTCCTGAGAAACCTTGGACTGATATCAGTATGAATTTTGTTCTTGGAGTGCCTAAAATAGTGAAAGGGTGTGATTCCATTTTTTTTGTAGTGGAAAGATTTTCTAAGATGGCTCATTTTATACCATGTAAGAAGACATCAGATGTTGAGCATGTTGCTGAACTTTTCTTTAAAGAGATTGTGATTTCATGGATTACCAAGAAGCATTATTTCAGATAGAGATAGTAAGTTTTTTGGTTATTTTTGAAAGACTTGGTCGAAGAAGATGGGTACTAAGTTGAAGTTTAATTCTAAATTCCATCCACAAACAAATGGATAGATAGAGGTTGTGTAGAAGCTTGGGTAATTCACTGAGATGTTTAGTTGGGAATAAGCCAAGTAATTGGGAGATGCTATTGGCACAAGCTAAATTTGCATATAATAATTTTGTGAATAGGAGTACAGGGAAGACACCTTTTGAGATTGTTATCGGAATGCATCCTAGAGGTATATCATATTTGAGAGATGTTACTGGTGAAGAAAAGAAAAGCACTATAGGAGAAGAATTTGCTGATTTTATGGAGTCCTTGCATAAGGAAGTTAAGTTGAGTTTGGAACAAAGCAATCAGAAGTATAAGGAGAATGCTGATAAGTCTAGAAGACACCATGATTTTCAAGTTGGTGATGAGATGATGGTTCATCTAAAGAAAGGAAGATTCCCAGTTGGAACATATAACAAGATAAAGATAAAGAAATTTGGACCTTGTAAGATCCTGAAGAAGTTTGACAGTGGTAATGCTTATGAAGTTGAGTTACCTGATGACATGGATATATCTCCTATATTTAATATTGTTGATTTGTATAAGTATCAAGAGTTAGAGGATGAAGCTATTATACCAGATGATTATCCTAAGAAATAGATTGAGGGAGTTGAACAGATATTAGATCAGAGAGTTGGCAAGAGTACAAGAGGAAAAGATTACTATGAATATTTGGTGAAGTGGAAGAACAGACCTATTGAATATGCTTCATGGATTTCTCAATTTGAGTTGGATTCAGCTCAGGTTGGGATATCTCAATAATTTAGGAGAATCATTTCTTTCAACCCTGATTGTCTGATGCAGGACCATCCTGAGTTGCCTTGTTATCTTGCTCATTTTTTTCACCTAGTAGTTCCTTCATGTGCCTAGCAGTCCTTCATGTGCCAAGCAATTCCTTCATGTGTCTAGTAACCCTTTTTTCCTTCATGTGCTAAGTTACTATAGCATTCCTTCATGTGTTGAGTTACCCAGTGTATGCTGAGTGATTCTTCATGTGCCAAGTTACTCAGTGTATGCCAAGTGTTTCTTCATGTGCTGAGTTACTCAGTGTATGCCAAGTATTTCTTCATGTGCCAATTTACCCAGTGTATGTCGAGTGTTTCTTCATGTGCTGAGTTACTCAATGCATGTCAAATGTTTCTTCATGTGCTAAGTTACCCAGTGTATGCCAAGTGTCAATATTTGGATGTGATTTTGCAAGCTAACTTGCAGGATTTATTTCATTCCTAACATTTATGTTAAGATCTTTTCTTGGGATGAGTCTAGACTATTGTTGGGTCAACCTTCCTCTTATGTAATGATTCTAGAATGATCTATAAGCCATTTTGGAAAGTATAAATAGAATGTTTCGTCTTAGAATTAGAAATTTTTTACAGAGAGTAGATTGGAGAGTAGAACTAAAAGTGTGAATTTGCAGTTGGATCTTTGAATGTGAATGTATTTGTAATTGGCTATAACCCCAAAGGCCTCACAACTGGGCATTCATGAAGATATTCTTAATGAATCAATAAAATTAATTCACTCTTCTTCCTCCTTTAGTTGTTGTTCTTTGTGTTCGTTTCCATTGTGTTAACTCTTGCAGGGTGGTTTGGATAGCTAGGTGAGCCTTTGGCCCTAGTTATTCACCCTCTTACCTGCATCACTTCCTTATTGTCTCCACAAGTCTCTTACCACTTACTCCCCCTTTTTGACAATAATGCCAAAGATTTTATGCAATATATATTCAAATAGAGACACCAAAATGTGAGAGAAATTTATAGTGTACCTTGAGAATAATAGCCAATGTCTTATCCTAGTTGTATTGCAAAATTTTGTAGGTGGAGAGTGCCACTTGAACTTCTATAGAAAGTTCAATCATATGATCTACTATGGGAAAATTGTTATCCTGGATATCTATCAATGTGGAACTGATCCTGGCTTCCTCTCTTAGCAATTTTACCTACATTTCTGACAAAAATCTCACCTTGATGTGATGTGATGTAGAAACCTAAATTTGATTACACTGCTTTGGTAATCTAATTTAGCCATCTCTAAAGGCATCATTAATTAAATTCTTATTTAATTAATCCTTTGCCATCCCTAGTTGATTAATTTAATTAATCATCTATAGTCCTAATTGATAAATCAAATCATCTATTATTTATCAATTAAATCCTATTCTTCTATCTAATTCCAAAAATCCCCATTTATTAAATAAATCTATTTGATAAATGAAATCCTCAAATTCAAAAACCCCTAACCTATCTCTAATCCTCCATTTAGCCTAATCCACCCCATCCATCCATACTAACCAAACTTAGCCACTAACTCACCCACCCTCATTAATGCCATCCACTTGTACATCTCTAACATCCCTAATCTAATCCTAAACCCAAGCCTAATCCACTCCTTAATGTTGTCACATTCCCTAAATAAGTTTAAGACTTTCCTAAACCAAATCAAAGTCTCCCCTCAAAAATCCCAACCACCAAGTCATGAGTGCTCTTACGAACCATAAAATACTCTTACAAGCCCACTCATGACTCTTACACCCATCTTCCACACTCTTCCCTCTTCCACACTCATTCCTCTTACATCCCTCTTACATACTCAACCCCACTCATCATGCCTTTAACCAACCCTTTACCCTACCCTCTCACACTCATCCTCCTTGTAACAAGTGTCACCTTCCCATTGGTGCTAAACAAGAACAATCCATGTGCTCTCCTTTGAGTGCATCCTAGCCATCCTTAAGCCTTCATCCATCCTTGCATCTAAGCCCTCCATCCCTCTACCCCTTAGCCTATAAATTGAATCCCATCCCAAGCCATTTCATCAACAATCTTTGAGCTAAAGTTACCCTGCTATTTTGAGAACCAAAGCCATCAATATTACCATTATAATGCCAAATTGAGAGCTCACAAAGCTACCAATTTTCCATTACCCATCTCCATTGAAGCAGCTTTTGAGCATCTTGAGCATACATCCACAGCAAAAGGACACATCTACAGAATCCAGAAAGCATGGAGTGTTTTCTCTTGTGAGGTTTGCACTTCTTGTTTGCTTTCTTTGTCTAAGCATATATGTGAATTTAGTTTTTGGTTTGTGAATGTTTACTTTATTTGTTAATGTTCTTTGCATACTAAATCTTGTTCTACAGATGTGATGTGATGAGCTTGAACTAGGGTCAAGTTGTAGCCTTTGAGCACTTGCCTTCAAATCTCAATCAATCTTATTCAATTTCTCCTTTATATCCTTGGTAAACTTGGTAACATCACAAAGCTTAGCAAAAAGGGATGTCACATTGGAAAAAGAATGTTCTAGATTACTCAAAATTGTAGATAGTTCTACTTGGTTTATAGCAATGTGCTCAAGCACCTTATTATCAATTTTTTTCTCTACCTTCTCAATAAGCTTTTCTTTCCTAGAAGTCTCATCATTGAACTTATTTATAGCTTCTTCCAATTGTAATAAAATGTGTTGTGATGAGTCTACATCAACACCTATAGCCTCAGTTATCATATTTTTAGAATTTTTAGTTATAGTAAACTCTCTATCTCTTTATGCTCTTAACTATTTCTACCTTGCCTTTTGCTCCAGAAGTTTGCTGACTAGTCTCATTTCATCAACTGTAGTAGTATCCAAATCCAACTTGGGAATGATAATTGCCTTATCTAGATCAATGTATTCATCAATTTATTTACCAGTAAGTAGAAGTTTTAGGGGAGTCTTTGGTTTTACATTTGAGCTTACTTCCTTGGACTTAGAAATGGAAACAATAGTAAAAATAGTTGGATTTGTAGTAAAAAATTGAATGGGTCCAACTCAAGGAAAACTGAAAGAGGTGCTAACTAAATCCAAAATTGATGTGCTACCCAAAAATGAAGTAGCAATAGGTGGAGCACAAACTGGAGTACTTACAACAAAAGAAATGATTGGAACAAAAGTTGGTGCTATTAAAGTTGTAGTAGACAAAATTGTAGAACACGATGGTAAACTTACTATACATGTTGTTTCAAAGAAGTTGACACAATTGTAGAACTAGTTGCTTCACTCACTACTGAAGTAGATAACTCAGGAGTTGATGAAGAGGGTTGCAACTTGATGGATAAAGTGGTAGAAACTTCCATTGTAGATATGTGGAGCTATGAGGTTGCAAATAATGATTGTGCAGATGATATATTTGAGGTAGTTGCAATCATACTTGCTGAAATTAATTTTGATCCAAATGATGTAGTAGTTTTAGGTGGAGAGTGAGGAAGAGAGGCAATGACTTGTGCTACTATTTTCATTGGATAACTTTCTTCATCTTCTTCCTTGTCTTCCTCTTCAGCTTCTTCCTCTTTCTTTTCATCATCAACCTTTAGTGCCTAATAATCTTCAACATCAAAAGTGACACATGGAGTGTTGTCCTCTTAATCATTGTCACTATCATCATCATCATCCTTAATCTCTACTAGATCATCACTGGGCTTGTGTAGATGATAGATGTTCTTCCAAATGTTTGTAGCATCTCTAACCACATGCTCAATGTCTTTAATCAAAATTAGACATGTATGGAATCTAATCATCATTTTACCTTCATTTTCTTTCATGGATGCCTTCACTTCTACATTTGAAAGATTTGAGAGCAATTGCCTCAGTGATTGCTCATAAATCTCTTTTTCTATTTGTACAGCTGATTCCCACCTTGGCTGTAATCTTGCTAACAATTCATCAAAACTCTGAGGGGCAATCTAATCAGGGGAATATTTCCATTTTCCCATTTTGTTGAGTATCAACTCCTCAATCTACATCTTTTTAGCATCAGTCCTTGTTTCAAATTTTAGATCCTTGAAGTTTGTAGTGCTTACTCCTTCTTCCATCTATTTTAGCCTTTCTTGGAAGGTAAGTGGGGGCTTGCTAAACACAACTTCAATCCCAAATTTCTTCTTTGATCTCCTTGTAAATACAAATATGGAGGTTTTGGTGGCTTGGTAATGATTACCCTAGCCTTCTTTACTAGCTTTGCCTCCTTCTCAGATTCCTATTCTTCTTCTTCTTTAGATTCCTCAATATCTTTTCCTTTACCCTTGGTAAGCATCAGAGGGCCACTTGCAGTTTTCAACTTGACTACCTTCCTCTTGCCTTTGCTTATTGTCTGGGGTAGCTTGATTTCAAGCTCAACTTTGGCTTTGGCCTCTTCATAAGTTCCAAAAACTAGTAGCTTAGGATCTACTGGCTCATTCACCAGTGCTTCAAAGATATGTTTGGTTTCATCAATGTTTACCTCATATGGGAGAGGTTTCACCCATGTAATTTTAGGCCTAACTACCTAAATATACACTCTATTATAGTGAACCATAAAGAATACATCATCTTTGTAGTCTTCAACAAGCTTGGGTGGAATCTTGAACCTATTGTTCATCTTCTCTTTGAAACCATCAAAGTAATTATCCATAATGCTATCAAAGTTTTCACCCATTTCTGCTATAAATTCATTAATCTGATATAAAATAGGAACATCTTTTCTCCATACAACTAATCCTTTTGATGGGAAAAACTTTTGAACATAAAAGAAAAGACATGTCAACAAAGAACCAAATTTGCAAAGGTTGTTCTTTGATGTTCTGATGCTATCCATGTTTTTGATCAACTACTTCAACAGTAATTCTAATAGATCAAATTCCAAATTTTTCTTCACAAATTTATGTGCCAAATCCACTAACTCACATGCATTTTTTTTCAAATGACTAGAGATATAAATCTTGTGAGCAATGATGTGAATACCAAACTTCAATTCAATGTCAGAAATAGTGCTAATCTTTAAACCTCTACTGTACCATGAGGCTAGGGTTTTCTTTTGAAGTTCATCCTAACGTAGGGTTTTGGTAGATTTGGCTTTGCTTAGCATGGGAAGACCCATAAGCTTTTGAATTATTTTCTTGGTGATCAATACAAGCTGTTCTAACCATAATTGTCCATTATGCACATGACTAAGGATATTCCTAATCGACTTAATCTAAAAGCTCCTTGGCATGTGCAGGATATGGGTTAACCCTTTGGTCTCTAGGTGCTTATGCTTAGGTTTCAAAGAACCATCAACACAAATCTCTCCTAGGGCATCATCCATCTCTAGGGTTCCAATCTCTTGAATAGAACACTTAAAATGAGTGTGAATATCATTAATTAGAAGTACCTTGGGAGGAATTTGTGATTGAGCTCCATTAGGTTCTAGTGACTCCACAATTGCTAGTACTAGTTTGAAGTTTGGTGCTTTCCACTCTACAACTTTTACCAACATCTCAAATCCTCTTTTTTCCTTGATGCTGCTATTGCTTCTAGATGCCATGGATACTTAGTAAATGAGAGAAATTTTTTGAACAAATTTTTTGCTACAATTTTTCTTGAAATTTCTTGGATGCACCTAGAATCACTTTGCTCTATGTATTTTGAAGTCACGGGGAAAAATGAAGTTAAATTCTACCCTTTTTGATGAAAATTCTCCATTAATGCTAGGTATGATAATGACATGGTGCATGAAAGACTATCATCCACTTACTATGCTCTGTAGAAACTTGTGACTTGGTGATTGAACAAAAGTTTACTTCTCCTAACCTAGCTCAGTTGAGTCTATAACCAACCTTGCTCAGTATGAATTGATTTCATGTGATCCTACTGTATTTGAAATACTAATTTGGATCTTCTACTTTCTTCCATTTGGAACTACTCAAGATTTGAATTGAAGATATAGTTCCAGTTCCTCCTTTAAGAATCTAATATGAAATGGTGGAGTCACCCACTTCTTGATTCACATGGACATCATTTGAACTATTTTTCTTAGTAGATTTGGGAATCCACTACTGTCTCATTTGCTTCCTGATATTATCAGCTTTAGCTTTCTTTTCATCTTCAACTCTTCTTATATTCATGCAATTCTTAGCTATATGACCAAGTTTAGTGCATGTATAACATCTTACTATTGTATCCTTCTTTCTCATGTGATGCCTTGCACAGTTTATGCCAATGTATCCATATTCTCCATAATAATGACATCTACACCAAGTATTATAGTACTAACCAAATATTGCCTTTACAAGTTGTTTAGCTAGATTGAATGGTTTGTATCTGCATTCAGATGCCTTGTGACCTTGTTTCTTTCATTTGTGACATTTACCTTCAAATTTTGGTTTCTCCTTGCATTCATTAGCTTTATGACCTTGTTGACTATAATTATAGTATTTTCCATTGAATTTTTCCTTTCCATTGCTCCAACATTTGTTTTATGTATACCTAACTTACCAGAGTGATCGAAAGTAGGTCTTTGATTCCTTTGGGCAACTTGCTTGGAAGATTCATCTTCTTCTTTGTATCCAAGTCTTGCTTTACCTTGTTGCCTATGGAGATTCTGCTCACTTTGCTTATTTAATTGATCCATGCCCACTTGAGATTTCATCATCCTTTCATTGAGTTGTTTTTCAAAAATTAGATCAACTTTCAATCTTTCATTGATTTTTCTTTCAATGATTAAATCATTCCTTAAACTTTCATTTTTAGATCTTAGATTCATGATTTCCTCATTTGCATTAGATAGCTGATTGATAAGACTTTCTTGCTAAAGGGATTGATTTTGACTTGCATTATTTCTTTCCTCCAAGTCTTCACTTGCCTTATTCCTTTGTTCCAAGATTTCACATAATCTTATTGACTGAATTTCTTGTTCTCTTTTCAATTTTCTTACCTCATCTTGTAACAAGCCATTCTTTTCTAGGAGTTCTTTGATTGCCTCATTTGCTTCATCTGAACTACTTGAAGGGAAAAATTCTTCAATCTTTTCTTCAAAATATTGGTGGTCATTCATTTGTTTTTCAAGTTCCTTTCTTCTTTTTAGGGATTGAGAAAGATGCTCTTTTTCTTCCTTGAGTTGAGCTATGGCCATCTCTAGATCTAGCTTCTCATTATCAATAGTTTTATCAAGTTTGAATAACTCCATTGTCCTATATCTTTTCTCAAGCTATCAAACTTTATCCTACAAACCAAAAAGCTCTGATACCAATTGTTGGAAATAATCAAGACTAGCTAGGTTACTGAGAGGGGAGGGGTGAATCAATAACCTCAAAAACTTTAAATTAATTCAACACTTAATTCATGTAAGTCATTCACCATTAATTCATCTACTTTACTATATGCATGAGAAATGATAAACATTCATAACACATGAACACAATATTTTGGTGACCCAGAAACCTTCCAAATAGAAAGTAAAATTGGGGTGGAGATGATACACACAAAACATCACTACTGTAGTATAAAGTTGGCCTATTAGGGCTTACATTGACCACTTCTAATGATCTACCCTATTAAGAGCAATTTGGACTAGATCCACTTTGTTAGAGGTTTTACAAACATACAATGAAGTATGCACTCAGTTAAGAGATTTATACAAAGATTATTAAGTCTACCCTATTAAAGGATTTGAAAAACGGGTTCATCTATTAGGATGAAATAGTGGATCTTGTTAGGAATAAGGTGTCTCAACCTTGGATAATTCCTATTCTTATTATTATTTTTGTAATATGTATTTCTTGCAAATAATGTCGATGTGTCAGCATCTTGAATTGTGTATAAGGAGATCATTGCTAAAACGGTTATGACGGATTCCTATTATACATAAGAGCTATGTTAGGAAGATTCAATGATAGGTGAAGACATGTGGCAACTGATAAATTTGAGTACTATACACTCTACCCCAATAGTAAAACCGTAATATGGTTACCTTTGGGAGTAGCCCTAAAGTGAAGTGCATGTTATAAGAATTTTTAGGGTTACTTGTCGAACACCTTGTAAGAGAAATAGGAACATAATAGCAACTAAACACTATAGGCCAAAAGGCCCATAGACTCTGAACACCATCTGAACTTCTTAGTGCCCACTAGTTTCATTAATGCATCTACAACATTCTTCACAGTATCTACCTTCTCCAAATTTACCTTTCCATTTTCCACCATATCTCTCACAAAGTGAAACTACACATCAATGTGCTTTGTTCTGGCATGGAAAGTTGGATTCTTTGCAAGGCAAAGAGTGCTCTAATTATCACACCAAATAGTAATCTGTTATGCATCAACACCAACATTAGAACACAATCTCTTAAGCCAAATGGCTTCCTTACAAGCATGAGTAGCAATCATGTACTCAACTTCTGTAGCAGACAAAGTAACCATAGGTTGTCACTTGCTCATCCAATTGATGGCACCACCAAACATAGTGAACACATAAGCACTAGTGGATCTCTTGCGATCAATATCACCTGCCCAATTTGAATCAACAAACCCACAAATACAAACTGAATGTAAAAATCTAGAAGAGTTACCATGTTAACATATGGAGTAATCTAATGTACCCCTCAAATATCTGAATACTCACTTAATTGCATCCCAATGTACCCATCCAAGATTAGCCATAAACTGACTCAGGACTCCCACTACTTAGGCAATGTCTAGTCTAGTATAGAGCATAGCATACATAAGACTGCCAACTACACTAGCATAAGGTACTCTACTCATGTCCTCCACCTCACTAGGAGATTTTGGACAATCATCTATAGATAACTTTGTTCCCATAGAAATAGGAACACATAGTGGTCTACAATTTGCCATGTTGAGCCTATCCAACATAGACTTCACATACTTGCTCTGACTCAACCAAAGTTTTTTGTTAGACCTATCTCTACTAATTTCCATACCCAAGATGTACCTAGCTACCCCAAGATCTTTCATCTCAAACTGTGATGACAACTAAGATTTAAAATCAGAAATCATACCCTTACCCTTCCCAAACAGCAACATATCATCAACATATAAAGCAACAATAAGAATGTGATCATTTTCAACTTTGAAATAAACACAATGATCTAATTTTGATCTTACAAATCCAATTGACAACATAAAGACATCAAACTTAAGGTACCACATCCTAGGAGATTGCTTCAAACCATATAGAGATTTCTTTAATTTGCAAACTAAGGATTCTTTACCTTTAACAATGTAGTGCTTAGGCTGTGACATATAAACATCTTCCTCCAAATCACCATGAAGAAAAGTTGTCTTCACATCCATCTATTCTATCTCTAAATCATATGAGGTAGCAAGAGATAACATAAATCTAATGGATGTCAACTTTGCAATAGGAGATAATATTTCACCATAATCTATTCCCTCTACCTGTGAATACCCCTTTGCAACCAATATAGCTTTGTACCTTTCAACACTGCCATCTGCACATAATTTCTTCTTGAACACCCATTTATAGCCAACATATTTTATCACTTTAGGAAAAGGTACAAGGTCCCAAGTTTTTTTTTTCTCTAATGAAGCCATCTCATCATCCATAGCCTCAATCCAAGGACCTACATCTTCCATGCCCAAAGCCTCTTTCACAGATCTAGGCTCATCAGTGTTAGTAATCAAAGCAAAAGCACAACTAGAATATAACATAGAATAACCAAACCTTTTTGGTTGCTTTCTTTCTCTCATGGATCTCCTCAAGGGCTGTGGTTGAGGTTGTTCTTCCTCTTCTTCTAAACTATTAGAGCTGCTAGAGCTCTCCTCATCATTAGACCCAACATGGTCTCTCTATTCAGTCTTCTCAGGGGTAGGAGGCAATTGAACAACATCTTTTTCCTTTTCTTTTTTATCTCATTGTAGCACAATAGGAGAAGATGTTAGCTCTCTAAAAATAACATTTCTACTATATAACACCTTACTAATCACAAGATCCCAAAGCTTGTATCTTTTCACACCAACACTGTATCTGATGAAAATACATTTAACACTTTTTTTTCTAACTTAGATCTTTTCTCCTTTGGAACATGTGCATAAGCTTCACAAAAAAAAACACAAAGATGTCTAATTGAAGGCTTCTTACCAGACCACACCTCCATGGGTGTCTTACCAACAAGGGCTGATTTAGGAGATCTATCAACTAGATAGCAAGCAGTGGCCATAGCTTCTTCCCAAAACCTTTGTTCTAAACTAGCTCCACTAAGCATTCTCCTAGCCTTCTCCATTAGTGTCATGTTCATTCTCTCTACAACTCCATTTTTCTCTAGGGTATAAGGAGTTGTCTTATGCCTCTCGATACCTTATTCTTTATAGAATTGTTCAAACTTTACTGAGAAAAACTCACCACCATTGTCAGTTCTCACACAGTTAATCTTCTTACTAGTCTGATTCTCTACAAGGGCTTTAAATTCCTTGAATCGACTAAAGACTTGTGTCTCACTTTTAAAGAAATAAATCCATCTCCTTCTACTACAATCATCTATGAAAGATACAAAAAATAGAGACTTGGAGATTGAAGAAACTTTTATAGGACCAAATACATTAGAATGAATAAGATCCAAAACATCAAAAAATTTGTGAGAACTAGAGTAAAATTGAACATGATTTTGTTTACCATAGACACAGTGTTCACAAAATTCAAACTTGAGATTGCAATCATTTAATCCCTCAATGAGATTTTTATTTTTTAGGGTTCTGAGACCCTTTTCACCAATGTGACCAAATCTCAAATGCCACAACATTGTCTTTTCTGCAGGAAGATTACCTTCCAAAGTGTTTGCATTGCCATCAGAACCAATAACCACAGTATTCTTCACTGCTCATTCATATGGTGAGGATGAAGAACTATTACATAGAGGAATACATGCATCTACCTGAAATAAGGTACCTCTCCTAGTACCCCTTGCAAGCACTATCGATCCTCTCATCATCTTGCATCCTTCTTTCAAAAAAATAACTTGCACACCTACATCATTCAACATACTTACAGATAATAGGTTTCATGCCAAACCTAGAATGTACATAACTCCATTAATTCCCTTTAATCATCCATCAGGAAATTTGATAGTGACCCTTCCATGTCCAACTATCTTTAGGTGAGAATCATCACCCAAGTACACCTTTCCACCATCAAACTCTTCATATTTTGAGAACCAATTTTGATGAGAGGTCATGTAAAAAGATGCAGTCAAGTCAACCAACCACACATCATCAGATGCATGGGTTGCCAAAGCTACGATGAATGCATCACCATGTTCTTGAGATCTTTCTAAAGCTGAATCTAAACCTTTCTTCTTCTTCTTTAGCTCTTCGCAATCTTTATGGAAGTGCCTAGGTTTATCATAGTTCCAACATTTTTCCTTGGACTTATTGGAAGTATTTGACTTCCTATGGGATTTGGATCTACCCTTATTGTCAGACTTATTGTCATTTTTCTTCCCTCTTTTCATGGATCTCCCACGAACAACAAGGGCTTCTTTTTTTGAAACGAAAGCCTTTCTCTACATCTCCTTAGATAGCAGCGAAGACACCACATCATCCATTTTGAAAGTGACTAACGTGCTTTTGAGAGCCATCACAAGATGGTCCCATGAATCCAGTAAAGAACACAAAAGTGTGTAGCAACAATCCTCCTCCTCTAACTTGACACTAGCTGATGTCAACTATGCAGCCAACAGATTAAATGCATTTAAATGATCTGTTAAGGATCCATCTTCCTCCATTTGCAAAGAGTACAAATTCTTCCTTAGGAAAAAAAATTTCACAAAAGATTTGGCCTGATACATGGCCCCAAGTCTTTCCCACAAACTATATGTGGTCTTCTCATCTAGAACATTCAGAAGAACTGCATCAGTTAAATAGAGTCTTATGAGACCCTTAGCTTTACGGTCTTTGATATCCCAATCTTCTTGAGCTATAGTTGCTGGTCTTTTAGCATTTGAAGTCACTTCCCATAGGTCATGATCTTCTAACATGTTTCCCATCTTGAGTTTCCACAACTCACAATTAGTGCCATTAAATTTCTCTACCTCCATTCTTCCATATGATGAACTAGCCATCTCAATCTGCAAATAAGATTCAAGATGCTCTACACAAGACTCCCACTCAACTTGAGATTATCTCAAAAAACCCTACCCAACAACTAGGATCAAAATTTGATCAAGCTCTGGTACCACTTGTAAGGAAACTCAGGTGTGGAAATAGCTTCCTACACTAATCTCTTAAGAGAAGTATCCTACAAATCCTATTAGAATCTTTTACACTTATAGATTCAATATCATGTAAACAATAATATTTCAGCAAACCAAGCATAAAGAAAATAGATAGAGAAAGAAACACATAACACAAAGATTTTTTGGTGGGGAAAAACCTTTCGATAAAACAACCCCACCCTTCCAGAACCTACACAATGTATTATCTTCAACACAAGGTTACAATACACTTGCAATGCAAGTTCAATAGTGACAACAAAAGACACCAGTAGCAACTCATAGTACCAACAATATACTTTCTCACATAGTTCCTCTTAAAAGATTAGTGTAGGAAGCTATTTTCACACTTGAGTTTCCTTACAGATCTAACTTACAACTTGATTGCTGATTAGATCCTTGATGTAAAGATCACCTCTTGTAACTAATATAACTTTGTTGCTCCTTGATGACTTTGTTGTATACTCTTCTCTATTGTTGATTCACATTACATATCCATTCCTTGATATTCTCATGCATACTCATTTATACATCCATACAATGCAAATGATACAATACATTACATATATACCATTCCAATATTTACAAATACAAGGTTGTCTAAAAAACAAGTAAAAAAAATATTATTGAGTTAGCCAAATAGTAGAAAACTCAAGTTCTAAAGCTAACTCGGTGAACTTCTAATACTCAACATCTACTACATTACTCAACATCATCATGCACTTGAAGAAGTGGAGGGACAGTCCATACTAATCACACAACATAGCTTCAAACTTGTTAACCATTAGAGACTTGGTAGATATAGTGCCACTCGGTAGATACTAAATCCTTTGTTTACCTTGCTTTCACTTAGTAAACACTACACATCCATCACTTGATAGAGACTAGCTTCACATCACACAAACTAATAACTTGATAAACACTATGAAGCTTGGTGACTACTATCTACTCGATGAACACTATATGCTTGGTAAACACTACTGGATTGCATACTCACTCAATAGCTTCAGGAATGCCCAGTGTGAACTACTTAACTAATGAACTTACTTGGCAACCACTTAATGCTCGGTATAAACTATAGACTAAGTGATGAACTCGGTAGCCATAGAGAATTGAATAAGTGTTTTCACTAATGGCAAATGTAACATAACACCAATAGGATATTGATGGTTCTTGGTTCAAATAAAAATATAGGAAAATATTTGAAGCTTTTTACAAAATTAGTTTGTAGTTGAGATTAGTGGAGAATGGCCCAAGAAAATAAACCCAAATTAGCAGAGATTAGCCCAAGAAAGAGTAGCTAAAGATTCATTGACCCTTCCTTCTTTTGCTTGAGAATTAAGTTTTATGCACTCAATGACAAGGATTTAACAAGAAGAAAAAATTATTTTAAATATTTTCCCTCTAGGTCATGAATGTGATAGACATTAAAATTAATATGACAAGTTGTAAAATCATGGGAGTTCTAGAAGCATGTGATATCTAACTTTGGTCAAGATTAAATGTATGAATTGTGACATTTTAGTTTTTAAAAACTTTCTTAGAAAACTATAACCATGAACATTTATAGTATATTTCCTAAGACAAAGGATTCTTGTAGGCCTTCAACTAGAAATACCAAAGGATCTATATCATCTAATTAAGAAGACAATTCCAATAGGGAAGCAATTTGAGAGAAATTAGAGTAATAAAGATTCTAAGATCCACTTGATTTTGTTGGAGAGAAGAGTGATAATACAAGAGGGTCTAAAAACTATAAGATATTTCTCATTTTATGGTTCCTTTTTAACCATATTGTTAGGCATACAATGAAATATGGTTTTGGTATATCTTTGTAAATTGTTATTGTTAACCTAATAGCCCATTCATACCAAGAAATTTCTCCTTATACCTTTTCTACCAAAATTTCTCTTGGGACATCCAAATCAAATAAGATAGTAATAGTGTAAATAATGGTCTTTATTTTTATTATTCTTGGCCCCTTCTATTTATTTTAGATAGAGGCTTTAGATTTGTTTTCCTTCCCTTTTTCATCTACAATAAAACCTTCAACAAGTGACATTATTGATTACTTACTGATATTTAGCATATGTATTAATAAATCTTGTTGATAAATAGAAGGATCATTTAGAAAAAAAAATTCTTCACAAATTTTAAGGGTTCTAATTATTCTAAAGGGGAATGATGACAAAAATTAAATATTTGGATTTCAAATATCTATTGCAAATAATTTGTCTATTATTTCCTTCAGTAGGTCCTAAATATTTTCAAATTTGATTCTCTAGAAAATTAACCAAGAACTCGTATATTTTATAGATTGAAAAAAACAATGGCATGAGTGTTTTTAGTCATTTTACTAAGCCTCTCCAATCCATTATTAATGCAGGTATACAATTTACCTCAGAAGTAAATGACTGGCTTTCTATATTTTATTTGTATTTTTGTATTTGTATACTAAGAAAGTGTCTCACTCTAAACCCTTCTATCCAAGGGATTCCATTAGTTCAAAATGCTTGGATGCCAACTCAGAGCTCCCTATCTACGAAGTGCAAGAGAATGTATTTCAAGTACAAGGGCTCTCAACTTAGCCTTAGGAATACTCTTCTTGCTAGAAAACCATGCAATGGGAAGTTCCAAAGATGAGGTGGAAGAGTGAAAATGTCCACATGGAGTTCCTCAATGATGCAATACAAGATGGAAGCTAAGCTAGAATGAGGATGCAAAATGCAACTATTCTAAGAAATATGCAAGTCTTCCAAATCTCACTATTATGCTATGTGATTTAAACTATCGTAAAGAAACTACATTAACATGAAACTATCCTAAAATTCTATATACTAAAATGCCATGGATGAAATAATGTAGATAAGAAATAGAAGTTCTCCAAAAAGAGCTCTCAAGAATTCAAATGGTAACTTGTAGCATAACAATACTCAAGAGTGTGGATCCTTTGAAGGGGAATGCTCTCTCACTTTTATAGTCATATTGATAATAGAGATCAAGGTGAAGATGATGGATGATCAACAGTGGAGTTTGAAAAGAGGAGTAATCCATGTACACACAAAAGTCAACCAATAGAATATAAGTTGACTATCCATATGAGACAAAAAGTCACAAAGCCTTTTCTTTTAATTTGAAAATTAGAAAAAGGACTTTATGTGTGCACTTTAAGTGGGTTAGAAGAATGGAGTCTTTTATTTAACTAAAAGGGGACATGTTCTTTTAATCAAATAATAAAGTTAGGATAGCATAGTCAAACTATAGGTTATAATCAAGTTAATTTATTATTAGCAATTTGGTCTAGGTAAATAATTAATTAAATTAGCCACAATACTGAGAAGTGGGCTAATAGCCTAGATGACCATTTTTAGGTGATCAAATTTTCTCCTCTTTCACTAATGTGTGATAAATTTGGGAACACATTATGTCAAAGAAAGTAGAAGCCAAGTAAGCAGTGATAGATATAGATATCTGATTCTTGAAGAATGAAATATAGAGAGATATAGCACATCCTGAATGTATAACCTGATAGTGGTAGTACTAAACATTAGGAAAAAGATGATGTTAGAGTTCAAGAAGAATGCTAAAACCTAACAAAGTAGATAGACCAAGAGAAAGTGAAAAGATCAAATCAATACTCCTAAGAAATAGATAGCTATAGCAGGTGATGATAGAGTATTTCTACCCCCTTAGGATTGAAATTGAAATGAGATAAGGGCGATGCAAGAATGAGAAAGATATGAGAAAATCAAGATATAGTATTGTGCAAGATGAAAGATAGATGATTAGAATAGAAGAGTGACTATTAAGGAATGATAGAATGCCCCAGTTTGACTAGAGTCGACCACAAATGATACAGTATAAAAATTAGGTCAAATCAAGTAAAAAGATGATTTTAGACATGAAAAGGTGAATTTGAGTAAATATGAAGTATGGAAATGATGAAGACATAAAGAAATGAAGATGACCTAGTGATGATTTAGAGATTAGACCTCAGAAGGTTACCTAACTACTCAAAAGAAGGTAAAATTTTAAAATGCAATTTTGACTATCAAGATGAACTCAAATTTTGATTTCAATCCTAAAAATGGATCCAAGATGTCAAATTAGCTAGGGGTGCAATTTTTGTAGAATTTTGAGGTGTTTGAAAATTAGGTCAAAATGAGGTTGGAGGATATAAAAGGGGCCCAAGTGTTTTGACACTATTTCAAGTGTAGCTAGTTGCACAACTCGCCAAACCATTATAGACCACTAGTAACTGTATATTTTTCCACTTTCTTGAGCTTTTTTGTACTTTTTCACATGTTTTTAGGTAGAAAAATGGAATATTGGGTGATATTATAAAAAGTATCACATGACACTTTAGAAAATATTGTATGATATTTCACACCAAAAAAAGTGTCACATAAGTAGATTTAGGTATGTCATATGGGACACACCCATTTTTCATTTGGACGAGTGTGAAATATCACATGACAAAATTGTATCACACCAATTTAGAAAAATTATTGCATAATATCATTCCAACATTTTATGTCACCTACATGTAGGAAGAAATGTTGCACAGCCTATTTTTGAGCATTTTTCATTGAAGTTTTTGTTTTTATTGTGTTTTCAATACGTTACTTATGTTTTCATTTTTTGTGTTTGTAAGAGGTGTTTCCAATGCTTCTCATTAGAGCCCCCAAAGTAGTGGGGTTGTGGGTTGTTCAACATTTGACTGATAATGAGCTTGCCACTATATCAACTATGGGGTTGAGATGGATTATACGGATGCCCCATATACGAGTGAACTATGGGATGCTAACTACACTTGTAGAGTGGTGGCATAGTGAGCATAATAATTTCTATCTATCAATCAAAGTGGCTTCCATCACTCTAGAGTATGTATATCACATCCTTTGAGTATCATGTTATGGTGATCTAATGAGTAATGCATTTGATTTCTTTTTCATGTTTTTGAAAGTTTTGATTTTGATGTGAGATGTATTGATGTCAATTTTGGTTATGTGTTATAGGTGTACTATGATCAAACCCTAACAAAGGGTTGAGCAGTGATGTAATAGATGTTCTAGGATGTTACGATCCTAGACCACCATCTGAGTTGGGAGTGTCTCATCGATGAGTATAGTGCAAATTACCCTCTACCTAGTCTATTGTGTTCACTAGTAGCTCAAGCCTTGGTGACTAACGGGAGCGAGAAGGGCTTCCCACTAGGATGGGGCAAACTAGTGGTGGACTTGATTGCACATTCATGTAGGATGGCATGGGGGA
This sequence comes from Cupressus sempervirens, assembly GCA_028749045.1. NCBI lineage: Eukaryota > Viridiplantae > Streptophyta > Pinopsida > Cupressales > Cupressaceae > Cupressus > Cupressus sempervirens. The sequence goes on along the minus strand of CM053790.1, from coordinate 54,125,853 downwards.
TAGCGATACTAGTAGATATGTACCATGAGCTACATGAGATAAGTACCATAGTGGTCACTCCTGGGCATGTGGGATGGTGCTAGTGTAGATTTGGGCATGGGAGCACATTGATGTCATCCGACCATAGGTGTAACCATAAGAGCAGAGCTATCCATAATTTTTTGGGTACATAGGATTTGTCCTACAAGCTCATAGTGGGGATGTTACATACTATCAATGCATTTTTGATGAGCTGATAGAATTTAATGGTAGTCATACTAAGAGTTCCAAAAATGGTCGAATGCTTGTGAGTTGGAGTATATGCATTATAGAAAACTATTAGTGGCTAGACACTCAAAGATCATGGAGAGGTTTGTGATCAGTTAGGTATGGCAAAATTTTGCAAAGTGATAGGTGATATTAGTGGAGACCACCACTTGTGATCACTTTCACTCTAATGAGGTACGAGGATGGTTGCTTCTGCTAGATTATTAGATAGTGGTGTGAGATACAACAATGCTAGTGCATACTCCTTGGGATTATCACCTAGATGTGGTAGATGTAGGAGTAGACCTAGCTTACTTATATGAGATGCAGAGACATCCATTTCCACATTTTATAGAGTTGGATGCTCTACCTATAGTAGGGGGACATAGAGGAGGTGGAGGCAGTGGAGGGAGATGGATGGTGGTTGGGGAGGGTTCTCAATCTAGAAGGAGGAGGATGTGGGAAAAAGCCACTAGGGAGGAGGAGGAGGAGGAGGTGCTACTAAGGTTGTAGTGAGCAGTGTGGGTGGAGGTGCAAGAAGAGCAGCTAGTCAAGGGTGATGATGATTGTGAAGAAAGGATCTAAACCCTAGAGCTAGATCTATAGGTAGGTTGAGTTATTATCATAGTGCAAGATCAGAAACTCATGGATGAGTAGGCATGAGGAGATGAGCTCCACAGGGAGTGAGATGTTGTGAGGTGAGAGGTGTCACATTATGGTGCATGTGTTGCATATTATTATGCCACCTACAATGGTGTGGTACCAGTAGGAAAGGGACTTCCTAACTATTTAGAGTAGGCAAGTAGGTCAAAGGGTGTGGTATAGCTGCTAGATAGGAGACAGGGTCTACCACTAGGGCCACCACTAGCTGGAGAGGGTGCAAGTCAGTCATAGCTTGATTATGACAATTTTGATAGTTTTGGTTGTACTCCATGTATTTTTGAGATAGATATCTAGATTTTGGATCTCAAATTTGTATATATGTACTATGAAACATTCACACACACACACACACACACACACACAAAATACTAGATTTTGATCAATAGATTTGTGCACTTGTCTCATTTTGATGGATGTTTTAGTAGTTTAAGTTTTCATGTGATGTTTTAGTTTTAGTTTCTATTTCTATGTTTGCTTCTTGCTCATGTATGTGTTGCTTTGATGTTTATGTTTATATGCTAATGTATCTCTCTCATGTATGATGTTTTAGCTCTCATGTGTATGATATAGACTTATGTTTCTAAAAACATGTGACACTTGGAGAGAATGAATGTGATGTTTAGATTAACCCCTTGTGATGACATGATAGCAAAATAGAGGTGAAGTGAAAGATCAAGAAGGTGAAAAGACATGATAAAGAAGAAAGAAAAGAAAGATGTCAAGCTAGTTAGTTGATATGTCCATAAAAAGGATGAAGAGAGAGCTCTCCCCATATGCAATGCAAGACTAAGCTAGAAAATGAACCTAAAATGCAAGATAATATGAAAAGTGGTTTACCAATGAGAAATGCATAATATTTAGACTCTTATTTCATCATTGAGCATTTATTAGGGACATCATGAGATCATACAACCATCACTAGTATAACTATGAGTTTATGAATATGACTGATATCATATAGGTATGTGGAAATCTTATCTAAGCATCAAAGACCTATAAGTCAAGATGACTGTGTGATTAGATTCCCTAAGTTTATTATAGCAAGAGTACACCTATATCAAGGCATAAGTGCTAGGATAATCCCCAAGTGCAGTCTTGCAAAACAGTCAAGGATTATATGTTTATAAGTCAAAGTATTGAATAGGACAAGCATGGATGCTTTAAACACTATAGACAAATAAAGTATACCCATAAGAAGAAATCAAGAAAACATGCCCCATGCCCCTAGTCTTCTAGTCCATGACATCCTTGAAAGACCATTAGGGAGGGAATATATAGTAAAGAAATAATCATAGATAAGACACAAAGTAGATAAAGATCATCATAGTTTAGTTGTTTAAGTGTTTACGTGTAAGTGTGTAAGTCACTTGGCTATTTCTTCAAGACTTGATTTTGATAGTGAGAAATATCATGGCACTCGAGACTGTAGGTAAAGTATCTGAAAAGTGTTGAAAAATATTTGATGCCAAGTTGGGGGTAGTGTTGAGAAACATTGTTGTGTGAGTTGATAAAGAAACCCTAATGCACAAGGACACCTCAATAGGCTAAGCATCCATGCCCCCAACAAGAGGACAAGAAATAATCCCAGGCTAGGAAGTGGGTTGTGAAATGGGTGATTCAGATTGATAGACATAGGTGCAAGGGTCTCAAGTACCACCTATTTCTAGGTTTTCACCACTTGGCAAAAAAAAGAGGATTTTTTTCAAAAAAAAAAAAATATTTTTAAATTTTTTTGGTGATACATCAAAGTTCCTATTGCTAGGTTTTCACTAAGATGATCATTCTTTTAAGGAAATTTTCTGATTTATAGGATTTTTTTTGTATCAATAAGTATGTATAAGATTTTTGAGTAGTGAGCCTCTAAGAATATAACTTCTTCAAACATAGGACATTGATAGGCTCTACATGTTCTTCACCTTCGTGAGTAGATAGTTGATAAGCACAAGACCTAAATACTATTGTCATAATGTATGGGCCTAACCAGTTAGGTTCAAACTTGCCCTTCTGCTCTCTATGTTGCTAATTTTTCAAATTCTCTCTAAGCACAAGTTCACCTACTTGAAACTCACACAAGTGAACTTTCTTATTATACTGAGTAGACATGCACTTCTGATAAGCCCTCATGTGATCAAAAGTAGCCTTATGACATTCTTCAAGTGTCTCTAATTCCTATATTCACTTAGCTCTATGAACTTCATCAGTTATCAACCCATGGAAGGAGACTCACAAGTAGGGTATCTCTACTTCTAATGGGAGGACAATATCAAAGCCATAAACTAGAGAAAAGGGTATGGCCCTATAGCTGTACGAATGATAGCTCTATAGGCCCAAAGTACTAGATTTATTTGTAGGTGCTAATCTTTCCCAAACTTGTGAACTGTGTGATGTAAGATTTTTAGAATTGTTTTGTTGGAGGCCTCAACTTGGTGATTCCCTTGATGGCAGTAAATAGAGGACCAATGTTGTTTGATTCAAAAAAATTTGCACAACTATTTGAGGTCATTATTCTTGAAATTTCCTCCATTGTCAGTAATGATGAAGGAAGGAATACCATATTGACAAATAATGTGGTTTAGTATAAATAGGGCAACATGTTTTCCTGTAGTAGCAGATAGTGGCATAGCTTCAACCCATTTGGTGAAATTCTTAGTTGCTATAATGATGAATTTGTGGCCACTAGATGAACTTGGGTGAATTTTTCCTACCAAGTCAAAGGCCCATTGTTGAAATGGCCAATATGTCATAGAGGGAATCAACTCACATCTAGGAACATGAATTAAATTTCCATGAAGTTGACATTTCTGATAGGACTTGGCATAATGAAGATCAACTTTCATGGTTAGCCAATAATAACCCACCCTAAGTTGTTTTTGAACAAGTGCAAGGCCATTAGAATGTGCCCCACAAATGTCATCATAGACTTTGGCAAGTGCCTTTTTAGACTTTTCTAGTTCTAAACACCTAAGAAATGTTTCATCTAGACTCTTCCTATACAAGTTGCTAGAGACCAAAATGTAATTTGAGGCATTGCAAAGGAATTGGCATTTTTCATTGTGCATGAGGTTTTCAGGAATAATTTGATCATGCAGGTAAGAGAAGATAATTGTGTAGTGGGAGGAATCATGACCTACAAAAATTTAGATCACTTGGTTATCAAAGGAATCATAGGTAGGATGATATAGTTCTTCCACCAAGAACTCAAATCATGATTCATGTTCTTGTAGTTGGAGAATAGATACTAGAGTGGCCATAGCATCAACAACCTTGTATTCTGCTCTAGGAATTTTTTGGAATATCACAGAAGTGAAATAGTTCTTAGAGCATCTATTAAACTTTTGTAAGGTACCAACTTGTCATCCTTTGTTTGTAGTCATTGTTCATTTGGTTTATAACAAGTTGAGAATCTCCATAGATGTGCCATTTAGTTATTCTCCATTCAAGGGCTATTTTGATCCTATTTGTTAGTGCCTCATATTCTACAATGTTGTTTGTACAAGGGAATAAGAGTTTTTAAGATTTGGGGATTGTATATTCATGAGGGGAAACAAACAAGACACCTCCTCCAGCTCCATTCTATGCATGAGAACCATCAAATAATATTTTCCAAGTTCTCTTAGTGATGTACATAATTGAGGTATCTAGAAACTCAACTTGCATGAGTGTTGTATCCTTAAGAGGAAAATCAGCCAATTGGTTAGCTATAGCTTGTCTTTTGATGACTTTACATTTGACATACTAAATGTCAAGTTCTAAAAGAATCATTATCCATTTAGCTAGATGACCAGTAAATGTAGTTTTGGTAAACAAATATTTCAAAGGATCAATTTTAGCAATTAGGTGAACTAGATGTGCCAAAATGTAATGTCAAAGTTCTTGAGAAGCAAAGACCACTACAAGAAAATTTTTCTCAATACTAGTGTAGTTCATTTCATAAGAAACCAAAGTTTGACTAATGTAATATATAGCTCATTCTTTACCAGTCTCATCACTTTGGAATAATAGTGCTCCTAGAGAAGAAGTTGTAGCTGAGATATACAAGATCAAAGGTTTTCCTAGAATAGGTGGCATCAAAACTAGAGGTTTAGCCAAGTACCCTTTGATTTGGTCTAAACATTGTTGACATTCATCGTTCCAAATTTGAGTAGAGCCTTTATGAAAATTCTAAAAGGTTGAACTTTATCAGCTAATTGAGAAATAAATCTTCTTATGGATTGTAGATGTCCTTGCAAACTTCTTAGTTGACTAACATTTCTTGGAGCAAGCATTTCCATGATAACTTGGACCTTTTCAAGATCAACCTCAATACCTTCTTCTAAGATAATGTAGCCTAGAAATTTTCTAGGAGTGACACCAAAGGCACACTTTTTTGGGTTCAACCTAAGTTGAAATTGTTCCATATGGTCTTCAAGATGTGTGCCACATTTTCTAGATTTTTATAGTGTGTCATCAACATAGTATTCGATATTTATATGCATCATATCATGGAATATGTTGGTCATTGCTCTATGATAGGTAGCACTAGAACTATTGAGCCCAAAAGGCATGACATTTGAGCACAAATTACCCCATGCATATGTAAAGGCTATCTTCTCTTGATCAACTAGAGCTATCTTAATTTGATTGTACCCAGAAAACCCATCCATGAGGAAGTAAATTTCATAACAGATAGTCATATCCACTATCATATTGATGTTTGGTAGTAGAAAGTAATCCTTGGGGCATGCTTTGTTAAGGTCTCTAAAATCAATACAAACTTAGATAGTTTTACCATCTTTAGATATAGGTATGATGTTGGAAATCCATTATGCATAGTCAATAGCTCTAATTAAATTTTCACTTAAGAGTTTTTCTAAGTTTGTTTTCACCAATAAGGCTACATGTGGATACATCTTTCTCAATTTTTGTTTAACAGGTTTGATATCATGAGAGATAGAAAAATGATGCATGATAAGATATATGTCAAGCAAGACATATCTAAGTATGCCCATGCAAAATTTATCCTCTTGTCTTGAAAGAATTTTCTAAACTATTCTTTTTCCTCATGTGATAATGATTGAGCTACATGAATAATTTTAGGAGATTCCTCTATCCCCAAGTTGATAGGCTATGTAGGTTTGATAAGAACTAAAGATCTATCCTAAAAATAGCTTGGCATAATACCAAGTACCTCATCTAAAGATGCCTTAGGGAGGTTTTCACCATGAGATACATCTTTTTTTTTTTAAATTTTTAGGTTTAGATATTGCCACAATGTGGTTTTCTCCATCTAACCATTTATTTTTTCTTTTAATTTTATGACTAAGGTACTTGATATCTAATTCTATCATATGAACCGTGGGTTTGCTAGTGGAAGAAGTGACAGGTTCAATTTCATTTAAGTAACAAGTAATCTCATAATCATTTTGGAAAGACTATATTTTAGGTCTTTGATGTTGAATGGAGCGATCTATAAGATTAGGATGGATCAATGAGAGTGAGGTGGAAGCTTCAAGGTCATTGATGCAAAAAGATTCATCTTTGATGACATGCAAAGTGGAGCCTATAATGAATATCACAAAGGAGTCCAGATTAGGAATATACCTAGAGGGATCAACATGATCCACTAAAGCATTTTGCAAGGCAAACTCATCTAACCCTATCCTAGACTCTTTGACTATATTCTGTTGAGTTGTGCAGGTGTGAATAACATCCACTCCTAGTTCACAAGAGGTGTCTGATAAGTTTTCCCATTCATACTCTTGAGAGTTTGTACTTTGATATCTAGAATTAGGTGAGAAATATATTGTCTAATCCATCCTTTATTCAAGTCTTCATCATCAGAATCATCTTGTTCTAGATGTCAAGAGGTGGAAGCTTTAGCATCATCATTGGTAATAAGCATTTCTTCTCCCCAAAGAAGAGAAGTTCCTCATCTTGTGAAGTGCCAACAACAAAGGGAGGATCATCATCTTCTAATTCACTAGATATGGGTGTTTTTTGATCAAATGTTTGTATATTGTCCTCTAACCCAAATCCTAGGCTAGTAGTATCTCGAGTATCATGAACTTGAATATGACTTAAAGATTGAACTAGAGCTTTCTTATTACTAGTTAAGGACTTGTGGCCTTGATAGCCCATGTTGGCAAGCATTTTATATCACTTTCCATAATGTTTACGAGAAATGGGAGTAGTGATTGTGATGTCCTCATCTTCCTTTTCCCTATATTTCCAATCTTGTTCTTCTATATCTATGTCTAGGGTAACTGAGGACTACACAAAATTTCTAAAAAGGGTCATGGTAGAATAAAAAGGCTTCTTTTTAGTTGACAATAAGACTGAGAAGAAATAGGTAGAGCAACAATGGATTCTAGAGTGTATTCACCCATACCAAGGCTCATCATTTTCAATTTTTGTTTACACTCTATATAGGACAATATTAGCTCATGAGAAGAGCTATTATGTGGAACTAGTGTTTTAGCAACAAGTAACTTGTTGATAGACATGGAGTTGTTGCTAGGGACAATGATTTTAGTACCATTAAAAGGGAACTTGATGCACTGATGGTATGTAGAGGGTACTGCTTGCATGTCATGAATCCATGGTCATCCCAACAAAAAATTGTATGCAAGTGGTATGTCTAGGACTTGGAAAACAACATCCTTCTCAACTAGACCAACTGTTATTGGAAGAAAAATTAGACCTTTCGAAGGTTGTTCAACCTCATCATAGGCTTTTACTATAATCTTGCATCTAGGGTCGATGGAAAATTTAGACATGCCTAGCTATTAGATCACATTGAATGAAATTATGTTTAACCTTACACCATTTTCTATCAAGACTAGACGAATGTGAGTGTGGAAGATTTGGACTTTGACATGAAGATCAAGATTGTGAGGATGACTAAGAGTTCAATCATTTTCTTTAGAAAAGGTGAGGTAATGAGGTGAAGATATATGGTTCACCATAGCTTGGAATCATTTCACATCAATATCTTTGGGAATATTGGTAGAGTTTAAATCTTTTTCAAGGATATCCTTGTGCAAAGGGGACAATTCTAACAACTCAAAAATGGAAATTTGAGCCAAGGTGCATTGTAGTTGGCTGACAAGGTCATAGTTGGAGATCCATAAAGTAGTTGGCTTTTTAGAAGATGAAGCATTAAGTGGTTCACTTTGTGAAGAGGAATATTTGGCCACTTGGAGTACCACCTTAGGTCTAGTATTAGTATGGTGTTGAGGAGCATTGCACATTTTTAGGAAAACTTTGGCTTGTTCATCCTTAGGTTGGTTGTCATCATTAGAACTTGCCATGCATAAATACTCAATGGGCTCAAGCAGCCTATAGCATTGTTTGTGCCAACATAAGCATAGTTGTTCTTGGTATCATGATTCTTTTTAGAAGCTTTGGAGGTTTCACCTTTCTCATATTCTAGCAATGATTTTTTAAAAGCTTTATGGTCAACATTTTTGATGAGGCCATCTGTGACAACTTTACCTTCCTCAATGAGATCTTGAATTATGTCTTTGAGATTGAAATAATTCTTAGTTTTGTGACCCTTTCTTTGGTGATAAATGTAGATATGATCCTCTCTCCACCATGTGGGTTTGATGAGTGGGTCATAGGCTCAAGAATTATATAGTAAAGTAACCAGCTTATTTGCAATTAAAGTTTTTAAGACCACTTCATAAGGCTCAACCATTGGTGTATTAAAACATCATCTTTTGGTAAACTTAGAGCTCTTATGAAATCATTTTGGTTTCACATTTTCTTGTTGTTGTGTAGCATAGATGGGAGTAGAAAGATTAAACATAGCTTCCTTGGTCTTAGGAGTGTCCACTACTCCATCATTGAAAACATAATTATTTTTATTCCAAAGTTTGCCTTTTTTCTTTACCATTTGCATTGTTATTTTTGTCTTTGTTTATAACAATGTCACCCTTTTTGATAGCAACATCTTCAATGCAATACACACTCCCAACCATGGCATTGAAGGATGTGAATAACTATTTTCTTAGATCAACGTATAGCTCAAGTATAAGCATATTGACAAAAATGTCAAAATTTTCAGCGTCAACAACTTGTTGATAGTATCGAGAGTATAAGGATCTTCATCATTGAAGATATGTTGCAAAAGGTTCTCCTAGTTTTTGTTTGATGTTACACAAGTCCAACATAATTATAGGATGTTGAATGTTGTAGGAGTATTACTAGATAAAGTGTTGTGCAAGTTTGTCAAATGTTTTAAGAGGGGGACTCAATTTTGTGAACCATTACATAGCTTGTCCTCTTAAGCTCCTAGGAAAAAAACACATTAGAAAGTTGTCTTCATGCATAAAATCCATGCTGAGAGAATAAAAATGCTTCACATGATCATGAGGGTCACTATTTCCATCATATTTTTCATACTTAGGAACCTCTATATCATTAGAAAGTGGTAGCATGTATAGACTCCTATCAAATGGTAGAGCACATATTGATTCAACAAATAAAGTTTTAGGTGGCTCTTTTGAAGTTTGCAATTGTGTAAAGCGCTTCCTAAGTTCTTATATTTCTTCCCTTAATATTTCAGCCACGGTGAGCTCTTGTTTTTGAATTATGCATTCAACATCAAAATCTTGAGGGAGTTTCCATCCTCTTGCTACCATGTATCAAAAGTATTAGTCTCTATTTTATTCTAAAGCTCTAAGCATTAGTTTTTGAGAAAAACTATCTTGTTGGAATTTTACAACATCTTCACTAGTTACCTCATCACTTTTGTGATGAGAAGAGCATGCACCTACAATGACTCTAGGAGTTCTTGGAGGTGTGTTGTTTCCATTATTTCCATCAAAAGGATTATGAGAATAATTCCCCCTATTCACTTCATTGTGGGTATGATTATCATTTTTATCTCATTGATGTTCTTTTTCCCTAGTGTACATTGCTTCTAGGATCTTTTCGTTCTCACGCACGTGTTCTTCTAGGTGGTGTTAGACTTCATTAGGGTGCACCATGGTGACCAAATTATTTTCACCCTTAGGTGTCTCACAAGGTGTACCAAATGGATTTTCAAAGTTGTAAATAAGATTATACCAAATGTTGGCTATTTTTGTTTGAGTAGATTCAGGGTCCTCCACACAAGGTTGTTCACACGGATGCCTAGGTGGTGTTTCCAATTGCTTGAAGACAAAAGGGGTATTACTACTACTACCAACTTGAAATCTATTTGTAACCAACATGTAATTATTTTCCTTTTCTTCATAGGACAAGAAAATTGAGTTAGATTTGAGGCTCTTACAATCAATATTAGTCACTACTAGATGGCTTATCAAATAGTGCTCAAGAACTTATAGCACTGTTGACTAGAGCTAAGAGAGAAAGCAATAAGCTCAATAGTGAGTAGCTAGTATAGAATGGTAACTAGATTTTGACAAGTGATTCACCAATGACATTTCAAGACTTACATCTAATGGACTAAACTCATATTTTCAACTTCAAATAGCACCTAAGAGATGGGTGAGCGACCAAGACCAAGAAGGACTAGGGTGACAAGACCCCAGATTAGAAAAATTAGAACATAGAACCTATTTTGGTAGTAAATAATCTCAAGAAATACATTCTCAAAAACTAGGTGATATTAAGATAGTATAATATGTTGTATGACATAGTTTAGAACATCTATACAATACTTCTCTTCTAAGCAACAGTTTACACAAGGAAAGGTGATAGATCTTAGTATAGTAGGATGATAGACTTTACAACAAAATGGTGACACAATTTTGGAAAAAGACTGTCTTGTGATATTTCTCCAGAGAATAGGTGATAAAGTGTCAATTTTTGTACAAAAAGGACCAATTTTGACTCCAAAAGTTTATATTTTAGTTTGATAATTAGGTAGTTTTTAGATGAATCAGTGTGAGATTTTAGTTTGTGTCAATTATCAACAAGGTTTGCAAATATTAGGGGTTTTCACATGTCTCAAAAAATTGAACAAGGGTAAAAACAACCTTGCCAACATGCATTTGTGATATCAAAACAACCTTCCTACCAATGTTACCAAGATGTTTGATTTGTAAGAACGTTAACACTAATCAACACATTTGAAAATAGTAGCCAATCAATCTACCTTAGAATCACAATTCATTACTCAATAACTTGGCCCATGCTTGATCCTCCTTCTCCTGACACCAAGTGGTTTCCCACAAGAGATATTGGCTTTTTCATGGAAGTTTCATTAGCACAACCAAGGGAACACATATAGTGAGTGTAAATCTTGGGGTCATCTGGGTAGTCCACTAGAATTGATCCTTGCACCAAGAAGTTGAGCAACAAAATAAGGTAGATACTAACTTAGGGTGTTTAGAAAGGGATTTTGTTCATAATGTTCCTCTTGCACCCAATTAAGGGACACCCCACCTTGTGGTGAGTAACAAACCTTGCGATCATAGAGCACCTTAAGCATTCTTTCCTAGTGATCTCTTTATGGTTGAAATCCCATAAGTGATCACACTAAGCAAAGAAAAACACTACATCTACCAAGGTTTTGTGTCCTTGATAGCCTTGAGTTTATAGTGGGTTGGAAGAGCTAGGTAGCTTTCTTGTCCCCACTTGGGTCATTCCTCTTAGGTTGTTTGAGAGCAGGCCCTCTAAAAGATTCTAACTATGATAAAATGGATCCACTCTCAAGGATCAAGATTTTTGATTCACTTCAACAGTGAAGAGTATACTCTCCTATCTCAATTGATTCCCCCAAACATGCCAAGAAGCTTCAATTATCCACTTGCTTTCAAAATCCAAGGGTGGGTCAAGTTTTATGATTCACTACAAAGGTGAAGAGCATACTCTCTTATCACTAAGGAATCCCAATTGAAAGTTTAATGTCCCTACCAATAATGAACACCTAGTAGATGCCACACATGAAATAAAAAAAGAAAGCAAGTTGGGTTTTAATTCCTTGGGCAGCCTTGCAAACAAATGTTAGTAGTCCTTGTGCATTTCAAGCTTTAGAATGTGTTCTTTTAAAGGAAATTTAGGCAATATTAATGTTTCAAGAAAACACCCTACAATCACAACCATTAGGCCCACAAGTTAGCTTAAAAAACAATATGCAATCTATAAACAAAAACCTCTATAAAATCTCTAAGGATCTATAAAAATTGGTAAGAAACAAGTAGCAACTGAAAAAATAACAAAAGCACTCTAAACATCAAGAAAATTCAAGTTTGGTGATAGTTTTTGCTAGAAAACTATCGTACAATACTTCTCCTTATGAGTGTATGATAGAGCCTTCTTGTGTAATATTTATTCCTAAGCTAGATGACAAAACTTTCTATACCAAGGTGATAGAGTATAGTATAATCGTGTGACACTATTTCCAAAAAGTATTGCCCAACAATTATGAGAACTCTCATACGAAACTAGAAAAATGTCACCCAAAAACTACAATTGTAAAAAAAATGAAAGTGCAAACAAGTGAAAAATGCAATGAAAAAAGAAAAGAAGAGGACAAAACTTAATGTTCTTCCCCACAGTGGGTGCCAAAAATGTACACTAAGAAAGTATCCCACTCTAAACCCTTCTATACAAGGGATTCGATTAGTCTAGAATGCTTGGATGCTAGCTTAGAGCTCCCTATCCATAGAGCGCAAGAGAGTGTATTTCAAGTACAAGGGCTCTCAGCTAAGCCTTAGGAATACTATTCTTGCTAGTAAACCATGCAAAGGGAGGTTCCAAAAATGACATGCAAGAGTACAAATTTTCACAAGGAGTTCCTCAATGATGCAATGCAAGATGGAAGCTAAGCTAAAATAAGGATGCAAAATGAAACTATTCTAAGCAATATGCAAGTCTTACAAATCTCACTATTATGCTGTGTGATTTAAACTATTGCAGAGAAACTACATTAACATGCAACTATGCAAAAATGCTATATGCTAAAATGCCATGGATGAAAGAATGTAGACAAGAAATAGAAGTTTTCCACAAAGAGCTCTCAAGAATTCAAATGGTAAACTTGTAGCATAATAATACTCAAGAGTGTGGATCCTTGAGGGGGAATGCCCTCTCCCTTTTAAAGTCATATGAATGGTAGAGATCAAGGTGAAGATGATGGATGATCAACGCTAAAGTTTGAAAAGAGGAGTAATACATGTGCACACACAAGTCAACCAATGGAAAATAAGTTGACTTTCCATATGAGACAAAAGTCACAAAGCCCTTTCTTTTAATTTGAAAATTAAAAAATGGACTTTATGTGTGCAATTTAAGTGGGTTAGAAGAATGGCGTCTTTTATTTAATTAAAAGGGGAAATTTTCTTTTAATTAAATTGATGCAGGAGCATCTAGTGGTGTATGGGAAATCCGGTATCACCCAAAAATATGCTTAGAGATACTTTCTACTTAATGTGTTTTCATTTTTGGATATCCATTTGGGTCAAATAAAGGTTCCAACTCTCATAGTTCCACTATTAATTTTTTGGGTGAGAGTTTTAAGCACCTTGGGATATGTGTAAATGCAAAAAATTAGTTATTTTTTAATTGAGCCAAAATTATGATGAGTTAGAGGGTGTAATTTGGAGGGATTATTTGTAATTTAAAACACTCTAGAAAAAGAATTAGGTCAACAGGCTCTACAGTTAGAAAGTTATCACAGTTTTAAATTTTTTGGAGACCTCCTAAGAGTGCTTCAAAGTTAGATTTGAGGCACTAAACAGCCTTGTATGGGGCTGAAAAATGGGGGATAAGAAGAGGTTGTCCATAGGGCTATAGAGTGCTTTGAGAGCTTTCCAAAAATGTAAATGATTCATTAATCAGAGTCTCAGTTCAAAAGTTATGCCTCATAGAAGTTGGACTACTATTTCTAGATTCTTCTAATTGTACACCAGCTTCTAATGTGACTTTTGGAACCTTCTATTTTGGCAGTGGATTCCAACTATCATATTCTAGAATGTATTCCTAACCCAAAACCATTTGGGTCTTATTTAAGAACACTTCTGGCATTGTAAAGGTAGTTCTTAGTGGAGTTAGAGAGAAGGTATTGTGCGGAGGATTTCTTTCTCCAAAATCATACTAATGTAAGCCCATAGGGAACTTTTCATTGATAATAATAATTCCCTTTTCCTGTGTGTTCATTCTAGTCTTTGGTTGTGTCTCCATTAAGTGGTGTCAGATTAGATTTTTTTAAGGGTGTAGACAGAGCACCGACTATGAGACAATTTGCACTAGGACTGTGTGGTTGTGGGTTTGAGACAAGAAGATGCCTCTATGAAGGGAACATGTGTGGAGGGCCAAAGTTGTTACTCCTAGGGTTAGAGCCCTCTAGAGACAAGTTCAAGCATTGTAGGAGGAGATCCATAGAGGAATTAATGTTGTTGTAGGCAACAAAAGTGAGGAAGAAAATGAAGAAGAAGAAAATATTGGACAGGAAGGGGAAGGTGATGGAAAAGTCCTAAATTAGGTAGATGAGAGGCTTTTTAGGGCCATTTCTAAGATTGGTAAAAGACCTAAAATTGATGTGGATATGTTTTTAGGAAATCTAAACTCGGATGAGTTGATCAATTGGATCAATGAACTAGAGGAGTATTTTGAGTATGAGGATATTAGGGAACCAGATAGGGTTAAGTTTGTAAAGGCCAAAATGAAAGGCCATGCCAAAATCTAGTGGAAAGAGATTCAGCTAGAAAGAAATAGAAGAGGAAAGGGGAAAATCACAAGATGGGATTGATGGTGAACAAACTAAAGAAGCAGTTCATTCCTGTTGATTATGAGCTTGATTTGTTCAAGAAAATGCAAGGATTAAAGCAAGTAAGAAAATATATCCAAGAATATATGGAGGAATTTTATCAACTTATTATTAGGGTTGGGCATGCAGAAGCAAATAAGGAGAAGGTTGCATGTTAGCTCAGTGGGTTATGACCTAGCATTTAGGAGGAGTTAAGTCTAGTTAGAATGACTAGCATTGAAGAGGCATACTAATTTTCCCTATAAGTGGAAGAGAAGCTAAATAAAAAGTTTAAAGGAAGGAAAAGAGTGCATAGTGAAGGAGGAAGGGGTGGCAATAGGTCATTTGGAGGCCGAAATGAGACCTAGAAGAAAAATGAAGATGTGGGTACTAGCAAAAACTAGAGAAATGAGGGTTTCAACCGCTCCTGTGATCAAAACTTTAGAGATTAGAGAGGAAGAGGTAGAGGGTGTGGACAAGGATCTGGAAGAGGAGTCTTCCATGGTACCTTTTATCACTGCAATGAAGAAGGTCATCGTGCTTTTGAATGCCCTCAACAACAAGGAAGGATAGATAGGAGAGCTGATGGTCAAGAAAGGGTTGCTTATGTGGATGAGGATGCACAATCATCACATTTAGAGGATGCAAAAAGAGGAGAGGCTCTAGTAAATGAAAGGGTCTTATTAAGTGATGAGACTAAACTTGGAAAAAGGAGTAATTTGTTTCATATCAAGTGAAAGTGTGAGGATAAGTGTTGTGATGTGATTGTTAATGGTGGAAGCATTGACAAATTGGTGTCTGAGGAGATGGTCTCTAAGCTAACGCTCAAGAGGGAGAAACAAGCCCCAACCCTATCAGATTGCTTGGGTGAAGGATGATCATAAGGTCTTAATTAGTGAACAATGTTTGGTGAAGTTAAAGATTGGGAGTTACCATGATGAAGTTCTCTATGACATTATTCCAATGGATGTCTTCCATTTATTGTTGGGAAGGCTGGAAATTTGATAGGCATGCTATACATGATTGGCATGCAAATGCATACTCTCTGACAAAGGATGGAGTTCACCACAAACTGAAGCCCTTGATAAAGGAAGGTTAAAAGGTATGTAGTAGTGCTAGGATATGTCTTGTTGATGGAAGAAATTTTTTGGATGGTATGAAACATCAATGTATGTGTTATGCTTTGATTCCTAGGAAAGATAAGGAAGGTAGTAGTGAAATTCCACCTGAAGTTTTAGGCCTATTAAGTGAGTATGAAGATTTCATCTTTGATAATGTTCCAAAAGGGTTACCACCAATAAGAAAAATCAGTCATCAGATAGATTTAATCCTTGGATCTAGTTTGCCTAACAAGGTTGCTCATAGGATGACTCCTACTAAAATTGAAAAGCTAAATAGACAAGTTCAAGAGCTATTGAGGAAGGGATTAATTTGAGAGAGCCTGAGCCATGTGTAGTCCCTACAGTACTAGTACCAAAGAAGGATGGAGAGTGGAGAATGTGCATAGACTCTCAAGCTATAAACAAAATAACCATCAAGTATTAGTTCCCTTTGCTAAGAATGGATGATCTTATGGACTACTTGAGTGTAGCTCAATACTTCACAAAGAGAGATCTCAAGAGTGGCTATCACCATATACAGATACAAAAGGGAGATGAGTGGAAGACTACATTCAAGACCAAGG
Organism: Cupressus sempervirens; assembly: GCA_028749045.1. Taxonomy (NCBI): domain Eukaryota; kingdom Viridiplantae; phylum Streptophyta; class Pinopsida; order Cupressales; family Cupressaceae; genus Cupressus; species Cupressus sempervirens. Next base: position 54,109,582 of record CM053790.1, on the reverse strand, counting down.
AGGGTCCATATGAGTGGTTAGTCATACCCTTTGGACTAACCAACACACCAAGCACCTTCATGTGGCTTATGAATGAGGTACTAAAGAAATTCTTGGGAAAATTTGTTACTGTCTATTTGGATGATATTTTAATTTTCAAAAAGACTTTGGTTGAACATTTATTGCACATTTGTAAATTCCTTGAAAGGTTGAGGGAAGAGAAAATTTTGATTAATTTGAAGAAGTGTAGCTTTGTAAAAAAAGAGTTAGTCTACTTGGGGTTTGTTGTATCATTTAAGGGTCTAAAAATGGATCCAGAGAAGGTAAAATCCATCTTGGAATGACCTAATCCAAAGTTTACTATTGAGGTGAGATTATTTCATGGTCTGGTTAGTTTTTATAGGAAGTTCATTAAAAATTTTAGTGGCATATGTGCACCCCTAACTAAAACAATGAGGGGGGTAGGAAAGAGTTCAAGTGGACTACAATAGCTACAAGGAGTTTTGAATTGTTGAAGAAGAAGGTGACAAAAAAACCTATGTTGGCACTTCTTGATTTCAGTAAAGTGTTCCAGGTAGATTGTGATGCTAGTGGCAGTGCTATAGGGGCTATATTGAGCCAAGAAGGTAAGCCTATTGCATATTTTAGTGAAAAAATGAATGATGCAAAGAAGAAGTATTTTGTTCATGATCAGGAGTTCTATGCAATCATTCAAGTTTTAAAGAAATGGAGGCATTATTTCTTGCCACAATAATTTGTCTTGTATATTGATCACCAGGCATTGCAATATCTAAATAGCCAAGGTAAATTGAACTAGAGACATTTGAAGTGGGTAGATTTTATACAGAGCTATACATTTGTGTTGAAACATAGAAGTGGAAGGTCTAATAGGGTTGTAGATGCATTGAGTAGGAGATAGTTGTTGTTGGTAGTAATGCACGTTGAAGTGGTTGGGTTTGATGAACTCAAGAATCTATACCCTAAGGATCCTAATTTTTTTGAAGCATGGAAGGCTTGTAAAGAGCTTGTTACTATAGAAAGAACCAGGTGGCTAGATTATTTGATTTAGGATGGTATGTTGTTCAAGGGTAGTCAATTTTGCATTCTAAGGAGTTCCATTAGGGAAAACTTGATCAAAGAGAAGCACAGTGGGGGGATGGCAAGACAATTTGGTCAAGTTAAGACCATTTCCATTCTTAGAGAACATTATTTTTGGCCTCAAATGTCATAGGACATGAGGAAGTTTTTGTAGAGTTGTCAAGTATGTCAAGTAGCCAAAGGATTTAGTCACAATACTAGACTCTATCAGCCATTGCCTTTTCCATTCAAGCCATGGGAGGACATAAGTATGGATTTTTTTCTTGGATTTTTGAGGACACAAAGGGGTAATGACTCAGTATTTGTGGTGGTTGATAGGTTCTCCAAGATGGCACATTTCATTCCAAGCCACAAGACTCATGATGTTGTACACATTTCCTATTTGTTTTTCAAAGAGGTAGTGAGACTAGATGGTCTCCCAAAGAGTATTGTTTCTGACAAAGAAACTAAATTTATGTGGTATTTTTGGAAGACTTTGTGGAAGAAGTTGAGGATAGAATTGAAGTTCAGTTTTTCACATCATCCATAGACTGATGGATAGACAGAAGTGGTAAATAAAAGTCTGGGCAATTTGCTAAGGTGTTTAATGGGAGATAAGCACAAGGGATGGGATTTGATTCTACCACAAGTGAAATTTTCTTAGAATAATTCTATAAATAAGAGTACTCATAGATCACCATTCCAAATTGTGTATGGCAGTAGCCCAAGGATTGCACCAGAATTAAGGAAGATGGAGCAAGGAGAGAGGACAAGTGTTGAGGTAGAAGAATTTGCTGAACATGTTAAGAGCCTACATGAGGAGGTCCATACACACATTACCAAGATGAATCAATAGTATAAAGCTAGGAAAAATCAAAGGAGGAGACATAAGGAATTCCATTTAGGGGATCTAGTTATGGTACACTTTAAAATGGAACAATTTATAGTGGGTACTTATAACAAGTTGAGGGTGAAGAAATTAGGCCCCTACAAATTTTTGAAGAAACATGACTCAGGAAATGCATATGAGGTGGAGTTGCCAGATGGGATTCACATTTCTCCTATCTTCAACATTGCAGACTTAATAGAATATCATGATGATGGTGCAGATGAGAGGTTGATGCTGGAGCCATGTCTAATTCCTACTATTAAAAAGGAGGAGATAGAAAATATTCTGGATAGTTGTGTGGCCAAGAGTACCAAAAATAGGTAGTATGAGGAGTACTTGGTGAAGTGGAAAGGATGACCAATAGAAGACTCAACTTGGATATTAGTAGGGGAGATTTTCCATTTGGGTTTTCCTCTACTAGCCATGAAGTGATAGGGTCACTTCTCAATCTACCCTGGGTGTCTGATGTAGGAGCATCTAGTGGTGTAAGGGCAATCCCATATCACCAAAAAATATGCTTAGAGATGGTTTTTTTTTAATGTGTTTTCATTTTTGGATACCCATTTGGGTCAAATAAAGGTTGCAACTCTCACAGTTCCACTATTAGTTTTCTAGGTTAGACTTTTTAAGCACCTTGGGATATGTGTAAATGTAAAAAATGAGTTATTTTGTAATTGAGCTGAAATTATGAGTTAGAGGGTGTAAGTTTTAGGGATGATTATACTTGTAATTTAAAATGCTCCAAAAAAAGAATTAGGTCAAAAGGCTCTACGGTTAGAAAGTTATCATAGTTTTAAATTTTTGAGAGACCTCCTAAGAGCACTTCAAAGTTAGATTTGAGGCACTAGACATCCTTGTATAGGGCTAAAAATGGGGTACAAGAAAAGATAGTCCACAGGGCTATAGAGTGCTTCAAGAGCTTTCCAAAAATGTAAATGGTTTTTTAATCAGAGTCTTGGTTCAAAAGTTATGCCTCCCAAAAGTTGGACAAACATTTCTAGATTCTTCTAATTTTTTGTTGGCTTCTAAGGTGACTTTTGGAACCTTCTATTTTGGTGGTGGATGCCAAATGGAATATTCTATAATATATTCCTAACCCTAAACCATTTGGGGCTTTTTTAAGAACACTTCTAGCATTATAAAGGTAGTTCTTAGTGGAGTTAGAGAGAAGGTACTATCTGAAGGATTTCTTTCTGTAGAATCATACTATTGTAAACCCATATGACATTTTTCATTGATAATAGTATTTTCCTTTTCCTGTGTGTTCATTCTAGTCTTTGGTTTTGTCTCCATCACAATTAATAAACTTAGGATAGCATAGTCAAACTATAGGTTATAATCAAATTAATTGATTATTAGCAATTTGGGCTAGTTAAATAATTAATTAAATTAGCCAAAATGCTGAGAAGGGGACTAATAGCCTAGATGACCATTTTTAGTTGATTATAGTATTGATTAATATTATAAGTTTCTATATATTCTTTTTAGCTAACCTTAGGCTGAGAAAGGTATTCAAAGTGAACAATGGTTAGGTTTGGGTACAATGCTTTTGTTTCAATGAACAATATGATACTCCTAATTATATTAAAAAAAGACTTTTATAAACAATAGTCATGGCATAAAAAACCCAATGCCCAATGCTACATGAGGAAGCATACAATGTTCTAAGAGAGAAGACCATAACTAATGAGAGATGCATCTTAATACAACACAACAATTGCACAAGAACTGGCTAGTCTATTCATCAACCATCCTTCATATTGCATGCATAATGCCTAGTAAGGATAATGAACTGATGGAAAATAAGCTATCAACATGAACACTCAACAATTATTCAATGCCATGCCATCATAACTTCATGGTGAAGAATGAAAGAACCAACATGATTGAAGATGTGGTGTATCATGCGAGCTCAAAAGTTAAGAACAACTATAGGTCAAATATAATTGAGATGCTAAAGATAGAAAAATGGTGATCAACAAGATGATAATAAAACTCAATATGAATACCATTCTCAATGCTGCAATAAATTCAAAAACAATTTACAAGTAAGGAAGATATCTATAATAGCTTCTACAAAATTAACCTTTCCTCCTAGGAAGAGATAAATCTTCAATGAGTCATCTTATGATAAGTGCACAATAATGAAGCCAAAAAATTGCCAAAAAAGTCTCATCATATATTTTCTCAATAAATTATTGCTACCTCAACATAACATTCACCATGGTTTTTCTTAGAAGGTGAACCATAAAAGCATAAGATTAAAGTCAAGGAGTCATAGATTATTTCTATATTAGTATATATTCTATAAAATAGTTTTCATAATCCTATGTAAGAGATTCATATCTGATATGCTACTCCATAATTTTCTCATTTATAATCATTTACCACTGTTGAAGATTTCTATATAAATAAAGTCTCCATCCTTGAACAAGTTTAAATCTTTGACTTCAACTTTAATATTTCCATTATAATTCTTTTGTATTATTTATAACATTTATAATTTTTCTTATGAAACTTGATAATGATTATGCTAACACTTGTAGTTTTGTTTATTATTTGTAGTCAATCACCAAGAATGATGAACAATTCTTATCCAAATGCATTTTTGTGGGAGATTCCTCTTGCAAAAAAATCCCCAACCTATGTTTCCTCTTGTACAAAATCCACAACCTAAGGTTCCTCTTGCACAAAATCCACAACCAATAGTTTATTTTGCATGAAATCCAAACCTAGGAATCCTTTTTCAAAAAAATCTACAATCACTGATTCCGCTAGCACAAAATCTTCAACTTGGGTTCCTCTTGCACAAATTCCACAACTAGTAGTTCCTCTCACACAAAATACACAACCTAAGATTCCTTTAGTATAGAATCCATAACCCAGGGCTTGTCTTGTAAAACATACACAACCTAAGGTTCCTCTTGTACAAAATTCACAACTTGAGGTTTTTCTTCCAAATAATCCAGATCTAGTTGAAGATGTGTGGATGTATAAATTTAGCCTCATAAACATCCTATTCATGCTACCATTCCTTATCCTAGAGCCCAAAAATCTTCGAGATAGCCACGCACTTTTTTTAGTCTTCAGTATGTATTTTTTAGCATGCATATTATGTTTATACTTGAGGATTCTCTTGGAAATACCTACTAGAATCATATTCCATTCTAGCTTATAAATTTCATTTACGCAACTACCTATAATTGCATGCCTATCCTTCTTGACAATATCTTTCCATGTTTACATAGTTGCACCTTTTGTCATTATTGGTTTTGTTTTTGGCATCATCTTATAAGTATTGTGGAAGAAATAATGAGATTATGTTTTTCCCCAAGCTAAATGTGAATAATGTTTTTGGCATCAATCTATATGTATTTATGTATTGTGGAAGAAAGAATGAGATTATATTTACCCAAGCTAAATGCAAAATAAGACTGGGAAATATCAAACTTATACTCTGTGTGTGTGTGTGTGTGTGTGTGTGTGTGTGTGTGTGTGTGTGTGTGTGTGTGTTTGTGTGTACACAAACTATGTGAACAATTGGCATAATTTTTCTCCAATTTAATTAGATCAGTATTTGATCAACTAAATATTTGAATCTTAAAATAATGTAAAATATCTTCTTTTAAAAAATAAAAAAAATCTATAAACTAGAATAACTTTTCTAATTGTTAAGTCTAAAATATAATATGGAGAACTCATTAGTTTAAAAAAACTAAAATCTTATGGAATAAAGATTTCATTTTATTAAGCTCTTTTATTAGTTTGGTTTCATTTGAAATGTCTTTAAATTTGAATGCATCTAATAATATTGTTAAGATACAATTAGAATGTATTTATTTTAATAACACAAGATTAGTGATCTAGGCATTTAAGTTATAAGTAAATTTTAAGGGATTAAACCTAAAAGTTAAATTGTAATTTTATTTTATATTAAAAGTATTACTTAAGATGTTTGAAAATTTTTGTATGCTACTTGTAGGCATTTAATATAATAGTTTTGTAGAATTAATGGGTATTTATTTTTCTGAGATATGTAATGTGTCTCCTCTTTATTGACATGTTACTTGTACATCACTAATTTATCTTCCAAGAAATATACTTCATCATAAAATATCTCCCACATCACTCATATTTCTATGAAACATAAAAGAATTCTCTCATTTTTGAGTCTAAAATATAATCTATAGAACTTATTAGTTGAAAAAACCTAAAATATTATGTGTTGGTGTTTTGAAATGTCAAGGTTTCAAATTACCTTGATAAGAACAAAATACATCTAGGAGTAGCTACTTCCCATCCTCAACATATCCTTTCAGAAACTGTGCCAACTATAAGGCTAGATCCTTCTACTTTAGCCCTTTCAAAACCTAGGTAGATTGACCTCATATTCACTTATATGGTACTAGTGCTAAAACATACACTTGAATCTAACAAAGAAAATTACAAACTTTTATATCTTTTGTACTTATGCAAAGATCATACACATGAAATAGCTAATGATATGACCTAACAACTTGATAAGCTAAGTGAGGGCACCCTTTCATCTCTTAAACAAAAAGGGAAATGGATGATTATAATGTTGATTTTAGAAAATTTCCAAAAATGTAATAGTAAGAACAAGTTGATCTTGTAGCTGATTAGTGCCTTATCTATTGGGAAATTCCATGAATCACACAAATACATCTATGATACCATTGACATATTCCATATATCAAGATATTAGATCTATATTATCAATTTGTGAATTGGACATTGGTGTTCATAAAAACCTCATTCTCATGAAGTATCCTTCTCAAATAACCAACAACCCTATCAAAAACATCAAGCATTTACTTGGCCCTTTGTTCTAACAACAAAACACATCAGGCATACAACCTTAAAGGGATGCAAAAGTGCCTAAGTTATTTGTTCCTAAACCTCAAAAAATTGTAGATTATAGAGATGGGAGATGAGAATCAAAATAAAACTAAGAATATTCTTGCTCATTTGTATTCATTTCTTTGAAACTATACATTTAGATGCATGTAAACAACCCATAAAACCACTAAATAGATTAGGACTGTCTATATTATCTTAACTACTACTATTCATACAAGAGAAATATGCTAAAGAATGGTATCATATTCATGAAAACATATTAAAAACTAGAACCCTTGTCTCACAATGCTAAGAAAACTCAAGATTTGAATCCCCATGGTATTACAACAATCAACATTTTTTTCTAGAACTAGAACTCATAGTAGAAAACTAGAACCCTTATGATTAATCAGAAAGACAAAGATATAGGAAAGGAATGAAAATCCTAGATCTGATATGGAAATGACATGTTTCTATTTGAATCTTCATTCCCTATTTTTGTAAAACATCTCTCATCTTTCTATAACTGAAACCTAATATGATTTTCATCATTGTTTTGTAACAAACTTGGAATATCTCTTCTTTAATGATGAAAATCCTTATGTTGCCAAAATATCTAAAATGCATCTAAAATGTTGATAACCCATCTACTAAACTAAATTGTAGATGACAAAATCTATTCCTAACTACATTTTTACTATGTCTAGCATTCACCCAGTTCACCATTTCACTAGAAATCAAATCTAAACTACCTTAACTGATGGAAACTAAAAAATGGATACCTAAGACAAATCCTTGAATAACTTGAACCAATGGCTTCTTGAGTAGAAAAAAAACTCTAAAAATGGAAATTTCATTCTCTCTCAATTTCGGTGACATATAATAGTGCTATACTTTCTTAGAGAAAATGCCCAAAATCACATTTTGAAAATTAAGCTCCTGAAATGGATTCTAGTTTGCATTTGCATTTTAAATTTGATCCAAAATTTGATTAATCCTAAAGTCAAAACTTTAGATTAAATCAAAATTTAATTAAAAAATTTGTACGTTCAAAATAAGAAAATAATAAAAACTATTATTGCAGTTAGGAGATTTCGATAATCCATGAATTATGCAACTAATTTTTTGGGTCAAGATTGTGTAGAAAGTTTTTTAATCATCAACATTTTAGATCATACTCCATGATCCATCATCAAGATGAAAGAGTGTACCAAAATGTCTAAAATGTTGATGATTAAAAAACTTTGTATGCAATATTGGCCCAAAAAAATAGTTGCATAAAAAATATTATTTTATGAAGTTGGTTTTTCCCTCCAAAATTTCCATCTGGGTCAATTAGGTTTGACCATCTTGTGACATATGTCACCACTATATTGGACCATCTCTACACAATCATCTAACACCTTCCACTAGGGTGCCATGTGTCACTATCCAATTGGTCCCTATTTTTCCACATAGCATTCATCATGTTGCCATCCTACTTAGTATAGTGCCACATCTGTCATGTCCCCTTTTCAAATAATTAAAAATAATAATCTTTTCTAAGGCAGGCAAGCCCAAAAAGGTGAAGTTTTGAAAAAAGGGGATAATCTTTGGAAGCTAATAGACTAATAAATAAAAATTATTATTAAAATATTTTTTATTAATCCCTCTTGGACGTGAGTTAGGGTTATGCCCACTTTTAAGGAGTTTGGAGGCATTTTGGGCTCATTTCAGAACTTGATTTTTGCTCATTTCTTTGTTATTCTTCAAAGGCTGCCAAACCTGTGGAGAAGGAGACTGAAGAAAGGGAGTTTGTAAGTTTCCAAGAAGGCTAAGAATGGGATTTTGGAGCCATTCCATGTGCATGCCCATGCAGAGTTTGCCTTTGTGCTGAACAGTGCAGATTTGTGGTTTTTCGGGTGTGTTTTTTGTAAGAGTTTGGTGCTTCTAGTTGAGTATTTCATGTCAGTTTGGGTTTCTTCTGTATTTCAGACTTTTAGATGTTAAAATAGAGCTGAATATATGTATTTGGTCATGATTATACTTTTGTGATAGATTATTAGCATTTTTCTAGTGTTTTCGGGCTATATTATGTTGTTTTCGGGAGCCCGATGAGCATTGTTTTCATCCTCCGTTTGGGATCTGTTGTGTAAATTTTATATATATTTGAAAATGTCATTTTTTAGGCTTTTATGCTGCTGAAATTTCTATAAAAATTTCCAGTTTTAGATTTACTAATAATATGTGAAGTTGTGAAGTTTTTGGCACTATTTTTGGCATACCCGATTTGGAGTTTATTGAGAAATATGTGGATCTTTGAAAGATTGGTTGTTTGATCTTAAATATCTGATTAGAGGCTTGAAATATCATATAAAATTAAAAAATAGACATTTCAGTGGCATCAGAGATATGATCTTGCCAGCCTGAGGGTTTGTAGAAGTTTGCATGTCAGTTTTGAGAACTACCCAAATCTTGCATGTCATAATTTATGATTGCATGTTGCTTCTAATCAGCTGCATGTCAAAATTTATGGTTGCATGCTACTTCTAATCACTTGCATGTTAGTTCTTGGTGAATTTGGTGGTTGCATGTTACTTCTAATCAACTGCATGTCAAAATCTATGGTTGTATGCTACTTCTAATCATTTGCATGTTAGTTCTTGGTGTTTGAAGAAGTTATAACCTATTGGGGTTACACTCTACTTTATCCAGAATGCACAGGTATAGTACAGAGTCTCAGAGGACACAATCTTGGATAATTGATATCCAGAGTCAGAATAGTAGAAAGGATGGTTATTTAGACATTCGAGATAAACTTAGAAAAATAAGCCATGACATGTCTGAACAGTTGGTTGAGCACCACCGTATGATGAATGACATGTTGTTTGACCCAGCTAAGGTGGATAAGTTGACTAGATTTCTATTTGGAAAATTTTCTCATAGGGCAGATGACACAATTACCAAGAACTTGCATGAGGAGTTTGAGAAACTAGCTTATAGCCAGGCAGAGGTCTCAAATTCTACTCTGCCACAGGAGGTAGTGGGTTTAGATGATGATTATGAGGATTTTATTGTGCATGATGGTGAGATACCTGATAGAGATGAGTAGACATTGAGTATTCATGACTTTGTTGAGAAAGAGTATGAGGCACAGTTAGATGCTTCATCACATGAGGTTGAAGCTGGCAGTACTTCACATGATTTGTCCAACTAGCTGAAAGTGAACAAAGACAATATTGTGACTTCATTATCTCATCATGATAGGTATGTGGAGTTAGTTGGTATTGGTCATATTACTTAGGTGAGGATTTTGTTTGAGTTACAAGCTGATTCTAGTTTATGGATATGGACTCGAGATTGTTATATTGGCATTTGGGATTCAGTTGACTAGAGATCTTTAACACTTTTTGGTAGCAATGTTTGTTTGGGTGCTAAGGAAGATGAGGTGAGTGAGCTTACTGAGCAGCTTGAGGTGGCTTCTGAGATTCTTGAGAGTACATAGTTGGCTTTCAAGGAGTCACAATTTCATTTGGTTAAGGTGATCATGGAGTTAGAGAAACTATAGTCTTTACTAGATTTTGTACAGTCACAAGCTGTGGTGTCTGATGATCTGAGGATGTCCATGGTTGAGATTGTCAAAGATAGTCAAGATGGGGATGCATCCATCCTTGATACTAACATTGGCATATTAGGTTCATCCCCACTAGAATCAGGTTTAGTTGAGTTGGGTGCTATAGCAGATTGTTGTGGTATGCCTAATATGGTGGTGACCTCTAGCACTAATGGCATGAAGACTAGATATGTTGTATCAAAGACCATGTGTGATGTTGGTGAGCTGATAGTTGGCATGGTTCTTTCTAGTAATACTACTCATGTATTTAGAGGTAGTAGTTAGTTCCAACTTGGTTAGTGATCAATTACAGTTAGTTACATCTAGATTGCAGTCTGAGCCATTGACTGAGATTGGTGCATTCTATCAGCATTACATTGTGAGGTATGCTCATCAATTTACCTTTCATGACCATGTTGATGAGATGATGATAGAGAGATGTACTTTGGTTCCTAGTGCTTATCATTAGTTATGGGATAGTTTGATGCCTCGGGATGAGAGTTGTGATGGGCATGATATGGCGATAGGTTCTGTAGTTGACAGCTTGATATTACATGACTTAGAGTAGGAGTTTTGAAGTGATGCTTCAGCGGGTGTTGTTATTGATTCTACTCCTTTGGCTATGACATCTCTTGACTTAGCTAGTGATTAGTCATAGTGGGTTGTATCACTTGTTCATGGTGATCTGTTGACTGAGGTTGGTTTTTTTTATATTGCAAGGTATGTACATCAGTTAGCATTTGATCCTTGTGTTGAGGAGTTGATGGCAGAAAAATTTGGTTTGGGTTCCAATTCTTGCTGTTTATCTTGTGATGGCTTTTCACCATTAGGGGTGCATGGGAGTTATGGTTATGAGATAGTGGTCAGTGATCTATAGAGTTGTGTTGATTGTAGGAGTTGTATAGTGTGTGGATTCTCCATACTTGGTACAGTTTCATTCAGGAGCATTCACCATTATTGCAGAGTTGGATTGTACATTTCGTATAGGCCAGTGAAATGCATTGATGGTATTTACTGTGTTGGTAGTTTGATTTGTCCACTTTACTTGGGTTTTGATGTTCTAAGAGTTTGTGTCTCATGTGTTTCTGACTATGGAAGTTGTGACTTTGAAGTTTGGTTGAGCAGTAATTGTCAGCGTCATTATGGATTCCTCTTGGTTATATTGCAGAGGATATTGTAAGAGCTTGTGTTAATTGAAAATAGTATAGTTCATGACTACATTTGGGATCCAGGTGGATTGATTGGTTTACTATTCAACCATTGCTTGAGGACAAGCAATATTTGGAAGGGGAGGACTTTTTCATGTCCCCTTTTCAAATAATTAAAAATAATAATCTTTTCTAAGGCAGGCAGGCCCAAAAAGGTGAAGTTTTGAAAAAAAGGGGATAATCTTTGGAAGATAATGGACTAATAAATGAAAATTATTATTAAAATATGTTTTATTAATCCCTCTTTCACGTGAGTTAGGGTTATGCCCTCTTTTAAGGAGTTTGGAGGCATTTTGGGCTCATTCCAGAACTTGATTTTTGCTCATTTCTTTGTTATTCTTCAGAGGCTGCCAAACCTGTGGAGAAGGAGACCCAAGAATGGGAGTTTTTAAGTTTCCAATAAGGCTAAGGATGGGAGTTTGAATCCATTCCATGTGCATGCTCATGCAGAGTTTTCCTTTGTGTTGAACAGTGCAGATTTGTGGTTTTTCGGGTGTGTTTTTTGTAAGAGTTTGGTGTTTCCAGTTGAGTATTACATATTAGTTTGGGTTGCTGCTGTATTTCAGACTTTTAGATGTTAAAATAGATCTAAAAATATGTATTTGGTCATGATTATACTTTTGTGATAGATTATTAGTGTTTTTCTGGTGTTTTCGGGCTATTCTATGTTGTTTTCGGGAGCCCGACGAGCATTGTTTTTATCCTTTGTTTGGGAGTTGTTGTGTAAATTTTATATAGATCTGAAAATTTCATTTTTTAGGCTGTTATGCTGCTGAAATTTCTATAAAAATGTCCACTTTCAGATTTACTAATAATATGTGAAGCTGTGACATTTTTGGCACTATTTCCGGCATACCCGATTTGGAGTTTATTGAGAAATTCGTGGATCTTTGAAAGATTGGTTGTTTGATCTTAAAGATCTGATTAGAGGCTTGGAATATCATATAAAATTAGAAAAGGGACATTTCAACATCATCTTGACATAGCGATGTTGCAACATGTGTCACCTCTTGCCACATCATCCTATCACATGACCACCTTGTCATCATTCCACATCATCTTGTCACATCACTAGTTGCCATGTCATTGTCCACCTCAACATGGTGCCATGTCATTGTAACACAGCAACATCATGACATGTGGTACTATTTGCCATGTCAACACCTCAGGAAGTATGCCATATCCAGAGTCCTCTACCACATTTCCCATTTATAATTCATTTGGCAGATCCAATTAACTACTACGTCAACTAGCCATGTTAGTGTTGTTCAAAATTTCTTAATGTCACCATCCAACTAGCTGGCAATAGGGCCCACATGAGCAATTACTCTACCTTCAAAATCTTTATGCCTATAAGACACTATATGATAGCGAACAAATGTAATTAAAAAAAAGAAGAACATGGAATCTATCCAATGTAGGATTAATCACTTGAAGCCCTACTCTAAAAATCTTCCAATGTCTCCTCCTTTCTATGTGATCTCTTCTTGTGCTAGTGATGTATGCAGGAATATGAGTTTTCTACAACCAAAAATTATTTGCAAGTGACTTATCTTATGGAACCTATGCTTTGGAATGGTGTTTAGTGTCTATGCTTTGGAATGGTGTTTGGCATCTATGTTCTAGACCTCTACAATAGTGTAGTGCTACTCTCCATTGCTAGTATTTTTGCCCACTATTTAGGCTTCAATATTTTTGACTCATTTAGGATTGTAGAAGGAAATTAAATTTCACATATATGATGAAGTATGCTACCAAAGATGGGAACACTAAAAGCACCACTGGTGAAAACCCCAATATCTTCATTATAAATCATTTCTTTTAGGTTATGAGAAAACATCAATTCACATTAAATTTTTTAATTTTACCCAAGCTTATAGTGGCATGACAGTCAATGTGTTACTTCATCATTATAAATCTATATAATAACTCAAGCTTCACTCAAAAATGACTCCTTTCCTCAAACTATAACCCTATCTACTCCATTTGTAAATGGCACTGAAGATTGAGAGATCAACTTGATCGAAGAGAGGGTAGAGAGACTTGAAATTAATGAAGTTCCACCACACTTCTACCCTATTCCTCCTATTATGGTTCTATCTCACTCACAGCTTCGATGAAACACTCTTGCAATCTCCCCCTTTTTTAGAATTTCTCCTAACTTTGGGGTGACACATCTATGGGTATACACATTCTCCTCAATCTATGAGTTCCTTAGATGTGGTTGCATATTTTGAAATGTGTATTCTGAAACCTTCTTTGAATTCACTCACATTTGTATGAATTAGAAAGTCAATCTTTCAAAAATTGATGTTAATGATAATATTTGATGTCAAAAGTTTATTCAGAGAAAAATATAATCTATGATCAACAATTCAACTAAGTAGGTTCATACTGCTCACTCTTCTACCACAAGAATGGAATATAAATGGATTTCAATAACCATCAACCATAGATAATAAAGGGAATAATTGAGAAATTTATATTGATAAGCCATGTTTCAATAATCATCAATCCCCTTTTCTATAGTTTCTTGGATAGAAACATTGACCTCCTTTTGGGAGGCAAGGAAATGACTGTTGAAAAATTTTGATATTAACTACTTCCCAACCATTCGTGAATGATTCCTTCTATTCATCTTTATTGTTCCTTTTGTAGATGAAAATGCTTTTCTATATTTCTGATCCACATTTCACAATCTTTGTATGGATGGACTATATGATCAATATCTTTATTTGAAGTTCGGTAATAAAGTTTTGATATATCTGAATAAGTGTATCACCATCTTGTTGACCATAGACAATTTCTAAAAAAATGATGGGTGACAATAATCAAATAGAAAACTCTAATTTTGCCTAGATTAGGGTTCCATCATGTAATACAATCATTTATATCATCTTTGGATTATGATTCTTTCATAAATCAAATTTATTCTAATCCCTTTTGATTATCCTAAAAATCCCACGACACAATTAGTCAGGCCCAAAAGTGGGTCTGACTAAAAAAATTAGACTAAAACAACTGAATCCTCAATCTAGCCTACTGAACATCTGGCATTGATTCGAAATAAATTTGAACATTGAAATAAAACTTTAAAATAATTTTAACCTCTTTCTACAAACTACCAATTTCATGCCAAGGGGTCATTTGACTAGCCTCAAAAATTGACCAAAACACCTAACTGGGCTCTAAAAACAAACATACTAATTTTGTTCCATATTCTCTCACCCTACCAAATCTTGTGCCATGATAATTTTAGGGTAAATAGATATTGACTATCAAATTTTCTCTCTCAGAAGTGCTTGCAAGCAAACATGTTAGAAAGTCATAAATCACATTTTGTTTTGGCTTTGGAAACATTTCAAACTAACACTTAGGGCAATGAAAACTAGGGCATCAGTTCATTGTCATGAGGGAAGTATAAATCTGTGATTTGGGCTCATGACAAATAACTAGATGCATTTGGAAAGTAGTCAAAGTGGGCTACTCAAATTTGTAGAACTGGGAACAATGATAGAAAAGTGAATTTTGCAAATAGAATGGACTTGGAAAAGTGTGTAGATGGATTCATCAAGACTTGTAAATTGGCATACTTAGGGAATTTTTAGAGTAGAATGCTATGGTACAATCTATTGGATCTCACCTATCATGGATTCAGAGTTATGACATCTTAAATAGGAGTATCAATCAATCTACACTTCTTAACACTAGTAAAACTTTACAAATTGCAAATGGAATTGCATTCGAAAACTAATAAAATGAATTCATCATAAGGTAAAATATGAAACATAACAATTCTCTGACCCCTAGAATGCAATGCAAAAGAAATTTTCTCATTTTAGTCAACTAGGTCAAAGTTATAACAACTCAAATAGGGTCTCCCAAAAGTTTGAACAATTTACATCAGCATGACAACAATAAACAACCAATTTTGAGAAATTCAAACCTAGTCAAAACATTTTGAATGACTCAAAATCTAAAACATAGGTTCTCTGATATGCATACTAAACAATCCCAAAGTAGCGAGTCATGAAGCATTACTGGGTGCAAGATATTCAAATGCAAACTAGGTCTCCTATTGTTGTTTGACACTTAGGCAAAAATGCAGATTTGGACATTGCTCAATACAGAGCTTCACAAAATGACTCACAATGATAGTTTATCTTCATGGAATTCATGGATATGCTAAATGCAAGGTGTTGGAGACATTAAACACCTCTTAGGCCTCAAACATACAATTGGGTACACATGCATTAAATGCACTTTAAAGGGCTCAAAAGCTTGGAATGTTACTCAAATCGAGAAGGTGATTTCAAGTCCCAATGCTATGGATGGGAGATTTTATTTTATTATGATCTTTTACTAGTCTAGTTCTTTTGTAAATATCCTTGAATTTGAATGCATTTAATAATATTCTTAAGATACAATTAGAATATATTTATTTGAGTAACACAAGATTAATGATCTAAGGATTCAAGTTATAAGTAAATTATAATTGATTAAAACTAAAAGAAAAATTATAATTTTCTTTTATATTAAAAAATATTACTTAAGATATTTGGAATTTTTTTAAACAACGATATTTTATGATGTTTGGAAAACCTTTAATAAGAAATACATTTCATCATAAAATATCCCCCATGTCACTCATACTTTCTTGAAATTATTTTTGTCACATTTTTTTTTTTAAATTTGTATGTGTAGACTGGTTAAACCCACAATAGTGGGTTACACATTTTTGCCTAAATAGACTTTGAAATATACTTCTTTTTTTAAAAGTTAATTTTGAACACAAAAATGATTTCAAAAAAGTATGAGTTATGCCAAACATCTTAATTAATACTTTCCAATATAAAATAGAATTATAGTTGATATTTTAATTTTAATCCCTTAGAGTTTACTTGTAACTTAAATCCTTATATCACTAATCTTGTGTTATTAAAATAAATACATTCTAATCATATTTTAACAATATTATTAGATGCATTCAAATATACAAATATTTCCAAAGGAACCAAATTAATAAAAGAGGTTAATAAAATGAAATCTTTGTTCCATAGCATTTTAGTCTTTTTCAAGTAACGAGTAAGTATTACATTCTAAGAAATTAAAACTAAAATATCAATTGTAATTTTGTTTTATATTGGTAAGTATTAGATAAGATATTTGGATTTTTTTGAAAAGAAGAAGAAGATATTTTATGATGTTTGGAAAATGTTTAATAAGAAATGCATTTCATCATAAAATATCCTCACATCACTCATACTTTATTGAAATTATTTTTGTCACAAAACAACATCAAAAAATTTACATGTAGACTCGTTAAACCCACAATAGTGGGTTACTCTTTTTTTCCTAAATGGCAAGGTATTTTTTAGTGGCTAATATTCATAAATAGACTAATTTAAAAAAAAATTGGCTAATAATTTAAGGTTTAAAGCAACCTAAATCAGCATATTTTTATAAAATTTAGCTTTAAAATATTTTAAATTGCTCAATAATTTATTTTATTAAAAAATTATGTTCAAAGATTTGCCATAATATTCAATATATGAGTATATTTGATTCACCTAAATACTATATATTATTGAAGAAATTAAAATTAATTCACTAGTAATTATCATAATTATTAGTTACTTAAGGCATATATCACCAATATTTCATTTTCACTATTGATTTAAAATATAATGTAATGATCATCATAATAATTCATGAGTTAAAAAATATTCAATTTTCATTTGTAATATTATATGGTGATTAATGAAATTTCTATTATTATTGAGATTCACCAACATTTTCTATACAAAATTATGATTACAAAATATTCATTGATATAAATAATATTTAAAATAAAAAATTTGAAAGATTCATGAATAAAAATATTTTTGTTTTTTCAAGATAATGAAAGATTCGCCAATATTTTATATCTTTTTTAGAGGGGGTTTCTTAAGGATTACCCTGCTAAATAGACTTTAAACTATACACTTTAAAAATAAAAATAAAAAAATTCACTTTTCGACAAAAAAATGCTTTCAAAAAAGTATGACTGATACCAAACAGTTTAAATAATACTTTCTATTATAAAATAGAATTATAATTTATTTTTCAATTTTAATCCTTTAGAATTTACTGATAACTTAAAGACTTAGATCACTAATCTTGTGTTTTTTATTAGATAAACAAGTTTTATAGGAACCTTGAAACCCAATAGTTAAAACATAAACAAGGTTGATAATAAGCATTAAAATCCGAGCCAAAAAAAAACAAGTCTAAAGGCTGATGATAAGCACTAGGCCTAGCTAAAAAACAAAGGCCAAAGGAAAGGCCAAATTGTTAAGCAAAAACAACCAAAATAGGAAAAGGCCAAGACAAAAAGCTAGAAAAAAAGGAATAGCAAGAGACAAGGAAAAGAACTAATCCTCATTCTTTCTTTCTAGCTCCTACATGACCTGGGTAGCTTTGTAAGCCATTTGGTTCTCCTCTGCCTCCTACTGACGAGTCCTCTATGCATCCTGGTCTAGAGAAGTGTAAGTGATACTCGTGGTAGTTTCATCATCAGATCTAGCTTTACCCCTATCTTTACCATCCTCATCCCCTTGCATACCTTTATCTTTAAGACAATTAGTTAATGACAAAATGTTGTCATTAATCAAGTTGAGTAGAGAGATCATCTAGCTCAATAGATTGTGATTGTAATTTTCTAGGTTGTGGATCCTCCTTTCTGCTAGGCTGATTCTATCAACCTCATCTGTCCCTTTCTCAAAACCCATTAGATTCCTAGCTCCTTCCATTTGACCCACCTTCTCCTTGATCTCCTCCAACTCATGAAAAAGCCACTTGATTGACCTAAAATTGTCAATCATGCTATTGCGGGCATTGTTCAAAAGGTTCATCCCAATTTCCCTGGTATTATCAGAGATTGCCACAATCACAAGGTTAATTAGCTCTTCAAGCCATGACTCCTCCTAGTTGTCCACCAGAAAATGCCCTTTTTTTTGGTCCTCACATTAAAATTCCTCCAAGCTTTCCTCCTGTCTTTGGCCAACACTTCTCCCCCTCATCTCCAATACTATCTTTTATTTGCTCCTCTATATGGGCTTGAGGATGGATAGGGGAGAGAGGCAAAAAAGAAATGCAGCCTCTCATCCTCCATTCCCACCCACTTACATTTCTTCCCACCCTAGTCTTCCTTTTTTTCCTCCTGCTTCTCCTTTTCTTCATCTTCAGTCTCCATGTCCTCCTCTTCTTCACTGTAGTCCTTCTCTTCATTCCCAAGCATCTTCTAACCATGACCCCTAAGGATTTTTCCACTAAGGGTAATGGGAGAGAGTGACTTCTTTTCATGAGGCATAACTTTTTTATCGAAGAAATTTAACCCCCCTTCCTTAGAGCTAATGCTTTGAATATCACGAGTCAAAGGAGTAGCTTGAGCTTTTGATTTCCTCTTTCCCAGCCTGTGAGGGAATGTTACTTATTGTCTAAGCCTTAAAGTGCTCATACATAAGCAATAACAACCCCTCATGAAAAGTAGGGTTAGCAGTGGGCTTCTTTTTGAAGCTAAATACTGCCTTGCTCATGGAAGTCAATAAATAGAAAGGAAAAGAAACTTTTCTATCATGCCAAAAATGATTCAAAAGAATGAAATGGTGGGTGTAAACATGGTCAAACCTAGGGTCAAGAGTGATGTATTCAATGAAAACATGCAGAAGATACTTCCATAGCTACATAATGGAATCTGGATCATAGAATGTATCACTCTTTCTCAGGGCATTCAACTCCTTAGAGTTGTCAACAAAGTCCTTCACTACATTGGCTAAGAGATTTTTGTCCGTAAAGAACTTAAATCCCTCCATTGGAATCTTAGTAACAGTCAAAATCACCTCCTCTATAATTAGAAAAGAAACCCCATTCACCTTGAGTTTACCATCCTTCCATGAGCTGACCATGTTGTCTATCACATTTTGATCAAAACCATGCATCTTTGTGATATATCTTGCAATCTTGCCCTACTTCTCCATTTTTCCATCTTTCCCACCAATTCTTTTCTACACCTTTTGCCCACTATTTTAGCACTTTGTACTCCCACAATTCTCATAAGCACAGTCCTCTGTAACTTCACCACCTGATGGGGATCTCTGTGTTTAAGAAAAAAGCTGAAGAAATTAACCTTACCATTGCACAAGTTGCATATGCAAAAAATGAACCATAAAGCATGCCAAATAAACTGTAATAAATTCCACTTCTTGCAGTTTCCAATATAGCCTTTCTGAATCATACCCTTTCCCCAAAAGCCTTTCCTAGTCATAATTTCAAATTGATCTCCTTCGTACTCCCTTGGATCTTATCTAGCTCAATCAGGCTCTTAAAATCCACCATAAAACTCCTTCCCAGTTGCTAGGTCATCTTTTGGTCAAATTCAACTCCTTTATTTGTGAACCAATCTGCCACCAGGTTTGCTTCCCGAAAAATGTGAGTGACATGGACTCTATAAAATGTAGCAAGAGTCTCATGTGTCTCTTCAATTAGATTTGCAATCATCCATGAATAATGAGAATTTCCATTTATACATTTAATAATATTATTTGAGTCCCCTTCAAGCCAGATATTAGTAACTCCAACTTCAAAAGCCAGTTTCACCACATGGCAAGCTGCACTTGCTTTCGCAAAGTGATTAGTTTGGAAACCCAGTGGGAAAGAGAAGGCTGCTACTCCCTCCCCAAATTCATTCCTTATTATACCTCCACATCTTGAGGAGCCAGGATTCCCCTTGGAGGCCCCATCAAAATTGGCTTTATGCCATCCTTCTGGGCGGAGAAGCCACTTGGCTTCTCTTCTTTTTAACATTCTTTCTCTTTCCTTCTGAATTTTTCTACCACCCACTTTGATATCTCTCCCCTTCCTTACTAGGTATTTTTCCTTTATATTTTAATAAATATTCTTCCTGAGTACAATGGTCAGCTCCTCTCTATCTCTAAAGATTCTATTATTCCTCTCCTTCCATTTGCTCCAACAGTAGTGAGGTAAGATCTAGGTACTTAATTCCTACAAAATAGATAGATTGAACAAATTTTTCCATTGGCTAAAAAAGTCCAAGAGATTATTTGGCATGCACAGCTAATCCCTAAGTCTTGGGTAAGGAAATCCCAAACCTCCCTTGAGTAGGAATAGTGAATGAACAAGTGGTTGCCTATTTCTAGCTAGTTCTTGTATAAAATACATCTACTTGTCAAAATCTGTCCTCTTTTTATAAGGTTATCCTGAGTGAGGATTTTATTCTATAAGGCCAGCCAATGAAATATATTGATTTTTGGTATGAGGCTAGGGAGCCAAGCTCTTGACCATGGAGGCTTCTCTTTTAACCTCCAAAGAGCCATATAACCTAAAGCAATAGAGTAGTTTCCATTAGATTTGTCCCCCTATATCATTCCATCCCTCTTGTTGCTGAGAGCCATAGAATTTAACATTAACATGATTGGTTTTAGATCATCAGATATTATAGACAGATCTATCCAACCTTGGTCATTTCTATAGTTGTTGACTTTCAACCATAAAAGTTGAATACATTGATTCACCCAAACTTCATAGATAGGATTTTTCATAAGGGTCCCTAAATAAGCCAACTATTAGACTAGAGCTAGATATCCTCTCCATTCCCCAATTTCCAAGAAACTTTTTCCTTAGCCAGGTCCCTAGCTTTTAAGAAACCATTCCAAATAGCAGATCCTCTAAGGATGTCCTCACTAAAAAGGGTGAACTATATAGAAGGCCTCTTCATATTCTTCTTAATCAAAATATCTCTCCATTCCCCTATGCTATTGAAGATATGCCATAATTTCTTTGCCAAAAGAGCCTTATTTAGATGAGTTAGCTTCCTTATGCCAAGACCTCCATATTTCTTAGAGAGATAGACTTTGTCCCGGGTAAGTAGAGGATATCTTTTTTCCTTTCAACTCTAGTCCATATGAAATCCCTCTAAATTTTCTCCATCCTCTTAGCAAATTTCACTGGAATCACGAAAAGGCTCAAAGCATACACTAGCAAGTTCTGAAGGGTGGATTTAACTAGTTGAAATTTGCTAGCTTGACTAAGAGTAGCTCCTTTCTAGCCAACAAGCTTTTTGCTGAAGCTATCCATAATAACATTCTAGAAGGAGTCTAGAGGAATCAGACCCAAAGGAAGCCCAAGGTAAGTACAGGGATACTTTCCCACTCCACAACCCAGAATCCTATAAATTTTCCTTTGTCTATCCTCTAGGGTATTAATAAAGTATAAAGAGCTCTTATCCCAGTTAATAAGCTGACCTAACCCTCTGGAGTAGATATCTAGGACATCCGTCATAGCTTTTGCCTCCTTCATAGAAGCCTCCCTCACCATGATGGTATTGTCCATGAAATGCTAATGTGATAAAGGATCACTTTTAGAGGAAGGTTTTATCCCTTTAATTGTACCTTCCTTCTTCTTTCTCTCTATAAGCCTTCCTATACATTTAGCCAGGATAATGAAGACAATAGGTGAAAAAGGATCCCCCTGACGAAGACCTCTTGAGGATTTGAAAAAATTTGAAGGAGCTCCATTAACCAACACAGCAAGAGAGGAAGTAGAGACAAGCTAATATATCAACTTACAAGATTTTAAATCAAACTCAAAAGCCTTGAGCAGCTTATCAAGAAAAGACTAGTCTACTTAGTCATAGGCTTTAGAGAGGTCTTGTTTAAGCAACATCTCTTCCTTTTTGCTAGCTTCCATAGAGTGGATCACTTCATACACCATCATGATTGAGTCTAAAATCTATCTGCCCAAGATAAAACCCATTTGTTGTTGTGATATGATCAAAGGGAGGAGCTTGAGAAACCTAGAAGTAAGCACCTTCAAGATAATATTGTAAAAGGAATTGCATAAACTAATAGGTCTAAACTTGTCCAAAGAGTTAGCCCTAAGCACATAAGGAATGGCAACTAGAAAAGTGGAGTTAATCTCTTTAAGAATGCTCTTGGCTCCAAAGAATTCCTAAAAAACCTTCACCACATCTTCCATCACCACCTACCAATACATTTGAAAAAAGAAGGTTGGAAACCCATCTAGGCCTGGAGATTTATCTGCTGGTAAGGAAAAGAGAGCTACACAAACTTCAATAGTTGATAGAATAGCTCAAAGCATTAAGTTATGTTGAGGTTGGATGATCTAAGGAATGCAAGCAACCATGTCTTCCTGGCCCACCTTAGACAGAAGAGGGTCCCAAGACAAGAGAGAGGAGAAGAAGGAAATAACTTTAGCTGATATTTCATTCTCCTTAGTCAGTAGATCCTTCTCTTTCATGATACCAACAATTTTTTTATTAGCTCTACACTTGAGAGTGTTTAGATGGAAGAACTTTGAATTCTAATCTCCATCTTTAAGCCAGTTAACCCTAGATCTTTGTCTCCAAAACTTCTCCTCTTTACTAATGATATTATGTAAGCCTATAAGAATAGAAAACTTAGCCTCCCTATTAAGCTCATCATACTTGTCCTACTAAATAGAGGCTTGAATAAGAATAAGTTTTTTAGACAAGTCATCTTTCTCGAGAAAGATATGGCCAAAATAAGACTTGTTCCAAAATTTAACCATCCTCTTAACATTACTCAATTTCCTATTAACTCTAAACATAGCAGTGTCTTCCACATATAATCCCCACCAAAATTTAACTTTATCCAAAAGATCAAGATGACAGGTCCACATTTTTTCAAATCTGAAAGGGGGGTTCCTTCTAGGTCCTATAGGAGCAACTGAGAGGGAGATAAGAGAATGATCAGAACCCACCCTAGGTAGAAGAGCTAACCTACAAGAGGAAGACTTTAGCCAATCAGGAGAGATTAAAGCTCTGTCCAATCTGACCTGGATACAATCCTACCAATACAATTTTTTGACCAAGTAAAGGCACCTCCCATAAGATCCATGTCCAAAAAAGCTAAACCATTGATGAAGGTAGAGAGGTCTTGTATACTTTCCCAATCCGAAGATAGACCACCCAACTTCTGCTCATCCACAAGAGGAGTATTGAAATCTCCCGTTATGATACCTTTCTTTAAATTACTACTCTGCATCAGCTCTCCTACTTTAGTCTAGCCATTTTTTCTTTCTCTTTTATTCTTAGGAGCATATAAATTCAGAAAAAACTAGTTATCATTAGATTGGATATGATAAACTTTATAGAGAAGAATATTACCCTCTTTAAAAACCGATTCAACTCTAAAATGCTTGTTATTAAATAGAATTAGTAGACCACCAAAAGAACCCTCTAAATCTGAGGCCTCCCCACTCATCATGTTACTAAACTTAATTTTCCCTAGCAGATTCTTTTTCATCTTTGTTTCTTGGATCATCATAATATTAGGTGTCTAATCTCTGATCAAATTCCTAATAATTTCCTATTTGTGGCCTCCATTTAGGCCCCTCATTTTCCATTCTTGGAACACTTCTGAAGAGTTCTCTAGTGCCCATTTGCCAAACTTCTTCTAGTCTCCTCCTCTCTAGTTTGCTTCTCTCATCTTCTTCCTCTTCTAGCCGTTGTTCCAACATCTAGTTTACAACTGCTTCTAGTCTCTACTAGAGATGCCAAAGATGGTTCTCTAATATTTTTCTTCCTAGGCTTAGGGGAAAGAGAATCTTCTCTTTCCAATACAAATTCCAATGACCTAGATACAATAAGAGCATTCTTTGGAGTACTTGGAAGATCCTCCCAATCATTGAAAGCCTTCACCAAAACATCATTCTCCACTACTCTTTTAGCTCCTACTCTAGGGGAAACAAGATTTTCCCCTAGACCTTGATAGATTATTATATCCTTCATAACTCTATCCTTTTCTTCTTCCTTGGAGGCTAAAACACACCCCCCTTTAGACCTTTCAAGGATCCCTTCTGAATCAACCTCCATAATAATCTGCTGAGAAGCTTCCTTGCATACTACCATATGATTTACCTATTTCAAATTTGTTGTCCCTTCTACGACCTAAGGTTCCTCTATCTCTTGAATGAATTCTTCATTTTCTTTAGGGACATTTTTCGCTAGCAGTTCCTTTAGTTCTATGGTTCCTTTAGCATTTAAAGATTCCTGGGCTAGCTCTAAAATCTTATATTGGGAAACATCCTTCTTATCTTTGGTTTAAGTTAATTTAGCAGAAGATGTTTTCTTTTGATTTCCATCCTTCTTTACTTCTCCAACCTTCTGACCAACCATATTAGAGCTAGCCTTGTGGCCTACGATGGTGGTCTTCTTCTTTAAAACTTTCTTTTCCCTATTGAGATAAGAAGAAGGAAGAATCTTCTTCTTGTCCATATTTTCTTTTGGACATTGAAAAGCTTTATGTCTAGTCTTTAAACAATGAAAGAATCCAAAAGGTACACTCTCATAGTCCAACTATTGAATATGAGTGTTGAGTTTAGACTCAAAACACACCACTTTCAACATATCATCCCCTTCCCTTACTCCTATATAGATCCTTACATAGGTAAGTCTGCTCTTAGAAGCAGTGATAGGATCAATAGATAGAAGTTCTCCAAAAGAACTGGCCACAACCAAAAAACATCCTCATTCTAGAATTCCAAGGGCAACTCAGGAGTCTAACCCATACTGGAGCTTGCTAAAAAAGGGATTACTTTAAGTCCAATTTTGAAGACCATTTCTACAACACCAATGTTGCCTCTCCTATGCTCTAGGGCCCTTCACATAGTATATTAGCCATGTCCTCAGTATGGGTGAAGTCAAAGAAGAGAAACCCCTTTTCCATTGGGGTAACAATGATCTGACCTTTAAGATGCCATTTCTTCAAGGTGAAGGATTGCACCACATCAATTTTTTGTCTCTAAATGATAAACTTCCCAACCAATGTGGAGGCCATTGAAGCTATGCTATGATCAACTAATTAATCTAGAATAATAGTTGTGCATGATCCCTTTTCTAGACTAGACAAAATCTTAATTGGAGGGGAAGATGACTTACTAGATGATTTGACACTGAAGAGCAAGGCCCATTTCGCTAGAAGATTCCCTGACTTGTCCACCTTAGGTTGCACTTTTGGCTTGTCTTAGACTTCACCAATAGCACATGGGTCGCCATCCCCATTATCTACCTCTCCACACTCTACCTAAAACCCCTCCTTCATACTTGGTTTCTAATTTCCTCCTCCTTGAGGATTCCTAACCAAGACCATATTTGAAATTTGAACAGGTGAATCTCGTCTGCTCCCCTATTTTCTCCCTCTCTCCATCTTGTCTATAGTTTGGAAGTTGCTAAAGAACAATCTAGAAGTTACTAAAGATGTTAGTTGTGACTTATCACTAATCTTGTGTTATTAAAATAGATACATTGTAATTGTATCTTAACAATATTATTAGATGCATTCAAATTTAAAAACATTTCCAAAATAGCCAAACTAATAAAAGAGCTTAATAAAATGAAATCTATATTCCATGAATTTTTTTTTTTTTCAACTACTAAGTTCTCTAGATGTAAAATATCATCTTTTTAAAAATAAAAAAAATTCTATCAATTAGAAAAGGTTTTCTCATTGTTGAGTCTAAAATAAAATCTAGAGAACTCATTACTTGAAAAAAATAAAAATGCTATGGAGAGATTTCAATTTATTGTAAGATAAATTAGTAGTGTAAAAGTAACACATGAATCAAGAGTAGACACATTACATACCTCAGCAAAATCAATACACTTTAATTATATAAAAATATTCTATTAGATGCCTATTAGTAGCATACCAAAATTTCCAAACATCTTAAGTAACACTTTACAATATAAAACAAAATTACAGTTCATCTTTTTTTTTATAGATGAATAGTCCTTTTCTAATAAAAAAAATACTAAGATTACAATTCACAAAAAAGGGGCCAGGGGATACAAAATCACCCTATGAGTGAGTTCACATGGCCGTAGCCAAACTTAGAAACATAGCCTTGGCCAGAAACAACTATTCATAAAAAAAACATATAAAGCAACCTCAGGATGCCAAAGCAGTGGCAGTCAAGGGAGGAGGATCATCTTTTTCATTAAAACCCCAATTATCTTTGGGATTAGGGGTCAGGCTAGGAACACTCTAGCTATCATCAGTAGTAGTAGCAAGGGGATTAGTGGCAACCTTCACATCTTTGACCTCAAACCATGGAGGAGAAATTGCCAAATCTAGGTGGGGCCATTTCCCAAAATTTTCCCAATGAGCACTAGGAGGAGGAGCTGGGGACTAGCTAGAACCACCATGATGTGGGGAGGCAAAGCAGTGCCTCCAGTTGCTAGCAACACCACTGGGAGAGTGGTGGTGGGAAGCCTGCGAGTGTGAGGTGTGTGAGTGGCAACCTGAGGATTGGCATCGTTGGCAGTAGCCACGAGGAGTCAAGGTATCTATCGAGGCATCTAGAGGGGCTCTAGAAATAGTGCAAGGAGCGTTGCCCTAGTAATTGAGCAACTCCTATAGGTGAGAAACTTCTAGTGCAACTGTGTTAGCTTGCACCTATATATGCATAATAACATTGTTACAAATACATGCTTTAGTGTACATAGCAATGTTAACATCCAAAAAGCTATGTGTGAAAAGAATAGCATTTCTATCTTTCCACAGAGAAAAAAATTTCCATCCTGAAAGTATGCCAAATTTGGGAATTTCGGGGGAATCATCTAGAAGGATCATGTGCCATGAAAATGGTTTGGGCTGAAAAGGCTTGAAAAAATCATGAATCCTGTGCCAATAATTCTAAGCATGCTTACAAAACTAGAATATATGCAGAAAGGACTCAGTATGACCATAGAAGGGGCATCTGGGATCAGGAACCCCAATGTCTTGAGCCAAGGTCCCAGGGGAAGACCTTGGAAATCAAGGCACTAAGAAAAATGGGAAATCTTGGGCTTAGTAATAGCACTCCATATGGTATCAAAATGTTTTCTCCATTGAGAGAGCAAAGACTATAAATGCCATCACTTGTTAAGCATGTCCACCATCAGAAGATGGGGCAAAAGCTATCGATATCCCTTATTGGGTTTGTAGTTGGCAAAAGCCATTGATATCCCACTTTGTGTACCAAATGCACAGGGATGGAAGAAAGTAGAAAGTCAAAAGTCTGCTAATCTGAACGAACAAGGTAGTACTACACTTGAATGTCTTCCCATGTCCTGAAACTCATAGTGACTCAAGAAAAGACATCTTTGGGAGTTCTGATGCCATGTTTGAAAAAATGAAGAGCACTGGCACCTTGAGTCTTGACAAGAGGATTACCCTGAATGGAAAATAGGGAAGACCACCAAATATTTTGCTAATTCAAGGAGAGGCCATTGCGAAACTCATATCTAGCCCAATGAAGCCAAGGCTTAATAGCCTCCCACGCTTTCCAAATGCTCTTGATAAAAAATGAGCCTGGTATGACAACTGGCTCATACATGGTGAGAAGGGTTTGAAAACCAATCCCCTTCCACATAGGTCTATTGACAGGGAAGTCAAAAGAGATGCAACAAAAAACTAGAATCTTTCAAGCTTCATCTCCATAAATAGCATGAATAATCCATTTGGCACAAAGAGCAAGCCCCTATTTTTGAGTAGAGCAAGTTGAGACCACTAGACTCTTTTGGGAGGCAACAAAAGTCCCAAGAAACTCTATGGAAACCATGATGATTAGAACTAGAAGCCCAAAGGAAATCTCTAAGCAAGTGTTCTAGCTTAAGATAAGAAGCTTTGGAGGGAGCCTAGTAGGAAGAATAGTAAACATGGGTTGTCACTAGAATCTTAGAACAAATTTGAAATTTACTAGAAAGAGAGAGTGGCTTGGTGATCTAGTAATCAAGCTTTTTGGTAATCTTAGCGAGCACAACATTCCAAAGCTCCAGCGGAGAAGCCTGAAAGGCAAAAGGAATGCCAAGAAAATAAAAAATTTCCCCATGAGTGACCCATTTCCACTCAAACTGGTTGAGCCAAGGTGGAGCTAGAAAAAATGATTAGTGGTAATAGAGTGTCTTATGCCATTGAATGACAGAGCCAGAGGCTTGACAAAAGGTATCTAGGAATGATAAAGCATTCTTGATGTTTTCCTCCTCTTCAAGAAGAGTAAGGAAGGAATCATCAACAAAATGACCATTGACTAACTAGGAGGAAGATTTAGGCAAGGAAATACCATGAACTAGTCCTAAAGATACAGAATGAGCAAGCAAGTAACCAAAACCTTTAGCAATAAGCACATAAATCATTGGAGCTAAAGGACAACCTTGCCTGATTGAGTGAAAGAGTCCAAAAGCCTTAGATTGTGAATTATTGATGGTAATGCAAGCATTAGCATCACCAAAAAGCATATCCAGTGATTGAATGAAATTGAGACCAAAACTCAGAGCCTGAAGCATAGCTAAGATGAAGGGCCATTCAATGCGGTCATAGGCTTTGGAAAATCTATCTTAAAAAAGATAGCCTTCTACTTGGACTTGTGAGCCCATTCCATCCCCTCCTAAATAGCAATGATGTTGTCAAAGATATACCTAGACTTGATGAAGCTAGTTTGCTTAGGCTGTATAATTAAAGGCAACATCTGCCTAATTTTGAGGGAGAGTGCCTTGGCAATAATATTATAAGACACATTCAAAAGGGTGATGGGCCTCCAATTGCATATATCCTCTAGATCACTAGCTTAGGTATGAATTTGATATTTCCTTTATTTATAATGGCTCCTAAGCTTTTAGAATGATATGCTTCAAGATAGACTTTGTGCAGATTAGGGCCAATTTGCTCCCAGAGTTGTTTGTAAAATTCATAGGGAAATCCATCACATGCAGGGGACTTGTCATCTTCCATGGAGGAGGCAACCTCTTTAAAGTCTCTAAGGGAAAGAAGTTGCTTACAGAAAGCATGTTGCTCAACTACTAGGCAGTTTGGGGTAACAGAGATACACTTTAAAAGAGCTTCCTCCTGAGCAACCAAATTTCATTTTGAAGCAAAGATGTTCTCATAATGATGAACAAATGCTTGTAGGATGTCGAGAAGACTGTTAGGTTAAACCACAGATAGAAATAAAATCTATATATGGAAATATAATAATAATAGAAAATAATAGATCACACAAAAATGAACACAAGGCACCAAGATTTAACGTGGTTCACCCAATCCCTGGGCTACATCCACCAAACAACAAGTTTGATCTTATTACAATCTAGTGATTACAACCTGATTACAATCTGTAATCTCTTATAGCTCAATACCGTTGCGAGAACCAATTTTGCATCACAACATAATGAAAAATATACCTAACCCTAAACCCTTTTATACAAGTATTTTATTTTTTTTAGGGTTACAACATGTCAGCCATAACTTTAATGGTGAATCTATGAATGGCGAATAGTACCAAAAAAATTTCTACAAATGGCGAATCGTACCAAATTTTTTTTTTGGGTTGATGCCCCAAACCCCACTAATTATGAAGTATGTACAGTACTTTCCTAATCAGTCACCATAATCTAACAATCTCCCACTTGGGGACTAATCAGGCTCCACACTAAACAACAATCTCCCACTTGGAGACTAATCCTGTAGCAATACCACTACTGCATGGGGGTCCCATTGGATCAAACCACCCTGGGCTCTACTGTTCTTTTATTCATGTTCAATTGAAAAAGACCAACTAAAACTAAAGAGGAGTTCAACTTCTCCCTTGTTACAACCTTTGTCAACATATTTTCTGGATTATCATGTGTATGTATCTTCTCCAGCTTTAACTGTCCATCCTCCAAAATTGACCGAATGAAATGGTACCGCAACTGTATGTGTTTGGTCTTAGAATTCAAAACTAAATTCTTTGCAAGATGAATGGCACTCTGACTATCTGTGAACAAATAATTATCCTTTTGAGGATTTCCCAATTCTTCTAAGAAGAACTGAAGCCATATCATCTCCTTGCCTACCTCTATAGCAGCAACATACTCTGCCTCTATAGTGGATAAAGCATTAATCTTCTGTAACCTAGAAACCTAGCTCACAGCTACCCCACCAATAGTAAAGACATAACCTATAGTACTCTACCTAGTAACAATATCCCTAGGCAAATTTGAGTCAACATAGCCCTGTAAATCAGTAGTAGAGCCCCCAAAGTGTAAACACTTATTGGATGTTCCTCTCAAATATTTGAGAATCCACTTGATAGCATTCCAATGCTCAAATTTTGGATGACTCATATACTTGCTAATGACTCCCACTGCATGTACAATATCTGGCCTAGTGCATACTATATCATACATCAAGCTTCCTATAGCTGAAGCATAGGGTACCTTGGACATCTTATCCTCCTCTTCTTGTGTCTTGGGACACATCTCTTTAGTCAATTTCAAATGACCAGGTAAAAGTGTGCTGATAGCTTTAGCATTCTCCATAGAGAAACATTGCAACACCTTCTCAACATAATCAGCCTAAGATAGCATCAAGGTTCTGTTATTCCTATCTCTACAAATCTTCATACCAAGGATTTGTTATGCTACCCCCAAATCCTTCATAGAAAATGCATGTGCTAACTAGCATTTTAGCCCCTTAATATGATCCACATTAGACCTAGCTACAAGCATATCATCAACATATAAACATAAAATAATGTAGCTATCATCATCCAACCTCAATGACACCTGTTATATCCATGCTCATGTATAAAACTATCAAATTTTAGATACCATTGCCGAGGTGCTTGCTTCAAGCCATATAAACTTTTCTTCAATTTGCACACTAAGTTCTCCTTACCTTTGACCTCAAAACCCGATGGCTGATTCATATATATTTCTTCATCCAAATCACCATGAAGAAAGGCTATTTTAACATCCAACTACTCTAAATGCAAATCTTCAGTAGCCACAAGACTTAAAACAATACGAATAGAAGTCTTTTTAACAACAAGAGAAAATATCTCATCAAAATCAATTCCCTTTTTCTGTGCAAATCCTTTTACAACTAACCTGGCCTTAAATCTTTTCTTACCTCCTTCCTCTTCTTTCAACTTGTAAACCCACTTATTTTGTAAAGCCTTTTTACCTGTAGGCAACTTGCACAAATCCCATGTCTTATTTGTCAACAAAGAGTCCATTTCATCTTTCATTGCAGATTCCCACTGAATCTTAGTATCCACCTACACAGCTTCATCATAACTTTTAGGTTCACCAGCATCAGTAAGTAAAATAGAATACAAATAGGGAGAAAAACTTTGTGGAGGTCTAATTTACCTTGTTGACCGTCTAACATTCACTGGTGTGTGTGGTATTTATTATTGCAGTTGTTGCACATCATGAGGAGTGGCTAGAACATCAGCCTTCGGAGTATCATCTAGCACTATATAATCATCTTCTTTCTTCTCATGTTGCTGCAACAGATCTTTGTACAACACATTTTCATTGAATAGGACATCTCGGCTTCTTATATTTTATTATTTTCAAAATCCTAAAGCCTATAACTAAATTCATTAATGCCATATCCAAAAAAGACACATTTCTTTGACTTAGCTTCTAGCTTGGTTCTATTTTTAGAGTCTATATGAGCAAAAGCTTCACAACCAAAGGTCTTGAGAAAAGAATAACTCCCCTTCTTCCTAGTCCATGCCTCCTCTAGAATACCATAGCCCAAAGGAGTAGAGAGACCTCTATTAGTCAAATATACTACAGTATTGATAGCCTCTACCCACATGTGTAAGGGCAACCTAGCATGCAACCTCATGCTCCTTGCGCACTCCATTATAGTCTTGTTCATGCGTTCAGCCACTCCATTTTCTTGTGGAGTCCTTGGAATAGTTTTCTATCTATGAATACCATTAGTGGAGCAATAATCTTCAAATTCATGACTGCAATACTCACCACCATTATTAGATCTGAGACATTTTAATTTCTTACCAGTCTCATTTTCAACCAAGCATTTCCACTTCTTAAAAGTTTGAAATACATCAGATTTCTATCTAAGGAAATAAACCCATACTTTTCTAGTTGTGTCATCAATAAATGTAACATAATAATGAGAGCCACCAAGGCAAGATACCCGAGCTGGTCCCCATAGATCTGTATGCACAAGCTCTAATTTCTCCTTTTTGTTTTCCTTCCCAGTCTTTACAAAACTCACTCTCTTTTGTTTTCCATACACACAACTTTCATAGAAATCCATATTCACACATTTTAGACCTGGTAAAACTTTCTTTGAATGAAGTACTTTCATACATTTCTCACTCATGTGCCCAAGTCTATTGTGCCACAACGCTGTATCAGAATCTACAACAGTTATTTGTTCTCCCTACTCAACTGCAACAATTGTTCCTGAACATTCATTTTTCTCTGAAACAATCAAAGTAGAAGGAACAATATGACCTGTACAAAGATATAAGGTGCCTACTTTCACATCTTTTGCTACTATAAGGGAACCTTTTGAAACCTTCCAATTTTTATCATTAAAAGTAACTACACAACCCTCATCACTGAGTTGCCCGACTGAAATTAAATTTCTACTCGGCCTTGGAACATGTCTTACCTCATGTAGTAGCCAATGATTCCCATTCTACAACATAATCTTAATTTTTCCCTTTCCAACAATCTGACAGGGTTCATTATCCCCCAAATAAACAAGTCCAAAATCCCCTTGGACATAATCAATGAAATAACCTCTATGATGTGTAGCATGAAATGAAGCACCAGAATCTAAAACCCATGAATCATGAACACTCTCTAAAGATAGAAGCAAAGCATCCTCTTCGAATTTGTTACTTACTACATTTGCCTCCTTGTCTCCATCTAATTTATCTCCTTCATTTTTCTTTCTCTTCCAACAATCTTTCTTTTTATGATCTGGTTTGCCATAGTACCAATAGTCATTTGATCCTCTCAATTGAGACCTCTTCCCCTTTGGCTTTCCTCTTGATTTCCCATGATTTCCAGAGTTACTTCCTCTCTCAGTTGTTCTACCCCTGCTTTGTGCATTCAAAGCACTTCCTAATGTAGATCCACCTGAAGATTTTCTATGAGTTTCCTCACTTAAAATAACACCAATCACATCATCATATTTTAGGGTACTAGATCTAGGAATAGAATTATTCACAACCATTACCAAGCCATTTCAACTTTCAGGAAAAGAACAAAAAGTCAAGAGAGCCCTAATTTCTTCATCAAAATTGATACCCATAGAAGATAACTGACTAGTAATAGTATTAAACTCATTTAAATGATCTGCAACAGATCCACCTTCTGCGATTTTTATATTAAATAAATGCTTCATGAGAAATACCTTGTTTGAAGCGGAGGGCTTTTCATATAGTGTCGCTAGGGTTTTCATCAAATCTTCTATCATTTTTGCTTTTGTAATATTAAATGCCATTGATGGTGCCAAGCATAACTGAATGCTTTTGAGTGCTTTTTCATCCAAAAGATCCCATTCAGCCTCTGACATAGTTCCCTGATTCTTGGCTTTGCCTTCCAACGGCTTCCATAAATCCTTCTGATATAGATAGTCTTCCATTTGCATCTTCCATAACTGGAAGTTCTGCCCATTAAACCTATCAACCCTCAGCTTACCCTCATTTGCCATCGCTCCCACTCAACTGTAATACTCCAACTGAACCATGAGACTTTCCTACAGAGGATAATTGAAAGACAACCTCGCTCTGATACCACTTGTTAGGTTAAACCATAGATAGAAATAAAAACTATATGCAAATATAATCAATAACAGAAAATAGTAGATCACACAGAAATGAACACAAGCCACCAAGATTTAATGTGGTTCACCCAATCCCTGGGCTACGTCCACCAAATAGCATGTTTGATCTTATTACAATCTAGTGATTACAACCTGATTACAATCTGTAATCCCTTACAGCTCAATACCGCCACAAGAACTAATTTCACATCACAATATAATGAAAAAAATACCTAACCCTAAACCCTTTTATACAAGTATTTTATGTTGTTTTAGGGTTACAACATGTCAGCCATATGTCGGCCATAACTTTAGTGGCGAATCTACGAATGGCGAATAGTACCAAAAAAATTTCTATGAATGGCGAATCATACCAAAAAAAAATTTCAGGGTGATGCCCCGAACCCCACTAATTATGAAGTATGTACAATACTTTCCTAATCAGTCACCATAATCTAACAAAGACTAGACATAATAGTCAATTCATCTTTTAGTTTTAATTCTTCTAAATTTTCTTATAACTTAAATCTTTATATCACTAATCTTGTGTTATTAAAATAAATACATTCTGATCATATCTTAACAATATTATTAGATACATTCAAATTTAAAGACATTTACAAACTAACCAAACTAATAAAAGAACTTATTTTATACACACACACACACACACACACACATATACATACATACATACATACATACATATATGTATGTATGTATGTATATATATGTGTGTGTATATATATATGTCTATATATAATTGTGAATAATTCAGAAAATTTGTCTTCAGTTTTATTAAATAAGTATTTGAATCTTAAAATAATGTAACATATATTATTTATAAATAAATTTATAAAAATTTGTAAACTAAAAATGGTTTTCTCATTGTTTAGTCTGAAATAAAATCAAGAGAAGCTGTTAGTTGACAAAAAAAAATGTTGTGTAACAAAGATTTCATTTTATTAAGCTCTTATATTAGTTTGGTTTCTTTGGAAATTTCTTTAAATTTGAATGCATATAATAATATTGTTAAGATATGATTAGAATTTATTTATTTTAATAACACAATATTAGTGATCTAAGGATTTTAGTTATAACTAGATTCTAATAGATGAAAACTAAAATATCAATTGTAATTTTGTTTTATATTGGAAAGCATTAATTAAAATATTTGGAAATTTATGATGAAATATATTTTTTGGAAGATAAATTAGTGATGTATAGGTAACATGTGAATCAAGAGAAGAGACATTACATACCTCAACAAAATCAGCACTCATTAATTATGCCAAAATATTATATTAAATGTCTACTATCAACATACAAAAGTTTCCAAACATCTTAGGTAATACTGCCCAATATAAAATAAAATAACAATTGATTTTTTAGTTTTAATCCCTTAGAATTCAGTAGATAAGTATTTAATCAACTAAAATATTTGAATCATAAAATAATGTAACATATCTTCTTTTTAAAAATTTAAAAAATTTGTAAACTAATAAAGGTTTTCTCATTGTTAAGTTTGAAATAAGATCTTGAGAACTCTTTAGCTAGAAAAACAAAAATGTTATGGAACAAAGCTTTCATTTTACTAAGCTCTTTTATTAGTTTGGTTCCTTTGTGTCATGTCCCCTTTTCAAATAATTAAAAATAATAATCTTTGATAAGGTAGTCAGGCCCAAAAAGGTGAAGTTTTGGAAAAAGGGGATAATCTTTGGAAGCTAATAGACTAATAAATGAAGATTATTATTAAAATATGTTTTATTAACCCCTCTTGGATGTGAGTTAGGGTTATGACCTCTTTTAAGGGGTTTGGAGGCATTTTGGGCTGATTCCAGAACTTGATTTTTGCTCATTTCTTGTTGTTCTTCAGAGGCTACCAAATCTGTGGAGAAGGAGACCCAAGAACGAGAGTTTACAGGTTTTTAGGAAGGCTAAGGATGGGAGTTTGAAGCCATTCCATGTGCATGCTCATGTAGAGTTTGCCTTTGTGCTGAACAGTGCAGATTTGTGGATTTTCGAGTGTGTTTTTTTGTAAGAGTTTGGTGTTTCCAGTTGAGTATTTCATATCAGTTTGGGTTGCTGCTGTATTTCAGACTTTTAGATTTTAAAATAGATCTGAATATATTTATTTGGTCATGATTATACTTATATGATAGATTATTAGTGTTTTTGTGGTGTTTCCAGGCTATTCTGTGTTGTTTTCGGGAGCCTAATAAGCATTATTTTTATCCTCCTTTTGGGAGCTGTTGTGTAAATTTTATATAGATCTAGAAATGTCATTTTGTAAGCTTTTATGCTGCTGAAATTTCTGTAAAAAATTTCCACTTTCAGATTTATTAATAATATGTGAAGCTGTGAAGTTTTTGGCACTATTTCTGGCATATACCCGATTTGGGGTTTATTGAGAAATTTGGTGGATCTTTATGATATTGGTTGTTTGATTTTGAAAATCTGATTAGAGGCATGAAATATCATATAAAATTAGTAAAGGGACATTATAGTGTTATCCGAGCTATGATCTCGCCAGCCTGAGGGTTTGTAGAAGTTTGCATGTTAGTTTTGACAACTACCCAAATCTTGCATGTCAAAATTTATGGTTGCATGCTACTTCTAATCATTTTCATGTTAGTTCTTGGTGAATTTTGTGGTTGCATGTTGATTCTAATTAGATGCATGTCAAAATCTATGATTGCATGCTAGTTCTTGGTGAATTTGGTGGTTGCATGTTGCTTCTAATCAACTGCATGTCAAAATCTATGGTTGCATGCTACTTTTAATCAATTGCATGTTAGTTCTTGGTATTTGAAGAAGTTATAACCTATTGGGGTTACACTCTACTTTATCTAGAATGGATAGGTATAGTATAGAGTCTCAGAGGACACGATCTTGGACAATTGATATCCAGAGTCAGAACAGTAGAAAGGATGGTTATTTAGACATTCGAGATAAACTTAGGAAAATAAGCCATGACATGTTTGAACAGTTGGTTGAGCACCACTGTATGATGAATGACATGTTTTCTTACCCAGCTAAGGTGGATAAGTTGACTGGATTTCTATTTGGCAAATTTTCTCACAGGGCAGATGACACAATTACCAAGAATTTGCATGAGGAGTTTGAGAAACTAGCTTATAGCTGGGCAGAGGTTTTAGATTCTACTCTACCATAGGAGGTAGTGGGTTTAGATGATGATTATGAGGATGTTGTTGTGCATGATGGTGAGATACCTGGTAGAGATGAGCAGACATTGAGCACTCATGACTTTGTTGAGAAAGAATACCAGGCATAGTTAGATGCTTCATCACATGAGGTTGAGGTAGGTAGTACTTCACATGATTTGTCTAGCCAGCTGAAGGTGAACAAAAATAGTATTTTGACTTCATTATCTCATCATGACAGGATGTGGGATATGATAAAAGATCACATTTAGATGATTTAGTTACAGGGTAGACATAAGGGAGTTCAGGAAAAGTCTCCTTGTTTTGACTTACAAGTGATTAGGAAAGGAATGGAAACGATGAAGTTGAGTTATTTACATCTTCTATCATATCGTGACCATCTTCTTAGCCTTGTTAGAGACTATTCAGATGCCTTGAGGAGGAAGGAGGAGGAATTTGACAGGCTTTCTCACGAGCTTGAGGACACTCGAGCTTCTTTGGTGAATACTCCATTGGCATTACAAGACTGGGAGAGACATGGGGATAAGCATGGCATGGAATTGAGTTTAGTTTCATCTTGCACTCCTAATACTCAGCTTTTTGTGAATGATAGATCATATGTGGACATTGATAATGTTTCGAGTTCATCTTGCATTCACATCCAAGATATAGGGACAATGTCAGACAGGTATGTGGAATTAGTTGGTATTGGTCATATTACTTAGGTGAAGAGTTTGCTTGAGTTACTAGCTGATTATAGTTTACGGATATGGACTCGAGATTGTTATATTGGCATTTGGGATTTAGTTGATTGGAAATATTTAACACTTTTTGGTAGCAGTGATTGTTTGGGTGCTATCATGGATTTGATTAGTAGATTACTCAGTGTTTTCTTTTCTTGTGCCAAGAGCTTATTCGATGTTGGTATTAGTTTTTATACATTGGTGTTGGGCTTTGTTCATATATCCAGTCGACCATTTTTGCTGGAATGTGTTGATGATCTTTCATATTTGGTAGTGTGTACAGATGAGTCTCAGGATCATATTGGCATTGATGACATCCATGAGGATGTAGTGGGTAGTTTTGAAGACTTAGTTTCCTTGGTGGTTTCTTTTGGTACAGTGCTATAGTTTTTTATACTTCGTATGTTGATATGAGCTTTGGATTTGATTTGCATGATATGGATGGTAATACTCTAGAGACCAGTAACCTTGAGGATACTCCTTTAGATAGTGCATCAGAGGAGGTTTTTAGGATACAGTCTAGCCAGTGCCATCATGTGTTTAGTCAATTAAGAGTTAGTGAGCAAGACATTGCTATTGCTTGCCAACATTTCGATGTTGCTCATCAATTGTTAGCAGTTTATGGATGGGGTTCTCCTACTAGTGATGAGTAGGGAGGTATTTATCTTTCCTTGACAAAGTTCCACTCTTTATGGGAGGCTATCTAGATTTTGAGATAGGATTATATGCAGTTCGTAGCCGACAGAGATTATCTTATGGAGTGGGGTAGTATAGCATATGATGCATTGTTAGCCAAGAAAGATGAGGTGAGTTAGCTTACTCAGTAGCTTGAAGTGACTTTTGAGATTATTGAGAGTACACAGTTGGCTTCCAAGGAGTCACAGTTTCATTTGGCTAAGGTGACCATGGAGCTAGATCAACTACAGTCTTTACCAAATTCTGTACAGACACAAGCTGTGGTGTCTGGTGATCTGAGGATGTCCATGGTTGAGATTGTCAAAGACAGTGGAGATGGGGATGCATCCATCCTTGATACTAATATTGGCATATTGAGTTCATCCCCACTAGAGTCAAGATCAGTTGAGTTGGGTGTTGCAGCAGATTGTTGTTGTATGCCTGACATGTTGGTGACCTCTAGTACTAATGGCACGAAGACTCGAGATGTTGTATCAAAGACCATGTGTGATGTTGGTGAGTCAAAAGTTGGCATGGTTCTTGCTAGTAATACTACTCCCTTGGTGATGTCTTCAGAGGTAGTAGTTAGTTCCAACTTGATTAGTGATCGATTGCAGTTAGTTACATTTGGATTGTAATCTGAGCCACTGACTGAGATTGGTGCATTCTATCGACATTACATTGTGAGGTATGCTCATCAATTTACCTTTGATGACCATGTTGGTGAGATGATGATACAGAGATGTACTTTGGTTCCCAGTGCTTATCATCAGTTATGGGATAGTTTGATGCCTTGGGATGAGAGTTGTGATGGGCACGAAATGGCGATAGGTTCTGCAGTTGATAGCTTGATAATACATGACTTAGAGTAGGAGTTTTGGAGTAATGTTTTAGTGGGTGTTGTTATTGATTCTACTCCATCAGCTATGACATCTCCTCACTTAGCTTGTGATCAGTCATAGTGGGTTGTATCACTTGTTCATGGCAAATTTGGTTTGGGTTCCATTTCTTGCTGTTTATCTTTTGATGGCTTTTCACCATTAGGGGTGCATGGGAGTTATGGTTATGAGATAGTGGCCAGTGATTTGCAGAGTTATGTTGAGTGCAGGAGTTGTACAGTGTGTGGATTCTCCATACTTGGTACAGTTTCATTTGGGAGCATTCACCATTGTTGCAAAGTTGGATTGTACATTCCGTATAGGCTAGTGGGAAGCGTTGATGGTATTTACTGTGTTGGTAGTTTGATTTTTCCACTTTACTTGGGTTTTGATGTTCTAAAAGTTTGTGTCTCATGGGTTTTTGACTGTGGAAGTTGTGACTTTGGAGTTTGGTTGAGCTGTAATTGTCAATTTGATTATAGATTCCTCTTGGTTATATTGCAGAGGATATTGTAGGAGCTTGTGTTAATTGACAATAGTATAGTTCATGACTACATTTGGGATCTAGGTGGATTGATTGGTTTATTGGTTATCCATTGCTTGAGGACAAGCAATACTTGGAAGGGGAGGACTTGTCATGTCCCCTTTTCAAATAATTAAAAATAATAATCTTTGCTAAGGCAGGCAGGCCCAAAAATGTGATGTTTTGGAAAAAGGGGATAATCTTTCAAAGCTAGTGGACTAATAAATGAAGATTATTATTAAAATATGTTTTATTAACCCCTCTTGGATTTGAGTTATGGTTATGCCCTCTTTTAAGGGGTTTGGAGGCATTTTGGGCTGATTCCAAAACTTGATTTTTTCTCATTTCTTGTTGTTCTTCAGAGGCTGCCAAACCTGTGGAGAAGGAGACCCAAGAATAGGAGTTTTCAGATTTCCAGAAAGGCTAAGGATAGGATTTTGAAGCCATTCCATGTGCATGCTCATGTAGAGTTTTCCTTTGTGCTGAACAGTGCAGATTTGTGAGTTTTCGGGTGTGTTTTTTTGTAAGAGTTTGGTGTTTCCAGTTGAGTATTTCATATCAGTTTGGGTTGCTTCTATATTTCAGACTTTTAGATGTTAAAATAGAGCTGAATATATGTATTTGGTCATGATTATACTTCTGCGATAGATTATTAGTGTTTTTGTGGTGTTTCCGGGCTATTCTGTGTTGTTTTTGGGAGCCCGATGAGCATTATTTTTATCCTCCATTTGGGAGCTGTTGTGTAAATGTTATATAGATCTGAAAATGTCATTTTGTAATCTTTT
Source organism: Cupressus sempervirens (assembly GCA_028749045.1). Lineage (NCBI taxonomy): Eukaryota > Viridiplantae > Streptophyta > Pinopsida > Cupressales > Cupressaceae > Cupressus > Cupressus sempervirens. Next base: position 54,068,551 of record CM053790.1, on the reverse strand, counting down.
ATGCTGCTGAAATTTCTATAAAAAATGTCCACTTTCAGATTTATTAATAATATGTGAAGCTATGAAGTTTTTGGCACTATTTTCGACATACCCGATTTGGGGTTTATTGAGAAATTTGGTGGATCTTTGTGATATTGGTTGTTTGATTTTGAAAATCTGATTAGAGGCATGAAATATCATATAAAATCAGTAAAGGGACATTACACTTTGATTAAATTTGAATGCGTCTAATAATATTGTTAAGATACGATTAACATGTATTTATTTTAATAACATAAGATTTAAGGATTTATGTTAAAATAAATTCTAAGAGATTAAAACTAAAAGATCAATTATACTATTATTTTATATTGGAAAGTATTATTTAAGATGTTTGGAAATTTATGATAAAATGTATCTATTGAAAGAAAAATTAGTGATGTACAACTAACATGTGAATTAGGAGAAGACATATTACATACCTCAGTGAAATCAGCACCCATTAATTATAAAAACAATATTGTATTAAATGCCTAGTAGTAGCATACAAAAATTTCCAAACATCTTAGGTAATACTTTCCAATAAAATTAAATTACAAATGATATTTTTCTTTTAATCCCTTAAAATTCATTAGATAAGTATTTGATTAGCTAAATATTCAAATCTTAAAATAATGTAAAATATCTTCTTTTCTAAAATAAAAAATATTTGCCATTGCTAAGTTTAAAATAAAATTTAAAGAACTCGTCAGTTGGAAAAAACTAAAATGCTATGAAACAGAGATTTCATTTTTTAAGCTCTTTTATTTTTTTGGTTAATTTAGAAATGTTTTTAAATTTGATGCATCTAATAATATTGTTAATATAAGATTAAAATGTATTTATTTTAATAACACAAGATTATTGATCTAAAGATTTAATTTAAAAGAAATTTTGAAATCAAATTAATATAAAACATGTTACATGCTTTCAAAGTAATATATGTCAAAATTAGAGTTAGGTTGAATTTAAATATCAATAAAAGATAATATAATAAAGATGACCCAACTCCATGACCTTGGTATGGATGTTAAGATACTAAATTCAAAAGGATCACATTGATATCAATTATAGAAAAAAAAATATGTATATAAAAAAATAGTGTCACTCTTTAAATATTTAATTTTCAACAGCATACCAATTTTTGTATGAGAACAAATAATTGAATCAAATCAATTCAATACATGTATATTCCAATGTATCTATGTGTGTGCACATATGTATGTATCTACACAAAAAATTTTAAAAGAGTTTAATTTACATCATCTTCAAATTTTTAACCATTTCAAAATAATTTGTGTTCAAAAGTGAAGGTCTTTTAAAAAATGTATAGTTCAAAATCCATTCAAGTAAAAAAGTGTAACCCACTATTATGGGTTTAACTAGTGTACACATTATTTTTTTGATGTTGTTTTGTGACAAAGAAAATTTCAAGAAAGTATGAGTGATGTGGGGATATTTTATGATGAAATGTATTTCTTGAAATATAAATTAGTGATGTACAAGTAACATGTGAATCAATAGGAGAAACATTACATGCCTCAGCAAAATTAGTACCCATTAATTCTACAAAAATATCCTATTAGATGTCTACTACCAACATACAAAAATTTCCAAACATCTTAAGTAATATTTTTTAATATAAAACAAAATTAAAATTGATATTTTAGTTTTAATCCATTATAATTTACTTATAACTTAAATCCTTAAATCTCTAATATTGTGTTATTAAATAAATACATTCTAATTGTATTTTTAACAATATTATTAAATGCATTTAGTTTGGCCAAATATGATCTCATTCTTTCTTTTGTAATACATATAGATTGATGCCAACAACATTATTCACATTTAGCTTGGGGCAAAATACAATCTCATTCTTTTGTCCACAAGACATACAAGCTAATGCGAACAACGAAACCAATAATGCCAAAAGGTGCAACTATGTAAACATGGCAAGATAGTGGCAAGAAGGATAGAAATGCAATTATAGGAAATTTTATAAATTAAACATATAAGCCATAATGAAAGATGATCATATCAATTTTAGTAGGTATTTTCAAAAGAATCCTCAAGTATAAACATAATATAAATGCTAAAAAATACATACAAAAGATTGACAAAAGTGTACAACTATCTTGAAGCTTGTTGGTCTCTAGGATAAGGAATGTAGCATGAATAGGATGCTTGTAAGATTATATTTCTCCATTTACACATCTTGAGCTAGATCTGGATTAGTTGCAAGAGGAACCTTAGGTTGTGGATTTTTTACAAGAGGAACCTCGAGTTGTGGATTGTGTACAAGAGGAACCATGGGTTGTGGATTTTGTATATGAGGAACCCTAGGTTGTAGATTTTGTTTGAGAGGAACCATTGGTTGTGGATTTTGTGTAGCAAGAACCCTAGGTTATCGGTTTTTGTGAAAAATAAAGTTTTGGTTGTGGATTTTGTGTTAGAGGAACCATTGGTTGTGATTTTTTTGTAAAAGGAACCTTGGGTTGTGGATTTTATGTAAGACAAACCATTGGTTGTGGAATTTGTGCAAGAGGAACCTTATGTTGTGGATTTTGTACAAGAGGAACCCCGGGTTGTGGATTTTTTGCAAAAGGAAACTCCCACCAAAATGCATTTGAGTAAGATTGTTCATCATTCTTGGTGATTTACTACAAATAATAAACAAAACTACAAGTGTTAGTATAATCAATGTCAAGTTTAATAAGCAAAATTATAAATGGTATAAACAATACAAAAGAGTTATAATGGAGATATTAAAGTTTAAGTCAAAGATTTAAACTTGTTCAAAGATGGAGAGTTTATATGTATGGAAATATTTAATAGTGGTAAATGATTATAAATGAGAAAATTATGGAGTAGTATATCAAATATGAATCTCTTACATAGGATTATGAAAATTATTCTATAGAATATATACTAATATAGAAATAATTAAGCAAAGAAATTGAAATATAAGAGGTTCTCAGAAAGGGAGATTATTATATCAAATGACTAGTTGCTATCTAAAATTATCATTGAAGATCAATGCATACTAAATTTGATGTTTGATTGAAAAAAGGTTGTAGACCAATACATATATGAGGCATATGTAATATTAATATTATGGAAATGAGTTCATTATACCAAATATTGATGAAGGTTGGTGTTAAAAGATAACTAAACATATCCATAGTGATAAACTGAGAAATTCTAATAATAACATTTCAGAGAATACAGATGTTAATACAATCACAATGAGAAAGTGAGGAATCCTAATACATATGTTGAGAAAAGAGTGCTATGGAACAAAGATTTCATTTTATTAAGCTCTTTTATTGGTTTGGTTCCTTTAGAAATGTCTTTAAATTTAAATGCATCTAATAATATTGTTAAAATACAAACACAATGTATTTATTTTAATAACACAAGATTACTAATTTAAGGATTTAAGTTATAAGTAGATTATTAATTTATCTTTCAAGAAATACATTTCATCATTAAATATCTCCTGCATCACTCATACTTTATTGAAATCCCTTTTGTCATAAATGAACATAAAAAATGTTGCGTGTAGATTGGTAAAACCCACAATAGTGAGTTACACTTTTTTACCTAAACAGACTTTGAACTATACATTTAAAAATAATAATTTCACTTTTGGACACAAATTATCCTTAAATAGTTACAAAATATTTATTAGTTTGGTTCATTTGCAAATGTATTTAAATTTCAATGCATCTAATAATATTGTTAAGATAGGATTAGAATGTATTTATTTTAATAACATTAGATTTTATTTTATTAAACTTTTATAATAGTTTGGTTCCTTTGGAAATGTTTTTAAATTTGATTGCATATAATAATATTATTAAGATACGATTAGAATGTATTTATTTTAATAACACAAAATTAGCAATCCAAGGATTTAAGTTATATAAGTAAGTTGTAAGGGAATTTCACATTGCGAAAGAAAGAATGAGATTATATTTTTCCCTAAGCATAATAAAATAATCTACAAGCTAGATATGTCTTATTTGCATTTAGCTTAGGCAAATCTCTATAGTTTTTTACAATTGATTAATTTTTAAGAGTCTGAAATAAAATCTAGAGAAATCGTTAGTTGAATAAAACTAAGAGTAAACATTATAAAATTTTTAATGTTGTTTTGTTACAAAAATGATTTCAAGAAAGTGTGAATGCTAATTTGTCTAATTTAGAAAGATTTAATTTTATTAAGCTCTTTTATTAGTTTGTTTGTTTTCAAAATGTCTTTAAATTTCAAGGCATCTAATAATATTGTTAAGATACAATTCTAATGTATTTATTTTACTAACACAAGATTAGTGATCTAAGGATTTAAGTTAGTGGGAATTTTTAAGGAAATTCTCAAGAACTCGTTAGTTGAAAAAAACTAAAATGCTATAGAACAAAGATTTTATTTTATTAAGCTCTTTTATTTGTTTCATTATTTTGGAAATGTTTTTAAATTTAATGCATCTAATAATGTCATTATGATACAATTAAAATATATTTATTTTAATAACACAAGAATAGTGACCTAAGGATTTAAGTTATAAGTAAATTCTAAGGGATTAAAACTAAAGATCAATTATAATTTTGTTTTATATTGGGAAGTATTACTTAAGATTTTTGAAATTTTTTGTATGCTGCTAGTAGACATTTAATAGAATTTTTTTTGCAGAATTAATGGGTATTGATTTTATTAAGGTATGTAATGTGTCTCCTCTTGATTCACATATTACTTGTACATAACTAATTTATCTTCCAAAGAATACATTTCATCATAAAATATCCCCCACATCACTCATACTTTGTTTGAAATTATTTGTCACAAAACAACATAAAAACATTTACATGTATACTGCTTAAACCCATAATAGTGGGTTACAATTTTTTGTCTAAATGGACTTTGAGATTTACATTTTACAAAAAACATTCACTTTTGGACACAAATTATTGTTAAATGGTTACAAATCTTTTACTAGTTTGATTCGTTTAGAAATGTCTTTAAATTTGAACGCATTTAATAATATTTTAAAGATATCATTAAAATGTATTTATTTTAATAACACAAGATTAGTGATCTAGGATTTAAGTTATAAGTAAATTCTAAAGGATTAAAACTAAAAGATCAATTATAATTTTGACCATAATAAAATAAAATCTTTGTATATTGGACAAATCAATAGTCATACTTTTTTGAAGTCATTTTTCCCACAAAACAACATCAAAAAATTTACAATAGTTACTCTTAGTTTTTTTCAACTAATGAGTTCTCTAGATTTTATTTCAGACTCTCAAAAATAAATCAATTGTAAAAAACTACAGAGATTTTCCCAAGCTAAACGTGAATAAGACTTATCTAGCCTATAAATTGTTTTAGTGTGGTTGGGAAAAAATAAAATCTCATTCTTTCTTCCAAAATACATACATGATGTCAAAAACAAAATAAATAATGAAAGCAAGGTCCAATTATCTAAATGTGGAAAGATAATGGCAAAAAGGATAGGCATGCAATTATAGGTAGTTGTGTAAATGAAATGTATTATCTAGAATTGAAAATTATCATATCAGTTTTAGCTAGTATTTCTAAGAGAATCCTCAAGTACAAAGATAATATGCATGCTAAAAAATATTAATGAAGATTGACAAAAGCACATGGTTGTCTCAAAGCTTGTTGGGCTCCAGGATAAGGAATGGTAGAATGGATAGGATGCTTACGAGACCAAATTTTTGCATATGCACATCTTCAACTAAAACTAGATTATTTGTAAGAGGAACTTTGAGTTGTGGATTTTGTACAAGAAGAACCTCGTTTTCTTAAGTTCTTTTATTAGTTTAGTTCCTTTGGAAATGTCTTTAAATCTAAATGCATTTTATAATATTGTTAAGATACGATTAGATTGTATTTATTTTAATAACACAAGATTAGTGATCTAAGGATTTAAGTTATAAGTAAATTAATGGGTACTGATTTTGCTGAGGTATGTAATGTGTATCCTCTTGATTAACATATTAATTGTACATCACTAATTTATCTTCCAAGAAATACATTGCATCATAAAATATCCCTCACATCATTCAAACTTTCTTGAAATCCTTTTTGTCATAAAAGAACATCAAAAAATTTACATGTAGACTAGTTAAACCTACAATAGTGGGTTACACTTTTTTGCCTTAACAAAATTTGAACTATACATTTTTTTTTAACTTTCATTTTTGGACACAAATTATCATTAAATGGTTATAGATCATTTATTAGTCTAGTTCCTTTGGAAATATCTTTGAATTTAAATGCATCTAATTAATTTGAAAAGATAATATTAGAATGTATTTATTTTAATAACACAAGATTAGTGATCTAAGGATTTACATTATAAGTAAATTCTAAGGGATTAAAACTAAAAGATCAATTGTAATTTTAAGCTTAATGAAATGAAATCTTTATAGATTAGACAAATTGGTACTCATGCTTTTTTGAATTCCTTTTTGTCATAAAAAAAACATCAAAATTTTTACAATGGTTCCTCTTAGTTTTTTTAACTAACAAGTTCTCCAAATTTTATTTTAAGTTCTTAAAAATAAATCAATTGTAAAAGACTACAAAGATTTTCCCAAGCTAAATGTGAATAAGACATGTCTACATTGTGGATTATTTTATTATGCTTGGGAAAAAATATAGTCTAATTCTTTCTTCTGTAATACATACATGATGATGTTGACAACAAAACCAATATTGACAAAAGGTGCAACTATGTAAATGTGAAAACATAAAGGCAAAAAGAATAGGCATGCAATTATAAGCAGTTGTGTAAATGAAATGTATAAGTCAGAATGGAACGTGATCATTTCAATGTTAGAAGGTATTTCCATAAGAATCCTCATGTGGTTGAATGCACAAAGTTGGGTTGCAATTCTGCAGAAGTCAATTCTGTGGAATGAGACCTATTCATAAATGGGTACCCATTTTTAAAGAATCGAGTACCTATTATGCTTTAGGAACTTGATCTGTATTCAAAAATTGGGTACCTAATCCATGATTTTAAAATTGGGTTCTTGATTTTAAACAAATCGAGTACCTAATTTTGAAAAAGCATATAGCTCATTTTTTGTGAGCTTTATTCATTTTCATTCTCATTGTGAATGAGAGCCTAATTTAAGCTTGGAAATGAGAGCCCATTTTTTAATTTCTACTGACCCTTGGCTGTTGCTTTTCACTCTACCTAGTATTTTACTTTTTCTTTTTCTTTTTCTTTTTAGTTGTTTGCTTTATAATTCCATCAATTCATTACTTTTTTTCACATTTAATAGTTTTGAATAGCTAAAATTCTACATTTTCATTACTAATAGACTTATATTTAGATTATTTTATTTGTTCATTTAAATAGTTTTGTTTTTGTTCATTCAAATATTTTTTTTGTATAAGTTCATTTAAAATTATTAAAACTATAAGATCAATTATAATTTTGACCATAATGAAATAAAATATTTGTACATTAGACAAATCAATAGTTATACCTTTTTGAAGTCATTTTTCTCACAAAACAACATCAAAAAATCCACAGTGGTTACTCTTATTTTTTTTCAACTAATGAGTTCTCTAGATTTTATTTCATATTCTTAAAAATAAATCAATTCTAAAAAAGTATAGAGATTTTCCCAAGCTAAATGTGAATAAGAATTATCTAGCCTATAAATTATTTTAGTGTGTTTGAGGAAAAATAAAATCTCATTCTTTCTTCCACAATACATACATGATTGTGACAACAAAATAAATAATAAAAGAAAGGTACCATTTATGTAAACATGGAAAGATAATGGCAAAAAGGATAGGCGTGCAATTATAGGTAGTTGTGTAAATGAAATGTATTAGCTAGAATTGAAAATTATCATATCAATTTTAGCATTCATTTCTAAGAGAATCCTCAAGTACAAGCATAATATGCATGTTAAAAAATATTAATTAAGATTGACAAAAGCACATGGTTGTCTCAAAGCTTGTTGGGCTCCAGAATAAGGAATGGTAGAATAGATAGGATGATTATGAGACCAAATTTTTGTGTATGCACATCTTAAGCTAAAACTAGATTATTTGTAAGAGGAACTTTGAGTTGTAGATTTTGTACAAGAGGAACCTCATTTTCTTAAGTTCTTTTATTAGTTTAGTTCCTTTGGAAATATCTTTAAATTTGAATGCATTTTATAATATCATTAAGATACGATTAGATCATATTTATTTTAATAACACAAGAATACTGATCTAAGAATTTAACTTATAAGTAAATTAATGAGTACTAATTTTGCTAAGGTATGTAATGTGTATCCCCTTGATTCACATATTAATCGTACACACTAATTTATCTTCCAAGAAATACATTGCATCATAAAATATCTCACACATCACTCAAACTTTCTTGAAATCATTTTTGTCATAAAAGAACATCAAAAAATTTACATGTAGATTGGTTAAACCCACAATAGTGGGTTACACTTTTTTTCCTAAACACAATTTGAAGTATACATTTTTCTTTAACTTTCAATTTTGGACACAAATTATCATTAAATGGTTATAGATCATTTATTAGTCTAGTTCCTTTGGAAATATCTTTGAATTTAAATGCATCTAATTAATTTGTGAAGATAAGATTAGAATGTATTTATTTTAATAACACAAGATTAGTGATCTAAGGATTTAAGTTATAAGTAAATTCTAAGGGATTAAAACTAAAAGTTCAATTGTAATTTTGAGCTTAATGAAATGAAATCTCTATAGGTTAGACGAATTGGTACTCATACTTTTTTGAATTCCTTTTTGTCATAAAATAACATCAAAATTGTTACAATGGTTCCTCTTAGTTTTTTTAACTAATGAGTTTTCCAAATTTTATTTTAAGTTCGTAAAAATAAATCAATTGTAAAAGACTATTGAGATTTTCCCAAGCTAAATGTGAATAAGACATTTCTACCTTGTGGATTATTTTATTGTTCTTGGAAAAAAATATAATCTAATTCTTTCTTCTACAATACAGATACGATGATGCCAATAACAAAACCAATAATGACAAAAGGTGCAACTATGTAAACATGAAAACATAAATGCAAAAAGAATAGGCATGCAATTATAGGAAATTGTGTAAATGAAATGTATAAGTCAGAATGGAACATGATCATATCAATTTTAAAAGGTATTTCCATGAGAATCCTCATGTGGGTGAATGTACAAAGTTGAGTCACAATTTTGTGGAAGTCAACTCTGTGGAATGAGACCTCTTAAAAAATGGGTACCCAATTTTTTAGAATTAGGTACCTATTATGGCTCAGGAACCTGATATATATTCAAAAATTGGATACCCGAACCATGATTTTAAAATTGGGTTCCTAATTTTAAACAAATCGAGTACCTAATTTTGAAAAAAACATATAACTCATTTTTTGTGGACTGTATTTATTTTCATTCTCATTGTGAATGAGAGCTTGATTTAAGGTTGGAAATAAGAGCCCATTTTTTAATTTCTACTGACCCTTGGCTATTGTTTTTCACTCTACCTAGTATTTTACATTTTTTTTCTTTTTCTTTTTAGTTTTTTTCTTTATAATTCCATCAATTTATTCCTTTTTTTCATGTTTAATAGTTTTGAATACATACAATTCTACATTTCCATTATTAATAGTTTTATATTTAAATTATTGTATCTATTCATTTAAATAGTTTTGTATTTGTTTTGTACATGTTTATTTAAAATTATTAAAACTAAAAGATCAATTGTAATTTTGACCATAATGAAATAAAATCTTTGTATATTGGACAAATCAATAGTCATACTTTTTTGAAGTCATTTTTCTCACCAAAAAAAAAAAAAAATTTACATTGGTTACTCTGAGTTTTTTTCAACTAACGAGTTCTCTAGATTTTATTTCAAACTCTTAAAAATAAATCAATTGTAAAAGACTACAGAGATTTTCCCAAAGCTAAATGTGAATAAGATATTCTAGCCTATAAATTATTTTAGTGTGGTTGGTGAAAAATAAAGTCTCATTCCTTCTTTCACAATACATACATGATGCTCACAACAAAATAAATAATGAAAGAGAGGTGCAATTATTGAAACATGGAAAGATAATGGCAAAAGGGATAGGCATGAAATTATAGGTAGTTGTGTAAATGAAATTTATTATCTAGAATTGAAAATTATCATATCAATTTTAGTAGGTATTTCTAAGAGAATCCTCAAGTACAAACATAATATGCATGCTAAAAAATATTAATGAACATTGACAAAAGTGCATGGTTGTCTCAAAGCTTGTTGGGCTCCAAGATAAGGAATGGTAGAATGGATAGGATGCTTATGAGACCAAATTTTTGTGTATGCACATCTTTAGCTGAAACTAGATTATTTGTGAGAGGAGCTTTGAGTTGTGGATTTTGTACAAGAGGAACCTCATTTTCTTAAGTTCTTTTATTAGTTTAGTTCCTTTGTAAATGTCTTTAAATCTAAATACATTTTATAATATTTTTAAGATATGATTAGATTGTATTTATTTTAATAACACAATATTAGTGATCTAAGGATTTAAGTTATAAGTAAATTAAAGGGTACCAATCTTGTTGACGTATGTAATGTGTATCCTCTTGATTCACATATTAATTGTACATCACTAATTTATCTTCCAAGAAATACATTGCATCATAAAATATCCCCCACATCACTCAAACTTTCTTGAAATCCTTTTTGTCATAAAAGAACATCAAAAAATTTACAAGTAGACTGGTTAAACCCACAAATGTGGGTTACACTTTTTTTCCTAAACGAAATTTGAAGTATACATTTTTTTTTTTTGAAACTTTTATTTTTAGACACAAATTATCATTAAATGGTTACAGATCATTTATTAGTCTAATTCCTTTGGAAATATCTTCATCTTATTAATTTGTAAAGATAAGATTAGAATATATTTATTTTAATAACCCAAGATTAGTGATCTAAAGATTTAAGTAATAAGTAAATTCTAAGGGATTAAAACTAAAAGATCAATTATAACTTTGAGCTTAATGAAATGAAATCTTTGTAGATTAGACAAATTGGTATTGATACTTTTTTGAATTCCTTTTTGTCATAAAACAACATCAAAATTTTTACAATGGTTCCTCTTAGTTCTTTTAACTAACAAGTTCTCCAAATTTTATTTCAAGCTCTTAAAAATAATCTATTGTAAAAAACTACTAAGATTTTCCCAAGCTAAATGTGAATAAGACATGTCTAGCTTGTAGATTATTCTATTGTGCTTGAGAAAAATATAATATAATTCTTTCTTTTGCAATACAGACACAATGATGTCGACAACAAAACCAATAATGACAAAAGGTGCAACTATGCAAACATGAAAATATAAAGGCAAAAAGAATAGGCATGCAATTATAGACAGTTGTGTAAATGAAATGTATAAGTTAGAATGGAACAGGATCATATCAATTTTAGAAGGTATTTCCATGAGAATCCTGATCATGTGGGTGAATGCACAAAGTTGGGTCACAATTCTGCAGATGTGAATTTTGTGCAATGAGACCTCTTTAGAAATGGGTACCCATTTTTTTAGAATCGGGTACCTATTATGGATCAGGAACCCAATCTATATTCATAAATCAAGTACCTAAACCACGATTTTAAAATTGGGTTCCTAATTTTTAAAAAAATTGGGTACCTAATTTTGAAAAAACATATAACTCATTTTTTGTGGGCTTTATTCATTTTCATTCTCATTGTGAATGAGAACAGGGTTTAAGCTTGGAAACAATAGCCCGTTTTTTGATTTCTACTAACCCTTGGCTATTATTTTTCACTCTACCTAGTATTTTACTTTTTTTTCTTTTTCATTTTAGTTTTTTGCTTTATAATTCCATCAATTTATTGTTTTCTTTCATGTTTAATAGTTTTGAATATGTAAAATTCTACATTTCAATTATTGATAGTTTTATATTTAGATTATTATATATATTCATTTAAATATTTTTGTATTTTGCCATTCAAATATTTATTTTGTAAATGTTCATTTAAAATTATTATTTTAGATGTTTTGATGTTTTTAATAAAAGTTAAAGTGATGAATGATTAGATAGATGTTTAGATTGTTTAAACATGTAATTACATTGATGTTTTAGATTTATTTCAACTAAATAGTAATTAATTGTAAATTAGATTGTTGTACATACTAAATACATGTAGATGAAATTTATTTTTCTAACTCTAATATATTAACTTATCACCATATTTCTATCAATAATTCAACTATATAATCCAAATCTTAGGTAACTATAATCCTTAGAATTGAGCTATAATCCTAATTTGAATGCTAACCATGTAGTTCAATTTTAACTAGAGCCTATTGGAATGTCTTAATGGCAAGAATGCTTCTGAGAAGGGGTGGGGGGGGTGTGAATCAGAAGTACTGGCCTTTTAACCAGTTTTAAACCCTTAATAACATATAACTGAAATTAACATGCATGCATATAAACATTAAACAATCATGAGAAACAAACATGCATCATCACATAACACTTGAGATTTTGGTAATCCAGAAACCCTCCAGGAATAATGATGCAGGAGCATCCAGAGGTATAAGGGCAATCCTGTGTCACCCAAAAAAATGTACTTAGACTTAGTTTCTATTTTATGTCTTTACATTTTTGGATACCCATTTGGCTCAAATAAAGGTTCCAACTCTCATAGTTCAACTATCAGTGCATTTGAAAATCTTGAAAAAATAGGAGCATGCAATTTGACCATCATTTTGGTGACCTAGAAGGTGTGACTTGGCCAGATGAATGTAATCGAGATTTAGAGCATTCCAGAAAAAGAATCAGGTCAAAAGGCCCCACAGTTTGAAAGTTATTGCAGTTTTTCGGGTTTTGGAGACCCCCTAAGAATGCTTCAAAGTCAGGTTTGGGGCATTAAATGACCTCAAAAAGGGTCTAAAAATGGGGGACGAGCAAAGCTTTTCCATAGCGCTATAGAGCGCTTCGAGAGCTTTCCGAAAATGTAAACGGTTCGTCAATCGGAGTTACGGTTCAAAAGTTATGCCTCCCGGAAGTTCGGCTACCGTTTCTGGATTCTTCTAGAATTGCACCGACTTCTAACGCTGCTTCCGGAACCTTCTATTTTGTCAGTGGATGCCCACTAGAACTTTCTAGAATGTACTCCTAGTCCTTAACCCTCCGGGGTCTATTTAAGGAGATTTCTGGCATTGTAAAAGGCAATTTGGATTGGAGCTTGAGAGGAGGTGCTAAAAGGAGAAATATTCTCCAAATTTATGCTATTGTAAGCCCGCAGGGCATGTTTTGAGTTTATTTTCTCTGCACTGTTTGTACCAGCTTATTTTCTCAGTTAATATAATTTCCCCTTTCTATTGTGTCTATTCTAGTTGTTGGGTTGTGTCCCCATCAAGTGGTATCAGAGCAGGTTTTCCTGAGTGTGTAGACAGAGCGCCGACTGTGAGGCAGTTTGCACCAGGACTGTGTGGTTGTGGGTTCGAGTTAGAAGATGCCTCCACGAAGAGAGCATGGTGGAAGGGCCAGAGCTGTTGATCCTGAGGAGGTTAGAGCCCTCCAGAGATAGGTACAAGCATTGCAAGAGGAGCTTCGTAGAGGAGCAAATATTGCCGCAGATGATAATAGTGAGGATGACAATGAAGAGGAAGTAATGGAAGTTGACGGGGAAGTTCTGAATCCTGTAGAGGAAAGGCTTTTTAGGGCCATTTCTAGGTTTGGGAAAAGACCTACAATTGAAGTGGGTATATTTTCGGGAAATTTGAAACCAGATGAGTTGATCGATTGGATCAATGAACTGGACGAATACTTTGAGTATGAGGACATAAGGGACCCAGATAGGGTTAAGTTTGCAAAGGCCAAACTAAAAGGCCATGCCAAAATCTGGTGGCAAGAGATTCAACTGGAAAGACTTAGAAGAGGAAAGGAGAAGATCACAAGATGGGATCGCATGGTGGACAAATTGAAGAAGCAGTTCATTCCTGTGGACTATGAGCTTGATCTGTTTAAGAAGATTCATGGGTTAAAGCAAGCAGGAAGGTCAGTCCAAGAATATACAGAGGAGTTTTACCGACTCCTAATTAGAGCAGGGCATGCAGAAGCAAATAAGGAGAAGGTTGCTCGTTATATCAGTGGGTTACGACCTAGCATCCAAGAGGAACTAAGTCTGCTAAGAATGACCAGCATTGAAGAAGCATACCAGTTTGCCCTACGAGTTGAAGAGAAGCTGAGTAAAAGGTTTGAAGGAAGACAAAGAGGGCGTGGTCAAGGAGGAAGGGGAAGCGGTAGATCATCTGGAGGCCGCAATGAAACTCAAAAGAAAAATGAAGATGAGGGTACTAGTAGGAACCAGAGGAATGAGGGTTTCAACCGCTCTCGTGATCAAGACTTTGGAAATCAAAGAGGAAGAGGTAGAGGACATGGACAAGGAAGAGGAGGCTTCCGTGGTACCTGTTTCCATTGCAATGAAGAAGGTCATCGTGCCTTTGAATGCCCTCAACGACAAGGAAGGACAGATAGGAGAGCTGAGGGCCAAGCTAGGGTTGCTCATGTGGATGAGGATGCACAATCATCACATTCAGAGGATGCAGAAAGAGGAGAGACCTTGGTAAATGAAAGAGTCCTACTAAGTGGTGAAAATGAACCAGGACAACGAAGGAGTTTGTTCTGTACTAGATGCAAGTGTGAGGATAAATGTTGTGATGTGATCATTGATGGTGGTAGCACTGATAACTTGGTATCCGAAGAGATGGTCTCTAAGCTGAAGCTCAAGAGGGAGAAACATCCCCAGCCCTATCAGATTTCTTGGGTAAAAGATGATCATAAGGTCCTGGTAAGTGAACAATGTTTAGTAAAATTCAAAATTGGTAGTTACCATGATGAAGTCCTCTGTGATGTTATTTCGATGGATGTTTGCCATCTATTGTTGGGTAGACCATGGCAGTTTGATAGACATGCAATACATGATGGACATGCAAACACATACTCTCTGACAAAGGATGGAGTTCGCCACAAATTGAAGCCCATGAAAAAGGAAGGTGAAAAGGTATGTAGCAGTGCTAGGATTTGTCTTGTTGATGGAAGGAAGTTTTTAGATGGCATGAAACATTAGCGTATGTGCTATGCTTTGATTCCTAGGAAAGATAAAGAAGGTAGTAGTGAAATACCATTTGAAGTTTCAGATTTACTAGGAGAATTTGGAGATATTATCTCTGATAATGTTCCAGATGGATTGCCACCAGTAAGGCAAATCAGTCATCAGATAGATCTGATTCCAGGAGCTAGTTTTCCTAACAAGGCTGCTCACAGGATGACTCCTACTGAAATAGAGGAGTTAAATAGACAGGTTCAGGAGCTGTTGAGGAAGGGCTTGATTCGAGAGAGCCTGAGTCCATGTGCAGTACCTGCAGTACTTGCACCAAAGAAGGATGGAGAGTGGAGGATGTGTACAGATTCTCGAGCTATAAATAGGATAACCATCAAGTACCAATTTCCTTTACCAAGGATGGATGATCGTATGGACTGCTTGAGCGGAGCTCAGTACTTCACAAAGATAGATCTGAAGAGTGGCTATCATCAGATACGGATTCGAGAAGGAGATGAGTGGAAAACAGCCTTCAAGACCAAGGAGGGTCTTTATGAGTGGTTAGTCATGCCCTTTGGATTGACGAACGCCCCAAGCACCTTCATGCGGCTCATGAATGAGGTACTTAAGAAATTCTTGGGAAAATTTGTTATTGTCTATTTGGATGATATTTTAATTTTCAGCAAGACTTTGGAAGAACATTTGCTGCATATTCGTAGTGTCTTTGAAAGGCTGAGGGAAGAGAAACTGTTAATTAATCTAAAGAAGTGTGTCTTTGCAAAAAGGGAGTTAGTCTATTTGGGATTTGTTATATCACCTGAAGGACTCAAAATGGATCCAGAGAAGGTTAAAGCTATCTTGGAATGGCCTACTCCAAGGTCTGCTACTGAGGTAAGATCATTTCATGGTTTGGTTAGTTTTTACAGGAAGTTTATTAAGAATTTCAGTGGCATATGTGCACCCCTAACTGATACAATAAGAGGGGATAGAAAAGAGCTCAAATGGACTGCAGTAGCTGCGAGAAGTTTTGAATTACCGAAGAAGAAGGTGACTAAACAGCCTGTGTTGGCACTTCCAGATTTCAGAAACGTATTCCAGGTGGACTGTGATGCTAGTGGTAGCGCTATTGGGGCTGTATTAAGCCAAGAAGGTAAACCTATTGCATATTTTAGTGAAAAATTGAATGATGCAAAGAAGAAGTATTCTGTTTATGATCAAGAGTTCTATGCAATAGTTCAAGCCTTAAAGAAATGGAGGCATTATTTATTGCCAAAGGAATTTGTTTTGTATACTAATCATCAGGCATTACAGTACCTAAATAGCCAAGGTAAATTGAATCAGAGGCATATGAAGTGGGTAGAATTCTTGCAGAGTTATACATTTGTGTTGAAGCATGGAAGTGGAAAATCTAACAGGGTTGCAGATGCATTAAGTAGGAGACAATTGTTGCTTACAACAATGCAGGTTGAAGTAGTTGGGTTTGATGAACTCAAGAATTTGTACCCTGAGGATGCTGATTTTGCTGAAGCATGGAAAGCTTGTAAAGAACCTGTTGCTGTAGATAGAACCAAGTGGTTAGACTATTTGATTCAGGATGGCATGTTGTTCAAAGGCAGTCAATTGTGCATTCCAAGGAGTTCCATGAGGGAAAATCTGATTAAGGAGAAACACAGTGGAGGGATGGCAGGACATTTTGGTCAAGATAAGACCATTGCCATTCTTAGAGAACATTATTTTTGGCCTCAAATTACACAGGATGTGAAGAAGTTTGTACAGAGTTGCCAGGTTTGTCAAGTGGCCAAGGGGTTTAGTCAAAATACTGGCCTATATCAGCCATTGCCTGTTCCATCAAAGCCATGGGAGGACATAAGTATGGATTTTGTTCTTGGATTGCCAAGGACACAAAGGGGTAATGACTCAGTATTCGTGGTGGTTGATAGGTTCTCCAAAATCGCACATTTCATTCCATGCCATAAAACTCATGATGCTGTCCATATTGCAGACTTGTTTTTCAAAGAGGTGGTAAGACTACATGGTCTTCCAAGGAGTATAGTTTCTGACCGAGATACTAAATTTGTGGGGTATTTCTGGAGGACATTGTGGAAGAAGTTGAGAACAGACTTGAAATTCAGTTCCACACATCACCCACAAACTGATGGCCAAACAGAAGTGGTAAATAGAAGTTTGGGCAATTTGCTGAGATTTTTAGTTGGAGATAAGCCCAAGGGATGGGATTTGATTCTACCACAGGTAGAGTTTTCTTATAATAACTCTGTAAATAGGAGTACTGGAAAATCACCATTTCAAATTGTATATGGAAATAGCCCAAGGACTGCACCAGAATTGAGGAAGATAGAACAAGGGGAGAGAACAAGTGCTGAAGCTGAGGAATTTGCTGAACACATCAAGCATCTACATGAGGAGGTTCAAGCACACATTATCAAGATGAATCAAGAGTATAAAGCTAGGGCTGATGCAAGGAGAAGACATAAGGAATTCCAAGTAGGGGATCTTGTCATGGTGCACTTACGAAAAGAAAGATTTCCAGTTGGTACTTACAATAAGCTAAAAATGAAGAAATTTGGCCCCTGCAAAATTTTGAAGAAACATAACTCAGGAAATGCATATGAGGTGGAGCTGCCAGATGGTATTCACATTTCTCCCATTTTCAACATTGCAGATTTGACAGAGTATCATGATGATGGTACTGATGAGGAGCTGGTTTTAGAGCCATGTCTAATTCCTGCTTCTAAGAAGGAGGAGATAGAAGACATTCTAGATCATCGTGTGGGTAGGAGTACCAGAAACAGGCAGTATGAAGAGTATTTGGTCAAATGGAAAGGACGACCGATCGAAGACTCAACTTGGATTTCAGCAGCTGAGGTTTCCCATTTGGGATTTCCTCTACCATCCATAAAGTGACAGGGTCACTTTTCAATCTACCCTGGGTGTCTGATGCAGGAGCATCCAGAGGTATAAGGGCAATCCTGTGTCACCCAAAAAAATGTACTTAGACTTAGTTTCTATTTTATGTCTTTACATTTTTGGATACCCATTTGGCTCAAATAAAGGTTCCAACTCTCATAGTTCAACTATCAGTGCATTTGAAAATCTCGAAAAAATAGGAGCATGCAATTTGACCATCATTTTGGTGACCTAGAAGGTGTGACTTGGCCAGATGAATGTAATCGAGATTTAGAGCATTCCAGAAAAAGAATCAAGTCAAAAGGCCCCACGGTTTGAAAGTTATTGCAGTTTTTCGGGTTTTGGAGACCCCCTAAGAATGCTTCAAAGTCAGGTTTGGGGCATTAAATGACCTTGAAAAGGGTCAAAAAATGGGGGACGAGCAAAGCTTGTCCATAGGGCTATAGAGCGCTTCGAGAGCTTTCCAAAAATGTAAACGGTTCGTCAATCGGAGTTACGGTTCAAAAGTTATGCCTCCCGAAAGTTCGGCTACCGTTTCTGGATTCTTCTAGAATTGCATCGACTTCTAACGCTGCTTCCGAAACCTTCTATTTTGTCGGTGGATGCCCACTAGCACTTTCTAGAATGTACTCCTAGTCCTTAACCCTCCGGGGTCTATTTAAGGAGATTTCTGGCATTGTAAAAGGCAATTTGGAATGGAGCTTGAGAGGAGGTGCTAAAAGGAGAAATATTCTCCAAATTTATGCTATTGTAAGCCCGCAGGGCATGTTTTGAGTTTATTTTCTCTGCACTATTTGTACCAGCTTATTTTCTCAGTTAATATAATTTCCCCTTTCTATTTTGTCTATTCTGGTTGTTGGGTTGTGTCCCCATCAAATAAGAAGGTAAAACTGGGGTGGGGATGATATCTACAAAATTACTACAGCAATTGATTTCAACCACTTCTAATGGTTTTCCCTGTTAAAGGATACAACACATTATTAAATGTGACCCTATTAAAGGATTTCTACCCCTATTAGGAGTGTGCCTTGTTAGAGGACTTAAGAACATTCAACTTAGAATGTCACCCTATTAAACGATTTACATAAGGTTGTTAAACCTACCTAACTCAATAGGATTTCCAAATTCCTAATACAATTGTGAGAGAGTATTAGAATAATACACCTGAACTAATGCAATCTCTGATGTTGATCTTAGGTACTTGTTCTGCTCTTACTATTAACTGATCTCTACTAGATCTGATCTACTGATTGTATTCCTTGTTCTGTTCTGATCAACTAGATGTGTAAATGTTGTCCTTTCCTCTAAATCTTTGACACAAATGTTCTACGACAACCTTAATAGGCTCTGCTTTTCCTTCTTCACATGATTCCTCTCTTTTCTCTTACTCTCACATTGTTCAATGGCGTCAAGACTCCCTTATAAAGATTAGTGGTCCGTCATGCATCCTTGTTTACAATGTTCCCACTCAAACCCTTAAAACTCACCCATTGGCTGCATGCAATTTCCAATTTTCTGATTGGTTGCATGAGGATCACATAGGTGATTGTGAGGATTTGATCTTATCCTTTTATCCTATCAATGAGTCATGCATAACTATTTTACATCTTGGCCTATGATTGCACAAACTTTTATGTTGATCCTACATTGCTCGACACATGAAGTAATACTAATGCTCGACACCATCTATTCTGGATTGCTTGGCATCTACTAATTCTTGAATTACTCAGCTTGTATAAGATTAATGTGTCACTTGGCACCTATTTAATTCCTACTTTTATCAACACTTGTTGGATCCTGAGTCACTCGGCATCTACTATAATGTGTTGTACTTGATAGCAACTGTAGTTTTCTTGGCACTATCTGTTACTTGGCACATAAAGAAATTTTAGCTTGGCTTCCATTGTATACTTGACATGTATAGTGAAGATGATTAAGTGTGTTGACACTCATTTGTCAATCTTACTTATAGATCAATAGAGCCATAGTAACATTGACCTTAATTTATGTACATCCTAACTAAACCCTATGTAATGCACATTTGAAACCCTTATTTCAATCATACATCTAACTCTAAACCTTAAATACCTAGCACTAGATAATAAGTTAATTTTCAAACCATATATTCCTAACCCTACCATATAGACACTAAATTCTAAATATAAATGTAAACCATGTGCTATTAGCTACCCATATTCATAACCTAACACTAAACCTAACCAAGTTTAATGAACTCATACCCTAAAATATTATTTCTAAAACTTAACCATGTAACCCTAATCTTGTAGTTTAAGGTGATGTATGTATGTTTGAATTGAATGTAAGTTTAATATTTTATGTAGATGTATTAAATTTATAAAATTGGCAACTATTGCAGCCTCTCAATTATTCACATATGTTCACATGCATGAATTGATAGTTCATTATATGAAAAAATCAAGTTATAATTTATTTCAATTTTTAAATAATAAATAATAAATATTTATGTATTAAAATAAACTCTAAATTCAATAAATCAAATAATAGAAAATTTAAGTAATTTACCTTTGTATCAAATGATCTAGAGCTATCTTCATGTATATATGAATGTAATTGTAATCCTAACCTGAACTCTAATCCTAACATTAACTAAAGCTCTAATTCTAAACAATCATAACCCAATGCTTAATACAACCTTAGCCCTAATTATGACATAAACCCCAAGTAGATCTTAAATTCTATTTGTGATTTTCAATAAGTTGTGTTTCCCTTCCAAATCAAATGTAAAATTAAATATAAATTTGATATTTATATTTGAAAAAAAAGTGATATTGCAATAAATATAATTAATTCAAATTCAAATTTAAATCTAATTTTGATATAAATATCTACTAAATAAAAATAAAAATTTAAAAGCTTTATCATAAATATAAATGAATTAAAATTTAAATTTAACATATTTCATATAAATATTGATTAATATAAAATAAATTCAATATAATTGAAATCATAAAATATTGATTCATTAATGTAAAATTTTAACTCTAAACCCTAGCTTCATGAATACAACTCTAATCCTAAGCCCAACTCTAATCCTAACATTAACTAAAACCCTAATCCTAAATAATCATAACCAAATCCTTAACACAACCTTAGTCCTAATTATGACATAAACCTAGAATCTCTTTTAAATTCAATTTGTTATTTTCAATAAGTCATGTTTCCCTTCCAAATTATATATAAATTTGATATTTATATATATTTTTAAAAGTGATATTGCAATAAATATACTTTTAAATATATAATTAATTTAAATTTAAATTTAAATCTAATTTTGATATAAATATATACTAAATAAAAATAAAAGTTTAAAACCTTTATCATAAATCCAAATTAATTAAAATTTAAAATTTAATATATTTGATATAAATATTAATTAATAAAAATAAATTCAATACAACTGAAATTGTAAAATATCGATTCATGAATGTAACTCTAATCATTAGTTGATCTCTAATCCTAACATTAACTAAAACCCTAATCCTAAACAATCATAACCAAATCCTTAACACAACCTTAGCCCTAATTATGACATAAACCTAGACTAGATCTTAAATTATATCTGTACTTTTCAATAAGTTATGTTTCCCTTCCAAATAAAATGTAAAATTAAATATAAATTTGATATTTATATTTCAAAAACAAAAGTGATATTGCAATAAATATAATTTTAAATATGATTAATTCAAATTCGAACTTAAATTTTAATTTTGGTATAGATATCTAATATAAATAAATAAAAAATTAAAACCTTTATCATAAATAAAAATTAATTAAAATTTAAAATTTAATATATTTGATATAAATATTAATTAATAAAAAATAAATTCAATACTACTGAAATAAAATATTGATTCATGAATGTAACTCTAATCCTAAGCCCAACTCTAATCATAACATTAACTAAAACCCTAATCCTAAACAATCATAACCAAATCTTTAACACAACCTTGGCCCTAATTATGGCATTAACCTAGAATCTCTTTTAAATTCTATTTTTTATTTTCAATAAGTTGTCTTTCCCTTCCAAATGAAACGTAAAATTAAATATAAATTTGATATTTATATTTGAAAAAATGTGATATTGCAATAAATATAATTAATTAAAATTAAATTTAAAACCTAATTTTGATATAAATATCTACTAAATAAAAATAAAAATTTAAAACCTTTATCACAAATACAAATTAATTGAAATTTAAAATTTAATATATTTGCTATATTAATTAATAAAAAATAAATTCAATACAATTGAAATTGTAAAATATTGATTCATGAATCTAACTCTAATCCTAAGCCCAACTCTAAAATACGGATTCATGAATGTAACTCTAACCCTAAGCCAAACTCTAATCCTAACATTAACTAAAACCTTAATCCTAAACAATCATAACCAAATCCTTAACACAAACTTAGCCCTAATTATGACATAAACCTAGACTAGATCTTAAATTCTATTTGTGTTTTTCAATAAGTTATGTTTCCCTTCCAAATTAAATGTAAAATTAAATATAAATTAAATATTGTGAAATCATGGGTTAAATGGCTCCGTAGGTGGATGCTAGCAAATATTCGTTGTCGCAAGCCACTCATTTGGGGTTTTATTTACCTCTGCTAGTGTCTCAGAAAGCTACTTCTTCGGGTGGATCTTTGCATGGTGGGCGTCAAAATGGTTCGTAGCTTGGTGAGCGTTCTTCTTCTGGTGGGCCGCAGTTTGGTGGTCATTCTTCTTTTGGCAGGAATGCTTGCAGGTGTAGATCTCGACATAAAAATCTTAATGGACGGTGGGTATCTTAGGGTTAAATGTGTTTCTTTCAAACTCGCTCTAGTGGTAGGAAATTTTCTCCTGCTACTCCCTCGCCTCCTTGCGTGGCTAATGGAATTTGGCCCAATTCATCCCTTCCACCCTCTTATGTTTCCTGGCCTAATTTGCTTCCACTTTCCCTCTAGCATTCATTTTTGTGCCTAATAATATTCCCATTAGTTCCCATAAGGCCTCCTCTCGTTTGGACCCTAATTCACAAAAAGGCATTCTGGGTACTACTCTAGTTCCATCTTCCTCTAAATCAAACTTCCAGGCTTCTTCTTCCCCTATACTAGATACTCCTGATATGGGCCACACAAAACCCCTATTGGTCTTAAATGATGGTTTTCTTCGCCCTCAAATTTCACTTATGACGAATATCACGTTGATTGGTAAGATCTGGTCCTTTCTCCCTATTTTGGAATTTTGTTCATGGGCTTCCTCCAATTGGACAGGTTTGTCTGATCTCTTCTACATGGATCATTCATCCAATTTATTTATTGCAATCTTCTATTCTATGTTAGACAGGGAAAGGGTTCTTAATAATGCTTACTAGTTTTGTTCTGGTTTGGGTATTTCGGTTGTTAATTGGACTCCTAATTTTCTTATGAATGACTCTTCTTGTGCTTGGATTTATTTTTGGTTGGAGTTTCCCTCCCTTCCGCTTGAATATAGAGACATGGATATTGTGGAGGCAATTGCTAATAAGCTAGGGTTTTTTATTCACCATGATCTTCTTTGATTTGAGCAACCACATCGATCAATTCAATTTTGTCTCTTGTTGGACACCTCTAAGCCACTTCCTAATTTCATTACCCTTCATTCTAACTAGGGGTCTTGGAAGCAAAACATTATTATTGAAGATACTCATACTATTTCACTCTATGCCAAGCTCCGAGGCCACTTTACCAACCAATGTAGGGATCCCAACTCCTCCACATTGGTGGTTTGTTTAGATCGCACTTCTTTCCCTACACAATGTTCTTTGGTAGCTCAAACTAGTCATTCTATTCCTCTACAAATGACTCCCCCTTCATCCCCCCTACTCCTTAGGTTCACAACCTGCCTTCCATTTCTTTTCCATCTTGTGATGAGGTATCTCCGATAGTTAGGAACATTCCTTCTAGTATCAACACTCAATTGATCCCTAAGGATTAGAGTCTTCACTTTTCTTTCCTAGCTATTTCCTCTTTTGTTGGTATGCTGAAGTTTTTCTTACCTACTATTATTTTGATCCTTCAGGGTGTTGAATTTTCTAGTGCCTCTCTCTCTCCATCTTTATCTAAGGATGTCAGGTCTCTTGTAAAAGATTCAATTGTTAAAAAATTAATGTTCTCTAATGATCCATTTCAGTTTGGTTGTATGACTTCTCAGCATATTAATCATTTGGCTGAAGAAATATCCTCTGCTACTCAATCTCTTTTTTAGAATGATTTTTCTCCTCTTGAGAACCCCATGGATGATATAGTTCCTTCTCCCAATTCTAGCCCATTGGTTTTTCCTAATGGGCCTTTGGTCTCAACTATTATTTCTGATCATTGTGTCCCCAATCAGACTCATTTCCTATCCCCTACCTTTGATAAGGTAATTCCTCAAGGATCCAAGTCTATGCTAGATTCTTTCCCTAGTTTGGTGCCTGCACCTTTGGATCTCATATCTAGGAAGCTTGATAAAGATGCTATTGTCCAAACTCCTTTATCACCTAAACTCAAAAATCTTGCTCCCAAACCTAGAGGTAGGAAGTCCAAGGCAACTAAGGCCTTAGAGGAAATTGTGGCTAGGGTTCAGTCCACTTTAGATGCTAACTTTTCTATTTCCAAGAGATGTTCATGGAATGTTAAAGGCCTTAATGCCTCTGACAAGTATTCTCAGATCAAGCTTAGGCTTGATTCTTCTCCTTGGGATATTTTCCTCCTCCAAGAAACAAAATTATCCTTTGATAACTTTTCTTCTATGTTGGGTAAGTGGACTGCCTAGCAGCATTCATTTCTTCCTTCCAATGGTGCCTTTGGTGGTCTTGCTACCCTTTGGAAAGAAAAATATGTCTATTTTTCCACTCCAATGTAGGACTAATTGGCAACTCCTCGATGTGAAGCATTTCTCTTTGAATTTTCTTCTCATTAATTTTTATGGACCTACTTCTTTGCCTGCCAAGTTCCAACTTTGGCAATCTTTAACAAATGTTATTCAACAATTCCTAGAATCCAAATGCCTTCTTGCTGTTGACTTTAATGCTACTTTGGGATCAAATGATAATATTGGAGGTATATCTCCTCCTCTTCTTGTTATCTCCAACTTTAGTAACTTCATCCATGATAATGATCTTTATGACATCTTACCCACTAATGGTTCATTCACTTGGACTAACCACAAATCGAGTTTCTTGCAAATTGTTGTTAGACTTGATAGATTCCTTGCCTCTCATAATTGGAAACTTCTAAATGCCTCTTTGTCCCTATCTATCCTTCCATTTTTTGATTCTAATCATTTTCCTATCTCTTTAGTGATTGATCTGCCTCACTCTTCTACCCCCATTCCCTATAAATCTTCATTCAAATTTGAATCAGTCTGGTTTAGGCATCTGTTGTTCCACTCCCTCCTTAAGCACTGGTGGCTTACTACCCCTTCAGTGGATGGCACTAAGATGTTCAATTTCTTATAAAAACTACAATATATCAAGACTCTGATTAAGGCCTAGAATTTTAATATTTTTAAAAATATCTTTGAACAAAAGTCTCAACTTGAAAGGGATTTGTCTGTTGTCAATCAACACATTATTTCTTCTAGGTTAGACCCTCAATCATATGCTTCTCAAAAATGCTTGCAAAATGAATTGGCTGAACTTTGTGCTCATGAAGAGGAATATTGGCGTCATAAATCTTGGGAGTATTGGCTTTAGTTGGGTGATCAGAATACCAAGTTTTTCCATGCTTCTACTATGCATAAAGTAGCTGTAAAAACAATCTTTTCCATCAAGGATTCTTCTAGAAATATTCTCACTAATCCTGAGGATATTAGAAATCAAGCTGTTAAGTTTTCTCAGATCTATTGGCCTCTCCTCCTTCTCCTCAACCTTCTGATGCTCTTATGGACCCATTTTTCGATGCTATTCCCACCTCTATATTAGATCAAGATAATCATAGTTTAATGGCTCCTTTTACCTTGACTGAGGTTCAAAATGTTGTTTTCTCCATGGCTCTTGATAAAGCTCCTGGGCCTGATGGATTTACTCCCCTTTTCTTTCAAAATGCTTTGGATGTCATTTGCTTTGATCTTTTGAATGTTATTGAAGAGTCAAAATGAAACTCTACCATGGTAAAGTCTTTTAATTCAATGAATATTGTCCTCATTCCCAAAGTTGATGATCCCCAATCATTTGCTGATTTCAAACCTATATCTCTCTATAATACCATTTACAAAATTATCACTAAGGCTATTTATATCCATCTTCAACATATTATCCCTACAATTGTCTCCGTAGAATAGGGAGGTTTTGTTCCTCGTAGGGATACTTTGGATGGGGCTATCCTTGCACATGAGACCCTCCACTCCATTCAAACTCATTCAATTTCATCTTTTCTAGTTAAACTTGATATTATGAAGACTTATGATAGGTTAAGTTGACCTTTCCTACTAAAGGTCTTATTGAAATTTTATTTCTCCAAAAAACTGTGCAAGTGGGTTATGGCTTCTATTACTAGTGCCCATTTCTCTGTCTTAATAAATGGTTCAGCCTCAAGATATTTCTCTGCAACCCAAGGTGTTAGGCAAGGTGATCCTCTCTCTCCAATTCTTTTCATCATTATAGCTAAAGCTTTGAGTTGTGCTATCACTGCTTCGCATTTTGCCAGGTTATGGCTTGGTGTCTCTATTCTAACTACATCGGTTGTGGTTACCCATTCTTTCTTTGCTGATGATACCCTTCTTTTTGGTATGGCTTCTGTTCTTGAAGCTGGTCACATTCACAAACTACTTGATTCTTATTGTTTGGTATCTAGCCAAAAGATCAATCCTCAGAAAGCTAAAATCTACATTTTTAATACTGAATCTTCCCTTACTTCTCAAATTAAGGGGATCCTTGGTTTTTCTTCTAATGAGCTTCCTTTGACCTATTTGGATGTTCCTCTTTTTGTTGGGTCCAATAAAGCCATTTATTAGCAGTCTGTTGTTAATCAAATTCAGTCTAAGGTTTTGTCTTGGAAGGCTAGATGGCTCTCCCTTTCAAGTCGAAGTTTACTTATAAAAACTATCTTATCTACCATTCCTAAGTATTACTTCTCAGTTTTGCTTGCCCCTAAATCTATTCTTGTTCAGATTGAGAAATTAATTAGGGACTTTCTTTGGAATGCCAATATGACAGGTGAAAAGAAGCTTCCTCTTATTTCTCTTTCTAAAATGGCTACTTCCCCATTGATTGGGGGTGTAGGTCTTCATAATTTGCATGCTCGTAACTTAGCTTTTGGTGCTAAGCTTGTTTGGAAACTCTTTTCTCAACCTCATATTAAGTGGTGTAGGTTGATGTAAGAAAAATATCTTGATATTTTGGATCCTTCTAGAATTCTATCAATTTTGGATCCCCCTAAAGGTTCAGCTATTTGGAACTTCATACTTAAGTCTCATCATATCATCACATCTTCCATTTCTTAGGAAGTTCATGATGGTGAATCGGTTGATTTTTGGCTGGATTCATGGAATGGTTTACCTCCACTTTCTTCTATTCATCCCTTCCTCCATATTTGGGAGATTGCTCATTCTCATTGGGGTTCCAAGTTGGTCAACTATGTCTCAGTAGTTTCTATGTATTTTGGCTTGATTTCTCTCTTCTTCCTATTGACCCTCAATCTACATCTTCTACTAATTCATTCTTAACCCAAAAATCTATTCTTTTTCTCCCATTCACCTGATTAACTTTTTTGGTGTCCCTCTCCTGATGGTAACTATTCGGTTAAGTTGGGTTATGACTTGGTCAATTCCAACCAACTTTCCAAATCCAAACAACGAGCTTATTCTCTTTATTGGCATAGTTCTGTCCTTCCAAAAGCTGGCTTTTTTTCATGGTTGGTTTTGAGGAATTAGGTTCTTACTAGTGATAGATTATCAAGACTTAATATTACTAATGTTTCTTTGTGTGTCTTGTGTAACCAAGCTCTTGAAATAGTGGACCACCTTTTCCTTAATTGTCCTTTTTCTCAAGATTGTTGGACATTTGTTCTTGGTAAACTTGATTACTCCATGCCACTTCCTCTAAAGGTCTGGGACCATTTTCAAGCCTAGCCAACTTTGTACCCCAAATCTATGTTTGCATGTATATGGATATGCTCTACATCTTTAGTTTTATGGGCTATTTGGTGGGAATGGAACAAAGGTATTTTTTGGAATTCTCCCTCTTCTCTAGATTCAGTCCTTAATAAACTTCTCCATTCCATTGTTGAAGTGAAAAATGCATATACATGCAAATTCAAGGGGGATCATTGATTCTCCTCTTGGGATAATGTTGTTTTTAAAAATTGGGAAGGCTTAAAATTCCCTTCCCTACTATTTCCTCTCTATCCTAAGGATAGACTTTAGGCTAGGGCCTCTATTAAATGGTCCCTTCCTTAGCATGGATTTGTCAAACTTAATTTTGATGGCTCCTCCAAAGGTAACTTGGGCAATTTGGGGATTGGTTATGTCCTTCGTGATCATCATGGGACTAGCTAATTTTTTGAGGCTCACCCTATTGCTCCTGCTACTAGCAACTTTGCTGAAGCCTTTGCTCTTCTTTAGGGTCTCTCTGTAGCAAAAAAGTTTCAGTTCTATCATATTCATGTTGAAGGAGATTCTTATGTTATCATTAATGCCTATGTTAGGCAGTCTTCCTTTGCACGACACATCCACTATGTTCTTGTTCACATATGGTCTCTTCTTGATTCATTTGATGAGGTTTTTCTTACTCATTTTTTTTGTGAAGGTAACTCTGGTGCTGATTTACTTGCAAATTATAGTTTGGATAGCTGCTCTATTTTCAATCCATCTGACAATGTCACTTTGGACACCTACTTATCAATTTTTTGCTTGATTCAATCTAAATCATCTTAATTACATTGGCATCATACTAGCAATAGTTCTCACTTTTTGCTTTATGACATGGTTTCACCTGGCATTATTCTCATCCTTGCTGACTTTGATTGGATCTTGCCATATCTTTTGCTGCATTTTTTGTACATCATCTTACTCTCCTTCTGCCCTTGGATAATTTCTTTACTCGGCTCCCTCTTGATGTTTTGATTTAGTGAAAGGCCTTTGCACATACACATGCTATTCTCGGGAT
The DNA here is from genome assembly GCA_028749045.1 of Cupressus sempervirens. Classification (NCBI taxonomy): domain Eukaryota; kingdom Viridiplantae; phylum Streptophyta; class Pinopsida; order Cupressales; family Cupressaceae; genus Cupressus; species Cupressus sempervirens. The sequence continues at coordinate 54,039,315 of CM053790.1, read as the reverse complement.
GATTTCTCACTCCAATAATGATTTTGCATGCTTGAATACTGCACTTGGGTCTTTTCTTGCTAGGCCTAGGAGTCCCCCTTCTAATGTTTCCTCCTCATCCTCCTCTGTTATCCCTCCCACTTCCCATACTACTATTGAACCCATCTTGGAGTAGGCTGACCAATTATGGAGCTTGCTATTCTTTTCTCCACAATCTTAGTTTAGTCTTGGAGGGTGATCTACTATATCTATTGCTTCTTTTTCTCTATGATGTCTAGGTTTTTGTCTCCTAACATGCAGGTTTTGGTTCACCTTCTACTGCTAGTTCGATATGCAGCTTGGTGTTTCTTAGCTATTTTTGGACATGTTGATTATTAGTTTGTTTACTATTATGATTCCTTTGTGATGGGAACACAACCCAAGAACCAAATGGACACAACAGAAAAGGGAAATTGTATTGACTGAGAAAATAAGCTAGTACAAACAGTACAGAGAAAATAAACTTCAAAACATGCCCTAAGGGCTTACAATAGCATAAATCTAGAGATAATTTCTCCTTTCAGTACCTCCTCTCAAACTCCACTCCAAATTTCCTTTTACAATGCCAGAAATCTCCTTAAATAGACCCCGGAGGGTTAAGGACTAGGAGTACATTCTAGAAAGTGCTAGTAGGCACCCACCAACCAAATAGAAGGTTCCAGAAGCTGCATTAGAAGCTGGTGCAAATCTAGAAGAATCCAGAAACGGTAACTGAACTTTCGAGAGGCATAACTTTTGAACTGTAGCTCCAATTGATGAACCGTTTACATTTTCACAAATCTCTCAAAGCGCTCTATAGCCCTATGGACAAGCTCTACTCATCCCCCTTTTTTGGCCCTTTTTGAGGTCATTTAATGCCCCTAACCTAACTTTGAAGCATTCTTAGGAGGTCTCCAAAACCTGAAAAACTGCAATAACTTTCAAACCATGGGGCCTTTTGACCTAATTCTTTTTTTGGAATGCTCTCAATCACAATTACATTCATCCAGCCAATTCACACCGTCTAGGTCACCAAAATGATGGCCCAATTACATGCTCCTATTTTTTTGGAATTTTCAAACACATTGATAGTGGAACTGTGAGAGTTGGAACCTTTATTTGTCCCAAATGGGTATCCAAAAATAAAAACACATGAAACAAAAACTAAGTCCATGTACATTTTTTTGGGTGACACAGGATTGCATTTATACCTCTGGATGCTCCTGCATCACTTTGGAATTTCATGTATCACTTGGCATTTTGTATAATTATCATGTAAATCAGGTTTTTGGTGCTTATTATTTCTCTCATGCCATCCTTGGCACATATATTGTAATTGAGTTTGGCCCTCCAACTCTCTTCTTGGGTAGCTCTAGGTATACTATATCTTTTATAATGGGTTATGAATGGAGTTTTCTTTCCTGGTTCTTTCTCCAAGAGCCCCTTTTGAACTAGGTGATTATATTAATATAAATACAAAGTTTTGACAAAATATATGTATATATATTTTTAAAAAAAAGTGATATTGCAATAAATATAATTTTAAATATAAATTAATTAAAATTAAAAATTTAATATATTTGATACAAATATTAATTAATAAAAAACATATTCAATATGATTGAAATTATAGAACATTAATTCATGAATGTAACTCTAGTCCTAAGCCCAACTCTAATCCTGACATTATGTTGAGATTCCAGGATCTACTACAAATGCAATGGCATTTCCTTGTAATAAGGTATATGTTTTCCATATGCAACATCCTCTCATTTATATTAGGCATAGGTCAATGAATAGACATGTCTATTCAATAAACATATAATTAATAATACAAACTTAATTATGTTATATATATAAATATATCAAATAATAAGCTTATATCTCACATACTATTATATTTCATATATAATTTTATATGAATAACCATAAAGTTATCCAACAGAAGCTACTAAACATTAACACTCCCTCTTAGCAAGGGAGGATAAACACAATACAAATATTACACCATTGGTAATATTAAAGATGTCTTAGAAGTTTCCAACCATTTAATATAGCATACAATATCAAGAGTACTGATCTCTAGAATATCAACATATGATGTTCATCAATTTCTCAAACTAGGGTATGATATCACATTTGATATCAAGAGTCTTGATCTCCCAGAATATCAACATCTAATATTCATCAAGTACTCAAAAAACAAGGTTTGATATCACATTTGATATCAAGAGTATTGGCTTCCCAGAATATTAGTGATATTCACCACTTACTCAAAACGTTTTAGATATCACATTTGATATCAAGAGTATTGGCCTCCTAGAATATCAATGATATTCACCACTTACTCAAAACATTTTTAGATACCACATTTGATATCAAGAGTATAGGCCTCCCATAATATCAATGATATTCACCAAGTACTCTAAGAGTAATGGCCTCCCAGAATGTTGAGATGCAAGATATTCACCATTTACTCAATTTATTTCATCTCATTATACAAGTTGATTGTAAGATCATCACCTTACAACAACTTCTCCCAAATACAAGTGATGATCATTTAGAAATCATCACTTCCTCATGATTTACATAGGGGTAGGCCCATTGTCACAAATTATGAACCACAGTCCTCATGATTGTCACAATTTACAGATCACTAGGAAATCCATATCAATATGGTTTACTCCCTCTCAATATGACCAAGATAACAGAGGTTAACTAAATAGCATTCACAATCTTCTCCCTCTCTTTCCAAGGTCACTTCTAATAAACAATCAGGCTCCCTCTAAATCTTAATCTCACTCTTCCTGCATAAAAAATTCTCAGAAGAAAAGATCAAGGCAAATGCTCATAAGAAGGAGACTACTATTATACTCAAGAATAATTTTGCACAATGATATAAGATTATTTCAATGTAATAAAGGTAAAGATCTAATATTAATATATACTTTGAACATATATACATATATATTGAATCTTCTAAGTATATATATTTATTTCAATATCAAATATAATTATATTTTTCATATTTTAAATACCTATCATTAACATATTGATAGTGCAAGGGAGCTACAATATGCAAATATAAAAGGTATAGTATATTACCAACTTACCTTCACTTACCTTAAAGGTGGGTCCCTTCATGTCTCATTTATTTAGATATTTAATAATCATTTTGTTCTTTGAAATGGCATCCCTACCATAATGCAGATATAGATGAAAGTGGTCCCCAGATGCATCTAGACCTGGCACGATTTTCTTATAATTAACATCTTCTAACATTGTATGAATTTCTCAAAAGATTTATCTTCCTTTGATGTTTCTCCTTCTAATCTTGGTTAATATTCTCAAGACAAAGTATTCCATAATAATTTGCGCTTTCTTGGTCTCCAGTGGTATGTAATGAGAACATGTTCCTAGGTACCTTGTTGAGTTCCATATACACCTGAACCAGATGGATGTCCTCCAAGTTTGAATAGTCAGCCACCCAATCACATTCACTGTTGCACTTGGTAATATTCTTTGTGTGCAGAGTCATTGAGAGCTTCTTTCTATGTGGGGTCTGACAAAAACTTATTGCAAGTCACCACAGTCAATTCAATAACAAGTTCGTGCATAGAAGAAAATAATTCTCCTAAAGTGCTTGGTCAATTGATCACTATTGACTGAAGTTGTATTGTTTTTCATCCCTATTTATATGAGGTTTCTTGTCTCTTGTATTCTAGATAATCTTCAGACAAAATTTAGAATCATGTCTTTTTTCCAAGTCTCAAGAGGTTATCCCTAGAATGATCTTACTTGTCATGGGCTCAAATGGAGTGGAACACCAATCCTCTTCTTCAAGACTCATATTGCTCCCCAACTTTCCCATTTCCACCATTGAAAAATTTATGAAGGCCTTCTCTCAACTCAAGTCAGAACAAAATGCTTCTGAGAATGCCACTGAAACACTAGTGGCAGAGCCCACCATGTCCTCATCTAACCTGCATCGTGGTGTGAAATGCAGATCCAAGAAAACCAAGATGCCCATCAATTAGAGCCTCAACATAAAGGAACAAGTTTCAAGTGGAAATTGTTAAGTTTTAATCATCTGATTCACCGTAGGTCTCCTTTCCTAAATGTTGACTGGATACATAAAACACTACCTTCAATAGTGAATTCCAATACATTCCACCCAATCAAAAACTTCCTGCCATCATGGCTATCTAAAAAAACCAATCTCTCATAACATTTGCAATCTACAAAACTTGGCTCTAATACCATGTTGAGATTCTAGGATCTCTTGCAAATGTAATGGCATTGCCTTGTAATAAGGTATATGTTTTCCATATGCAACATCCTCTCATTTATATTAGGCATAGGTCAATGAATAGACATGTCTATTCAATAAACATATAATTAATAATACAAACTTAATTATGTTATATATATAAATATATCAAATAATAAGCTTATATCTCACATACTATTATATTTCATATATAATTTTATATGAATAACCATAAAGTTATCCGACAGAAGCTACCAAAAATTAACACATTAACTAAAACTCTAATCCTAAATAATCATAACCAAATCCTTAACACAACCTTAGCCCTAATTATGACATAAACCTAGACTCTCTTTTAAATTCTATTTATTATTTTCAAAAAGTTGTTTTTCCCTTCAATTTTAAAATTAAATATAAATTTGATTTTTATATTTAAAAAAATTGATATTGTAATAAATATACTTTTAAATATATAATTAATTAAAATCTAATTTCAATATAAATATCTACTATATAAAAAACAAAATTTAAAACCTTTATCATAAATACAAATTAGTTAAAATTTAAAATTCAATATATTTGATATAAATATTAAATTATTAAAAATAAATTCAATACAATTAAAATTGTAAAATATTGATTCATGAATTCCTCCCGCCCTCCCTCCCCACCTCCCTCCTTTCCCCTTCTTGAGATCTATCTCATCTCCCCCCTCCCCATTCTCTGTCTTCATCTCATCTCTTCCCCACCACCTCTTATCCCACTTCTCCCTTTCTACCGACTTTCATCTCTTCATTATTATCTATCTTTTTGGATTATTATTTTATTTTGTTTAAAGTTACCATTCATATTGTCTTAGATTTTAGTTTGATTTGTGGTAATGATTCAATTTGTTTTATCATTTAGTCATTTTTAGAATTCACATTTAAGTTGATTTATTAATAGTTTATTTTATGATTAGGCTTAAATTTGGTATAATGTTTAATTAGCCTTTAGATTAAAGTTTACTTAAGTGTTTAAATTTATTTTAGTGTTAGTGTCATGGTTCTATTTGGTGTAGATTAAGACTAAATTAAATTTATTATTAGAGCTTGATTTTACATTAAATTAGATTCTAAGAAAGGACATTTAGCATTAATTTTTATTGAGCCTTCATTTTCATATTATTTAAGATAATATTTAATTTCATTAATTTGTTAAAGTAGGTTTTGTCTGCTATACTTTGTACAATATTGTATTTTTATGATGTCCACATTGTTTCTTTAATCCAAATTTATTCTCTTGACTTTTTGTTATATTAAAGTAGTGAAAGATGTATTAGATGTAAATTGGTATCATTTTAAAATGTACATTTATATAATTGAAATTTTAGATTTATTTTATTAAATATTAATTTTGTGAATTTTTATGTTGTTTACATATATGTAGATTATATTTGATGGACCCACCCCCAACCCCACCCCTACCCCCTCCATCTCCACCTCCACCTCCACCCCCACCTCCATGACCACCTAGTCCTCCTCCACCACCTACTATAAAATATCTAAGGGAGAGCATTAGGGCAACCTTCACGACCTCATGCGAGATATTCAAACCATCAGGCATGAGCCCCACCCCCCCCCCCCCCCCCCCCCCACCTACTTTGCCTTGTAGATAGTATACAAGGTGTTGCACACTGTATTAATAATTTAGATAGTGGCATCGATAGCTTTAGACTATGGAGGCAAAACATAAATGCCTTCTATTTTGTTGGCCTATCTTATAAAGAAGTCCATCAACTCAAATTAAATAAATAACATTATAAAAGATATTTTGTAAACCCTAAGATGATTCTTGAGATAGGCAAGAAGAGGCCTCACATATCTATTAGATGGTACATGCATCCTCATATATCAATGCACTTTTGGGAGTGGTGGTGGATGGTATTTGACCATCCACCATACATAAATAATGAGGTGCCTAGCTACTTTCTTGAGAAACTATGGATTGAGTTTGAATTGGGTTTGAAACTCAATTATTTTAATATTAGAGCATTTCAAGGGCTTGGTGGAGGGATGCCTCAAGATAGGCCTAGGGAAAAACTTATAGGGAAAAACTTAGTGATAATATGAGCAATGCAAACATCCTTGGCCTCTTTTACCACTTCCTACATCCCAATGCCTCTCCATCATCAAGTAGTGCCATCTTCACTTACTTCAATGAGTGCCCTTTTGGGCAATTTAGCAAAGCAATGGATGTAGGTGGTACATATTTGTCTTGGACATGTTTGTACCAATTGTGGAGGTATATGTAAAGGCTTGCAAGGTAATGATGATGAAACACATGATGACCATGATGCTGAGGGTACTAGTTTTGATGATGAGGCATGCATTGCTCATGGTGGTGGTAGTGATGAGATTGATGTTGAGTCATTTGTTGATCTTCTTTGTGGAGAGGGAGAGAGTTGGGAGTAGTAGGTAAAAAATTAATTTTAAAATTTATAAAGTACATAGTTATTTACTTTTTACATAAATGCATAATTGTATTAACCACATTAATATATATTGATTTTCAATTAATAGAGGATGGATGATACTATTCCTCCTAGGAGGTAGTATAGTCTTTTTTTGAGACCCTTAGACATTGGCATCCCTCAGATGGTATGCACTTTGAATTACATGGTAAATAATGTATATTGAAACTCAAATTTAATAACATGTTCTCATATATTCTTCATATCTTGTTTTGTAGGGATCGTCATCTATTACACCATATGATGCTTGTACAGGTCTTGATCCATCAACCATTGAGGCACAACCCTGAATACCTATGGTATGAACTAAGTTTGAAGAGAAATAATTTGTACTATTTTTATGTACACATTGTTATTAACTTATCTTCAACATTGATTCATGTGGGTGAAAGTACAAAGTAGTGTCACCCTCTGTGATATCATGTAAGGTCACTCCTTTTATGTACCTATCAAATATGAATTCTCTATTAAAACCATTATAGGAGATTTAAATAGATGTGAAGTAATATTTTATGTTGTGAATGTCTTAATAAAAATTTAGATTAGTTGATACATCCATATTTTAATACTCAGTGATTTGAGAACTACTACATTATCTCAAGTGTTTAAACATTAAAATTTCATTAACAATGATATGAGGTGTTTTCACCTAATGACGAGGATGTTGATTATTGGTACCATAATGATTAAGTTATATGTATTGAGATGGTTCATTATGCCCTATTGGTGATGTTATGATGTTTAGGTATATGCATGCCTAACGATGATTATTCTAGTACTTAATCTAAATTAATGAATAAGTTATATGTTATATTGATTATGTAATTACTAATGATTAAATGTGTTTAGAAATGAGAAAGGATTACTTAAATAAAATATTTATGTTTTAAATTATGTGATTTCCCTAATAAGTTATACATATATGTATGTGATTTTTTTGAGCTATTGATGTGTACAATGAGTGTGTAGGATATATTAGCCAATAAATCTAATGAAGAAATTTAATTGAACCCTATGTACCATTTGTGGAAACTAGGGTTAAATCTGATGAAAGATGCAAACCCCATTGTTCGTATTTTATTTGTATCGTAGTTTGAATGAATGCATCATTTTGTAATCTTTAAAGGTTAATGTTTCGTAATAGTGATTTTATAGTGTCACTTGACACTCATGAATTGTATATGCATTCTAGAATGATAGTTAAGGTTAACTGAGTAACCTAAAGATCTAAGTCAGACTAGGTTAGTGACCTTTTTGCTAATCGGTTAGTAATTGAGGTTAATTACCCTAATTAGGATTAGTGTATAATTTGCATGTTGAAGGTTGTTAGAAACTCTTAAAAAAAAATTAGCTTTTGATAGGTCCCTAATTAATCCTAAAGGCCTAAAATCATGAAATCTAAGTAACCAAGGGGTATGGGTATGGGTTTGGAGCATTTTCCACCCCCCTACCCCCTTTTGTTAATTTTTATGGTAACTCAAAAATTCCATTTTTGCTTGATTATGAAAATTCATTGATTTCATCATGGATTGGATAACTTTAACTCCACCTTGAGGTTAGCCTTAGGTCTACTTGAGTTAGAAGCCTCTAGAAATTTTAGGCAAGTGGGAGAGTTATTTCTTTTAGAGGTGGTTGAGTTTAGGATCTTATTTAGAAGCAATTTTGAGAGGGTTTTGAGTGTTCACCCAACCTCTAGTTTTAGAGTGGAATTTAGGATTGAAGGAGAAGGAGAAGGAAGGGAATGCACATCTCAAATTTGTTCATTTGCCATAACCTAATTTTTGAAGGTAAGAATTCTTCACCTCATTTAGTTCATGTTGTGTTTCATGTTTCAGTTTTATTACATCTATATGTATGTGTGTGTTGTGAGTGTGTTGGGAGGGATGGGAAACTAGTTTTCTTAAATGTCTTTCTTTTGTGTTTGTTTGAATTTTTGAAGGGATTGTATGGGAGTATTGGCATTACTCACCCTCGAATAGGGTAGAAGTGGCCATGTATAGGGGAAGGTCTATAGTTGGACTCCAACAGTGTAGAGTCTCTTCTCAAGATGAGAAGAGGGAGAGAGAGTAGGGTGTTATGGGCCCCTACTCATTAGCACAAACCACTTATGAGTTTTGGAATGTAAGAATGGAAGAACAAAAGTTCTTGAGTTTATAGCCTAGAAAGGGCACCTATTTTGGTGTTGTTCCTAATGTCTCCAGTTGGAAAAATCTACCTTCTCCCTAATCTATTTCAATGTCGAACTTGTTGTGCAAACTTAGATGAAAGAAAATGTTTCAACTTGTCTTCTTGTTATGTTTGGTTGTCTCTTGGTCAGTTTTTGTTCTCTCCATGATCACCATGATGTGTTGCAAAAATTGGTAAGGGTTTCCCTTGTTGTGGAGCCAAGAAGGAAATTTAGAATTGTTATTGAAATTCAGTCATGTTGAGAGTTTTCTCCTCGAGGTACTATTCCTATGAAAAAATGTTACATTTAAACTTATTGTTGAAATGACAATAATGTCGGGTTTTCTTCTTGGTTCTTTACTAGCGAAGCCCTTGAATCAAGTGGTTTAATTAAAATGAATAAAAAATGACTGAACCTCATTTGTTGGTAAAAATTGAGTAATATTCCTGCTTATGATATTTTTAGTATTTTAGTTTATGCATATGTTTTCTAGAAATCAGATGTAATGATGTTTCACTTTCCTGCAGTATTTTTATAGTTCAAAATCATATTCATTGAATTGAGGTTAATTAGATAACATGGTAATGTATATTAAGTTTTGCAATTTAAGTTTAAAATATGTTAAAAAAATTCACATTTGATTTGTACTTAAATTTCATAATTATACATGAGTATGAGGAAGTTAAGTAATTCTATTTGAATACATATGTATCACATTTAATCCTATTTTCACTTTAAAAGAAAAATAAAATAAAAAAATTTTGGTGTGTTTTTACTTGTATTTTGGGCATGACATATCAAAGAGGGTTACGATCAAAACAGTTGCAGCCATAACAATTTTGGCTAAACATACATGGCAATTTTGTGTGCCCACATGGCCTATATAGTTTTGGTCAAAACGCTTTTAGCCAAAATTGTTCTGGCTGAAAGCCCATAGTTTTATAAAACCACCGAAAACACTTTGTGGCTACCATTTTCACTGTAGCAATTTCTAGATTTCTTGGAGATCGATCTAGGTGTTTCAATCACGACAGGTTAGTGGCTTTTTCTTCTCTTTTAAAAAATTTTTGAAAGTGTTTTTTGATGAATAAATGTTAATGGTAGTCAAATTAATTATTTTTACATGTTTTATGAGTGCATTATTTAGATTTGTTAATTTTTTAATATATTTAAATTATTTTTTAGATTTGTTAGTAAATTATTTAAAACATAAACATGAATGTAGTCAAACATTAGGTAAAAATGTAGAAAAATATTGGTTAAAATGTAGAAAAATATTAGGTAAAAATGTCAAAAAACATTAGTTAAAAAATGTAGAAAAATATTAGGTAAAAATGTAAATAAACATTAGTTAAAAAATGCAGAAAAGCATTAGGTAAAAATGTAGAAAAACATTAGGTAAAATGTACCTTTATATGAATTTATATGAAATTTAAAAAAAATGTTTAACCCTATAGTTAAATCAAAATCTAATTTAGTCAAGAATTTTTATTTTATTTTATAACATATAATGTGTACACTTAGTTATAATTTAATCAAGAGATTTTTTTTATAGATTAAATCGCATATACATGTACATGTACGAATATTTATTTTTCACATTTGCATGAACACATTAAAATACATTAGATATGGTCTCTAAGATAATTTGTTTTAAAATACATACATTACATGATTGAATAGCACCATACATTTAATGTTGTGTATTTATATGTATGTGTGTTTCAAATTAAATTTAACTTTTAATTATTTTAATTTATACACTTGTATTTTTGTGTGTGTGTGTGTGTGTGTGTGTGTGTGTGTATGCGCACACATGTGCAGATCTCTAGATATTTATTAGCCTTGTAGCTTCACACTCATATCCACATATATTATATACATATATAAATTATGGCATCTAGTTATGGGGATTGTGGTCTTGCATCCTCAAGGGATGCTAGTGTCCATAGAGGGGGTCAAAGTGCTAAGTCTGGCATAGCACATAGATCAACATCCTCCACTGAGGATAGAGAGTAGTTATTTAGAGATGCACTTACCAGGTTATCTTATGCTATAGGGGTTCTGGACTCCTTTCGTTCCTCTTCTACCACCCTCCCTAATAGGGAGAAGATCATAGTAGTGTGAGAGGAGTTGTTTCATATGATTTAGACCATTTAATCATACAACCCTTTTGATGATATTAGTATTGAGACATTTTATTCTTCTTTATCTCATAGTTTCACTAGCACTATGAAGTATAGACAAGTTGACACTAAGGTCTCCACTTCCATGGTGAAGATCATGTTTCCATTTTATATAGATAAAGCTAGAGTTAGAGACTACTCTATGACAAAGTGTACTGATGAGCTCATCACACCATTCATATATCCTCATTGGTTGGCTACTCATTATAGATGGCCACAAAAGGATGAGTTCCCTCTATATTTTTGCAAACAATTGTTTGCAAAATTTCATTTACACCATGATGTTAATTACATAGATTATCCAAGTCATATTGGGTAGGGTTTGGGGAGACTATTAGATAGATTTAGACCCATGGGCACTCCTGCACCTATTAACAAATAGGCAATGGTGGGTCCAAACTTTTTGGTTATGCCGAGAGGTACACAGATGGTTGCTATAGACCAAAGTGTTCCTAATGACACAATCAGGACACAAATTTATTCGAGCATTGCCATTGTTGCCACACAATTGCAAGAGATCTCTTCTGATCAATGTGGTAGATATATATTATGGACTCAAGGTATCGGTAGAGCCACATCATCTAGCATAGGTTTTGATGATGCATATGGGGTAGTAGATATACCTTCTCCACTAGATGTTTTTGTAGTCTCAAATTTGGATGCATTGCATCATTTGGGATCCTATTTAGTATCTGATCTTTTGGATTCATATTGAGAATTATCTACAATCACAAGGATTCCACTTCATGACATCAGCTCTCAGATTAGTCATATTCTTTCATGTACAACATGATCAGAGGGTTCACAAAGGTAGGAGGACATTCATGCACCTTCCACTGCTCCTACTACTACATAGGTCCCTACAACACTAGCCCCAACTACTCAGGACCCTACAACATCCCCCCTTACGTAGGATTTCATAGCTAGATAGCTTGGTCTATTTACCTCTATGCTTTTAGATGACACTATCAACTTGGATGCTGATAATGTTTTATCATTACATGATTCAGATATCAATCAGATCAGAAAAGTATTACATGATGATATGATATTTATATTTCTATATGTTTAACTTTATTTTAATTATGGTAAATATGTCTATATGTTTAAATTTATATGTGTGTGTGTATTTGTGTATGTTTTATAGGGTCTAAGTGATAGTATGTTATGTTTTGGTGATCTCCAGACATTGACAGGTCCTACACATCCTGAGTCTCGGGTATGTTACAATTTAAATATACATTTGATTTATATGTATGATATAATTTATTTACAATTACATAATTTGACACTATCATTTGACACAGGGTTCAGACACAGCTGATAGACACTTTTGGGGACATCTAGGATCAAGAGGGGGATGCAGTGGATTAGATCATGGCCTTTTATTTTATGCATTTTATTTTGGAGATATTTGATATAGTATTTTGGATTTACATGTTTATATGGACACCTTGATGTTTTATATGTTATTTCTAGATACATGTTTATATGGAGACTTTGATGTTTTATATATGTTATTTGGAGGCATTTGATACATGATATTTTTATACATTTGATATGGGTACATTATTCTTCAGATATATTTTATTATATATATGTACATGTCTTAGATGTTATTTCATAGATGTATATGTACATATGTTCATGTTGAATGTGCATGCATGGTTTCAACATTCATATTTTTATTAATGTTTATGTACATGTTATTGATCTTTTAATGTCTTAATCTTTTATGTTTATGTATGTGTTATTCATGTTTCTATATATGTTATTCATCTTAATGCCTTATTCATGTTTTTAATATTCAACTTTACATGTATATGTTATTCATTTTAATTCCTTAATCTAAGTGTAATTAACTATATTTAATGACATGTCTTAAGGGGAGATCCTAAATTATACATAAGAATGTAGATTAATTTAATGTATTTTTTATTTTATAGATGTATGTATAGATGTTCATGTTAAAAGTAGACATGTATGTATTCAATATTCACATTTTTATGTATATGTTATTGATTTTAATGTCTTTATCTAAGTGTAATTGACTATATTTAATGACATGTCTTAAGGAGAGATCCTAAATTATACATAAGAATGTAGATTAATGTATATTTTATTTCATATATTTATGTAAATATGTTCATGTTAAATGTAGAGTACATGTATATAATCAATATTCATGTTTATGTATATGTTATTATTTTTAATGCCTTAATCTAAGTATAATTAACTATGTTTAATGACATTTCTTAAGGAGAGATCCTAAATTTAATATGTTATAAGAATTTAGATTAGTGCACAGGTAAGAATATAACATATACATGTACATAAGAACATATAAAGAGTATGACCTAAAGAATGCATGTTACAACATTTAATTAATAAAAGTTAATACATATAAGAACATAACTTAGATTATATACAAACATAAAGAATGTATATTTTATTTCATAGATATATGTAAATATGTTCATGTTAAATGTACACATGTATGTTTTCAATATTCATGTTTATGTACATATGTTATTGTTTTTAATGCCTTAATCTAAGTATAATTAACTATATTTAATGACATGTCTTAAGAGGAGATCCTAAATTAAATATGTTATAAGAATATAGATTAATGCATAGGTAAGAAAATAACATATACATGTACATAAGAACATATAAAGAGTATGACCTAAAGAATGCATGTTACAACATTTAATTAATAAAAGTTAATACATATAAGAACATAAAGATTATATACAAACATAATGAACATGTATCATATAAGAACAAAAAGATTATATACATAGATACATAAGAGCATTAACAATCAATAAGAAAACATAAACAATGTATATAAATATGTACAAATTTACTAAAGGGGTTGTCTTAAGGAGAGGTCCTAAAAGGTGGTACTAAGGGGATCTCCTAATAGGTGGTCTTAAGGGGAGGTTAAGTAATAGGTAGTCCTAAGGGGAGGTCTTAAGAGGTTTTCTTAAGGAGAGGTCCTAAGAGGTTGTCTTAAATGAGATATCCATTTCTAATTTAAATAAAAATAACAAAACATGTCTAATTTCACATATCCACTTGATAAATGATCCAATGTATAAAATTTTAAAAAAAAAAAAAATCTTGTCAACATTAAATGTGAAAGTATTATAGTCTAGCTATATAGACATAGCTAAACTAGAGCTCTAGAATAAGTAAATAGGTAAATTAGAGCTCCACAAACATTGTATTGCTAGGATCCTCTCTAGTTTTTATTATCTCTAGAATTTTTTCATGTTCTTCAATGGATAGTTTCCACTTTTGATTTCCACGACATCCTCTTCTTTGTATTGCTTCAAATTATAACTTTGTTGCTATAACATGGTTGCCGTAATGTAAAACTTTTTCTCCAGGCTTGTATTCAATAAATTCAATACCACTATCAATTACCCTTGTTTGTTGATAATATTTTCCTTCAATAAAAACCGATCCAATTGGATATGATTTTCCATCAACATCTATAGTTCCTTCTAGCAACTTGTGTTTTTCTTTTGTGCATCTTAAAAGATAATAGTCTGCATTTTTTGCATTATCTGGTCAGGCTTGAACTGCAAAAATATCTCCTACATTTATATAAAAATAAAATAAAATTAATTTTAAAATGAATATATACATATATAATAATTTATATATATGTATGTATGCACATAAACCTACCATAACTAAATCAGAAATGTGCTCATAATCAGTTGAATATATAGGATCATGAATGTCAATTTCAATGTCAGCATCTTCAAAAGAAGGCTTTCTAAATATCTTCTTCAAATTCCAATGTGAAACATATCCATTCACAATATTTTCACATACACTCACTATATTGTCCTTAATGCAGTCATCACAAAAACATGTTTTCTCTCTTACTTTAATTACTAGAGGTTTATGGTTTCCTGTAGTCATCAATTGATGTAAACTTTTAATACTAGGAAAAAACTCAAGAATTTGAAAAATACATTAAAAATAAATATAACTTAGTTCATCTTTCACTTCCCAAAAGTAACACTTATTGTATTCAGTATCTCGAGTAGCAAAATGAACTTTGCACCATTCAACAATTTGATTTGCACTCTCTATCATATTCCTTGTATGTACATACAACATGCATATATGTAATTAAAAATATATGCTACTAGTATTAAACATGCACATTAAATGCATATTTACTTGCAAGTTCAAGTTGTCAAAGTGCACACTTTATACATGCTCCTGCTCCATCATGCTCCCCCTTTCCGTGTCCACTTTCAAAGAAATTCTATAAAAACCTAACATTGGGTCTATCATGTTGCATTGCTAACCAATTAAATGATTTTGTAGATTTGAATTGTCCTATGAACATGAAATATGATAAGTAGAAACAATTATCTATGTACATTTATCAAATCAAAATAGGCATGTCCAAATAAATATAAGTTAAAATAAAGTTAAATAAATGTGAAGTTTGTGTACACTAACATGCACATGCATCAGACCAAATCCAGTGCTCTAAAACATTTATTACATGATTTGTAAGATCTTTAGATAACATTGCAAAACAATGAGCCACATAACTCCTATCATGAACTCTATTATCACTAATATAGAAATGAACCTCCTTGATGATGATGCATTCATTTTCATCCAACCTTTCTATCTCATCCTCCTCAAATTGTGCATGTCTATAGGTCACTTGCAAAAATATTGCAACTTATTCAAAATGATAATATTTCCCTTGAAGCTCTATTTGAGGTGCAAATGTCTGATTCTTAGAAAAATCTAAAACTAAAAGTATACAACCATATGGAAAACAATTTTTGGAATCACAAAACAGTTTAGCTTTCCATCGTGCACCATGACAATATTGGATATGTGGATATATCAATAGACAAAACTTGGTCATAAACTCATCATAATGCAATTCACTCTCCTTCAATACAATTTTTTTGGATTCATCTCTGATCTTATTTTGGTATGTCTCATAATCATATCTCATCCATGAAACTAGAGTCAATTCATTAATATTCTCAATTTGCATTTCAAAAAATTTGCATAAATCTCCACAATCTTTACACTAATTCTTTATGCATTGCACTTTGAACTCATCTGAATCTTCTAATTTATCACATAATATGGACTTCAAAAATTATGTTGTACTGCTAGGGATGACCAAATTAGGATCAAGTATTGCCATAAATTTTTTATATGATTGCAAGTCTAGACCAAATTCAACATGCTTTCGACAACAAGAAGTTTTATGCATCTAATTTATGCATACAAAAGAAGGATGCAAACTCTCAAACATTCTCTGACATATTTTGAAATTTGAATATTCTTTCTTGAATGTTTGAAATAATTCACTTTGAGTTATATCTATGAAATGTTTTGGATGTTCAATTTTGGCCCTTGTCTCTTGATCTTTAACTTGTATAGTATCACATATGTTGGAAGAAACATGAGAATGTGTGGTCCAAAATTCAATAACTTGTCTTTTCACATCTTCAAAAATTCTATCTTTTCGAGGAACTCTACAAATATTCACCTAGTTATTCTCAATGTTATCATCTAGCATATTTCTTCTCTTGATGTATCTCTAAACAGTTCTTCTAGATATATGTAGTATATCAAAAATTGCACGTACCTATTTTCTATGTGTCAATTTTCTACTAGATATAATAGTCATCAATGCTCTACGTGCATTACTCAAATCACCTCCTTGAGTTGTGTTGTCAATTTTGTTATAATCATTTTGTAAGTTTTCAACTATTATTTTATTAATATTATGTGTGCAGTTTTTCCTATTATCAACACCCAATAGCTCCAAAATAGGTCTCATATCTTTTCTCCTAAATAACTTGACAAATAATTGTGCCTGTCCAAATATACTTTTATCTTTGAAATATTCATCCCACATGTTCTGACAATGCTTTCTAATAGTGTTATCATTTATCATATGTTTAGATGAAATTTGGTTAAAATTAGTTCCTCATCCAAATCCATCAAATTTTTTATGCCTTCTAATTTGTTTCTATCAGTAGAACTGCCAATTTCTTCATCTTCATTACTTTCATTCTCCTCATGAATCTCATCCTATTCAAGAATTTTAATAGGTTGGTTTTGGTTATGTTTTGTATGAATTTTCATTTTGTCATCTCTTTTCCTATCATATTTCCTTGATCTTTTCTTTTTACTTCCCATTGAATACTTCAATTTATAGAAACAAAAAAATTAATTTAGATTTTAAACACTAAATACTAGCTAATGCTTCAATTTAGAATACATTAAAATAAAACTAAGTAGATAGGAAAAAAAACCTTAACAATATTCAATCCTTTGTAATTTTGAATGAATCGACGAAATAGTTGCTGAAAATGGCTTCAAAAATTGTTATCTTCCAAAAATGCTCTTCTATTTTTTTCTATTTTCTATATTTATTAAAAAAAAGAAAACACAAATCTTATTTTATACATGAAATAGTCAAACTAACTGCTAGTGCTTTGTTGGGACGACAGGTGTTTTAGCTGAAACACTTTTAGCTAAAAGCATTACGATCGAAAGTGTTTCGATCGTAACTATCTATGTGGCATCCTAGGTGGAAACCACATAAGCAAAATTAAGAACTTCTGCAAACATCTTACTTTGAAGGCCAATTTGACCTACTAAATTTTATTTTATTTTAAAATAAAAATATACTTTTGTAGGTCTCAAAGTCAAGATTATGACCATATTAATTTTTTATTATTTGATTATGGATAATATGTTATAATTTGAAAATATTACAACTAGGTATTTTAAGATTCAGGAAGATGTCTATTCAAAAATAGGAAAAAAATAGTAAATCATGTTCAAAAATAATTATTTTTTAATGTTGCACTAGAGGAGAGAGTCTTTTTCAAGAATATGTAATTTTTTTAAAAATATATAGATTTGATGAAAAATGTTTGACAGGAGAAAAAAACTATCAATTTCTAATAACTTTGACTTTGACTAGTTATAACTTGAATAATATTAGTCAAATTTCAATTTTTATTTTTTGGTGCACTGGATATACATGTCAACTCTAACATATTCCATAATCAGACCAAAATATGAAAATTTGCATATATTTGTTTGGTGGGAATAACTCTATATTTTCAACATTTTAAAAAAATTAAAAAATAGACTTTAAAAATTCAAAAATAAATAAAATTTTCACACAATTTTTTTTTAAAAAATTAAAAACATAAACTTCATTCAATTTTACACATTTCATTAGTTTACATCATCTTAAAATTCTAAACACAAATGCCACTTTTATGTCGTTAAAGTTGAAGAGTTTAAATTTTGATATCACTTTTCCTTTATAAAAGGTGACACAAGTTTGTGCTTTTACCCATGTACAATGATGTTTTTTGGTTTTATGAATAGGAGATAGATCGTACTTATCCATATAGGCCTCAATATAGTCTATTTTTGACTCCATCTTTTGACCATTTCAAACATGTCAGTGATCATCATGGTAGCTATCTCTAGACACATCTCCGATACTGACTACTACTCAGGTATGATATATATGTTTTAATTTCAAAAAATTGTAGTGTAAATTATGTACTTTTTAATTTATGTAATTTGTAATTCATGTATATATAATTTTGTCTCAAGGTTTATGTATCCATGATTTTAGGACTATGTTGCCATGAGTGTTCCTAAGACTACAAGACTAAGCCAGATGGAGATACAGACATCATCCTTTCAGGTTAGTATTGTGATTTATATGTACATAATTCATTATGATCTTTATAAAAATTTTAAAATTAATGTATTCTAAATTACATGACCTCACCACTACCACATTTGGTAGCTTTAATAGTGTAACTCCTCCTATTATAGAGCGACACCTATCTCATGTGGTTTTATTTTTAATAAGTTCTAAATATTTAATTTATTTGCAAGCTAGATTTTGAAACACATTTCAAGTAAGCATGTACATATTGTCTTCTTAGGATGTGACATGCAATGCCCCATAGAATATCCCACATGATGAGACACATCATGTTACATAGCATGATCCATCTTAGTTCTCTTCATGTGGAGTAAAGAGGACTGTAGATAAGATAGATTAGGTCTTTGGCACCTTTAGATTATGTTTTTATGACACATATTGTTTACTCTAATAGACTTTATATTAGGATAGTTTACTATATTATATGTATTTTTGGACTTCATAGATCATGTTATGACATGTTAGACCATGTTCTATATTTTTATGACTTCTTCTAATGCTAGTGTATGCAGCATAGATTATTATGTTATCATGTTGTAATTAAGAACCTTTTTTTTTTATTGTGACATATTTTATTCATGTTATGACACATTTTATTAGTATATGTTACATGAACAATAATTTTAATGATTTTAATTAAATATAGGAATGTTAATTTAAACATATTTGAATGTAAAAGTAAAGGAATAATATAAAAGGTCATTACTTGAATTGACAAAGAATTTTAATATCAAGTGCACACCTTTAACTTTCAAATAAAAGTGAACTCCTCAATTTTACACAATTAATATCATATAACTTTTAAAAAATTGAAGTCATATATATGTAACACAATGTGAAGGACATAAATAGAAGTGCACTCCTGTTTTAAATTGTTTACAACATGTTTCGATTTTAAAATAAAAAAATTGGTTCAACACATTTCTTCAAATGAGGTCCTCCAAAATAGATTTTTAAAATAAAAATATGTGTTAATAAAAGAATAAATTAATAAGAGTTATTTTTATTATGTAAATATGTGTAATGTATGGACTCACTATGTGTAATTGCACAAGGTGTTGATGTTTGATCCACCTTAAATATTTAAATTTGCATAGATTGTAAGTGAGACCTAAATAAGAGGTATATATAAGTTCTCTAATTTTCTATTGACAATGCATACATAAATTTGAATTATATAACTACATATATATAAGAAGAGCAAAATAAAGAAAAAAAAATTACATGTATTTGATTTAAATGTACTCATCCCACTATACCATTTGCATCCTCTCTCTTTTGCAATGCATCTATACATTGATATGAGATTATGTTGAAATGAAGAACATGTAATGTTTCAATTGTTATTTTGTCACTAATGTCAAACCTACTACTTGCTGGTAACAAAAAGGCTTAGATTATTTAAGTACTATCATTTGTTTGATTGATGAGGAGGTTTTGATTAAATAAGATAACAAGAGCACCTAGAGGAAAGATTGAGTTATGATATGTAAAAGAAGTACAAATATCAATTAAGATAGTGATAACATAGTGTATTTATTATCTACTTGAGGCTACAAAGGATGAATACACTAAATAATTCTAGAAGAAAAAGTAAGAAGAATTGAGTCCACCAAGCTTGACCAAGTGGATAGTAGGTTCCAAGAAAAGTTAGTGCAAGTTGAGCTAGAAATTAGTTGGAGCTGAGTAAAGTTAAGTTTCAGTGTATATTGACATACACTTAAACTTCACTTTACTTGAGTGCACCAATAAACTTTAGTGTTTCTTGAGTTATCTAGTGGATGAGGAGTGGAAGAATGGTATGGAAATTGAGTAACAATATATTGATGTCAAGTACTAGTATTAATGTTAAATCATAGATTTTATGAATGTGAACTGACTATTTTATTTTCTTGAATTCTATGAAGCATGTGGAAGATAACTATGATGAACTGGTGGCACATAATTCAAAGTAAACCATTTTGAGAAAAATTCAAAGAGGATTAAGAGAGAAGTTTCTAGAGGAACCAAATGGAAAAGTGGGTAGATTCATTGTATCCTACATAATCATACCTAACCATAAAATGAACAATTGGGGCTGAAAAAAAGAAGATATTAAATCTCTATTTATAGAGAGAGTTATTCAAAAGAAAAGATTTTCATGTATGAGAACCAAAGGAAGACAAGGAGTTTAGGGTATTTCTTTATTCAATGGTTGAACATAAGAGATTGCTATTGGAAAAAAAATCAAGAAGGCTTAACAATATGAATGCTTAAAGGGTGAGAAAGCTATCAAAGTTGAACTATGTGAATTCCAAGCAGAATAAAGGACTGAAACAAAGATCTATAATCTACAAGTGATTTTTTTTATTAGATCAAGCCTTTTTGTTACTTTCTAATCATTGTATTATTCTACGGTAAATCCTTTGGATTAAGGTTTTCCTAATAGTCATTTGTAAGTCCTTTAATTGGGTGACATTCCAAGTGAATTATTTAAATTCCTCTAACAAGGTTCACTCCTAATAGGGTGATTGAAATCCTATCACTAGGTCACATTTAACAGTGTGTATTGTAACCTTTAACAAGGTTGGTCTTTCATAGGGAATCACTTTAGAAGAGTGAGAATTAGTAGCATGTTATTGATGGTTTTTTCCAAATTGGATTTCTACATAAAATCCATGTGTCAAATGTGTTATTAAATCTATTATGTTTCATGTTTAAATTTCTACAAAGATGTTTTGACCTAGGATAGTAACCTACAAGATTAGGCATTGTATGATGATGAAGAGTCCTTCCCTTAATACCATAAACTCATAACATGAACAAAGAAACAAAAAAATTGTGAGGATAAAAATGGACTTTTTATTATCACCACAAATGCAAAATTACAGAATTCAAAATTACAATATGCTAATCCAAATAGGCACCTTCATTATAGTAAATCTACAAGACAAAGTTGCAAACTACCACCCATCTTTGTCCTACACAATGTTTAGGCCTTTCTTAAATAAGAAATTTTATACCACCCAAGAAAGTTTTAGAAAATGAAATTTAATACCTAGGGTTGACAGACCCTAACAATACATATAGAGTTAGCCAAATATATCTTTGACAATTATTTTAGATATTTTGGGTAGCCCAATTTTTGAAGGCCATAATTCTCAAACTATTACTCTAATTGGCTATTATAATGACTGTTTGAAAATGCCAACTCCTGATCTATAGGCTCAAAACAATGCTAGTGCCCTTCTATTGAGTTTTTAGACCTCATTTGGGCACTCTAAGGCCTCCAATAGTGAGCCTAATGATTTATTTGAAAATGTTTCCATTGGAAATCCACAATAATTTTTCTGATACTTAAGTTGGAGCAATGAGATTTTTATGGTAGGCTTATAACTCTAAAATGAACCTTCATATAGAAAATGAGAACATTCTAAGCTCATATAAAAAACTTACTAAAAATAGAAAGTTTATAAAAATAGTAATCACCTTGTCTACCAGTCCTTATTAAAATAGAAGAGACTGAAAAGAATCTATTTTTGGATGATGCAAGATTGCTCTCACACCCAAGATGCTCATGCATCGGATACACAACACAATTTTAGAAGTGACTCTGTCACATCCTAGGTGTTCAAAGGAAAACAAAGATAGTTACCTCCTCCCTTACTAGCCATGATGAATCCTCTACTAGCCACCCTTTCCATTTGACTAGGTATTCCTCATAAGTTTTGTTCCTTGTACTTTTTCCAACATGATTATATAGTATCTCCTCAATCTCCTTTATAATACACCATCAAATCTAAAATATCAAATGTTAGTGAAATATTCAATTCAGTAGGCAACTCCACTTCATAAGCATTTCTAGAATCATGACTTTTCATTATCTTGTATGGTCCAAATTTTTAAATCTTCAACTTAATATATGTACCCACTAGAAAATGCTCATTTCTCAAATGAACTATTACTTCATCTCCAACTTGAAATTCTTTATAAATCCTTTTCACATCTACCTTAGCCTTGTATAGTGTATTTATCTTTATGATGTGCTTCCTCACCTCCTCATGGATGTTCTTCAAATGTCCACCAAATTCTTGTGCTTTAGCACTACTAATCTCTCCTTTATCTAACTACCTCAATTCAAAAGCATTCCTAGGACTACTTCCATATACAATTTGGAATGACAATTTATCAATACTCCTATTGATAGAATTATTATATGCAAATTCTGCCTATGGAAAAATAATATCCTATCCTTTTGGCTTGTCTCCAACCAAACATCTCAATAAATTTCTCAAACTATGATTCATAACTTCTATCTATCCATCAGTCTATGGAATGATGTGATGAACTGAACTTCAACTCTATCTTCAACTTATTCCACATTGTACATAAAAAATACACAACAAATTTGGTATCTTGATCTAAAACTATGCTCTTTGGTAGAAAATGTAGTCTCACAACTTCTTTGAAAAAAATCTACTACATGAACAACATCACTACTCTTCTTGCAAGGAATAAAATGTGTCATCTTTGAAAACTGATCAACCACCACACAAATAAAATTATGTCCTCACTATGTCCTTAGTAATCCAAGAACAAAATCTATGTTGACATCCTTCCATGGCTTCTCTAGTATAGGTAATGGCTAATATGTATCCTACTTCACTCCTTTTCCAACTAACATACTCCACAACTATATACAAACTTCTTCACATCTTGCTACAATTGTGGCTATTAATAATTCTCAACAACCAAAGCTATTATTTTATCTTTTCCAAAATGTCTAGCCAATCCTCCACTATGCTTCTCCTTGATGATATTGTCTCTTATTGAACTTCTAGGAATAAATAACTGGTTTCTTTTAAACAACATACTATCTTGGATCATGAAATCCAACCACTTTAACATGTCAAGTGTAATAAGTTCTTTACAAGCCTTCCATGCTTCACCAAAATCAAGATTAACTAAATAAAAAGTACTGAGTTCCTTGAACCCAACCACCTCTATCTGGATTTCTATTAGAAAAAGTTTTCTTCTAATAAGAGCATCTGCAACTCTATTAACCTTCACTCTCTTGTGTTTCAAAACAAATGTATAACTCTACGAAAAATCAACCCACATCAAATGCCTTTGGTTCAATTTTCCTTGACTATTCAAATATTAAAAAGCTTGATGATTAGTCTACCAAAAAAACTCCTTAGGAAGAAATAGTGTCTTCACTTCTTCAATGCTTGAACTATAGCATAAAATTCCTAATCATAGAAAAAATATTTTCTTTTTGCATCATTCAATTTCTCACTAAAATAGGTAACATGTCTACCTTCTTGGCTCAAAATAGGTTCTATTGTAGAACCACTAGCATCATATTCTACTTGAAACACCTTGTTAAAATCAAGACGTGCTAAAACTAGTTGCTTAGTAACCTTTTGTTTCAATAGATTAAAACTCTTATCTACTCCTATAGTTCACTTAAATTCTTTCCTATCCCCTCTCATTGTTCTAGTTAAGGGTCCACAAATACTACTAAAATCTCTTATGAAATTTTTATAAAAACTAGCCAGTCCATGTAAAGATCTTACTTCTATCACATTCCTTGGAGCAAGAAATTCAAGGATAGCCTTCACTTTCTCTAGGTCCATTTTTAGACCTTCTACTGAGATGACAAATCCTAGGTACACCAACTCCTCTATAAAACTACACTTGTCCAGGTACTTTTCTTCCCTCAACTTATCAAACAACTTGGGAATATGGATCAAATGCTCCTCCAATGTCTTACTAAAGATTAAAATATCATCTAGGTAAAAAATGAAAAACTTACCTAGAAACTCCTTTAGTACCTCATTAATGAGCCTCATGAAAGTGCTTGGTGCATTAGTTAGCCCAAAAAGAATGCTTAACCACTTGTATAGTCCTTCTTTTGTCTTAAAAGTAGTCTCCCACTCATCACCTGCTATGATAAAAATATGCTAGTACCCACCCTTCAGATCTATCTTTGTGAAATACTTAGCTCCACTCAAACAATCTATAATATCATCCATCCTTGGTAATGGAGAACTATACATGACTGTGATATTTTTTATAGTGTGAGAATTTGTACACATCCTCCATTGTCCATTCTTCTTTAGTGCTAATATTTCTAGTACAACACATGGACTCAGACTCTCTCAAATCAATCCCTTCTACAACAACTCATGAATTTGTCTATTTAACTCTTCACTTTTTGCTAGTGTCATTCTATGTGCTGCCTTGTTTGGAAAACTAGCTCTTGGAACCAAATCCATCTAGTGACTGATCTTCCTCTTTGGGGGCAATCCATCAATTACATTATCTAATACAATATTAAAAAACTCTCCTAACATATGCAACTTCTACAAGCACCTCCTCTACTTGTTCTTTACTATATTTTGGAATTATAAAAAATCACATATGCTCACACTCCATACCTTTGAGAAACTCATTTCCATCAAAAAAACATATTATGGAAGCACTACATACCTTTTCATATTTATCCTTCAATGACTTCAACTTATGTTTGACTCCATCCTTGGTCAAAGTGTAGTTATTTTATACCCCATCATGTACAACATGCCTATAAAACTACCATGTCTTACCCAAAAACATATGACATATGTCCATAGGCATGATATCACATAGTACATCATCCTAGTAGCTTCCAACTCTTACCTTTCCTAGGCACTACTCATTGACCATGACCTTGTTGTCATCTTACACCCAAGAAATATGATATGGATGTGGGTGTTTCTATCTCTTTAGCTTCAACTTCGTGATCATCATTTCTCACATCAAATTGTCAGTACTTTCACCATTAATTATCACATCACAACACTTATCTTCACATCTCCACCTTGTCTGAAACAAGCTCCTTCCTTGATCAAGTTCATTCTCACCAATTAGTAGGACTATTTTGTTAACTAGGACTTCTCTCCTTTCAACATCTTTAGAATGTGATGATCTAGCATCTTCATCAACATGTGAAACTCTAGCCTAGCCTTCTACTCTTTGGTCTATCCTTCCTTGGTGCTAGGAACATTTAAATGCTCTATGTCCTTCTTCTCTATAGTGAAAACATTTTCCACAGAAACCACATCTTCCATATCCTTGTCCTCTACCTCTTCTTCTCTGATCTCTATTGTTCTAATGATAGAAATGATTGGAATTATTTCCGCTCTAGTTCTAACTGCTACTTCTAGCCTCATCCTGATTATTTTGATCATCATTATGGCATCCATAACATCATCCACTAGATCTTCTAGTGTGACCTCTTCCACTATTCTTGTTATCAAATTTTTTTCTTAGTTTCTCCTCAACCCTTGGGGAAAATTGATATGCCTCCTCAATATTGGTCACTCAAACAAGACTCATCTCATCCTAAATGCTTTGTCATAATCCAAAAAGATAATAGGAAACTTTCTCTTTATTAGCTTCTACATGGCTATTTCTAATGAGAATTGGTAGAACTCTTCAATATACTCTTGAACAAATTTTATCGCTTGCTTCAACTCTTGCATTTTCTTCAATAGATCAAGCTCATAATCCATGGGAATGAATTGTCACTTCATTTTAGCTACCATCTAATCCCATCTAGTAGTTTTTCCTTTCCTCTTCTATTTTGATCCAACTAGATCTCCTACCACTAGATCTTTGCATGACCCATCAGTTTGGCTTTCCCAAACTTGACCCTATCTGAATCTTCAATATCTCCATATTCAAAGTACTCTTCCAATTCATTGATCTAGGTGATCAAATCCTCTAGGTTGAGATTCCAAAAATGTGGGAACATAAAACTTAGGTCTTTTTCCAATACTTGAAATGACTCTAAAAAGCTTCACCTCTTTTGGGTTAAGAACTTCTACTGCATCAAGGTCTGTGTTTCCTTCTTCCTCTTCATTTTCATCCTCACTTTCATCATCTCCTTTGAAAATATTTATTTCTCTATGATTATGTCCTTGCATAACTTACATATGCCTCTAGAGGATTCTAAAATCATCAAGTGTAACACCATCGACTCTTCCACCACTCTCTCTTCATGGAGGCATTTTTTCTCTTCCACTAAAACCCTAGTACAAATTACCTCACAATCAAAAATCTATCTATATGCTCAATGCAAATCATGGTTCTAGTGAAAACTGCCTCACAATCGGTGATTTGTCCACACACTCAAGAACCTAGCTCTGATACCATTTGATGAAGGGTGCTTCCCTTAATACTATAAACTCATAACAAGACCAAAGAAATAATAGAAAATGAAAGAACAAAAATATGGAGTTCTTATTATTGTCAAAAATGCAGAATTACAAAATTCACAATTATAATATGCTAACCGAAATGGGCACCTTCATTACAATAATCTACAAGACAAAGTTGTGAGCTACTACCTAGAGCCATCCTAGACAATGTTAGGGCCTTTCTTAAATTGATAATTTTATGCCACTTGGGAAAGTTCTAGATAATGAAATTTAATACTTAGGGCCGACGTGTTGGAAATCTGATTGAAAAGCTCATTGTTGTTGAAAATCAAAGAGAGAGATTGTTGTAAAAGAATGTTTTCATCATTGTTTTGTCATTGATGTCAAATCTACTATTTGTAGGGACCATATTTTCTTATAAGATCTAAGTACTATCACTTAGTTGATTGATGAAGAGGATTTGATCAAAAATTACATTGAATTTTTTGAATGAGTTGGAAGATAAGGATGATGAGTTGTTGGCATAGAATCCTATGTAAACCATTTTTGGGCAAATTCTAAATGATTATTCAAGAAGTTTATAGAGGACATAGAATATGGGTTAGATGCAATGAATCCTACCTAATCCATGCAAATTGAAATTGAAAAATGGAAGAATCAAGCAAGAAAAGGTACTCCAAGACTTCTATTTAAGAAGTCATAGACCAAGAAGCAAAGGGTTGCTGATATTGCTGCTGTTGAAGAGCCAAATCTATTAAGTGGTTATAAGGGTGTCAAGGAGGAGAGATCTAGGAGAAGGAAGAGCATAGAGGCTATGCTTATATGAGTGGTCATGATGAGATGATTGCACTGATACATTGAGCATAGAGACTCAAGAGGACTAAGCTTGAAAGGAGGACAAGCTATTAAGAGTTGCAGAGATTGAAGGCCAGGCAAGGGTATGAGTTGAGAAGTGATCTAAGATCTATAAGATAAGTTGCATGTTGTAGTTAGATAAAGATTTTCTAATACTCTCTAGAAATTGTATTAGATCTAAAAATCCTATGGACTTAGGTTAGCCTAATAGCCATTTGTAAATCCTTTAATAGGGTGGCATTCAAAGTGAATGTTGTAAACTCTTTTAAATAGGTCCACTTCTAATAGGGTGGTTAAATCTTGTAACAAGGTCACATTTGATAGTGTGTTGTAAGCCTTTAACATGGCAGGTCTTTCACAGGGCATCACTTTAGAAGAGTGAGAATTGAGTAGCATGTTATTGGTGGTTTTTTCCAAATTGGCTTTCCACATAAATCATTGTGTTATGTGTTGATTTCTTATGTATTATGCTTGCATTTTGATTTATAGTAACTTACTGATTAGATAAGTTAAAGCTTGGATAAATGAATGGGTTGAATGTGTTCACTACACTTAGTGGAAAGTTTGAATAAGAATTTTGGATTTGAATAACTGATTCACCCCCCATTCCCCTGCCCCCGCCCCTGCCCCCCTCTCAATTATTCTAAAGCATTTATAACAATTAGTATCAGAGCCACATGTTGATTTAGTTTCAAGGTACTAGAAGTAGAAAGATCAAGATGTCCAAGAGAGAAGTTCCCAAACTCAACAAAGACAACTTTGTTGCATGGTAAAGTCTGATGAAATTGCACCCTAGATCAATAGGTGACTATGTACAAAACTCAATTGGAACAAAACATGTAACTCTAGCAAGACCTCTTATTGCAGATGATTTGAATAAAAAGGAGCATAATCAAGCAATGTTGGAGATTTCCTTTGTACTCAGCTATGCAGAATATGATGACATCAAAGACTATGACACTGCATTCAAGATGTGGAAAACTTTATCAAAAATCTATGGAAGGGATCAGAATGTCTAGAGAGAAAAGAGAGAAACCCTAATTATTTTGTCATTGATGTCAAATCTACTATTTGTAGGGATTCTATTTTCTTATAAGATCCAAGTACTATCACTTAGTTGATTGATGAAGAGTATTTGATCAACAAGATTTAACAAGAGCACCTAAGGTAAAGGCTGAGTTATGATGTTGTAATGAAGTGCAAGGATTAGTTAAGACAATGGTTAATTAATGTATTGATGAAATACTCAAAGATGTAGAGGTTGGTCACACTTAAAGTTATTGGAGGAAGAAGTTGTAACAAGATTGATTGCAAAGCTTAAACTAAGATCATAAGTGGGTACCGAGAAAGTTAGTTAAAGCTAAGAAAATTCTCAATAGAAGCTAAGTAACAGACAATTATAATGTGTGCTAAGTGAAGATAAGGTGCTAAGCATTAAAAAAAATGTAGCTCGTGTCAAGTGATCTTCAAGTGTCGAGCATCAAGAAAAATACAATTGAAGCTGAGTAACACAATATGAGTTGGGCACCAATTTTTTAATAGTGCTAAGTTGCTACATTATTTCAAAAGATGAAGATTTTCCAAATCTAAGCCAACATAGTGTTTACATTGAATTTTTTGAACAAGTTGGAAGATAAGGATGATAAGTTGTTGGCACAAAATCCTATGTAAACCATTTTTGGGTGAATTCTAAAGGATTATTCAAGAAGTTTCTAGAGGAAATAGAATATGGGTTAGATGCAATGATTCCTAACTAATCCATGCAAATTGAAATTGAAAAATGGAAGAATCAAGCAGAAAAAAGTACTCCAAGACTTCTATTTAAGAAGTCATAGACCAAGAAGCAAAGGACTGCTGATACTATTACTGTTGAAGAACCAAATCTGTGAAGTGGTTAGAAGGGTGTCAAGGAGGAGACATCTAGGAGAAGGAAGAGAATAGAGGTTCTACTTTAATGTGTGGTCATGAAGATATGATTGCACTAGTACATTGAGCATGGAGACTCAAGAAGACTAATCTTGAAAGGAGGACAAGCTATTAAGAGTTGCAGAGATTGAAGGCCAGGCAAGGGTATGAGCTGAGAAGTGATCTGAGATCTACAAGATTAGTTACATGTTGTAGTCAGGTCAAGATTTTCTAATACTCTCTAGCAATTGTATTAGATTTTAAAATCTTATGGACTTAGGTTGGCTTAATAGCCATTTGTAAATCCTTTAACAGGGTGGCATTCCAAGTGAATGTTTTAAAATCCTTTAACTAGGCCCACTTCTAATAGGGTGGTTAAATCCTCTAACAAGGTCACATTTGATAGTGTGTTATAAGCCTTTAATAGGTTAGGCTTTTCATAGGGCATCACTTTAGAAGAGTGAGAATTAAGTAGCTTGTTACTGGTGGTTTTTTCCAAATTGAGTTTCCACATAAATCACTATGTTATGTGTTGATTTTTTATGTGTTCTGCTTGCATGTTGATTTATAGTAACTTGCTGATTAAATAAGTTAAAGCTTGGATGAATGAAAGGTTGAATGGGTTCACTACACTTAATGGAAAGTTTGAATAAGACATTTGGACCTTGAATAACTAATTCACCCCCCCTCATCTCAATTATTCTGAAGCATTTCTAAAAATTGGTATCAGAGCCATTTGCTGATTTAGTTTCAAGGTACTAGAAGAAGAAAGATCAAGATGTCCAAGAGAGAAGTTCTCAAGCTCAACAAAGACAACTTTTCTGCATGGTAGAGTATGATGAAATTACACCTTAGATCAATAGGTGACTATGCACAAACCTCAACTGGAATAGAACATGTAACTCTAGTAGGACCTCTTACTATAGATGATTTGAATAAAAAGGAGCATAACTAAGCAATGTTGGAGATTGCCTCTACACTCAGCTATGTAGAATGTGATGAAATCAAAGACTGTGACACTGCATTCAAGACGTGGAAAACCTTGTTAGAAATCTATGGAGGGGATCAGAATGTCCAAAAAGCAAAGAGAGAAATCCTAAGAGGAAAGTTTGATGACATGAAGATGGAGGAAGGTGAAAATGCTACTTAGTACACTACACGAATGAAAGAAGTGGTGAGTGAAAGAAGAAATACCTATCAGCAAATAATTTAGAACTCTACTACCTATCTATGCTATAAGAGTTTCAGCCATCCGAGAGCTAAGGTGTGTATAAGGGAACACACTAACCTTTGAAGGAATAGTGGGAAGACTTACTATATTTGAGCTATCCAATTTTGACAACTACAGACTTGAGAACCTTGAATCTAGTTTCAAGGCCAAGATGAAAATAAAAGATACTAAGGAGGACACATCAGGCAAGAAAAGAAGAAAAGGAAAACATGCATCCAATGATAGCAACATAGATGAGGAAGATGTGGAATAGTTAGAAGCACTACTAGCTAGGAGATTTCATAGATGTAAAGGAAAATTCATAGGTAATCTCCCTGTCATATGTTTTAATTGCAATGAAATAGGTCATATAGCTACAAGATGTCCATAGAAGAACTATAAAGAAGGAAACAAGTATGGGAACAAAAGAGAAGATGACAGAAAAGATTACAAGGAGAAAGGTAAGAGATGCTACTTTTTTTAAGAAGATTCTGTTGGAGTTGATGAAATCCAACTTTGAAGACACCCAAGATCACCTGCATGTGAAAACCTATCAAAGGGAAGCGAAGGAAAGAAGAGCGTGGAGCAAGGGAAAAACCCTAAATGGACATGAGAGAAAAAATATTGCAAACACAAGAAAATATGTATTTGCAATATGCTAAAATGTCTTGTTATACAACGAGGGAGAGACTATTAGATTAGGTGAAAAAATAATCTCTCAAGAACAGCTGCATGCATAAACCTATCACATGGATGAAGCAAAGAACAGAAGCAAGGAAAAATCAAGGAGGCCTAAAAGCTAGATCCATCTTATGGACATGCAAAGAGCAATATCTCATATAATCCAATAAGTGAATAAAATACAAAGAGGTGAATCCTTATAAAGGAATCACGAAACCCAAAAAGGGAAACTAAAGCCTAAAAAAGCTAGGGTTGCACAATATAATTAATAAAATATTAATTATATGCACCTACAAGATAGCTTAAGAAAACTAGAGTAATAGGAAACTTAATTAATTAAATCAAAGTGATTTAATTAATAAGTTAGAACAAATAATTACTCTAACACCCCCCCTTAAGCGAAGCTTGGGAGGAAGCTAACCTAGCACAGCTATGAAAGAGAATTGGGTCCCGGCAACAAGGCCAGATCAGGTACCCAATCACAAAAAAATCTCTATAAAGACGAGAAATAGAGAAAACCACATGGGAAAAAGCCTACTCCAAAAAGAGATAGCAAAGAATGTTCCAGAAGAAGGAACAAAGAGATTAGAAGAGAATCATTGAAGCATGAAGAACTGTAAAACTCTGTCAAAATGTTGATCTGTAGAACCTCCATGGAAATAAAAGGCATGAACCATCAACCAAAGGAACTTCCATGGAAATAGAAGGCATGAACCATCAACCAAAGAAGCATAGAACAACAATATAACCTCCCCTTAAGGCAGGTGAGGTGACAGGCAGCTAAAAAGATGGGCCAAGAATCTCCTACAACATAGGAGCCAAACACATCGAGAGTGAGGTACAAAACACCAATAAAGGCACATGAGGAATTAGAGAAAGAGGGCCTATAAGCGGCAAACAACTACCCCCCCCCCCCCCCATGGCACTTTATAAAATAGTGTGAGTACAATGAATCACAATGATGAAAAGCATCCCGAAATGCAAGAGTGACACTTTATCTCAGTGTATTGCATAAAGATGCTTACAATGAATATCAACAATGATAAAAAAAAACATAAGGCTGAAACAATAGAAGGTAAATCCCAAAATGAAGCAACTGAAGCAACAAAATTGATCTCCAAACCTGAAACAAATAGAATATCTACCAGAATACTAAAATGCAAAAGACTAAATAGGATGTGTTTATAATAGAATCTAGAACAACAACTAGCATCACTAGAAAGAGCACAGAAGGAGCTTTCCAGTGATATAAAGAAGTCCAAAATCAGAGATCAGAAGCTCAAGATACACCTCCCAGAGTGCAAAATAGAAAATTTAGCTTTGATTGCCAAAATTGGCAACCAAACTACATCAAAACCCAAAAAAACCTGTACCGGCATCTCCATCTCAGAACCAGCTTTCTGGTGCATTTTTCAGATTGAAAAAATATGTCAGTATGCTTAAGTTACAGAGAAAAAACCTCTAGGGCCTCTAAAAATGCAAAAAATAGTTTTTTTTTGCATTTTCAGAGGCCCTGGAGGTTTTTTCTCTGTAACTTAAGCATACGGACGTATTTTTTCAATCCGAAAAATGCATCGGAAAGCTGGTTCCAAGACAGAGATGATTTTTTGCATTTTCAAAGGCCTTAGAGGTTTTTTCTCCATAACTTAAGCATACAGACGTATTTTTTCAATCTGAAAAATGCACTGAAAAGCTGGTTCCAAGACAGAGATGCTAGTACATGTTTTTTTGGGTTTTGATGTAGTTTGGTTGCCTATTTTGGAAATCAAAGCTAGATTTTCTATTTTGCACTCTAGGAGGCGTATCTTGAGCTTTTGATCTCCGATTTTGGACTTCTTTAGATCGCTAGAAAGCTCTTTCTATGCTCTTTTTAGTGATGCTAGTTATTGTTCCAGATTCTATTCTAGACACATCCTATTCAGTCTTTTGCATTTTAGCATTCTGGTGGATATTCTATTTTTTTCAGGTCTAGAGATCAATTTTGTTGCTTCAGTTGCTTCATTTTGGGCTTTACCTTCTGTTGTTTCAGCCTTATGTTTTTCTGATCATTGTTGATATTCATTGTAAGCATCTTTATGTAACACACTAAGATAAAGTGCCACTCTTGCATTTCAAGATCCTTTTTATCATTATGATTCATTGTACTCACACTATTTTATAAAGTGCCATTGGGGGGATAGTTGTTTGCCACTTATAGGCCATCTTTCTCTAATTCCTCATGCATTGTCGATGACACATTCCTTTATCGGTGTTTTGTACCTCACTCTCGATGTGTTTGGCTCATGTGTTGTAGGAGATTCTTGGCCCATCTTTTCAACTACCTGTCACCTCACCTACCTTAAGGGGAGGTTATATTGTTGTTCTATGCTTCTTTGGTTGATGGTTCGTGCCTTCTATTCCCATGGAGGTTCCTTTGGTTGATGGTTCGTGCCTTCTATTTCCATGTCCATAAGATGGATCTGGCTTTTTGGCCTCCTTGATTTTTCCTTGCTTCTGTTCTTTGCTTCATCTCTGTGATAGGTTTATGCATGCAGGTGTTCTTGGCAGATTAATTTTTCACCTAATCTAACATGGTATCAGAGCAATATCGCATATCATCCAATAAGTGAATAAAATACAAAGAGGTGAATCCTTATAAAGGAATCACGAAACTCGAAAAGGAAAACTAAAGCCTAAAAAAGCTAGGGTTGCACAATATAATTAATAAAATATTAATTATATGCACCTACAAGATAGCTTAAGAAAACTAGAGTAATAGGAAACTTAATTAATTAAATCAAAGTGATTTAATTAATAAGTTAGAACAAATAATTACTCTAATAGAGACCTCTTATAAAGGCCTCAAGAAATATCCTAGAACAAGCTAGAAGATGTTGGGAGATAAGTATGACAACTAAGAATACATCCACATGAGGTGGAAATTCTTCAAACAAGGTGAGAGCATAAGTATGAATTAAGAGAACAAACTCCTGTATTATCAACAACTTATAACACACTCTTAGACTACAACTAATAAATGAAATGCATTTACCTAAGTAAGCTTAAGTAAATAGAATAAATAATTAGTAAATTAATTATTTACTCTAATACCCCCCCTTAAGTGCAACTTAGAGAAATGCCTTAAGCTCACAAAACTAAGAAATGTAGAATGGGTCCTAGCAATGAGGCCATGCTAGGTACCCATGTACAATGCAAAGAGATGCAACCTCTAAAAATGGGGAAAGAGAGAAAATCACATGAGAAAAACCCTCCCCCAAAAAGAGGTAACCTAGTGAAGAACTGAAGAAGCCTCCAACTAGGGGAATGTCCCTTAAAATAGGAACAAGGAGTGATCATGAAGAGCATCACTAAAGCATGAAGAAGCTACAAAATTTGCCATTAGAAAGAATTTTTTTGATTTGAAGAACCTCCATGGAAGAAGATGGCATGAACTGAGTGTGTCTATATGGTATATGATCCATCTCACCGAAATGCATAGGTAGCTAGCTAGTACAATCGCCTTGTATATAGGATCAACCACTAAATATATAGCTCACACTAATGAACCATCAAACCAATGATGCATTAGAACAACAACACAACCCCCCTTAATGTAGATGGAGTGAGATGATAGGCAATTAAGAAGGTGGGCTGAAATCTCATGCAGACAAACCAAGAACAACGAGAGAGGAAGAGGTATAGACACCTATAAAGACACGATCACACTGATGCTACATGGGACTAATGTAGTGGAAGGGACACTCACTTGACAAAGGGAGAATGCCTAAAATAGCGAACAACTATCCCCCATGGTGCTTTATGAAAATAGTGCAAGTACAACTGACTCAAAAACAACATTCATGAACCCGAAATGCAAAAGTGACACTTTATCTCAGTGCGATACATAAAAGTGCTTAGAAATGATGTCTAAAATAATCAAAATTGAAAAAAATCTGTAAAAAAACATAGTACAGCCCAAAACAAAGGAAACCATGCCAGGAAAATGATCCTCGGGCCTAAAATACTCAAGATATCAACCACAGAGAAAAATGCAAAAAATATGATAGAAAGAGCATGAGCCAAAATCTAAAGAAAAGGACTATATTTCTAAAAAGGTGACAAAACTAGCTTTCCAAAAATATAAAGTTTTCAAAAAATTGACATGGGATGCAAAAGATATGCATGTCGGAGTTAAAAACAAAACTTTGGACTTCAACTAAAAAAAGGGGCAATAAAAATACATCAAAACCTTAAAATACCTACACCAATGTCCTTTTCTTGGAACTAGCTTTTTAGCACTTCTTTCAGATGGGAAAAATACCTTTGTATGCTCAAGTTATGGCCAAAAAACTCAAGGTAGGTCCAAAATGACCCTGGAGATGTGCAAGCAAGGTATCCTGATGCAGTGTTGATGTCATGCTGATGTCAACATTTCAAGACGAAAAATTTGATAGCCAGGGGGCCATCGCAACAAAAAAGACTACCACATGGCAGTGTCATGTGGGATCCACGTGGAAGAGTGGGCTCAAAATGGTGATGTGGCAGGGTCTAGATGGCAAAGTGCCATGTGGCACCCATGCCACATGTCATCCTAACGCATTTCCAAGTGTTTTTGACTGTGCAAAAAATCTTCCAATGTGGTTGCTGAGTAAGAAAATGGAGTACAAGTCTGACAGGGCAGCAAAGAGGTAGAAATCACTGCTAGAGGTTGAGGAAGGTGGGGGCGCCTGACGGCAGTCACTGTTGGGTGGCCCACTGGTGGTGGCCGAGCTGCAATGCTATCATGGTGGCATGACCACTGTAGGCTACATACTGGCAAGGCTTTGGTGGCATAGTGGTGGCCGCCCAGTGGTTGCTAGGCAGTGCACTTGAAAAGTATTTTTTTTAATTTTATTTTTTAAAGTTGCAATCGTACGATTCATACGGAGAAGCCCTCAAACCAAAAAAAAATTCTTCCTAGAGCTCTGTAGCCAAAATTGGAAAATTTTATATGAATCCTAATTGCAAACAGCCTTTTAGATCCAATGGTAGCATCCATTTGGGCCCAAAGTGCTCCAAAAAATCATTTTTCTTTCGATTTGAAGAAAAAATGCACAAACAAACTTAGATTTGTGACTTCAAATCATGGCTTCAAAAATCCTTCAACCAAGAAATAGCAGGGAGGATCTGATAACATATTGGAGTTGATGAAATCCAACTTTGAAGATGCCCAAGATCACCTGCATGCAAAAACCTATCAAAGGGAAGCCAAGGAAAGAAGAGCATGGAGTAAGGGAAAAATCTTAAATGGACATGAGAGAGAAAATATTGCAAACACAAAAAAATATGTATTTACAATATGCTAAAATGTCTTGTTATACAATGAAAGATATACCTCTTATGAAGGCCTCAAAGAATCTCCTAGAACAAGCTAGAAGATGCTAGGAGATAAGTGTGACAACTAAGCATACATCCACATGAGGTGGAAATTCCTTGAACAAGGTGAGAGGATAAGTATGACTTAGGAGAGAACAAATTCTTGTATTGTCAACAACTTATAACACACTCCTAGACTACAACTAATAAATAAAATGCATTTACCTAAGTAAGCTTAAGTAAATAGAATAAATAATCAATAAATTAATTATTTACTCTAACAGATTCTGATGAGAATGATGATGAAGTAGTGTATTTAGCCATGAAGGATGAATTAGACAAAGATGAAGATGAAGCAACAACATTGGTTACTTGTGTGAACAAGAATGACAAGTGCATCATAGATAGTGGATGCTCACATCACATGATAGGAGATAAAAGTAAGTT
This sequence comes from Cupressus sempervirens, assembly GCA_028749045.1. NCBI lineage: Eukaryota > Viridiplantae > Streptophyta > Pinopsida > Cupressales > Cupressaceae > Cupressus > Cupressus sempervirens. The sequence continues at coordinate 54,001,791 of CM053790.1, read as the reverse complement.
CATTACCTTTACTCAATATGATGGAAATAGTGTTAGATTTGGTAATGATGACCCATGTCAAATCAAAAGAAAAGGCTCTATCAAACTTACAGAGAAAATTTCATGTGATAATGCATGCTATGTTGAGGGATTGAACTAAAACTTGTTGAGTGTATCACAGTTAGGCAATGTGGGTTGCAAAGTTGAATTTGAAAACAAAACTACCAAGATCTATGACACTGATGGAGATCTAATAGGAAAAGGTGAACAAAGTAGGAGTAATCTATTTTACTTAGATATGGAAGATGCAACATGTCTTATTGTTAGACTTGATGATGTGTGGTTGTGGCACAAAATGTTTTTTCATGTTAACTTTGATAATCTGATTAGCATCAGCAAGAAAAAGAAAGTTAGAGGGTTGCCCAAGCTGAAGAAACTTGAAAACACAATGTGTAAACAATGTCAGCTAGGGAAAATGACTAAGTCTACTTTCAAAAGAGAACCATACACTTCCAATGAAGTACTATAGTTAGTCCATACAGACTTATGTGGCCCAATAGAAGTGCAAAGCTTCTTAGGAGATAGATACATAATGTTATTTGTAGATGATTATTCCAGATGATGACTACTATGTACTTAAAGTAAAAATCTAATGCATTCCAAAATTTCAAGTGATATTTAGCTAGAGTTGAGAAGGCATTAGGAAAGAACTTGAAATGCCTAAGGCCAGACAGAGGAGGTGAGTTTACATCAAGAGAGTTTGAAATATTCTTCAATAACAAAAGTATTAAAAGGAAAAGATTAGCACCAAGAACTCCACCACATAATGGTATTTCTTAAAAGAGGAATAGGTCAGTGATTGACTGTGCTAGAACCTTGATGATGGAGAAAAATGTTGCGCTAAAGAACTAGAGAGAAGTTGTAAGTATTGCAGTCTATACACTAAACAGGTTTCAAGTCAAGAAAGGTACAAATGCAACACCTTTTGAATTATGGTATGGCTATGCACCTAATGTTAAACATTTCAAAGTATTTGGTTGTAAATGCTATATTCTAAAAGATACTAGAAATGGAAAGTTTGATACAAAAAGTGATGAAGGCATATTCCTTGGGTACTCCACTAGAAGTAAGGCATATAAGTGTTTGAATACTAACACTAACAAAGTTGTGGAGAATGCAAATGTAAATTTTGTTCAGCATGTAGAAGTTCCAGTTGATAAGTCAAAGAAAATAGAGGATTATAGATCATTTGTATACTTCTATGAAGGTATGATAGTTGAAGACAATACTGTGAATCAAGTTGGGAATCACCAAAAAACTTTAGTTGCTACAGAGTCACAACCAATGAATGTTGAGCTACATTCAGAAGCCGACCTGTAGAATGCAGAAAATGTACATTCTTATTCTAAAAATAGTATGCAAGAAAGGAATGATGAAATGCCAGATGAAGAAGAATGAAGTGACTCTAAAGCTAAAGGATCAAACATGGAAAGAAGGACTGAATCCAAATTAGCCAAGTATCTGAGAAAACATCACCCTGTAGATTAAATCATTGGTGACAAGGATGTCAAACCAATGACAAGGAATAGGCTCAGAAGTGAATCATTTTTGTTGAGCAAGGTTGAACCCAAAATAGTGAAAGGTGCACTACAAGATGATGACTGGTATAAAGCCACGGAAGAAGAGATAGATCAGATTGAAAAAAAAAACACAACTAGATGGATTTGTTGATGAGAAGAACAAGGACATGGTTTGCAAGCTACACAAAACACTTTATGGATTGAAGCAAGCACCTAGAGCATGGTATGAAAGGTTGCACAAATATCTTGTGAAGATAGGATTTGAAAGAACATATGACAACAACAACTTGTACATCAAAGATGAGGAAGGTAAAGATATTTTGATATAAAAAATATTTGTTGATGATATAATATTTGGAGGAAACGATGTTTTATACAAAGATTTTGTTGATCAAATGAAGCATGAATTTGAGATGTTAATGTTTGGAGAAATCAAATTCTTTGTTAGATTATAAGTACATCAATTGAAGCATGGTATATTTGCAATCCAATCCAAATACATCAAGGAAGTACTCAAAACATTTGGGATAGAAGACTCAAAGTCAGCTAGCACACCAATGGCAACAAGCCATAAACTATCCAAGAATGATGAATCTACTGAAGTAAACCAGACATTGTATAGGTCAATGATTGGAAAGCTACAATATGTTGTACATAGTAGACCAGATATTGCAGTAGATATTTCAATAGTAGCAATATTTATTGCCAATCCTAGAGAAAATCATTTAATGGCAGTAAAGAGAATATTAAGATACGTGAAAGGAACTGATGACTTTCATTTATACTACAAGAGGAATGAGAAGTTTGAACTGAAAGCCTATACTAATGTAGATTGGGGAGGTAACATTGATGATAAAAAAAGAACCAATGGAGGAGCACTTTTCTTAGTTGGAACAGCAAAAAGAAAAGTTGCACCTCACAATCCACTACTGAAGTTGAATATGTGGCAGCTACTATAAACTTCACCAATATTGTATGAATCTAACATTTTCTACAAGGTATGAAAGAAGAAGTAAATGATCCTATGACACTATATTGTGATAATACATGTGCCATTAATATATCAAAGAATCTAGTAATGCATGCTAAAACTAAGCATATTGCAATCAAGTATCACTATGTAAGAGAGCTGGTGAAAGACAAACAAGTGAAGATGGAATATGTTAGCTCAAAGGAACAAATTGCTGATATCTTCACAAAAGAACTAGCAAAAGATGCTTTTGAGTATCTTAGAGGTAAGTTAGGGGTGATACCCTAGCTAAGGCTACTTGAACCAAAAAGCAAGTATACCCTGCATCAAATAAGCTAAATGTTGCAGATTTTATACTTTGATGTAGAGGATGTTCACTTTGGGATCCATGCCTAAAGTAGTAGAAGTGCTGAAATTTCAAATCAATCACAAGAAAGGTGATAGAGGGAGACATTGAATAAACCCATAAAAGCTATATCTACATATTAAGATGCTAATATGTCTTTGGCATTGTTATCAAAGAGGGAGAAGTAGACAACTAATCAACAACTATTAAAGATAAAGAATCAAAAAAGAGGGAGAAGATATTTAAAAACTAATCAAACAAGATAGAAGGAGAAGTTGTAAGATGTTGATCAAAATAGTAGGAGTTAAGCAATACTAAGGGAGAAACACAAAGAACAAGGACATAGTAGCAAAGAGGGAGAAGCTGAAATGAAGCAATCAAAATAGTAGAAGGAAATGTGATGTTAGAATTTACTTTTTTGCATTTGACTCACTATTCTAACCTAGCTAGCATTTGGTTGAATAGTTTAGTTTGATGGTTGATCAATTTCATTTTCCATCAATACCAAAGAGGGAGATTGTTGGAAATCTGATTGAAAAGCTTATTGTTGTTGAAGATCAAAGAGAGAGATTGTTTTAAAAAAATGTTTTCAATAATTGTTTTGTCATTGATGTCAAATCTACTATTTGTAGGGATGATATTTTCTTATAAGATCCAAGTACTATCACTTAGTTGATTGATGAAGAGGATTTGATCAAAAATATGTAACAAGAGTACCTAAGAAAAAGGTTGAGTTATGATGTTGTAATGAAGTGCAAGGATCAGTTAAGACAATAGTTAAGCAATGTATTGATGACATACTCAAAGATACAGAAGTTGGTCACACTTAGAATTATTGGAGGAAGAAGTTGTAACAAGATTGACTACAAAGCTTAAACTAAGATCATAAGCGGGTGCCAAGAAAGTTAGTTGAAGCTGAGAAAATTCTCAATAGAAGCCAAGTAATAGACAATTCTAGTGTGTGCCAAGTGAAGATCAGGTACTGAGCATCATAAAATTTCTAGTTGGTGTCGAGTGATCTTTAGGTTTTGAGCATCAAGAAAAACACAGTTGAAGCCGAGTAACACAGTATGAGCCGAGCACCAATTTTTCAATAGTGCCAAGCTACTACATTATTTCAAAAGTATTAGGATAAAACACAGACAGAAATAAAAACTACATGCAAATATAACCAATAACAGAAAATAATAGAACACACAAAAATGAACACAAGGCACCAAGATTTAACGTGGTTCACCCAATCCCTAGGCTACGTCCACCAAACAGCAAGTTCGATCTTATTACAATCCAGTGATTACAACCTGATTACAATCCGTAATCCCTTATAGCTCAATACCGCCGCAAGAACCAATTTTGTATCACAACATATGAAAAAATACCCAACCCTAAGCCCTTTTATACAAGTATTAAACCACTTTAGGGTTATAACATGTCAGCCATATGTCGGCCATAATATGTCGGCTACCATGTCGGCTACTGCCCAAAAAAAAATCTTTCAGGGCGATGCCCCGAACCCCACTATTGATGAAGTATGTACATTACTTTCCTGATCAGTCACCACAATCTAACAATCTCCCACTTGGGGATTGATCAGGCTCCACACTAAACAACAATCTCCCACTTGGAGATTGATCCTGTAGTAATACCACTACCACATTGGGCTCCCACTGGATCAAACTATCTTGGACTCTACTGTTCTTTTATTCATGTTCAGTCCAAAAGACCAACCGAAGCTAAAGAGGAGTTCAGCTTCTCCCTTGTTACAACCTTTGTCAACATATCTGCTAGATTGTCATTGGTATGTATCTTCTCCAGCTTTAACTGTCCATCCTCCAAAACTGACCGAATGAAATGGTACCGCAACTGTATGTGTTTGGTCTTAGAATGCAGAGCTGAATTCTTAGCAAGATGAATGGCACTCTGACTATCTGTGAACAAATAATTATCCTTCTAAGGATGTCCCAATTCTTCCAAGAACAACTGAAGCCATATCATCTCTTTGGCTACCTCTGTAGCAGCAACATACTCTGCCTCTGTAGTGGAGAGAGCATTAATCTTCTGTAACTTAGAAACCCAGCTCACGGCTACCCCACCAACAGTAAAGACATAACCTATAGTACTCTGCCTGGTATCAATATCCCCAGCCAAATCTGAGTCAACAATGCCCTGTAAATCAATAGTAGAGTCCCCAAAGTGTAAACACTTATTGGATGTTCCTCTCAAATATCTGAGAATCCACTTGACAACATTCTAATGCTCAAATCCGAGATGACTCATATACCTGCTAACGACTCCCACTGCATGTGCAATATCTGGCCTAGTGCATACCATAGCATACATCAAACTTCCTATAGCTGAAGCATAGGGTACCTTGGACATCTTATCCTCCTCTTCCTGTGTCTTGGGACACATCTCCTTAGTCAATTTCAAATGACCAGGTAAAGGTGTGCTGACAGCTTTAGCATTCTCCATAGAAAAATGTTGCAACACCTTCTCAACATAATCAGCTTGAGATAGCATCAATGTTCTGTTCTTCCTATCTCTGCAAATCTTCATACCAAGGATTTGTTTTGCTACCCCCAAATCCTTCATAGCAAATGCATGTGCTAATTGGCGTTTCAGCCCCTTAATATGATCCATGTTAGACCCAACTACAAGCATATCATCAACATATAAACATAAAATAATGTAGCTATCATCATCCAACCTCTTAAAATAAACATAGTAATCTGAATGACACCTATTATATCCATGCTCATGCATAAAACTATCAAATTTCAGATACCATTGCCGAGGTGCTTGCTTCAAGCCATATAAACTTTTCTTCAATTTGCACACTAAGTTCTCCTTACCTTTGACCTCAAAACCTTGTGGCTGAGCCATATATATTTCTTCATCCAAATCACCATGAAGAAAGGCTGTTTTAACATCCATCTGCTCTAAATGCAAATCTTCAGTAGCCACAAGACTTAAAACAGTACGAATAGAAGTCATTTTAACAACAGGAGAAAATATCTCATCAAAATCAATTCCCTTTTTCTGTGCAAATCCTTTTACAACTAACCTGGCCTTAAATCTTTTCTTACCTCCTTCATCTTCTTTCAACCTATAAACCCATTTATTCTGTAAAGCCTTTTTACCTACAGGAAACTTGCACAAATTCCATGTCTTATTTTTCAGCAAAGAGTCCATTTCATCTTTCATTGCAGACTCCCACTGAATCTCAGTATCCACCTGCATAGCTTCATCATAACTTTCAGGTTCACCAGCATCAGTAAGTAAAATAGAATACAAAGAGGGAGAAAACCTTTATGGAGGTCTAATTTTCCTTGTTGATCATCTAACATTCACTGGTGTGTGTGGTATTTGTTGTTGCAGTTGTTGCACATCATGAGGAATGGCTGGAACATCAGCTTTTGGAGTATCATCCAGCACTACATAATTATCTTCTTTCTTCTCATGTTGCTGCAATAGATCTTTGTACAACACTTTCTCATTGAATATGACATCCTGACTTCTAATAATTTTAAGATTTTCAAAATCCCAAAGCCTATAACCAACATCATTTATGCCATATCCAACAAAGACACATTTCTTCGATTTAGCTTCTAGCTTGGTTCTATTTTCAGAGTCTATATGAGAAAAAGCTTCACAACCGAAGGTCTTGAGAAAAGAATAACTCACCTTCTTACCAGTCCATGCTTCCTCTAGAATACCACAGCCCAAAGGAGTAGAGGGACCTCTATTAATCAAATATACTGCAGTATTGACAGCCTTCGCCCACATGTGTAAGGGCAACCCAACATGCAACCTCATGCTCCTTGCACGCTCCATTATAGTCCTATTCATGCATTCAGCCACTCCATTTTCCTGTGGAGTCCTTGGAACAATTTTTTGTCTATGAATACCATTAGTGGAGCAATAATCTTCAAATTCATGACTGCAATACTCACGAACATTTCTTAAAAGTTTGAAATACATCAGATTTCTGTCTAAGGAAATAAACCCATACTTTTCTAGTTGCGTCATCAATAAATGTAACATAATAATGAGAGCCACCAAGGGAAGATGCCTAAGCTAGTCCGCATACATCTGTGTGCACAAGCTCTAATTTCTCCTTTTTGTTTTCCTTCCTAGTCTTTACAAAACTCAATCTCTTTTGTTTTCCATACACACAACTTTTACAGAAATCCATATTCACACATTTCAGACCTGGTAAAACTTTCTTTGAATGAAGTACTTTCATACCTTTCTCACTCATGTGCCCAAGTCTATTGTGCCACAACGCTGTATCAGAATCAACAGCAGCTACTTGTTCTCCCTACTCAACTGCAGTAATTGTTCCTGAATATTCATTTTTCTCTAAAACAATCAAAGTAGAAGGAACAATATGACCTGTACAAAGATATAAGGTGCGTACTTTCACACCTTTTGCTACTACAAGGGAACCTTTTGAAACCTTCCAATTTTTATCATTAAAAGTAACTACACAACCCTCATCACCAAGTTTCCCTACTGAAATTAAATTTCTACTTAGTTTTGGAACATGTCTTACCTCATGTAGTAGCCAATAATTCCCATTCTGCAACTTAATCTTAATTTTTCCCTTTCCAACAATCTGACAGGGTTCATTATCCCCCAAATAAACAAGCCCAAAATCCCCTTGGACATAATCAATGAAATAACCTCTATGAGGTGTAGCATGAAATGAAGCATCAGAATCTAAAACCCATGAATCATCAACACTCTCTAAAGATAGAAGCAAAGCATCCTCTTCAAATTTTTTACTTACCACATTTGCCTCCTTGTCTCCATCTGATTTATCTCCTTCATTTTTCTTTCGATTCCAGCAATCTTTCTTTTTGTGCCCTAGTTTCCCACAATACCAGCAATCATTTGGTCCTCTCAATTGAGACCTCCTCCCCTTTGACTTTCCTCTTGATTTCCCACGATTTCTAGAGTTACTTCCTCTTTCAGTCATTCTGCCCCTTCTTTGTGCATTTAAAGCACTTCCTAATGTAGATCCACCTGAGGATTTTCTACGAGTTTCCTCACTTAAAATAACACCGATCACATCATCATATTTTAGGGTACTAGATCCAGAAATAGAATTACTCGCCGCCATTACCAAGCCATTCTAGCTTTCAGGCAAAGAACACAAAATCAAGAGAGCCCTAATTTCTTCATCAAAATTGATACCCACAGAAGATAATTGACTAGTAATAGTATTAAACTCATTTAAATGATCTGCAACAAATCCACCTTCTGCCATTTTCATATTAAATAAATGCTTCATGAGAAATACCTTATTTGAAGCGGAGGGCTTTTCATATAGTGTTGCTAGAGTTTTCATCAAATCTTCTGTCGTCTTTGCTTTTGTAATATTAAATGCCATCAATGGTGCCAAGCATAACCGAATGCTTTCGAGTGCCTTTCTGTCCAAAAGATCCCATTTAGCCTCTAACATAGTTCCCTGATTCTTGGCTTTTCCTTCCAACGGCTTCCATAAATCCTTCTGATATAAATAGTCTTCCATTTGCATCTTCCATAACTAGAAGTTCTACCCATTAAACCTATCAACCCTCAACTTACCCTCATCTGCCATCGCTCCCACTCAACTGTGAGACTCCCACTTAATCGTGAGACTTTCCTGCAGAGGATAACTGAAAGAAAACCTTGCTCTGATACCACTTGTTAGGATAAACCACGGACAGAAATAAAAACTACATGCAAATATAACCAATAACAGAAAATAATAGAACACACAGAAATAAACACAAGGCACCAAGATTTAATGTGGTTCACCCAATCCCTGGGCTACGTCCACCAAACAACAAGTCTGATCTTATTACAATCCAGCGATTACAACCTGATTACAATCCGTAATCCCTTACAACTCAATACTGCTACAAGAACCAATTTCGTATCACAACATATGAAAAAATACCCAACCCTAAGCCCTTTTATACAAGTATTAAACCGCTTTAGGGTTATAACATGTTAGCCATATGTCGGCCACTATTTATGAAGTATGTACAGTACTTTCTTGATCAGTCACCACAATCTAACAAAAAGATGGAGATTTTCCAAATCTAAGCTGACATAGTTGTTACATTGAATTTTGTGAACAAGTTGAATGATAAGGATGATGAGTTGTTGGCACAAAATCCTATGTAGACTATTTTTGGGTGAATTCTAAACGAAACATAATATGAGTTAGATGCAATGAATCCTACCTAATCCATGCAAATTGAAATTAAAAAATGGAAGAATTGAGTAGGAAAAGGTACTCCAAGACTTCTATTTAAGAAGTCATAGACCAAGAATCAAAGGGGTGCTGATACTATTTCTGTTGAAGAACCAAATCTACAAAGTGATTAGAAGGGTGTCAAGGAGGAGACATCTAGGAGAAGGAACATCATAGAGGCTTTGCTTCTATGAGTGGTCATGAAGAGATGATTGTACTAGTACATTGAGCATGGAGACTCAAGAGGACTAAGCTTGAAAGGAGGACAAACTATTAAGAGTTGCAGAGATTGAAGGCCAGGCAAGGGTATGACCTGAGAAGTGATCTGAAATCTACAAGATAAGTTGCATGTTGTAGTCAAGTCAATATTTTCTAATGCTCTCTAGAAATTATATTAGATCTAAAAATCCTATGGACTTAGGTTGGCCTAATAGCCCATTGTAAATCCTTTAACAAGGTGACATTCCAAGTGAATGTTATGAAGTCCTTTAACCAGGCCCACTTCTAATAGGGTGGTTAAATCCTCTAACAAGGTCACATTTGATAGTGTGTTGTAAGCCTTTAACAGGGTAGGCCTTTCATGGGGCATCACTTCAGAAGAGTGAGAATTGAGTAGCATATTACTGGTGGTTTTTTTCGAATTGGGTTTCCATGTAAATCACTATGTTATGTGTTGATTTCTTATGTATTATGCTTGCATGTTGATTTACAGTAACTTGTTGATTAGATAAGTTAAAGCTTGGGTAAATGAATGGTTGAATGGGTTTACTACACTTAGTGAAAAATTTCAATAAGACATTTGGACCTTGAATAACTGATTCAACCCCCTCCCCCCTCTCAGTTATTCTAAAGCATTTCTAACACAATAGACCTTAACAATACATATAGAGTCAACCAAATACATCTTTAACAATTATTTTAGATATTTCAAGTAGCGCAACTTCAGAAGGCCATAACTCTTGAACCATTTCTTTGATTGGCTATTAGAACCACTTTTAGGAAATTCCAGCTCTTGATCTATCAGCTTGGAATAGTGCTAGCACCCTTCCATTGAATTTTCAAACCTCATCCAGGCACTCTAAGGACTCCAATGATGAGCCTGAATATTTTTTACAATTTTTTTCACTAAAAAATATGCAATAATTTCTTTGATACTTAAGATGGAGAAATAAGATTTTTATGGTAGGCTTATAACTCTAAAATGAACCTTCATATAGAAAATGAGAACATTCCAAGCTTGTATGACAAACTTACTAAAAATAGCAAGTTCCCATAAATAGTAACCACCCTATCTACTAGTCCTTATTAGAATAGAAATGACTAAAAATAAAATATTTTTGGGTGATGTAATATTGCTCTTATACCCGAGATGCTCTTCATCAGATGATCTAATGGATGCATACATATTAAGTTTTTATGGATATGGGTTTACTAAGCTGTGAAAAGTTTTATTTGTACATGTGGACCTTGGATAATTGATTCAAGCCCCCTCTTAGTTATTCTAAATAATTCCAACAATTGGAATCAAAGTCATCTACTTAAGAGGACTAGTTTGAAGGTACTAGAAGAAAAAGATCAAGATTTCAAAAAGAGAGGTACCCATGCTTAACAAGGACAACTTTCCTACTTATAAAAGTTTGATGAAGCTACACCTAGGAGGTCTTGGAAATCATGCACAATCTACCATTATCATAGAGGATGTCAATCTTTCTAGAGCCCTAACTACTGAAGATCTTAAAAATAAGAAAGAACACAATTAGGCAATGTTAGAGATTGTCTTTTCCCTAAGTTATATTGATTTCGATGATATCAAAGGTTTTGACAATGCAAAGAAGATGAAGGATGCTCTTCACACCATTTATGAAGGAGAAAAAATATTCTAAGAGCCAAAGCTGAAAGTCTTAGAGGTAAGTTCAATGATATGAGAATGGAAGAGGGTGAGAATGTTGCTCAATATTGTTCTAGAATAAAAGATGTTGTTAATGCTATAAAAGGAGCTACTAGTATTATTGATGATGATATTGTATTGAGTAAAGTATTGAGAACATTGCTACCCATTGAAGCTATTAGAGTTATTTCCATATAAGAGCTGAGATGTATATCGGGTTCTAACCTGACTCTTGAAGGTTTGGTAGGTAGGCTCACTACCTTTGAGCTTTCTAATTTTGATAATTTCAAACCTAACAATGTTGAATCTACTTTTAAAGCTAAGATGTCATTGACAGAACTTAAAGTGAAGAAGGAAAAGGTCAAATATGTTTCTAGTGATAGTGATGTTAGTTTTTGGTAATTGATCAAAGAAGTACTATACATACTTCATAAATTTGTGTTGGCTATTATTCACCAATTGGCTATTATTCTTCAATTTATGGCCGACATGTTGTAACTAATTTTAACCCTAAAGCAGAAAAAATACTTGTATAAAAGAGATTAGGGTTAGGGATTCTCATAAGGTGTGATCTGAAAATTTCTTTTTGCAGTGGTATTAAGCTATATCGGGTTACATATTGTAATTAGGTTGTAATCAATAGATTGTAATAATATTGGACTTGCTATTTGATGGATGTAGCCTAGGGATTGGGTGAACCATGTTAAATTTTGATATCTTGTGTTCTCTTCTATGTGATCTATATTTTTCTAATATTGTTATAATTTGCATGTAATTTTTATTTCTATCCATGGTTTTATCCCAAAAAGTGATATAGATAAGGAGAATGTAGATTATCTTAAAGCTCTACTAACAAGGAGACTTCACAAAGATAAAGTAAATTCAAAGGTAAGTTACCTATCATGTGTTTGAATTGCAATGAGGTTGCTCATATTTTTGTTAGATGTCCAAAGAAGAACAATAGAAGTGGTGACAAATACAAAGGTAGAATAAATGAGGAAAACACTGATTACAAATATAAAGGCAAGAATTCTTGCTACATTGTTGAAGATGAAACCAAAGATGGATTAGATGATCATGATGATGAAGGGGTATATGTTGCAATGAAGGATGAATGTAACAAGGATGAAGCAACTACAATGGTGTCTTGTGTGAACAAAATATGATAGCTAGATCATGGGCAGTGGGTGTTCACATCACATGATTGGAGATAAAAGTAGGTTCATTACCATAAATTATTATAATAGAAATAGCGTTAGATTTGGTAATGATGCATCTTGTTCAATAAAAGGATAAGGATCTATCAAACTCATAAAAAATATTTTATGTTACAATGCTTATTATGTTTAAGGACTCAACTATAATTTTTTGAGTGTGTCACAACTGAAAAGTCGAAGTTGTAAGGTTGTTTTTGAAAACAAGATAGCTAAGATATATGGCACTAATGGGAAACTAATTGGGAAAGGTGATCAAAATAGAGGTGATCTATTTTATCTTGATATGGATGATGCTACTTATCTTATTTTAGAATTTGTTGATGTGTGGTTATGGAACAAGAGATTATGTCATGTTAATTTTGATAACTTGGTTAGTATCAATAATATGAGAAGAGCCAAAGGTCTACCTAAATTAGAGAAACTACACAATATAAGTTGCAAATAATGTCAGTTAGGCAAGATCATAAAATCTAGTTTTGAGAGTAAGATTCACACCTCTAAATGAATTTTTTAGATTTTTCATACTAAATTGTGTAGAACAATTAATGTGCAAAGATACAAAGGTGACAAGTACATTATGCTATTTATTGATGATTATTCTAGAATGATGACAAATATGTTTTTGAGATAGAAATTTGATGCTTTCCAAATGTTTAAGTGGTACTTATCAAGAGTTGATAAGGAAATAAGTAAAATCCTGGAATGTCTGAGATTTGACGAAGGAGAATTTACATCAAATGAGTTTGAGATGTTCTATAATGATAGAGGAATCAAAAGAAAAACATATGCACCTAGGGTCCCTCCACAAAATGGAATTATTGAAAGGAGGAATAGATCTATAATGGACTATTCTACGACACTCATGATGGAAAAGAATGTTGCTTTGAAATATTGAGAGAGGACGTACATACAGATGTCTATACCTTGAACCATGTGCAAGTCAAGAAAGGTACTCATTCAACACCTTTTAGATTATGGTATGGATATTCACCCAATGTAAAATATTTTAAGGTATTTGGAAGCAAGTGCTATATTCTTGAATATTTCAAGAATGTTAAATTAGATGTTAAAAGTGAAGAAGGTATATTCCTTAGCTATTCCACAAGAAGTAAAGATTATAAGTGTTTAAATACTAACACTAAAAAAGTTGTGGAAAGTGCAAATGTGAAGTTTGATGAATATACAAAGGTACATGAGGCTGAACCTATGAAAGAACTAGAGGAATACAAATATTCTGTATACTTTTATGAAGGTATGCTTGCTGATGAAGATTTTGTAAATCAAGTTTCAAATAAAAAACAAGTTTCAGTGACTAATGAGTCACATACAATGAATGTCAAGTTTCATTCAGGAACCAAGCTAGAATCTAGTGTCAAGTTATAGAATATAGCTAAGACACATTATGTTTCTAAGATTAGTGTGCATGAAAGAAATGATAAATTATCTAATAGTGAAGTACATATTTATTCAAAAGTTCATAGACTTAATAAGGAAAGAAGAGTAGGACCAATATTGCCAAAGTATGTCAAGAGACACCACCCTACTTAACAAATTATTGGAGATAGAAATGCTAGACTAATGACAAGGAATAAGCTAAGAAATGATACATATATGCATGAACCTAAAATAATGAAATATTCCTTAGACAATGTGGACTAGTATAAAGCCATGAAAGAAGAGATTGAATGGATTGAGAAGAACAAGACATGGACTCTAGCTCCTAGACCAAAAAATAAGAATGTGATTGGAACCAAGTGGGTGTATAGAAATAAGTTAGATGAGAATAGTGAAGTCATAAGAAATAAGGAAATATTAGTTTACAAAGTGATGTAGGAGCATCCTAGGTGTAAGAGAAATCTTACATCACCCAAAAAAATATTTTCTTTTAGTCTTTTCTATTTTAATAAAGACTAGTAGACAGGGGGTTGCATTTTCTAGGAACTTGCTATTTTTAGTAAGTTTGTCATACAAGCTCAAAAAGTTCTCATTCTTTACATGAAGATTCATTTTAGAATTATAAGCCTACCATAAAATTCTTATTGCTCTCACTTAAATATGAAAGAACTTATTAGAGATTTTTGATGAAAATTTTAGGAGAAAAATATTCATGCTCACCATTGGAGGCCTTTGAGTGTTTGGATGAGGTCTAAAAACTCAATGTAAGGGTGCTTGTGGAGTTATGTTCCTATAGATCAATAGTTAGTGTTTTTGAAAAGTGTTTATAATATCCAATCAGAGAAATGGTTTGAGAGTTATGGCATTTCAAAGTTGGGCTACCCAAATTTTCTAAAATAATTGTCAAAGTTGTATTTGGATGACTTTATATATATTGTTAGGGTTTGCTAGCCTAAGGTATTAAGTTTCAATGTCTAGAACCTTCCCAAACAACATAAAATTGCATATTTAAGAAAGACTTGAACATTTTCTAAAACTACTCTACTTGTAGATTAGTGTAATGAAGGTGCCCTTGTGGGTTAGCATATTATACTTGTGAATTATATAATTCCACATTTGTGTTGATAATAAGAAGTCCATATTTTTTTCTTGCATTTCTTTTTGTTTCTTTTTTTATGTTATGGGTTTATGGTGTTAAGGGGAGCACCCTTCATCAAATGGTATCAGAGCTAGAGTTCTTGAGTGTGTGGATAGATCATCGACTATGAAGCAATTCACACTAGGACTGCAGTTTGGACTAAGTGTGTTTATAGATCACTACTTGTGCGAAAATTTTCACTAGAGTTTCAATGAAAGCACTAAAATACCTCTACAAAGAAAGCATGGTTGAAGAGTTGTAGGTGTTACACTTGAGGGTTTTAGAGTCCTCCAAAGACAAATGAAAGCATTGGAAGAATAAATGTGTAGATGCATAAATTTTCCCATAAGAGATGAAAGTGAGAATAAGGATAAAGTAGAAGAAAATTTTTAAGTAGAGGTAGTTCTAAACCCAGAGGAAGATAGGCTTTTTAGGGCCATCTCCAAGATCGGAAAAAACCCTAAGTTTGAGGTTCCAACATTTTCAAGAAATCTTTAGCCAAAGGAGTTGATCAATTGGATCAATGAATTGAAGGAGTACTTTCAGTATGATAATATTGAGGATCTTGATAGGGTCGATTTTGCATAGATGAAATTGAAGGGACATGCAAAGCTCTGGTGGTAGGAGGTATAGTTGTTGTTAAATAGAAAGAGAAAGGGAAAAATCACTAGATGGGATTAAATGATAGCTAAACTAAATCAATAATTCATTCTCATGGATAATGACCTTGATATGTTGAAGAAAATGCAAGGGTTGAAGTAGGTGGGAAAATCTATTCAAGAGTATACTAAAGAGTTCTATTGAGTTCTCATTAGAACTGACCATGCAAAAGATGATAAGGAGAAATTGGCATATTATCTTAATGGGTTAAGGCTAAGTATTTAGGAAAAGTTAAGTCTTCTTTGAATGAACAATATAGAGGAGGCATACCAATTTTCTGTAAGAGTTGAGGAGAAACTGAGCAAGAAGTTTGACAATAAGAATAATGGAAGAGGTCCTAGTGGAAGATGAAGTGAATGTTCTTATGTAGGCTATAATGATGATCAGAAGAAAAAGGATGAGCCTAGAAGAAGCAGTCAGAACTAGAGGGGAAAAAATTCCAATTATTTTCAAGATTAGAAAAATAGAGATTAGAGAGGAAGAGTTAGAGGAAAAAGATCTAGAAGAGGAGGCTTTCATGGGAAATTCTTTCACTACAAAGAAGAAGGGCATAGAGAATTTGAATGTTCCCAACACCAAAGAAGGATAGATTGAAGAACACAAGGCCAAGCTAGAGTTTCACATGTTTATGAAGATGCCAGATCCTCACATTATAGATATGTTTAAAGAGGAGAAGTCCTAATCAATAGAAGAGTCCCACTAAGTGGTGAGAAATGAACCTAATCAAAGAAGGAGCTTATTTCACACAAGGTGTAGATGTGAAGATGAGTGTTGTGATGTGACCATTGATGGTGGAAGTACTAACAATTTGGTGTCAGAAATGGTGGTCAAAAAGATGAAGTTAAAGAGGTAGAAACACCCACATCTATATCATATTACTTAGGTGCAAGATGATCCAAAGGTCATGGTCAATGAGAAGTGTTTAGTGAAGTTCAAGATTGGAAGCTACCAAGATGAGGTACTTTGTGATATCATACCTATGGACATATGTCATATGTTGTTGGGTAGGCTATGGCAGTTTAATAGGCATGTTATACAAAATGGGCAAACAAATACCTACACTCTGACCAAGGATGGAGTGGAGCATAAGTTGAAGCCATTGAAGGAGAAAGAAGAAAAGGTATGTAGTGCTACAAGAATATATTTTATTGATGGAAAAGAGTTTCTCAAAGGTATGAAGCATGAGCATATGTATTTTTCGATAATTCCAAAATATGTTATAGTTGTAGAAGTAGATTTATGATCAATAATTTTATGCTATAGTTCAAGCATTGAAGAAATAGAGACACTATCTTCTTCCTAAGGAGTTTATTTTATATACTAGTTATCAAGATTTACAATATTTCAATAGTTAAGGAAAACTAGACCAAAATAATTTGAAGTGGGTTCATTTTTTGTAGAGTTATACATTTTTTTTGAAACAAAGGAGTGGGAAATCTAATAGAGTTGTAGATGCTCTTAGTAGAAGACAACTTTTTCTAATAGTAACCTAGATAGAAGTGGTTGGGTTCAAGGAACTCAATACTTTGTATGTAGATGATCCTAATTTTGGTGAAGTGTGGAAGGCTTGTACAAAACCTCTTACACTTGTCAAGACAAAGTGGTCAGATTTCATGATCTAGGATAGTATGTTGTTCAAAAGAAGTTAGTTGTGCATTCCTAGAAGTTCAATGAGAGAGAATCTGATCAAAGAGAAGCATAGTGGAGGATTGACTGGGAATTTTGGAAAAGATAGAACTATAGCTTTGGTTGTTGAGAATTATTATTGGCCATAGTTGCAATAGGATGTGAAGAAACTTTTACACAATTACAGAGTATGTTAGATGGTGAAAGCAGTAAAGTAGAATACAAGATTATGTCAGTCATTACCTATACTAGAGAAGCCATAGGAGGATATTAGTATGGATTTGGTTCTTGGATTATCAAGGACTTAGAAATGGCATGACTCTATTTTTGTGGTGGTTGATAAGTTTTTAAAGATGGTATATTTTATTCCTTGCAAGAAGACTAGTGATGTTGTTGATGTGGCAAAATTATTTTTTAGAGAAGTAGTGAGACTACATGGTCTACCAAAGAGTATAGTTTCAGATTAGGATACCAAATTTGTTGGGTATTTTTGGCATACATTGTGGAAGAAATTGAAGATGGAGTTGAAGTTTATTTCATCATAGCATCCACAGACTGATGATAGACAAAAGTTGCAAATAGGAGTTTGGGAAATTTACTAAGATGTTTGGTTGGAGACAAACCAAAAGGATGGTATCTAATTTTATCTAAGGAAATATTTTCATATAATAATTATATCAATAGAAGTATTGGTAAATCACCATTCCAAATTGTATATGGGAGTAGTCCTAGAAATGCTTTTAAATTGAGGTAGTTGGATAAAGGAGAGATAAGTAATTCTAAAGCAAAATATTTTGCTAAACATTTGAAGAACATCAATTAGGAGGTGAGGAAGCACATCATAAAGATGAATATATAGTATAAAGCTAAGGCAGATGTGAAAAGGAGGTTTAAGAAATTTTAGATTAGAGATGAAGTCATGGTCCATTTGAGAAAGTAGCATTTTCTAGTGGGTACATATAATAAACTAAAGATGAATAAGTTTGGACCATGTAAGATAGTGAAAAGGCATGATTCTAGAAATGCCTATGAAGTGGAGTTTCCTATTGAATTGAATATTTCACCAATATTTAGCATTTTAGATTTGATAGAGTATTATGGAGGTGATGCAAATGAAGTTATATAAGGGTAGTGGAGTATCCTGATAGCTAGTTCAACTACAAAGGAGACTAAGGAGATACTAGATAGTCGTGTTGGAAAAACTATAGGGAATAAAACTTATAAGGAATACCTAGTCAAATGTAAAGGGAGACTAGTAGAGGATTCATCCTATTTTTCCTCTAAACACATGAGAAGTGATGAAGTCACTTCTCAAACTACCCCAAGTGTCTGATGTAGGAGCATTTTGGGTGTAAGAACAATCTTGCATCACCCAAAAAAAATTATTTTCTTTCAATCTTTTTTATTTTAATAAGTTCTAGTAGACAGGGGGTTACTTTTTTTGGGAACTTTCTATTTTTAGTAAGTTTATCATAGGAATTTGGAATATTCCCATTTTCTACATGAAGGTTCATTTAGAATTATAAGCCTACCATAAAATTTTCATTTCTCTAGCTTAAGTATCAGAGAAGTTATTGTGAATTTTTTTTGGAAAATTTTAGAGAAAAATCTTTAGGCTCACTATTGGAGGTCTTAGAGTATCCATATGAGGTTTGAAAGCTTGAAAAAAGGGCTCTTGTACTATTTCAAGCCTATAGATCAAGAGCTAGCATTTCTAAAAAGTTATTATAATAGCCAATCAAAGTAACCGTTCGAGAGTTATGGCCTTCCAAAATTAGGATACCAAAATTTCTAAAATAAGTGTCAAAGATATATTTGGCAGACTCTATATGTATTGTTAGGGTCTATCAATACTAGGTATTAATTTTCAATGTCTAGAATGTTTCTAGGTGGCATAAAATTACTTATTTAAGAAAGCCACAAAAATTGTCTAGAACAGCTTTAGGTGGTAGTTTGTAGCTTAGTCTTGCATATTACTATAATGAAGGCACGCATTTGGGTTAGCATATTGTTCTTGTGAATTCTGTAATTCTACATTTACAATGATAATAACTAGTTAATATTTTGTTCTCACATTTGTTGTTGAAATCTTGCAGTTGTTGCAAGATTGGAAGGATTGAGAACTCTTCTTTCTTACTCTACATACAAAGGTTTCAAATTTTATCAAATGGATGTGAAATCTACATTTTTGAATGGCATATTAGAAGAAGAGGTCTACTTCCTTAGTATTGGTAAATATCAAAATGTCATCTAGATGTAAAATCACAAATTTACTCAAGAATATTTTTTCAAAACCTCATTCATTAATCTCATAAGAGTACTAGCTAAATTAGTTA
This sequence comes from Cupressus sempervirens, assembly GCA_028749045.1. Taxonomy (NCBI): domain Eukaryota; kingdom Viridiplantae; phylum Streptophyta; class Pinopsida; order Cupressales; family Cupressaceae; genus Cupressus; species Cupressus sempervirens. The sequence continues at coordinate 53,982,409 of CM053790.1, read as the reverse complement.
AACCAAAGGGTATAGCAACCACTCATATAAACATTAATTAGTTTTAAAGGAGTTTTTCATTCATCCCCTTCTCTAATTTTTATATGGTGATAGTGACTTTTCAAGCCAATCTTGGTAAAATACTTCATCTACTCAAAATATCTATTATGTCATCCATCATATCACTACTATATTTGGGCATGAATCATGATGGTAGGCTATTGAAATTACAATGGCCACCCATCGCCCAAGTGATGGTACCATGAATTGGATTCCATCAAATGGGCATCAGACTTTTGTTATCACAAATTGTGATGGCAAGGGGTTCCATCACAATTGTAATAGATAAAACTATCATAACTTGGAAGAAGGCAAGGGCAATAGTTTATCTTCATGCCATCCCAATTGCAATACTAGACCATCACAATTATGACAAATCAATCTTCTAGTCAATTGTTGCAATTGTGATAGTTTTGCAATAGTTGTGGTGTGGGAGTGATGACTATCCACTGGGACAAACTATTGCAAGTGTGATGGGTTTGCGACAATTATGATGTGGGAGTGATTACTATCTATTGGAACAAGTTGTCATAATTGCAATGGGTAGCTAAATTATTTAAAAGAAAATTGTTGCTTATCCAATGAGGTCCTTTTACTACTTTTGGTTTCTCTATCAATTCTGAAGGATATGCTAGTCCTTTTACTACCATTGAATCTAAAACACCAAGAGATTGACTCATTTTTTGTAGATTTTAGTCTTTGCTTCTATGGAGTTTCTTTTTAATAGCAATGAAGATTGAATGGCTCCTTATGAAATCTAAACATGTTTTCTACCATGAGGTTGCATCATTGTCTACATTGACACTATAGAAAACTAGTCATATTTTCTCCATCACTCTCCTTGTAACTCAAATGAATTTTCCATGTACTTTACAACTCTAAACCTATTTTTACGTATTCCTTTAGCATATCTATTTCTTGTAAATTAGACAAATTTCCCACATACCTTGCAACCATTTACAACTTCTAGAAAGCACTTTGCATTCAAAAACTATGCCCTTTTTAAATTTTTAATACCATTTATTATTATAACAATTTTAGCCACTAGTACATTTGACCTCATTTTTCAATGAATATTGATGGAAATTTGTACCAACCAATTGGTCAAAAAATTTATTGTTAAAATTTTGACCAACTTATTGGTTGGTAGAAATTTTGACCAATATGTTGGTCGAAAACTTTTAAAATTGTTGGCACAACTTTTGTTAAGCATTGGTCAAAATTTTGACCAATGCTAGTAGAAAACTGCAAAGCATTGGTCAAAATTTTGACCAATGCTTGGTGAAAAACTACCAAGAATTGGTGAAAATTTCTACCAATTCTTGGTGGAAAACTATCAAGCATTGGTTGAAATTTTGACCAATGCTTGGTGGAAAACTGCCAAGAATTGGTGGAAATTTCCACCAATGCTTGGTGGAAAACTGTCAAGTGTTGGTTGAAATTTCCACCAATGCTTGGTCAAATTTTTTTTGAGGCATTCCATAAAATAGTTCACATTCCTTGCCTATGATTTGAAATTTTACATGCATCCTAAACTCTCTCATTTGGTTGATGAATTACAGAGAGTGATCTGAAACAATGATGCTAAAAAACACACAATCAAATCCAAAATGAACTTGCATTACAAATGGGTTGTGGAAATCCGATATTGCTAATTTTGCATGCATGTCTACCAGGACAATCACAACTTAAACATATATATAATAGATTGATCTATTAAATATATGTTTAAGTTGTGATTGTCCTGGTAGACATGCATGCAAAATTAGCAATATCGGATTTCCACAATCCATTTGTAATGCAAGTTCATTTTGGATTTGATTATGTGTTTTTTTTAGAATGATTGTTTCATATCACTCTGTACAATCCATCATCAACTAGATGAGAGAGTGCAAGATGCATGCAAAATGTCAAATCATAGGTAAGGCATGTGAACTATTTTATATAATGCCTCAAAGAATTGTCATAAACTATATATAGAACTCACTTTGATTATAGTCATAAACTATATTGAGAAAATAAAAATAAATAGAATAAATGCATCATATGAATTATGAATAGCAAAGGAAATGAATCTATTTAGATATTGTCAAACTTCATAGCCTAAGTAAGGATTCACAAAAAATATCCTTACTTGTACATTTGAATTATGGTTGTTTCTATGTTGCAAAAAAACAAACTAGATCAATCTAATCTTGAAACAAATCTTACATACAAATTTGAAATTTAGCATTAACTGTGGGGGGGGGGATATCTCAAAATTGATTAGAAAATAAACCCTGATAATACTCCCAAAAAAGTCTATGCATTAATATTTAAAAATTAAAATCCTAAACAATAAGCCTATTTTAATATGACATAGACGAAATGTTTAACTTCAAGTGAAAAATTTCTCCAATGACATTGCTAAACACAATGGAAAATTAACAACTATTTAATAAGAAAAGGTTTATGTTAAAACAGTGCACAATGAAACATAGAAAAACATGATTTACAAATATACTACTCACATTTTGCATTGTTACAATGCTCCCACTCCTTGTCATCACTAGCCTCAATGATCTTGTGTGAAATGATGAATGAGGAAAAATGCAATGTAAATCTAAACCCATACCCCAAAATGGTCATACAAAGCTTGAACCTAAAGCAAGGCAATACAAAGATCAAGCTTTGCATTTCTCTTTAAAGGTGTAGATATCAAAATCCTAGTAATTGCAACATTGGAGATAAGGATGGAGAATACAACTATAACATCATGAAAAGTAAGGGAATTCCATCTAGTCATCCAAAGTACACAAGAATACAGTAAATTTATGTGAAAAAAAATTCAATGTAATTTAATACAACAGATGAACCACTTTCTTTTGATAGATAAAGGCACCTTAGACAATTTTCTTTAGAAAGTAGAAGAAGTTGTGAAAATAGAGTATGATTCAACCCACAAAGTGAATAGCTCATTACATCAGTGAGAAAAGTAATCCTAATCATGAACACATGAAGAAGGAAATAGATCTATAAGGATGGAAACTACGATGAAAAATATAAACGTAATAGAATACAATATGCAAAAAATAAAAATAAAAACATTTATTTAAAAATGAAAAAATACTACATATATATAATACTATTGATCTACCAACATGAATCATACCAAGTATCATATCGCTAGCATACAATAAATAGCAATCTTGATAATCAAGGACCTAGGTAGACAACTCAATCACAACAAGTATCTAAATAAACAAAGATGCGACAAATTACTGCTCTAGGTACACCAATGATTTGCATTTTTGGTAAACTATAATATTTTCATATAGCTAATGCATAGAATCAATAATATTTCAATCTAGTGGATTTCAGCAATCAACTGTAAATAAGAAGAATGCATCACATCTATTTTGAGAAACCTTGCTGAAATGTAAAAACAAATTCAAAAATTTTACCAAGTTTAAGGTCACAATGGAAATATCCATGATGATGAATATAAGAAAGACCTTGGAACACTTGGAAGCATCAATACATACAAATCGTATTCCTATCTAGCAAATATACAATAATGGGGTCCTTACCAAATATCTGTTATGTTCTATAACAAGTTGCATTTCTTTGGAGCTATAGTTAACAAGTGTGAAATGAGATGGAAAAAGAAGTATTAAAATAGCTAAACCCACCATATACTTGAAGAAAAAATATAAGTGATTATCTTGTCTTATAGCCTCCTTGAGCTTTACAATATTGGCATGATTTAAATTGCACAAAGACTACATCTAAAGAATAATTAATACCACTTGACTAACAGAATTATGCTTAATCAAAATTGCCTAGGAAAAATAACAATGACTTCAAAGAGTGAAGAAAAATATGATTTCACTTCTCTAAGATTCATACATTCATCCCAAGACTAATATTTTCTCTTTTTTTTTAATAGCAACCTAAGACAACAAATACCATCTTTTACAATCCAAGCAAATGCCCTATGAAAAAAAATACTAGAATCAAACTAGTTGTATTGTATGTTCCCAAGATACCATCAAAATTGATGCCACATACTACTTACCATTTCATTAGTCTTCCTATTAACAACCTTCCAAAAATTTCCATATGTTCCATCGCCCAATAGCTTGATTGCCTTATATCTGCACCATAAAAATTTAGATGTCAATATTTATTAAGTTCATATTTAAATAATATGAATTTATCTAGTTTGTATTTAAATAATAAACAAGTGTTCAATCCAATATCTTCACTAGTTGTAGAATGAAATTCATTAACAAATTAGAATGATCCACCTTAAAGCTTCTTTGAATAAATAGGAACTTATATATCATCTTGATGATTACTCACCACTCCATTTTGTTGTTGCAAGATGAGAAAATGGAGTTAATGGAACTCAAAAGTGGATGCAAAAAAATTTATTATTCAATTGAACATTATTCATAAAGGAAGCAAGATGATCCAAACAATACAATCCTATGTCTCTACATTCCTGAGATGTGCACAATCCTAATAGCCATACTACTAAAAAAGAAACTTGGCATTCACCAAAAGGCTAGAAACTAGCAACCATTAACATGCAACCCACATAGGCTTGTGCGCATAATAGTATTTATGTAAAGAGATTACAACTATAACTTGGGAGACATGCTTGCAAAATGGAAGCATAGATAAGTAACGTGAACTATTTGACAGGATACCTAAATGTAATGTGATCATCAAAAGCCATGGTTGTTGGATATGCATAAAGTAGATATATTGAGAGAATATATTTGTTTAAGTTGCAACTGCCCTGGTAGACATGCATGCCAAATGTGGAATCATAGGTAAGGCATTTGAACTATTTTACTGATTGCCTCCATGAAATGTCATCTGATGGCAAGCCAATACTGTAGGATATGAACATTGATTTGTTGAATATATCTACACACACACACACACACACACACACACACATGTATGCACATATGCGTGTGTATATTTATATAAGAGAAAAAGAGTTAAGTATATGTACTTTTCCAACATCTCTCATATGTGCCAAAATGGAACCTTTGAAATGGGTTATAGACATCTGTCAAAGCATAACTAATAGAGAACTATTGTTGGATGTTGTTTCCATTAGCTTGGTAGGAATGCATGCAAAATGTGGAATCATAGTCTACCTTTGCATAGTATAGCTTGGTATAGTTAGTATTGTTACTACTACTACTACCACTACTACTGACTGACCTAGCGTCCTGTTGTTCCTACTGGCAACTAAAGTATTGTATGTAAGACACTTCTACCATACACTGTATACAAGATCCTTCCTTTTCCTTTTCCCTTTCTTCCTTCTCCATTGAAAAAGATCACTACAGAAACATATATCACAAGGGCATAGCAAAAGAAAAAATATATATCCACTCTTGAATCATAAATGAATGAATTAAGGGAAAAACTAGGTGGCAACATAATTTATAACACAAACAATCAAAATTTAATGACTTTTAATTCCTATTCCATTCCCCCAACTCAACAAAAGCTTCCATTTTGTAGCCCCCTAGTTTCTCTTTATCATTGATTTGTATATATGCAAAAAGGAGAGATAGAAGAGCCTATGATTAGAACAACGCATCAAATCCATGTATAGAAATGAACTACACTATGTAGTGCCTAGTCATTCATGACTTTATATTCTTACCCAACATGGAAAAATCCCAGCTATTTCTCATCAAATCCCACCTAGCTTTATACATCAAAACCTCACAAACCAGGAAAACAAAAACCATAATTAGTGTTAATAGATATATTAAATGAATATATGAATGCCATGGGAATGTTGTACAGTTGGGGTAGGGGGTTGCAATTATGTTGCAACTTAGTGCTAATAGGAAGTCAATACCAAAAATATTGGTGCCACAAATTATGTTGCTCAAATGCGACAAGGGTTACAACATTCTTAGGGTGTAATTCATGGTGTTTTTGCATATATTTTTTACAATTTCAAGCAATTACATTTTCAAATCACATAAACTTGAAGCAATACACATCCTTACCTAGGTAGTGTAGATCATATGTGGCCTTGCAGTGTTGATATTGTTGGCAAACATTGTGGAATTTAGCTTCACATAAACTAGAAGAATGTTGGCAGAGATTGTGGAATTAAGCTTCAAATCTACCATTTTCATTTGTTTGAATATAATTATAAACACAAAAATACTATATGTGTTTGTGTGTGTGTGTGTGTGTGTGTGTGTGTGTGTGTGCATAAATATACATATATAATTATGTGTGTATGTATGCACATATGTATACATAGATGCAATACACTTGCCCATATAAATCTACATACATACATGTGATTGTAGTGTATGCATGTATCCATATATATATCCCAATTTGTGCATATCCCACAATTATGGAATGCCATAAAACCACATTTCTTTGAGGCATTTCATTAAAAATGGTATAAATCCATGTATACACATAGCTATATACATACATATAGATATTATATATGTACATTAATAAAAAAGCATGCATACATACACACACACATACATGCCATGTGTATTCTTCCACAACTTGCATACATGTCCACCAAGCTAGTGGCAGCTACAACATGTAGCAACATCTTTATTATTTATGCTTTGAGGGACATCCATACTCAAACTAAAGCTCACATTTTTGCACAAATAGCAAGGATTTTGGTAGATATTATGAAATATTTAGACCTCCCAACTCATTTTCTCCAATTTATAAATATAATTTGGTTGCATGGGTACGTATAACCAAGTACTTGGTACATGTACCCCAAGTACCAAGTACTCATTGGAGAGCATCGTAGCTAAGGACCTTAATTAAGATTTTTTATTTTGTTTTAGTTTCTTGTTTTCACATCAGCTTATTTTTTATCAAGCTTAATTCAATGTGTAATCAGTTTGAAACTTTGTTACAATACCAATTAATAGAAAATTCTACCACTTGTAGAACTTGTAGAGTGAAAATACCCGAGTATCCATACACAAGTGCCGAGTACAAGTACCCCAAGTACCAAGTACTCATAGGAGAGTATCATATCTGAGGACCTTGATTAAGATTTCTAATTTTGTTTCATTTTTTTGTTTTCACATCAGCCTATTGTTTATCCAGCTTAATTCAATATGTAATCAATTTGAAACATTGATACAATACTAATTAATAGTAAACTTTATCACTTGTAGAGCTCATAGAGTGTGAGGTGATCTACAAGTGTCATTTTAAAATATTTATTGTTCATACCATTTTCATGAATGCATGTTTGCCAATATATATCCATCTCTTTTGAGGCATTTTGTTAAATGTTATATGCATATATTTACAAGTACATATATATATACACATATGCATACACACATCAATAAGTACATATGTATATATGCATGCATGCATGCATACATACATGCATTATATGTGTGTGTACATACTACATACATATATTAATTCCAAAAAAAATGTCACTAAAAATATGGCAAGTGGTACACAAACTCCGTCATGCTATCAACAAAGCCGATGAGAAAATAATGGCTAGACTTTGGACTATCACATAAGTTCATAACCCTACAAAAGAAAATTTATTTTTAAAATGAGATGAACCAAAGCCTTTATCTCTAGATTTTATGCTCAAATCTATTTCCAATAAATGAGAAGTAGATCTAAAAATATTGGGGTTCTAGAGCTACTAGATTCTTGAGCTCAAGAGACAATTTTTGCATCCTCTAAATGAAAAAATGGATGTCAGTTAAAAAATAATTCAGGCCAGAGGTGAAGATTGTTACACACTGAAAGAAAGTTGTTTGCCCTAGTATGCGAAATATAATAAGGTACTAGTTACTATTAAAAGATTGTTAAAAAATGTGATGCCATTTTGGGTTTCTTGCCATGGAGGATGGTATTAAGCAATGTGATAGTAGTAGCAGTAATATTAAATATTGTGAAATATATATTCCAATATTATGAAGCTAATCATATGAAAACTTAAAAAATAGAACATAAAGCTATGCTTTTGATTTGTAAAATGAAAAAGAAGGTGACTACTGATACAAATTATGGATGTTAAAGAAGAGGAATTTGTTAAGATAATGTCAAACTTCATAGTCGAAGTAAGGATTCACAAAACAATCCTTACATGTCACTTAGGAGCACTATGCTAGCTATACTCATTCAGAGTTAAGAGAACCAGAAAGCTCTATGCTAAGTACCTAGATCAGTCACTCCTTGGGCTGCTTTGCTAAGTATTTAAGAGAACCACAAAGCTCTAGTAGAAAGTATCCTCTATTTACAATGGTCAACCCTGGACTACTAGCTATTTTCTCTGTAACCAAGATCATTGATTTAGTTTTCTTTGAAACATGAGACCATTTTGGTCAGCATTCTCCTTGGGTAGACTAAAATGGGAACTACATTTTCAAAAATTACATTTTTTGAAAACACTTCAAAAAATTTCAAGAAAATTAAATTGATATTATAAAGCCAAATTATGCAACCTTTTTTGGCATCTTCCCTCCCTATTCCAAAATGGGAGCTCTAGAGCAGGTAAAATGGTGAAATGGTGAAATGTCAAAATGGGAGCTCAATCCCCTATGGTAAAATGGCACCTTGGGAACATGGTATGGACATCAAGCAAAGCATAGAACTTAATGGTGGAAGTCTCCCTCTCCAACTAGAAAAATCTTATCAAATCTACAATTATGCATCAAGATGGTCTAGAATGGAAAGATATCTATAGAAATTTGGTGCATAAATAACCTATAGTTACAGTATGCCTATATAGCATTGCTACATATGCCCCTATTGTTGGGTCATTTGAAATTATTATGTAACTTCATTTTCTTATGCTTCACCCTTAATTGTTAAGCATGTAATCTTGGTGAATTGTTGTCACCTGAAATGTGGCTCTTGGTCCTAGCTTTAAGAATGATATAGATAATTCTAGGTGTGCTTGGAAATTGAACATCAATGGTGTTAATAGCCTCAATAGAAGTAAGGTATTGTCAACCTAAAATCTAATAAAGATTACAAATCAAGCTCGTGACTTTTTCTCAGCTCATTTGTATCAAACTCCTCTTACATTGACTTCTAATGTAGATTATGAGTATGTTGATACAAGGTTGCACTACAAGCTTTGGTTTCTCACATTGCAAAAATTGATTCAGATATTACTACTATTGGGAAGCAAGTGTTTGACATTATTTTCAATGGCATCAATTTACACCAGATAGATATCTTCAAGGGAGTAGGAAGCTTCACTACATTTCATTGGCATTAGATTGCTCACAACTTTACCAAACCAACAATGAGTATAACGTTAGCACCTCTTGCTGGAACTCCAATAATCAGTGGTCTTGGGAACTATGCATTGATTCAAATGGATTTCACAACTAAAACATTAGAACTTTTAACTATGAAAGCATTGAAAGAATCTTTTCAAAAATTGATTGAATGTGATTTAATGGAGATCAACGTGCTCCTTCTACATGAAATGTATGGCACTAATAAAGATAGCTCTACTCTTGATATAATGTGCTTTAATCTTTGGAGCCAAGGTTTAAAGATTTAGATTTTCATTAGTGAGAAAATCACCACTTTCTCAACATTGATAAGCCTAAACTTGAGCTCTTACAATTTGAAAGGTAGTATTTTTTTGGAGCTTGTACATGTATCTCTTAGAAAAGGGGATTTTTTGAATAAACATAGGCATGATTCTAAATAGTCTAAGCTTTTGACAACTTCAATTGGTGTTACTTAATGGTAATGAGATGGAAGGAGAAAGAGAAAGAAGTTTGTGGGAATCAGATGGAGGTCATTAGGGAGATGGGTTGTTGAGATTAAAGGTACCATTCAAAAGATCAAACTCTGGTTGGGCACCTTTGACACAACAGACAACGTTGCCTAACCCTATGATGAAGTTGCCGATATTTTGAGAGGGAAAAATACAAGAACAAATTTCTGGCCACCTCCTTCCATTAAAGACCATGGGACCTCAATGTTGCCTTGAAGGACTGCAAGGATGCTACAGTTCAAACTCTAGGAATTCAAAGCCATAAAAAAAAATGATAGTATGATATATGACATCAATTCTTTAATAGATCATAGTCTTTGTAATCAATTTATGCACTCAATACTTAATCTTGAAGCTGAAATGCCAAGCTTGGAGGAGGACAATTTATCTAAAACTAAAACATCCCAAATCCATAGCTTAACCCTAGGGATGCCAAGCATGGATGGAATTTTACATTCTATAGTGCTCAACAAGCCTCATGTTGCTACTAATGATTCAAATGAAGAGAAATATCTTGAAGATCAAGATGGGTTTTTAAATCCTAGTCTACCCATTGAGCCAAACATTAGAACAAGCCAGAGAGATGCCAATAAGGGAGCTTCCCAATTAGTCTAGACAATCCATAAAAGGGCCTTGCCTCAATTTATCCAAAAAACCCTTTTAAACCCTAGAGTGGTTCACACAAATACTAATAAGGATGATACAAAGAAAGTTACTTTAAAGTGATACAACTAGAAAACAAGAAATTAGATACACAACTACTTGTGCAATTGTAGCTAGGTCACACATGAGATTCAAAAGCTTCTCAATGGCTTCTTTTATCTGCAAGGCAAACAAGCTCTAAATATTTTTAACAATACAAAATCAATGCCAAAATATTTATAGCAATGACTAAAAATCCATCTGTTTGCATCTCCATACAAGCACATACAATATTTGTAAAACTTTATGCATTGTAGTGCCTACCCTCGCTCACATTTTTCCTGACATATTGTTGCTATTATTATCAGACTATGTTAGACTAGCTTTATGTTGATAGTTAGTAGCATTGTTTCGAGACTATTAGATATTTTGTTATGGATTCAGTTGATGTATGATGAGATTATTTAGACTCTAAATTTCATGTATGCATGATGCTTATTAAATTGCTTTTAGTTATTGATGATGATTAGTTGGATGGTTTATTATCACATGTGTTTTATTATGGATATTTACCCCATACTTGCATGTGTATGGTGTGCATGTTTGTTCTTATGTATGGGATTTCTGATGTGGTTAAGGAAGGGAGTTATAGTCACCTGCTAGTCGGGATCTACATGATGCACCACTTCCTACCATTGCCTATTTAGCTTAGCATATATAAATATATATATTGTATGTACATGCATGATTTTTATGCAAGTTGTAGGTACCAGGTATCAACTTCCCTGAATTGCTAGGATGAGTGTACCCTATCACACTGTCTCAATGGTAAGAGAAGGGAGATAAATTCTCAAGTCCAAATCCTAAACCTCTAAACCATTTCTCCTAGTGAGGTAGGAAAAGTATCTGGATATTTACCTTTCAAATGTGTCAGATGACATAATTCATGATTTTAACCCTTTAGACTGATTTTGTATGATTGTTCTATGATGGGTTTTCATATTTTATCTTCGAGGTCTATGGTGAATTTTTTATTAATTAAGTCTTAAATAAATAGATTTAATTAATAAAATTAATTATTTGAGAAAAATTAATATAATATCATGATCTTTGATATTTTGGTTATAATTAATTAAATGAGAATTAATTGAGAAAAGAATTAAATAAAAGAAATTAGAAAATTAAAATTAATAATAATTGATAATAATAATAATAATAAATTAATAAATAAATAATAATAATAATAAAGTAATAAATAAATAATAATAATAAAAGTAATAAAAGAATTAAAATTAAAGTTACAAGCTTGCCTAGGAGTAAATGCACCTCTTGATTGCACATATGTCAACAACACAGGAGTTAGCACACAAATTAAGTACATGGTGTCTACAACCTCATGACTCATCTAGAAGGTTGGAAAAGGCTCATGCTTAGTTGTCAACACCTTCTGGTTGTTTCTAGAGACATTCTAGGTGCTTCTTAAGAGTTTTTTATATTTGGGCACTCCTAGAAGCTTAGGGAGAGTGTTTGGAGAGCGCGTTTGGAGGACCCAAGAATGTTGGAGAAGGAAGGAGCTTGCTCTACAAAATTCTAAGGAGAAATTATTTAGCATTAGTGTCTAGGTAGACACTCATGATATTTGCATATGTCATTTTCACTTCTCACACTTCCTATCTTCTTCGTGTCTTCTAAATACTTTCTGAGGATTCTATGTGTGAATGTCCCAGTTGTTTTAATCTTGTTATGGATATTTAATTCTTTATGTGAGAAAACCCCACATGCATAGATCTGAGAATTCTATGGACTAGGGTTAAAGATTTATAGTCAAAACCTATTAGAAGGAATAATGGGTAAAATTAGGAAAACAATTATTTTAAAAGTAAATTCTTAAGAATTAAAAGCCCCTTTTTGTCTTAAAAACTTTGTATTTGTTCTCTTTTTAAATCATGCAAATTTTCATATATATATATATATATATATATATATATATATATATATATATATATATATATATATATATATATATATATACATATGTATATATGTATATATATATGTATATATGTATATATATATGTATAGATATATATATATATCTACATATATATATGTAGATATATATATGTATATATATATGTAGATATATATATATACATATATATATATATCTACATATATATATGTAGATATATATATATATCTATACATATATATATATACATATATACATATATATATAGATATATACATATATACATATATATATATAATCGTAGTCGAAATTATAAAAAAATTGAATCATAATTTCCATTTGAGGAAAAATGATTTTAAAAAATAAAATAATATATATATATATAAATGTTTTGACCCGTACCCCAACTGCCAGCGGTGTACCTACACGAGTCACAGAGTACCCGCGTGTTCGCAGGGTACCTACGACCCACGGGCCGCACGGCCTACCTTTTTCATAACTCATGGCACATATATTAATACATACCTATGACCACTATTACTATCATGGGTGTATGTTATGAATCGGACACTGCTCTCCACTTACTTTGATGTCAGTACATATTAATGGGTCGTAGGGCACTTGCATAAGCAGTGTACCTGCGATAGTATTGGTATCAATTTTTATATTTTGCAAATGTTTTAATAACAATTACATTATTAATATTGTGTTATATATATATATATATGGGTATATGTATATATGTATGTATATATATATGTGTGTATATATACATATATATATATGTATGTATATATATACATATATATATATATATATATGTATATATACATACATATATATATTTATATATATGTATATATATACATACACATATATACATACATGTATGTGTGTGTGTGTGTGTGAAATGTTAATGAAATTTAAAATATTTAAGATTTAAAATAAATAATGTAGTTTTAAATTAATCAATTTCCTTAATTAGAATTTAATCTAATTAAGGTTAATTGAAAGTTATAATATTTAAGTTATCAAATATTCAGTTCTTCTCAAAATCATAAATTGAGTTGTTACCAAATGGAAACTCATTATCAAAATAAGTATAATGTATATTGAATTCTAAGAGTTAGAGGGAAAAGCTTAAGTCCATCAAAACAATACATATTATTGTGATTATCAGGGATACCTTCAGTTGCCAATAAAGAACTATTGTGGTCATGATTATCTATGGATGCTTTTCTTCTCCTCATGGAGATTTGATGATTATATTGTGGATTATCTTTTGGTATTTTGTGATTTATGATTCCATGAGCTTAGGGTAGGTTATCTACTTGTAGTGACAGGAAGTGGCTTGCAATGGGGGCCGGGGCCCTAAGAGGCTGCTAGGGTAACTCATTGTAAGTTGTCTTAATAAGTGAAAACATTCACACCTAATACTGACTTAATGAACCTAAAAAGATAATTATTTATTCTCGCCCATGCCTTGAGTGCTAGTACAAACTAGGATGGGAGTAGAGAGAATGCTCGGTTGCAATCTTGCATTCCATAGTATGCCTCATCAGTATCAGAGGATACTAGTGGCCGCATAGGGATCACTAGGGGGCTGGGGTCTATTGGGAGACTACCAGGGTAACTCTACTATGTGTAATGCCACTCAAGACATACTAAAAGAATATAAAACAAAGCACAATTCCATAAATGCAATAATTTTTTTTTAAATTATCTCAAAAAAAGTTCCATTATAATAAAAAAACATAAAGAGTTCAGAACTATAATGAAATACAATTTCATTTCTTGACACCTATGTCCAACTTTGGAATGCTAAATGCTGATTCAGAAGTAACTTCAATAAACATTCTTAGCTACTTGAATCTCGAAGCACCTGAAAACCACACAGAATGCAACATAACACAAATAGGGGATCAGTACACACTAAGTTAAAAGATGAAATCCATCTGCATACATGTTAGTACCAACATATAGATATCCAAAAATAGATTTCTAATCCATTTAATATAGTGCAAATCTGATAATAATATGCAAGAAGTAAACAATTGCTTTTCATTGTAAAAATTAAACTCGCACTAAGAATAACTCATAAATGAAACATATATATTCTAAGGTGTCATCGTTATAGCACTAAGTTTTTGCATCCAAATATGGTATGATCATAGTCATCATATAACGATATTCTCTATTTTACTTGTCTTTGACAGAATAGAGACATGCCTTTTCTCTGTACTTAACCATATAGGTTTAAGTCATAGGTAAGGCCAATTTTCTTTTATGTGAAATTAACCCACCCAATTTATTTTTAAAGTTATCACTGAATTAATTAACTAAATAGGATAAACCAACTTCAGCCACCTCGATATACGTTCATCACAGATATTCTTAAAAATACACATCAAATAGATATACTAAGGATGAACATGTGACAATTATAAAATCAGTTTACAATATGATAGTACATCCTTAAATCCATCTGTAACACATCTTATACTGCCAGGTTCAAAGGTAAATATGGATAATTACATCAATAAACATGTATCAAAATCTGCCTCAATTCATAGACTACTTTCATTTTTATTAAGAACTGAAATTCATCTTACATAATAAAAGAATTTTGTCTTAAGCATCTAATCTCAAACAATTCAATAAAGCTAATAGATCACATTATAATCATAGTAAAAACTAAGTACAGCCAAATCTTAACAAGTGATCGTTTAACTAAGATATTAAGATAAACCAGTGTCTATAAAAGTAACACCTCTCTTTTGACAATATGCCACCACCAAAATAACCACAACAACTTATTAAGATGTGATGTTTAAAATCGATTTAGAATATAATTCACAATATGCAAAGTGACTTTCAGCATTTTACACAACTATTTACCAATATGTCAATACCCTGATTATAAATGTATGTTTGTTTTCAAAATTACAATTTATACGTTATGTCAAAAATGCCATTCCTGTCAGTGATAAAAAACGAACAGAATACAACTTCCTTTGAAGGTATTTCACAAAGATCGACTAATTCTTTTAACATGTTTACTGCCGACTATTCTCACTAAATTATCTACAACCTAAAGTTCCATATTGACATTAAAACCAACTAGTTACAATATGCGTCGAACCTCATTCCATAACAGAATTTCCAAATTCACCGAAAATTCATTCTATTTAGGCTTATTTGACTTAAACAATTTAAACCTCCCAAATATGAATTTAACATAACAATAGCTATGCTGTTACAATATAAACCAACTTTAATTATAATATAAGGTAAATGCTTGACAAAATGTCGATGCTCACATTTCCTACTATCGACACTTCAAAAACAAAAATCTCGTAGTCTATGAATGGAATATAACCACTACGCACTAAGATTGCGACATCCAATAAACTTATTGTGAACAACATAATCATCCGTTAAAACATAAGACCCTAAACTCTGCTAAGTACATTTGTAAACTAATATGCTTGTTTATAGCTGAATTGTTTGACAAAATTCTGATGACATTAATTTCATAAGAAATTTAACTCAACTGTGTTTTTTTTTTTTTTTTTTTTTAAACACTAACAGTCCATCTAATAGCATAACCAACCTAAATTTGAAAACCATTGTTTATGAATGTGCTATACTCTATTTTGAATAAGATATTGGGATAAACAACTATGCCCTAGCTCAAATGCAAAACCCAGTAAAAAGAAAACCCGATTCCATTTATTGAGCTGTTTAACTCTAGACGTATCACACCATACACAGCGACCTCCTCTTTCTCCTTAACATAATAAACACCCAAAAATGTACAACATAACACAACGATAGTTTCACTCAAACTTCTAATTTAAAACTCAAAATTCGGCCAAATACAATTAACAGCTGAGAGCTATGGGATAACAAACAATAAAGATCAGACATATCCATGTTTCCCAAGTACACTTTCACAACCTCCCTTGAGTATGGGAACAAACATTGCCCAAAAAATATCTCTGAACCTTGCCTATTTCTAGGCTCGAAAGTAGTTTACACAAATGTCCTTCAAAACATTTTAAAATCAAACTTCTACCATTCCTAATTTAAACATTTAAATGTAGTAGCAAGAGAGAGAAGGATAGAAAATGCCCCTACGTGAGGTAAGAAGACACAACTTGTTCAACAAAGTCCCTGCTACACAACTTGATGTGAAGCCCAAAATGCTGAATCCGACCAAAGTTCAAGATGCAGAGATGGAAGAACTTGATAAAAAAATTGGCTATGAATAATATCTCGAGGCTCAGCCTCATATGCATGAAAATAGTTCCAACAAATCCTTCCATGTTTCTGAAAATCACTGCAACTTAGTTCACAAATGTATGCCAAATAGAGCACGGTGGCCATAATTCCAGCCAAGCCTTAATAGTAAACCCTCTTGAAATTGAAATGATCAATAGAACACCGAGTGCCATAGTGCCTCTTTAATATTGCTTTTAATGCTACAATGGAACATAGCGATATGGGTACAATAAAAATAAACCCATTACCACCACCATTTTGGCATTTCGTAACAATGTGAAATTCACATCATTTAAGCATTCAAGACTAATTTAAAAAACAACTAGTATGCATGATCTATCATCCGCGGGTAATAAAACCCTAACTTAAACAAGTGAAGCATTGACATGAAATCAAAACCATTATAGGGTAAGATGCAATTAAATATATTTAACCCTATTCACAACATTTGCAAATATACCAAGTCAAAAACCTCTAAGGTTGTGATTAATCTATTTACAATTTATATGCATAAACCTTGTAAAACTTAACCTCATGAACACTCGATACCCTATTTAATGAATTCTAATAATCAAGTTTACAATCCTTAAAACTCAAATTAAGTTAAGAACTTAAAACATTTTATTCCTTCAAAGCAATCTAATATAAGCAACCGAAAAATGTCAGGTATTTAAACCTCTTATATTAAAATCATAAGTCATCCATCATATCTAGATAAAGTAATGCTGATACCGGAAACACACACAACAAAAGTTTTATGTTCTTGCTAAACAAAATATAATCAAATTCTGACTGAACAATCAATGTATCAAACTAAAAGAAATTAGATCACAGCTAAGTCATAAAAGCAGAATAACCAAAAGAAGGAGTCAGGCATGACAACCCTCCCCCACTAAGCTTTGACTTTCTCCTAGAAGTCAGCAAATAAGTGTGGATGAGCTATTCTCATCATTTCAATATCCTCCCAGGTAGTAGAAGTTTCATCATTGGGGTCCCATAAGACTTTTACCTGCCTTATTTCTCTTCCTCTTAAACTCATAGTTCTACTTTGCGTGATCAGCACTGGTTCTAGCATGACCTGCCCATCCAAAATTTGCAAATGTTTCCAATCCAGCACATGAGCAATGTTAGGAATATAGTTACGCAAAATTGAAACATGAAAAACATTATGAATGCATGAAAGATTCGGTGGCAAGGGAAGTTTGTAGGCAACAGGTCCAATCCGTTCCAAAATTTCAAACGGACCAACAAATCGTGGTGCTAACTTGGACCCCTTTCCATAATGAATCAGACTCTTACATGGCCTAATCTGGAGAAACACTTTATCACCAACCAAGAATTGATGGTTGATTCTATGCTTATCAACATATTTCTTCTACCTATCCTGAGCAGTAATAAGGTGCTCTCTGATCCTCTTAACCTGCTACTCCAAATCTAACAACATATCAGGTCCTAGAAGAGTCTTGTCCTCCAAATTGTCCGAGCTGAGAGGTGTCCTACAAGGTCTTCCAAATAATGCTTGAAATGGTGCCATACCTATGGAACTGTGATATCCATTGTTATACGCAAACTCAACCAAGTGTAGATACTCCTCCCATTTATTCTGTCTATCCATTACGCACATCCTAAGCATGTCTTCCAGAATTTGGTTGACATGTTCAGTTTGTCCATCCATCTCAGTGTGGTAGGCTGAACTCAAATTCAGCTGAGTACCTAACTCTCACTGCATGGATTTCCAAAGAGATGAAGTAAACACTAGATCCCTATCAGAAATAATCTTTTTAGGAATTTCGTGTAACTTAACTATCTGTTCCATATATACTTTGGCAACCATTGCTACATTATAGGATGATCTAACTGGAATAAAATGAGCAACCTTAGATAAACGGTCCACAACCACCATGATAGTATCATGTCTTTGAGCTATCATAGGTAGTCCAGTAATAAAATCTATCAAAATGGTGTCCCATTTCCACTCTGGAATATTATGTGGCTGCAATAAACCTGCAGGGTGCTGATGTTCAGCCTTAACTCGCTAACATTCCAAGCAACGAGCCACAAAATTTGCTATGTCTCTTTTCATTCCAGGCCAATAATAATGCTGCTTAAGGTCACCATGCATTTTCTTGACACTCAGATGAGCCGAATATGGAGCCTTGTATGCTTCAATCATAATAAGATCTCTCAAATCTCCCAGCTCAGGAACGTACACATTCCCTCTAAACAGTAGTAGACCTTAAGGATTCACTGAATACCCCTCAAAATGCCCCTCCAAGATGCTGCCACTATCCAAAATAGCCTCAACATCTTGAAACCAATGATCTATGGAAAGGTTCTGTAAGATCCTATCCTTAAGATCCACTGAAAGAATCAAAGAAGATAGTTCATTTCACCTTCTACTAAGAGCATCAGCAACCACGTTCTCCTTCCCTTGCACATATTTAATCTCGAAGTTGTATTCACACAGGAATTCCATCCATCTTCGCTGCCTAGCGTTGAGGTCTGGTTGTGTGAAAAGATACTGAAGACTTCAATGATCCGAATGTAACTCAAAATGTTGACCCAGAAGAAAATACCACCATTTGGTCAAAGCATGCATAATCGCAGCAAGCTTGAGATCATGAGTTGGGTAATTCACCTCATGACTCTTAAGTTTT
This sequence comes from Cupressus sempervirens, assembly GCA_028749045.1. Taxonomy (NCBI): domain Eukaryota; kingdom Viridiplantae; phylum Streptophyta; class Pinopsida; order Cupressales; family Cupressaceae; genus Cupressus; species Cupressus sempervirens. The sequence goes on along the minus strand of CM053790.1, from coordinate 53,963,022 downwards.
CTGGACTCATAAGCTATAACATGCCCCTCTTGCATCAAAATTGCCCCTATGCCATCCAACGATGCATCAGTGCAAACCATGAACTCCTTAGCTGAATTAGGGACTGCTAGAACTGGTGCGTTGGTCAAATATTCCTTCAATTTTTGAAATACCGCTTCACACTCAACTGTCCACACAAATTTCTTCCCTTTTTTTTGAAGAGATATGATCCGGTGTGCTATACTAGAGAAATTTAATACAAATCTATGGTAATAGCTTGCTAAGCCCATGAAACTTCGAACCTTGGATACATTTGTAGGTGTTGGCCAATCTACAATAGCCCAAAATTTGGATGGATCCATAGAAATTCCATCACCAGAAATAATATGCCCTAAGTAACAAATCTTCAATTTGAAGAATTCACACTTTTCAGGATTGGCATACAATCTGTTCCTACGAAGACATTCCAAAACCTACTCTAAATGTTGCTTGTGCTCCTCAACAGTGTTGGAGTAAACCAAAATGTCATCCAAAAAAACCACCACGAACTTGTCAAGGTAAGTTCTGAACACACCGTTCATCAGACTCATGAACACAAAAGGTGCATTAGTTAACCCAAAAGGTACCACTGTGAACTCGAAGTGTCCATACCTGGTGCAAAAAGATGTCTTATGGATATCAGCTTCCTGGATTCTAAGCTGATGATATCCAGATTTCAAATCAATCTTAGAAAAGATTCAAGCACCCTTGACCTGGTCAAACAAGTCATCAATTTGAGGCAAAGGATACCTGTTCTTAATAGTGACTTTGTTCAACTGTCTATAATCGATACAAAGCCTTAAAGAACCATCTTTCTTCTTAACAAAGATCACTGGAGCACCCCAAGGTGAAACACTAGGATGAATCAAACCTCTTTCCAAAAGCTCTTCCAACTAAAATTTAAGTTCAACCAGCTCTTGAGCTATCATTCTATAAGGAGTCTTGGAAATTGGTTCCATTCCTGGCACTAAATCGATCCGAAAATCAATTTCTCTCTTCGGAGGTATTCCAGGAATCTCCTTAAGAAAAACATCTGAAAATTTTCACAAAATAGGATGATCAAGAGAAGAACTCTTAACTACAAAATCTTCTAATTTGTTTACTGAAATGGCAAACAAACTGCAGCCTTTTCGAGCACACCTTACCAATTTTTTGGCAGAAATTGTCTGCAAAGAGATAGGTCTCTTAATTCCTATGATAACTCTGGCTGATCCAGAATCATCAACATAATTGATTGACTTATCTTTGCAATCCAAAATAGCTTGATGCTATTCTAACCAATCCATACCCAAAACTATGTCATACGATCCTAAAGGTATAACCCTAAGGTTTACAGAAGTTGAGAAAGATTTCATACAAATCTTATAGTCAAGAGCAATAATATCAACATTTACCTTAGACCCCGATGCTAACTCCACTTGCCATCTATTTCTTGCCTTAACCATAGGTATATCACAATGTGCAACTAAAGCAGAAGAAATGAATGAGTCTGTAGCTCCTGAGTCAAATAAGATAGAAACTTTCATACCTCAAGTATTACCTCGAGCTTCTATAACTAAGTTCTAGTGTTCAGCCCACTTCTGATCCAAAGTTGCAAAGATACAATGGTTCCTGGCAGAATCACCAACTGTTGCTTTAGACTTAGCTAGCTTAGGTCCAACCTTCGGCTTATCCCAATTAGGACACTGAGACTGATAATTCCCTAACTGTCCACAATGAAAGCACTCAACAGATTTCCTAAATCCCATATTCTAACCAGAAGGTTTAGGAGATGGCTTGCTACTCTGCACACTCTGAGGTGATTGAGATTGCTTAAGTTGTTCTGAACCTTTGGAGTTCTTATCAAACTTCCTCTTCTTGAATTTTCCACCTAAAAATCCAATTTTTGAACTACTCTGAGGAGGCTTCTGATTCTTACTGACATCAGGGGTAGGTGGATTCATGCTGGTTTTATAAGCATCCCCATGATAACCAGACTTCATCTCTATCAACTTTTCTCGTTCTGAGGCTTCTTGCATAGTCAAAGGTCAAAAAGTTCTCACTTCCTCCCCAATCTTGGGCATAAGCCCTCTGATGAAATGTTGTATCATGGCCTTGTCATTTTCAGCCTACCTAGAAAAATTCTTAAGTTCAAAGAACCTTCATTTGTAAGCTTCCACTGTAGAGCCAATCTACATGATCTGAAAGAACTCCTCAGCACGGGCCTGACGCTAATATTTAGACATGAATCTCTCCTTGAAGCGCTCGACAAAAAGTTCCCATATGACTAGGGAGATATCAATGCCAAGCTTTTCCAACTCTTGTTCCCATCACAAGGAACCAAATCCTCCCAAATGCCGCTATACCCTATTTCGTACCATAGAACAATGGTCCTTTCATCTTGGAAAGGTCCTTGAGCTGAGCTCTTGCCATTGGATCTTCTTCTACAGGAAGATTACCACCCTGCACAAGAGGTCTCCTATCATTCGCTCCCCCACCAGGAATCTAGTTATTAGCCTCGATATTATCAAGATGTTCCATGATTCTCTGAAGTACCAAAGCCTGATCTGCCTGATTATTCTAGTTGTTACCAACACTAGCATTCTGATCAAACTGATCATTTCCAGCATCATTCTGGTACCTAGGACCTCTACCATGGCCCCTACCTCTGGCTCTGCCTCTGCCTCTGTCAGTAAGGTCATCCTTAGGAATACCACATCCTCGAATTCCTCTAGTGACGAGAGGCATAATAGCAACCTAGAAATAGAAATCTATTAATAATGCATCGATGACGGGATAAACCCTATAACCCAAGAGTCCTAGTTATACTTAACCTGGTGCTCTGATACCAAAATGTAATGCCACCCAAGACATACTGAAAGAATATAAAACAAAACACAATTCCATAAATGCAATAAATTTTTTTTAAACTATCTCAACAAAAGTTCCATTATAATAGAAATACATAAAGAGTTCAGAACTATAATGAAATACAATTTCATTTCTTGACACCTATGTCCAACTTTGAAACCCTAAATGCTGATTCAGAAGTAACTTCAATAAACATCCTTAGCTACTTGAATCTCGAAGCACCTAAAAACCACATAGAATGCAACATAACACAAATAGAAGCTCAGTACACACTGAGTTAAAAGATGAAATCCATCTTCATACATGTTAGTACCAACATATAGATATCCAAAAATAGATTTCTAATCCATTTAATATAGTGCAAATCTGATAATAATATGCAAGAAGTAAACAATTACTTTTCATTGCAAAAATTAAACTCGCAATAAGAATAACTCATAAATGAAACATATATATTTTGAGGTGTCATCGTTATAGCACTAAGTTTCTACATCCAAATATGGTATGCTCATAGTCATCATATAACATTATTCTCTATTTTACTTGTCTTTGACAGAATAGAGACATGCCTTTTCTTCGTACTTAACCATATAGGTTTAAGTCATAGGTAAGGCCAATTTTCTTTTATGTGAAATTAACCCACCAGATTTATTTTTAAAGTTATCACTGAATTAATTAACTGAATAGGATAAACCAACTTCAGCCACTTGATATACGTTCATCATAGATATTCTTAAAAATACACATCAAACATATATACTAAGGATGAACATGCGGCAATTATAAAATCAGTTTACAATATGATACTACATCCTTAAATCCATCTGTAACACATCTTATACTGCCAAGTTCAAAGGTAAATATGGATAATTACATCAACAAACATGTATCAAAATATGCCTCAATTCATATACTACTTTCATTTTTATTAAGAACTGAAATTCATCTTACATAATAAAAGAATTCTGTCTTAAGCATCTAATCTCAAACAATTCAATAAAGCTAATAGATCACATTATAATCATAGTAAAAACTAAGTATAGCCAAATCTTAACAAGTGATCGTTTAACTAAGATATTAAGATAAACCAGTGTCTATAAAAGCAACATCTCTGTTTTGACAATATGCCACCACCAAAATAACCACAACAACTTATTAAGATGTGATGTTTAAAATCAATTTAGAATATAATTCACAATATGCAAAGTGACTTTCAGCATTTTACACAACTATTTAACAATATGTCGATACCCTGATTATAAATGTATGTTTGTTTTCAAAATTACAATTTATACGTTATGTAAAAAATGTCATTCCTGTCAGTGATAAAAAAATAAACAGAATACAACTTCCTTTGAAGGTATTTCACAAAGATCGACTAATGCTTTTAATATGTTTACTGTCGACTGTTCTCACTAAATTATCTACAACCTAAAGTTCCATATTGACATTAAAACCAACTAGTTACAATATGCATCAAACCTCATTCCATAACAGAATTTCCAAATTCACCGAAAATTCATTCTATTTAGGCTTATTTGACTTAAACAATTTAAACCTCCCAAATACAAATTTAACATAACAATAGTTATGTTGTTACAATATAAACCAACTTCAATTATAATACAAGGTAAATGCTTGACAAAATGTTGATGCTCACATTTCCTACTATCGACACTTCAGAAACAAAAAACTCATAGTCTACGAATGGAATATAACCACTAAGCACTAAGATTGTGACATCTAATAAACTTATTCTGAACAACATAATCATCCGTTAAAACATAAGACCCTAAACTCTGCTAAGTACATTTCTAAACTAATATGCTTGTTTATAGCTGAACTGTTTGACAAAATGCCGATGACATTAATTTCATAAGAAATTTAACTCAACTGTGTTTTTTTTTTTTTTTTAAAACACTAACAGTCCATCTAATAGCATAACCAACCTAAATTTGAAAACCATTGTTTATGAATATGCTATACTCTATTTTGAATAAGATATTGGGATAAACAACTATGCCCTAGCTCAAATGCAAAACCTAGTTAAAAGAAAACCTAATTCCATTTATCGAGCTGTTTAACTCTAGACGTATCACACCATACACAGTGATCTCCTCTTTCTCCTTAACATAATAAACACCCAAAAATGTACAACATAACACAACGATAGTTTCACTCAAACTTCTAATTTAAAACTCAGAATTCGGCCAAATACAATTAATAGCTGAGAGCTATGCGATAACAAACAATAAAGCTCAGACATATCCATGTTTCCCAAGTACACTTTCATAACCTCCCTTGAGTATGGGAACAAACATTGCCCAGAAAATATCTCTGAACCTTGCCTATTTCCAGGCTCCAAAGTAGTTTACACAAATGTCCTTCAAAACATTTTAAAATCAAACTTCTACCATTCCTAATTTAAACATTTAAATTCAGTAGCAAGAGAGAGAAGGATAGAAAATGCCCCTACGTGAGGTAAGAAGACACAACTTGTTCAACAAAGTCCCTCCTACACAACTTGATGTGAAGCCCAAAATGCTGAATCTAACCAAAGTTCAAGATGTAGAGATGGAAGAGCTTGATAAACAAACTAGCTGTGAATAATATCTTGAGGCTTAGCCTCATATGCATGAAAATAGTTGCAAAAAACCCTTCCATGTTTCTGAAAATCACTGCAACTTGTATCACAAATGTATGCCAAACAGAGCAAGGTGGCCATAATTCCAGCCAAGCCTTAACAGTAAATCCTGTCGAAATTGAAATGATCAATAGAACACCGAGTGTCATAATGCCTCTTTAATATTTCTTTTAATGCTACAATGCAACATACTGATATGGGTACAATAAAAATAAAGCCATTACCACTTCCATTTTGGCATTTTGTAACAGTGCAAAATTTACATCATTTAAGCATTCAAGACTAATTTAAAAAATAACTAGTATGCATGATCTATCATCCGCGGGTAATAAAACCCTAATTTAAATAAGTGAAGCATTGACATGAAATCAAAACCATTATAGGGTAAGATGCAATTAAATATATTTAACCCTATTCACAACATTTGCAAATATACCAAGTCAAAAACCTCTAAGGTTGTGATTAATCTATTTACAATTTATATGCATAAACCTTGTAAAACTTAACCTCATGAACACTTGATACCCTATTTAATGAATTCTAATAATCAAGTTTACAATCCTTAAAACTCAAATTAAATTAAGAACTTAAAACGTTTTATTCCTTCAAAGCAATCTAATACAAGCAACCAAAAAATGTCAAGTATTAAAACCTCTTATATTAAAATCATAAGTCATCCATCATATCTAGATAAAGTAATGCTGATACCGGAAACACACACAAAAAAAGTTTTATGTTCTTGCTACACAGAATATAATCAAATTCTGACTGAACAATCAACTTATCAAACTAAAAGAAATTAGATCACAGCTAAGTCATAAAAGCAGAATAACCAAAAGAAGGAGTCAAGCATAATAGTGTGATTCGTATGATGACACTTTCCCACTTGCATAGTAGGTTTCCTACATGTCTTTATTGTGCCTCTAGGATTAGATATTGGTTTTGTGATTGGAACCTTTTAGTTAGTATACTTTTAGGATTCTTCTACTTAGAGAGTATTTTTTCTATGTGATTTGAAAACTTGTTAGGAACTTGAGATTATCTCCTCAGCATAGTGGGAGTGGACCACTTAGGTGCCATGTAGTCGGGTGGTAGTTCTTTTCCACTCTTATCATTTGAGATCTATTTGAGACACCGTGGTTGATGCATTCTTTGTTTATGATGGTGAATACATATCCTTACATTGATGATTTGCATACGTTAGATGATGTTATCTTATGCTTTATCTTGCATGTTAGAATTCTTTTCTGCATATGATGTAGTATGTTTAGGAGTGGCATTCCTACTATGTTAATACCGATGATCTCTTCGATAATTTTGGAATGTTATGCATGGAGGGATGGCTAGGACCCACAATGGTCTAATGATGCAATTAACAATTGGGAGGAACCATGCACTTAGTTAATTATGTTGTGATAAATGGTTATCTTTTAAGATGGATTTTATATCTTTTATGATGATGTATCATGTATATTCTTTTAAGCCTTTCATACCCTGTTACATGTATAGTGGATGATTGAGTAATCTGAAATGTAATCACTTAAAGGACACTTGTATATTGTTTAAGTACATTGGATGTGATGTTAGATGATTAGTTAATTTAGATGTAATTCAATGTTAAGGGATCCATGAAGAATGTAACCTATTATGTATGCTATGTTTACTTTCACTTGTACTATTGTTATTGCTTCTGTTACTATGTATAAGTTGTAGATGGTTTTATTTTCATGTTTAAAAAAAAAAAAAGCTACCAAACTTAGTGAAATTTAGGTTAATTCTTTGGATCCCTTGGCGGGGCGTTACATACATAGAAGGTATATAGAACATTTTATTAAAAAAATTTCTGGACAATAAATCTAAAATTCAATGCATAGCAAGTACTTCAATCATTTTACTAAAAAAATATCTATGCTTATGTAGGGCTAGACCTATGGATTCAAACTCATCTCTCTTAACTTTGATTTGGTGGTCACCTAGGAACTAGTCCTTGGACCTCATCTTAAAGGAAATTCAATCCTCTTGTGGGTGCATGAAAATCAATGTTTCCTTGTGCAATAATGAATGCAAATGTCAAGGTGATCTTTTGCCTTGAATAATCCACCATATTGTATCAATACCTTTCATAGGAAAACTTCTAGATTAGGCATTCCATAGAGACATCAATATACAAAAGGAAATGAAAAGTTCAAGAAAAGTACTTCCAGCATGAAGGTTCAAGTTTACTATTGTAAGAAGACTAAGGTTATGCATAAGATAGTCACTACCAACTATTTTCAAATGTTTTCAATGGTGTTTACAAACCAAGGTGGTCTCCACTTTAGCTAGAAACCTTTCCAAATTGAACTGAGCCACATTCTGTTATTTAAAACCTTGGTCTATCCTAGTCTTACTAAACTAGTTTGCTACAATCCATTTAGAAATGTCAAATTAGGATTGGTTAAGCTATGGATACAAGAGGTTTACTCCACAAACCATGATGGAGGAGGAAATATTAAAGAGAAAATAGCAATGCTAAAATATCCTTTAAAATAGGGGTAACACAGTGTTGTCATGTAACATGCTTGGATAGATGAACAAGCTTTCCCTAATTCCAGCACTTGGTTTAGTTGATTTTTCTTTAGTTGGTCCAAAAAACCCTTATGATCCCTAGATCGATCTAGAGAAACCCTAATGAGGACTTGTCTCAATTATTAGAAACTAAAGATGATTCTTTGAATCCTAGCTCACCCACTATAAATAGAAGAATGGGCCAGAGAAACCTTAGTAATGGGGCTTTCAAAATGATTGAGACAAACCCTAATAAGGAGCTACCTCAATTGCTATAGAAAGGCTATTGTAGTGTGAAAGGATGGGGTGAAGAGGGTAATTTGAGTTCTTCTTTAATCTAATTTGAGTAAAAAGCTACTGTAGTCATAGCTCAGTTTCAAAACTTGATATGTAGAAAGGAAGGGATCAATTCATGAGAAGGAAGAGATTTCACTTGCTCAAAATGGGCTCCAAAATGTTCAGTTTTTTAGAGGAATACAAAAAGAAACCAATTGTGAGGACTTGCAAGAGAAATGCCAAGACAAACTTACATATTATAATGATGGACTAAATCAAATAAATGAAAGGAATGTCAACCAAAGAAGAATGAAAACTATATGCTACATTCTAGTCCACCTTCAATCCATGGCATGATTAAAAAACCCTAAGAAAAATAGATAGAACAATAATGTCTAGTATAGCCACAAAAATTGGTGTTGAAACAACCAAAAGAGATCCTAGCATTAACAAAGAAAACCATCATATCTATGGCTCATCCACAATGACCATGCATAGCAGACTCCCAAGTCTTGAGCATCCCTCATATTTTTGTACAAGTTTAACTCATAACAATGAAATAGGGAAATCGACCTTTTTAATTTTAACATATAAATCCCGTGTTGGTCAAAATTTTGACCAACATGGGCATGGATTTTTTAAAAAAGATATTTTTCCTTGCATATTCCAACCAATGTAAAAAAATTTAATAGATGGTCAAAATTTTTGGTTTAAAAATGGGGTCAAATGTACTAGTGAGCATATACATTGTATCCATTGTTTCAAATCATTTAATCTACCAAGAGATTGGTTTTATTTCTTAATGTTAAAAGATATTAATATTTGGGTGCTCAAATTTAAAGTGGATGGCTAGCTTCCCTAACCATTTAATTTCTCTTCACACCATGGATACAATTAAAAAAAGGGGCTAGTTTCAATTGTTATGCATCCTTAATTCATCTTGTCACATGGCAATCAATAGTAAGAGAAGCATTTAGAAGATCACCTATCAACTCTACCCCACATTTGTTATATTAATTATTTGACACGGTAGCACTTATTGTATGCCATGGATGATGCAAAGCTCATGTAACTTCTGAGAACACAAAGACTAATAACCCTAATTTTTGTTTCACTCAATATTGCCCTAGAAACCTTTTGGATTATGTTTAACATAGCATGCCTTTTCAAAATAAAATTGCACAAAAAAAATCTTTCAAATTCCCCTTTTTATTCCTAGGTACCTTTTAAAAGATTGTTTGTATTGTTCATCATTATCATAAGTTCCCAAATTTTTTTTAATCTAATTTAAATATTCTACAGGTTTATGTCTTTATTTGAAAAATTGATTGAGTAACGATAATCCTTGATCTTCCTTAAGATTGAGGGTTGTCATTTTTCCAAAGATAACTACATGCTATTTGTTCAAGGTAAAATAGTGACCAAGATGTACTTATTTGTGAGACAAAATAGTGACATAGCAAGCAAGAAGTACAGTGGCCTCTATGTCACCAAGGGAAGCCACATGGTTTTTACCCTTGGTGACATAGCGATAGCCAACCACATGGATATGTGGTGGGACCAATCCTTGAGGAAAGCATAGTGAAAGTCCATGTCATCAATAGGTTGTCAAGTTGTTGGGATGTTAGACTATCAAATGCCATGAATGATTCACTCCGGAGGATAGAAACCTAAAGGAAATTATGGGTAGTCACTAGATCTTCTCAAGAATAATGTTGGTCAATTTATCACTAATAGGATTTGCAAGAACTTTATCCTTGGTGACATAGAAACCTAAAGGAAATACCACAAGTCCTACTTTGTGTATAATGTAGTTATCATGAGCTCTATCATCCAATGCAAGGTTGAGAAATGATGGTCACTATGTCAGCCATGGGAGTTGTTCAAATTTTACCCTTGGTGACATAGCAAGAACCTAACAAGTGTCTAGAGGCATATGTGGGACCAAAGTAAGTTGCCTATAGTGAAAGAAGAGGCTCACATGGAAGGAATAAATTGGGTTGACTACCAATTAGGAAGGTTGAAGCTGAGCCATAAAATCTTTTATTCCTAAATCATTAGATTTTTCAAAAATTGATGGCCTATTTTCAAATTTGAAGGGTAATGTCACTCTATTTCTCTATGATCCATTAATGAGAATTAAAGCTCCTTGTGTTGAAAATATTCAGGTCTAACAATGTTACTGAGAGGGGAGGGGTGAATCAGTAATATTTAAAATTTAAACCAATTCAGCATAATAACAAATTCACCATTCATTCATCTACTTTACTGTATGCATGAAAAGATTAACACACTGATTTGGTGACCCAGAAACCTTTCAAATTGAAAGTAAAATTGGGGTGGGGATGATGCCCATGAAACTTCAATACTGCAGTATAAAGTTGGCTAGTTAAGGCTTACAGTGATCACTTCTGGTGATCTGCCCTGTTAGGAGCAAGTAAGACTGCTAGATCCACCTTGTTAGAGGATTTATCAACATACAATGAAGTATGCACTTTTTTAGGAGATTTACAAAAGACTGTTAAGTCTACCCTGTTAAAGGATTTACAAAATTGATTCACCTGTTAGGATGAAGTAGTGGATCTGCTTACAACTGGTTTGCTAATTAGATCTTATGTACTGATCACTTGATGTGATGGATATATCTTTTCTGCTCCTTGATAACCTTGTTGAATACTCCGCTACTGATTCTCTTTCAATTTTCTCTTACTTCACTATTACTTCTCTTCATCATATCTATTTTCTTATAGTAGAAAACTCAGGTTCCTCAAACTCACTCGGTGACCTTTTGACACTCGACATCCACTACATTATACGACATCGTCATGCACTCGATAGAGGTAGGGGCTCGGTCCATACTAATCACTCTAAGTAGCTTGGAACTTGGTAACCACTGGTGACTCGGTAAACATTGTGTCACTCGGTAGAAACTAACTCCTTCGATTCACTTGGTAAGCACTGAATACTTGTTTTACCTTTCTATCTTGGTAATCACTGAAACCTTCATTTACCTTCCTGAATTGGTAAATACTAAATCCTTCGTTTACCTTCCTAACTTGGTAAACACCAAAAACCTTCGTTTACCTTTATGACTCGGTAAATACTAAAAACCTTCGTTTACCTTTCTGACTCGGTAAACAGTAAAACCTTTGTTTACCTTCCTGACTCGGTAAATATTGCTGAACATACTTGGTAACCAATAAATGCTTGGTATGAACTGTAAACTGAGTGATGAACTCGGTAAGCATTCAGAATCAAATAAGTGTTTTAACTAATGACAAATGTATCATTATTCCAACAATCTCCCCCTTTGGCATTAGTGACAAAAACACTTATGAGACAAAATTTATATACAAGATCTGACAAACTGATTTGATTCTGCTGTGCTGAATATACATGGGCTACCTTACATATAACTCCCCCATACAATATACACAAGGTTTTTACATGAGTTATATGGCTTTATTTTTTATTACTTTATTACCTTCTCCCCTTTTGTGTCTAATTTTCTTCTATATATTACTTTCTCCCCCTTTTTGACAATAATGCCAAAGAATAAAGAATGTATTTACATGGAGACACCAAAATGTGTGATAAAATCAGAATGTACCTGAAGAATTAGTTGCAGAGTTTTATCCCAATTGTCTTGTAGGATTTTACATGTGGAGAGAGCTACTTGAACTTCTGCAGAAAGTTCAATCACATGGTCTGCAATAGAGAAATTATTGTCATAGATCAATGTTTTTGAATATGCAATGTGCTTCTGCATTGTGTTCATGACAGGAAGGATCATATTCTGGATGTCAATCGGAGTAGACCTAATCCTTGCTTCCTCTCTCAGCAATTCTGCCTGTTTCTCTGACAAAAATTTGATTCTCAGATGATGGGATGAACTTGCACTGTGGTCAAATTGCAGCATTTGGGCACTAACCTTTATATCCTCATCAATTTTATTCAACTTTTCTTTTATTTCCTTTGTATACTCAGTAACATCACAAAGTTTTTCAAAAAGTGAGGTTACATTATTAAAAGAATTTTCAATGTCAGACAAAATTGAGGTTAATTCAACTTGTTTTATTGCTAGGTGCTGAGCAATGTGCTCAAGCACCTTATATTCAAATTTCTTTTCTGCTTTCTCTATTAATTTTTCTTGTCCTGAGATATCCTCATTGAATTTATTCATCGCTTCTTCTAGTTGTAACAAAATGTATTGAGATGAATCCACATAAACACCTATAGCCTTTGTTATTATATTTTTAGCACTTTCAATAATGCTATATTCCTGGTCTCTTTCATGCTTGAGCTGTTTTTACCTAGCCTTCTGCTCTAATAGCTGACTGATCATTCTCATTTCATCAACTGATGCAGTATCTAGATCTATCTTAGGAATGATAATGTCTTTATCCAGATCTATTTCTTCATCTACTGCCTTACTGGAAAACATGTATCTCTTTGGTTTTTCTGTAGTGACTGCACCTTTGCCCTTTGAAATTGAAACAATAGTTGATGATGCTGGACTGGCTGTCAAAACTGGAATGGGACCAACTAAGGGTAAACTAAGAGAAGTGCTGGCTGTATCAAAACTTGATATACTTCCCAAAAATGATGTACTACTCAAAAATGATGTACATACTGGTATATTTACAACTGGAGAACTGACTGGAGCAAAAATTGGGGCCAATGTGACTGAGGAAGACAAAATTGGTAAGAAACTAGGAAGACTTACTGTACAAGCTGCAGGTGGGAGAGATATACTCGGTGAAGTAGCTGCTGCAGTGGATGACTTGGTGGTTGATGATGTGCTTGGAAGCTTGGTAACTGAAGAAGTGACTGCTAGCTCGATAGATGAAGTGCTTGGCACTTGCATTGTAGAAACTTGGAGCTAAGAGGAGACAGGTGGAGATTGATCAATTGATGAGGCTATTGAGCTCACAATCTCACCAGTAGAGGCTGCTTCTTCCTCCATTTCTCTTTCAGCTTCTTCTTCCTCAATTTCTTTTCTAGCTTCTTCTTCAACTTCTAACATTATTGATTGCAAGTCTTCTGGTATGTCTTCAATGTCATCACCCTCATCATCATCATCATTATCATCACTACTGTCATTGTCCGTGATTTCAACAGTATCCTCACTGGGTTTGTGTAGATGATAGATATTTTTCCACATGTTTGTTGCATCATTTACTACATGCTCAATGTCTTTGACAAGTATCAAACAAGTGTGGAATCTAATCATCATATTACCTTCGTGATCTTTCAGTGATTTCTTCACTTCAGCATTAGAGAGACTTGGTAGGAGATTCCTCAGGGTCTACTCATAAATGTCTTTGACAGTCTTGGTTGCAGCTTCCCATCTTGGTTGCAATCTTTCAAATAGCTCTTTGGATATCTAAGAGGCTATTTGGTCTGGGGAGTATTTCCATTTACCCATTTTGTTCAGTACCAGATCCTCAATCTGCATTTTCTCCTGTTCTATTCTAGTTTCAAACTTTAATGCTTTGAAGTTTGTGAAGCTACCTCCTTCATCTAGTTGCTTTAGTCTTGCTTCAAAGGTGAGTGGAGGCTTAACAAATACAAGTTTCTTCTTTCTCTGTCTTGTTCTCCTGGCGAATACTGCAGTGGTTTGCTTTGTAGTTTTGGTGATAGTCACCTTACCTTTCTTTCATTGAGGCTCTTCTTCTTCTTCTTCCTTTTCTTCATCTTCTCCTCTCCCTTCTGTTATCATGAGAGGTACAGTATCAGCTTTTAGCTTTTCTATCTTTCTCCTGCCTTTAGAGATTGCTTAAGGAAGCTTGATTTCAAGCTCTATTCTAACCTTTGCCTCTTCATAGGTTCCAAATGTAGGCAACTTGGGATCCACTAGTTCATTTACCAGTGCCTCAATGATATCTCTGGCATCATCAATATTTAGCTCATAGGGCAATGGTTTTACCCATGCCACTCAGGGTTTGACTGCCTAGATGTAGACTCTATCATAGTCAACCATGAAACAGACATCATCCTTATACTCTTCAACAAGTTTTGGAGGTATCCTGAACCTATTGTTCATCCTTTCCTTGAAATCTTCAAAATAATTATCCATTACCTTATCAAAATTTATACCCATTTCTGCTATGAATTCGTTTATTTGATACAAAATTAGAGTATCTTTCCTCCATACAACTACACCCTTAGATGGAAAGAATTTATGTACATAGAAAAATAAACAAACTAGCAAAGAACCAAATTTACAAGGGTTTGTCTTTGCAGTCCTTATGCTATCCATGTTTTTATTCAATTTTTTTAATAGCACATCAGCTAGGTCAAACTCCATATTTTTCTTTACAATTTTATATGCCAAATCTACAGCCTCACAGGGTACACTATTCAGCTTGCTAGAACTATACATTTTGTGTGCAATAACACAAATACCAAATTTTAGTTCTATATCTGAAACATTGTTGAGCTTTAAACCTCTGCCATCCCATTCAGCTTGGGTTAATTTTTGGAGTTCATCTCGACCTAGGGTTTTGGTGGTTTTGGCTTTGGTCAACATTGATAAACCTGTGATCTTGTGGATCATCTTCTTTGTTATGAGGATGGGTTGCTCTAACCATAATTGTCCATTATGCACACGGCTTAAGATATATCTTACCCATTTTACTTGGAAAATCCTTGGCAGATGCGGGATATGGGTTAAGCCTTTGGTTTTCAAATGTTTGAACTCAGGTTTTAGGGTTCCATCCACGCATAACTCGGCTAGGGTACTGTCCATATCTAGTGTCCCTATTTCTTGCACAGTACACTTGAAATGAGTACGAATATCATTGATTAGAAGTACCTTTGGAGGGATCTGCGATTGAGCTCCATGTGGGTCGAGTGATTCAGCGATGGCAGGAACAATTTTGAAATTGGGCGCCTTCCATTCGACTCCCTTCACAAGCATTTCAGAACCTCTCTTCGCCTTGCTGCCACTGGTGCTTGCAAATGCCATTGCTTCATGGTGAGAGAACAATTTTGTAACACAATTTCTTTGCTAGAAAATTGCTTCAAATCACTTGAACTTGCTTGGATGCACTTGAAAATATATTTGCTCTGTGAACTCTGAATTCATGGTGAAGAATGAGATCAAATTCTACCTTTTTGATTGAAATCCTGTCATGAATGCTCAGGTATGAAGGTAGATGAGAATTAGGGTTTTATAAATAGTCACCGACTTACTCGGTAAACCTTGCAGCTTGGTGAACACACAAAACCTTTCTTATTTTCTGATCAAGCTCGGTAAAGTCTGAAAATCAACCTTACTCAGTAGATGCGACACTGTGAATTATGACTTGTATCTGCAATACTGATTTATCATTTCCACTCCTTTCTGGAATTGCTTAGGATATGGCTTGAAGATGCAGTCCGTTATCCTTCTTGATAAATCTAATTAGAAATGGTGGAGTCACCCATTCTTAGAGTGACATTTCCATCATTTGAATTTTCTTGCTCGGTAGACTTAGGAATCCACTGTTGTTTCATTTGCTTTCGAATATTATCAGCTCTAGTTTTCTTTTCATCTTCAACCTTTCCTATATTCATGCAATTCTTGGCTATATGACCAAGTTTAGTACAAGTATAGCATCTTATGGTTGTATCTTTCTTCCTTAGGTGATGCCTTCTACAGTTTGTTCCTATGTGTCCATATTCTCCACAATAGTGACATCTACACCAAGTATTGTAATCCCAACCAAATATTGCTTTGACAATTTTTTCTGCTAGATTGAGTGATTTTGATCTACATTCAGATGCCTTGTGTCTTTGTTTCTTGCATTTGTGACACTTTCCTTCAAACTTTGGTTTCTCCTTGCATTCATTGGCTTTGTGACCATGCTGATTGCAATTGAAACATTTTCCATTGAATTTACCTTTACCATTACTCCAACATTTGTTAGATGTATGACCTATCTTGCCACAATGATTACAAGTGGGTCTTTGATTCCTTTGGGTACCTTGTTTAGAAGATTCACCTTCTTCCTTATATCCAAGACCAGCTTTACCCTTTTGTTTATAAAAATTTTGCTCATTTTGCTGATTCAATTGACTCATGTCTACTTGAGATTTCATCATCCTTTCATTGACTTGCTTTTCAATATTTAGATCATTTTCCAAGCTTTCATTGATTTGTCTCTTAGTTCTTTAGTCATTCTGTAGACTTTCATTTTGTGCTCTGAGAATCCTGATTTCTTCATTTGCATTGGATAGTTGATCTACTAGATCTTCATGTTCAAGGGATTGATTTTGAGTTTCATGACTTCTATCTTCCAATTCTTCTTGTTCTTTTTTTCTTTGTTCCAAAACTTCACATAGCCCGATTGACTATATTTCTTGCTCTCTTTTAAGGTTTCTTACCTCTTCCTGTAGAGATCCATTCTTTTCTAGAAGTTTTTTGATTGCTTTGTCAGCTTCTTCTGTATTACTTGATGGTAACAAATCTTCAATCCTTTCTTCAACATAAAAAATGGTCATTTATTTGTCTGGCAAGTTCCTTTCTTCTTTTTAGGGATTGAGAAAGATGTTCCTTTGCTTCTTTGAGTTGAACCATGACCATCTCCAAATCTAGCTTCTCATTCTCAATAGTTTTGTCAAGTCTTAATATCTCCATTGTCCTTGATCTTTGCTCAAGCTGTCAAGCTCTGTCCTGAGAACCACAAAGCTCTGATACCAATTGTTGAAAATATTTAGGTCTAACAATGTTACTGAGAGAGGAGGGGTGAATTAGTAATATTTAAAATTTAAACCAATTTAGCATAATAACAAATTCACCATTCATTCATCTACTTTACTGTATGCATGAAAAGATTAACACACTGATTTGGTGACCCAGAAACCTTTCAAATTGAAAGTAAAACTGGGGTGGGGATGATGCCCATGAAACTTCAATACTACAGTATAAAGTTGGCTGGTTGAGGCTTACAGTGATCACTTCTAGTGATCTGCCCTGTTAGGAGCAAGTAGGACTGCTAGATTCACCTGTTAGGATGAAGTAGTGGATCTGCTTGCAACTGGTTTGCTAATTAGATCTTATGTACTGATCACTTTATGTGATGGATATATCTTTGCTGCTCCTTGATAACCTTGTTGAATACTCCGCTACTGATTCTCTTTCAATTTGCTCTTACTTCACTATTACTTCTCTTCATCATATCTATTTTCTTATATTGCAAATGGCACAATACATTACATATATACCATTCCAATATTTATAGCAACAAGGTTGGCCAAACACAAGTGGACAAAACATTACTGAGTCGACCAAATAGTAGAAAATTCAGGTTCCTCAAACTCACTCGGTGACCTTCTGACACTCGACATCCACTACATTATACGACATCGTCATGCACTCGGTAGAGGTAGGGGCTTGGTCCATACTAATCACTCTAAGTAGCTTGGAACTTGGTAACCACTGGTGACTTGGTAAACATTGTGTCACTCAGTAGAAACTAACTCCTTCGATTCACTTGGTAAGCACTGAATACTTATTTTACCTTTCTGTCTTGGTAATCACTGAAACCTTCATTTACCTTCCTGACTCAATAAATACTAAATCCTTCGTTTACCTTCCTAACTCGGTAAACACCAAAAACCTTCATTTACCTTTCTGACTCGGTAAACACTAAAAACCTTCATTTACCTTTCTGACTCAGTAAACACTAAAACCTTTGTTTACCTTCCTGACTCGGTAAATACTGCTGAACATACTTGGTAACCAACGAATGCTCGGTATGAACTATAAACTGAGTGATGAACTCGGTAAGCATTCAGAATCAAATAAGTGTTGTAACTAATGACAAATGTATCATTATTCCAACACCTTGTGTGAGATAAAACAAGGAATATAGTGTAGAAAGTCAAGGAGTTTCTTCATGCAAATGTATCTTTGATATTTTGGAGCTTGAATCTATTGAAGAGATTTCTTTCTTTCTTGGTTGAATCATGAAAAACAACCTCTATTAGTGATTCCTTGCAACATTCAGAGAATAAAACAGAGAGCCAAGTAAGTATCTTAGTCCATATACAATTGAAAGAATTCTGATTTTTATTTGTTATTGTCCAACATGCCTCCAAAAAAGGCTTTCTCTAGGAAAGTAGAATATGCTAGTAGAAATATCCATGATGATTTTCTAGAAAAATTGAGTGAATCAACTCAAATAAACATAATAGTTCTTGTAAATCCTAGACTCTAAATTGTAGACAGTTTATTTGATAAGGGTAATTGGACTAGGGATGCCTTAGCTTCCAAAATAGGGCTCCAATTGTTTAAGAAATGGTTCTCAAAAAGGAAATTATTTGCCCCCAATGAAAATGTATTGAATTTTGAATTAGGTAAGTTAGTAGTTCCTAGGCTTTTCATAGATTCAAACCTTCTCACATCTATAGCCTAAAATTATGACCTAGTAGCTATAATGGTGAGGAGGATAGATGGGGAATGTTTAATGAGAATTATTGCAGAAGAAATTCAAGAGGTTTTTGGAATGGAGCCAACCATAGACTATCATGAGGTCATTGATTTTCAAGGATTAGAGGAGTATTTTTCTTGTAAAGATCAATTTAGATAAGGTGCATTGGGAGGACACTTGGCTACAATTGGTAATTTGACTTTTGTTACAACATCAACTAAAGACTCTTTCATGAAACAATTTTTCAATACCAAGGCCATAGATATCTACATGACTTTTTGTAGGATTTTTGGTGAAGATGAATAAGAATTTGTGCTAATAAGTTCATGTATATGATGACACAGATCTCTTCCTTTGATGTGGATATTATTTTTGATCTTGCATCCTATTTAGCAAAAGAAATTCACATAGGTCTAATTAGAATTGCGAAGGAAAAAATTGAGAAAACATTTGGCCACTATTCTTTGTTGATGCATATGTTTTTATATAAGGGAGTTACTTTATTTGAAACAAAAATGGTGTTGAACATAGAATATGAGGGGGAAACTCTACCAGTTCAATTGTGAAGTCTAGATATGACTTAGGATGTACAGGAGGCTAGTTTTGTGAGATTTGATTGATACTTCACATCTAGGTTGAGGAGCATATTGTTAAAGGATAATCCTAGGATACCTAAAGAATTTCTAGACTTCATCATGCTTATAGATAATCCTACTAGTTTGAAGGTTTCCCATAATTGGGAAAATATCATTCCCTACCCTATGCTGATAGTGTTTAGAGTATATGGATTCCAAGGGACTTTCCATGTAATTCCATACCAAGTACCCATGAAGGTGGGAATAGCTGAAATGCTATGGTAGATAGGTGGATTAGAAGAAGCACAACTGATTAGTCATTCTAGGGATTCTATTTTCTCATCTTGTATAGTGGCCCACAAATTCATAATTACAAAAGGTGGTTGGTTGTTTTTGTATAAATTCTTAGACCCATATGAAATGGTTGTTTCCAATGATCATTTCAATGATAGTGAAGGATTTTGATATATTTAGATAGAGGGTTAAGATTGGTGCCAAAAAACATCAACCCTACTTCCTTGAAGATTGAAAAAGAAATAAATTCTCTCTCCAAGAAAAAGAGATCAAAAAGGAGAAATGGAGAGTTCCCAAGGTTTCAGAGTTTATTTAAATTTTTAACGAAGATTATAAGCCTATGAAAGATGCCAAGATAGAGGTAGATAAGATAAATAAATTGATGATTAGTTTTCTAGATATCATGGAGGCCATGAATGAAAAGAAAACATTTTTCATCAATTCTTATCCTGACAAGGCTTGAGAAATAATGAAGAAATTATATATATATATATATATATATATATATATATATATATATATTTGATAAGATAAATAGGTTTTACAGGGACCCTAACACCCAAAAGTAGCTACATAATCAAGGCTGAAAATAAGCAAAAGAAGCCCAGCAAGAATAAAACAAGTCTAATGGCTGATAATAAGCACGAGGCCCAACCAACAAAAAAGGCCAACAAAAAGGATAGTACAAACTATCTTTAACAAAACTTAGCAAAAGACATAACAAAATGCCAAATGAGAAACAACAAAAACATAAAAAGACACAACAAGAGGGCTACTCTTCATTCTTCTTCTCAAGATCCTACATGGTTTGGACAACGTCATAAATCTTCTAGTGCTCCTCAACCATCTGGTCCTAGACTTTCTCCATTTCTTAATGTAGATTGGTAAAGGTGATATTAGTGTCCATATCATCATCAGCCCTAGCTCTAGCTCTGTCCTTTTTGTCCTTCCCTACCAATAGACCTTAGTCTTTCAACACACCAATTAAGGAGAGAATATTTTCATTGATCAAATTGAGGAGAGACATCATCTAACTAGCCAAATTATGGTTGTAGTTTTTGAGATTCTTAATTCTCCTCTCAACCAGACTAGCTCTATCATCCTGATCCTCTAGATTCTTATATTCTATCTTCTTCTTGTTGCCCTCCAACTGACTAACCTTCTCTCTAACCTCTTCCAACTCATGGCATAGTTACTTTATGGATCTAAAATTATCAATCATACTATTACAAGTGTTGTTCAAAAGGTTCATACCCATCTCCCTAGCATTGTCATTAATGGCCAAAATAGCAAGGTCATTATCTATTTCAATAAACTCTTCTCTTAAAGAATCATAAAATATTTGAACTTTAACAACTTCTTTAGTTGTATTGGCCCATCATGCATGTCCCTTTTCATTTATGACCCTATTCATCCTGAGACATAATAGATCATCCAATTCCTGGGCCCATTTAAAAGTTTCTACTCTTATACTTTGCAAGATAGTTTATGATTCTCTTATATAATACAATTCTCTTATTATCAAACTTAGAGAGATCATTAGTCAATTCAAAAGTCTTTTCTATCTATCCATAATTCAAACTAATAATTGAAAAACACAAGAGAGTGATATCCTTATCCCTATTATTCCATTTATTAATGATTGGCTTCAAGACCTCCTCATTTTCTTTCAACTCATTCCATATGTTTATTACCTTTTCTAATTATTCATAGAATGTAGGCCAACCAATTTTATCTACTAAATACATAATTTCTTTCCTCAAATTATCCTCATATTGGATATCTAATTCCACATGTAATGCCCATAGTTTTCTCTTTTCTTCTTCAAAATCCTTTGTAGTATAATATTGAGGTGTATGTGGTGTGTCTAGAATTTCTATAAGTGGAATGGACTTAAAAGGCTCCACTAGTGGATGGGGATAAATAATTCTAGGCCTCCTAGACTATCCTTGGTGCCTCATAACCTTATTCTCAAGCTCTATTCTCTTTTTTACTTATTTATTATAAGCGGCCAGAACTTGTTCATACTTTTCTTGTAATTCTAATTTTTCTTTATTCTCCCTCAAGGCTATGGCTAGGGTGAGGTTGTTTGTTTCAACATTTAGCTTTGTGGCTTCCTCATTTGGAGTATCCTCTACCCTTTTTACAATTAAATTTCCAATCATGCCAGTATCATTAGGCTAGGAGGAACTAGCTCTAGGTCCTCTTCTCATAGACCAAATAACTAATGCAACATGATCTTCACCAAATTTGGCACCTCTCAGCTCCGTTTTCACCTTTTTATCTGCATTTAATTTCTTGGTAATAGAATTAAAAACCATTGCATCTACAAGGTCCCAATTTGGCAAGAGTAAAACCCTAGATGAACTTATCATTTTTCTCCCTTCTTTAGTGGTCAAGCTTTTAAATTCTTGCATCATCTCATCCTTTATCTGATCATGTATGGATGCCTCTTCCATCTTAGGATGCTCTTCCTTCTTCTTATTGCACTCCTCCTCAAACTATTCATTGTTAGTTCTCCATGCAAACTAATAAAAGGCTCTTGATTTAACAAAGTTGTCATCAAAAAGAAATTCATGACTAACTTTTTCTACTACAGAGTCTAATTCCCTTCCTCTATAATCAATAAAAGTTGATTCTAGGCTAGGCATGGGAGGCTCTTGAGTATTTCCTTCTTCTAATTCTCAAATAGTAATAAAAACTCCCCCTTGGGATCCTGATTGCTCCATTTTCTCCTTAGTGAGTTGTTCATCTCCTATATGCTAGGGATTGAGTGGGTGAGTATTCCTCTATTTGGGGTACCTAATTCTCTTCTATCTTTTGCCTCTTGGGCTTTGGCTCATTAGGCCTCTCTTCCATAATAGTAATTATTGAACTAGCTATCTATTTACCCTTTTCAACTGAAGGCTCTTTATTCCTAATGATATTATAACTAGACCTCCTCTAAATAACTAATTTCCCTGATCCTACTATAATAGGTCATGAATTTCTTTTTGATGACAACTTTGTTAAATCCAGAGCCTTTTATCATTTTGTATGGAGAACTAACATTGAATAGTTTAAGGAGGAGTGCAATAAGAGGAAGGAAGAGCATCCTAAGATGGAAGAGGCATCCATACATGATCAAATAAAGGATGAGATGATGCAAGAGTTTAAAAGCTTGATTACTAAAGAAGGGAGAAAAATGATAAGATCATCAAGGGTTTTGCTCTTGCCAAATTGGGACATTGTAGATGCAATGGTTTTAACTCTAATACCAAGAAATTAAATGTAGATGAAAAGGTGAAAAAGGAGCTAAGAGGTGCCAAATTTGGTGAAGATCATGTTGCATTAGTTATTTGGTCTATGAGAAGAGGATCTAGAGCTAGTTCCTTCTAGCCTAATGATACTAGTATGATTGGAAACCTAATTCTAAAAAGGGTAGAGGATACTCCAAATGAGGAAGCCACAAAACTAAATGTTGAAACAACCAACCTCACCCTAGCTATAGCCTTGAGGGAGAATAAAGAAAAATTAGAATTACAAGAAAAGTATGAACACGTTTTGGTAACTTATAATAAATAAGTACAAAAGAGAATAGAGCTTGAGAATAAGGTTATAAGGCACCAAGGATAGTTTAGGAGGCCTAGAATTATTTATCCCCATCCACTAGTGGAGTCTTTTAAGTCCATTCCTCTTATAAAAATTATAGACACACCACACAGACCTCAATATTATACTACAAAGGATTTTGAAAAAGAAAAGAGAAAACTATGGGCATTGCATGTGGAATTAGATATCCAATATGAGGATAAGTTGAGGAAAGAAATTATGTATTTAGTAAATAAAATTGGTTGGCCTACATTCTATGAATAATTAGAAAAGGTAATAAACATATGGAATGAGTTGAAAGAAAATGAGGAGGTCTTGAAGTCAATTGTTAATAAATGGAATAACATGGATAAGGATGTCACTCTCTTGTGTTTTTCGATTATCAGTTTGACTTGTGGATAGATAGAAAAGACTTTTGACTTGACTAATGATCTCTTTGATTTTGATAATAAGAGAATTGTATTATACAAGAGAATCATAAACTATCTTGCAAAGTATAAGAGTAGAAACTTTTAAATGGGCCCAGGAATTGGATAATCTATTATGTCTTTGGATGAATAGGGCCATAAAATGAAAAGGGACATGCATGGTGGGCCAATAAAATTAAAGAAGTTATTAAAATTCAAATATTTTATGATTATTTAAGAGAAGATTTTATTGAAATAGACAAACTAGGAGAATTTATATTGAAAAAACAACATGAGATTCTAAGTTTCAATTGGCCACATGACACACTTTTTGACAATTGAATCACATATTTTTACATGCAAAGTAGTTGGAACTTGGTGAAATTGATGATGGTGAGATGGAACAAGATGAGTTGCAAGTAACTAATACCTTAGTAAAAGAAAAAGAAGACAAAGATAAATAACCAATTGCATTCACAATCATAGAGGCCCAAACTAATGACTTAGCAATAGGAAAATCAAGTGTGAATGTTAGTTTGTTAGTACAAGATGATGTGGATGTAGAAGCTCAAGTTCAACTCAATTTTCAAATATCATAATAGGGTCCATTTCAAGAAAGTCCAATGACCACATGCTCCCACAAGTGATTCTTATGACAAAGCCAATCATAAACTCCTCAACAACAAAGAAGTTCAATAGAAGTGGTCCCACAATAGAATATTCATGATGTAAATCATTCTATTGGACAAATTTTTGTCTTTTATGATAGTAACTTTTGTAAATATCTTTCTATCTTAAGGAAAACTATCAATACTCTCTAAGTCTAAAGCTTGTTGCATCTCACACTATAGAAATGAGATTTCAATGCTAGAGAAAGGGCCTGAACCATTGTACTACTTTTAGTTTTGCTAGTTTTATTCAATCCAGTGTCCTTGATGCAAATGTTGTGATGTATTTTCTCTGGAAGTCTGAGAATACATTCATTTTCTAGGATCATGGTGTCTTGTCTTAAGTTTTTTTTATTATTATCCCGATATTATATAATTTTCAAAGAGAACTAATGCAAATATGAATCACCATCATAATCTTCTTTCTCTAAATCTTGTCTCCATTGTTATTGACTAGCTATTTTGAGGTTATATGGACAAGTCTTGTCCAACTTAATGCAACTATGATAGGTTGTATTTTAGTTAACTATTTCTTTTAATTCAATTAATTAACTAAATGTTTTAGTGATATGATATGATTTCCAGGTAGTAAGAAGGATATGCATAAGAATGAGTTTTAGAGAAAATTGCTAATAATATTGATTGTAATGTAATTAATTATATCATAGTAGTTGGGTAGACTCTAAACTCCAATGGATGAGGCACTAATCAATTATTTTTAGTTTGCATATGGAAAGATCATAGATAAGGATAAAGAAGAATCTTAAAATCAAAATCAATTTTACTTTAACTGTATGAAGAGTATCATAGCTAGTCAATAGTTGTCTGTATGTAATCTTTGTGTTTTAGTTAGCTATTTTTACCCAGAATTACTTGTAAATCTTAGAAGACTTATGACCAAACATCTACTATAGAGATGAGTATTATAATAGGATGTCATCAAACAAATGAAAATGTGAAGATAGTATCAAGTTTTGAATCTTTTATCCCTGAGGTGATCCTACCTTGGTTTTGTAGAGCCTAAAGAGTAGAAAATTTTTATGATTTTTTTGAAGTTAGGTCTAGATCTAACTACTAATTTCTCTTCACTATCTTGGTATCAAGTATTTTATTTCTTGGTAGTGTAAAGACACCAATGGGAAGCATGAATCTTTAGAAAAGGGTCAACTACTAATTATAAAAAACAAAAATAACTTAACCAAAACTAACCCAAATCATGAATCTATATCACCAAAAAATAATTTTCTTTTCATGTTCTTTTTTTGCATCTTTTGTATAGGTTGTGATTTCAAGAACATCTACAGTAGAAAGGCATTTGATATGAAGCAACATAACACACATTTTGAGAGAAGACTATATTTTTATTTCATTATTTTTGAAGGAATTTTAGAGGTCATATTATGGGAAATGAAAGAGAAATTTTTTGTTTCTATTTGTCTCAAAAATATTTTAACTTCTATTAAATGTAGTCTTCCATGGTGTTAAGAAGCAACAACCAATGGCAAAAAGGTTGGAGAGATAAATTGCATATTTATTTAGTGAGTTTCATAAGTAATAGTGTAGGAAATCAACTTGTGATGAGAAGAGAAATAAAAGAAGAAGAAATGTTGTGTAGGTGTGTTACATTTGTTCAAGATAGCCACAATGTAATTTTTTTAGATCAGGAGCTTCTAGATTCACCACTAGATTCAGTTTATACCCTTTTCACTATAGAAAGGTTGAATTTGGATGATCAAACCATCATAAGATTAAGAAGTTTAGATCTTATTAAAAACGTATCAAGAAATGTAAAATCTCTCTCCAATTCTAATCTACAAAAAGTAGTGTTATCAATTCATTGCAAAATGATGAAAAGTAAAGAACCTAAAAAATGTTGCTTGAAGGCTTTCACATATATTGCCCTTTTTATGATTCTCAACTTTCACAACTTGATGTAGAAACTTGGCACAAAAATTAGACATAAGTTTACCTGCATAATAACTCATGTCAAAATAAAGTTCTTCCAAGAAATCTAAATAAAGCCTAGTGAGGAAACAATTTTAAAAAAGAAGAAAATTTACAAACAATTTTGATATATAGAAGCAACCTAATTTTGAAATAAGAATCAAAAATCTTGTTAATTATTCAAGAAAATTTTCCCTAAAATAATAAATTTCTTGATTTTAAAAACATTGTGGAATTTATTAATTGTAATAAGAAAGACCTAAAATCCTCTTAATGTTGAGGTAACACACTGAGGAAACTAATTTGAGGATTGATTATGCAACAAAAGAATACACATATGCACAAGATTCCCAAAATAGTTGTAAATTTTTAAATAGTTTACATATATACATAAGAACACAAATATGTAAAATAATTTACTTGTCAAATAGATCACTAAATTTGAGGGAATCCCATAGAAAACCATTCTTTCGAATGCTTCATACACTACAAATTTTTTTGCATAAATCATTGAGTTTAACTTTTAAAAGTACACATGAATTCTAATAGTAATATCATAGTTTGACACAATTCAAAGAATATCACCTATTTATCATGAATCTATCAATTAAAACTCTACAAAACACCTTACAATTAAGTAAACTTGCTAATGCAAAATTATAGATGATGACATTATAATTGATTCGATAAACTTGCGAATGCCACTCTGAATCAAGAATGCACATGCAACTATATTCTATATGCATGGATAATAGGTGGAGCTGAAAAAAACCACCACATTTACACTTATTTAATAGGTCTATTATAGTTTTAAAATTATAGACCATCATGAAAGAACTCTAGTGGCTATGGAGTAGAAAATTTCCTTAGCAAGCCAACACATACAAAAGTCTTGATTTGCTTGCATGCTGAGGATGTTACTCTTTCCTATAAGAGTCAAAGTTACAATATTCGTGATGGTCTATAACTTAAAATTGCTAATTAAAGTTCTCTAACAAAAAAGAAAACCTGTTGGGTTTTTCCAACTCCATTTGATGTTGTATGCATATGAATTGAGATTGCATATTGAACTATGGCATCCTGAAGTATCTCTTGAAACCAATAGATTCAAATAGTTAGTTGTCATACAATTAGAGGTTATTGTTGAGCTTTAGTTGGTTTCAAGAATAGTATAATATTATCTACCAATTAGGGCCAACCACATAAAGGTTGAAACATCTAAATTCCCTATTAACATCTAAAATTCATTCATTTTATTAATAAAATGTAAGATTCATGAATTATCACAGGATAACATTCATTAGCACTTAAGTTTCATTAGAACATTCATATTAACATTGAAACATAAGTTTCATTAAAATATTCACATGAATATTCAATAGAACATAAATATACCATTTAGACATAAATATCAGTCATTATCAAATAAGTTACATAAGTTTACATGAATCGTTTATTTTTTATTTTTTAATTTGTTTGTCCTTCCTTATATTGTTATAGAGGCATATCCATGTCATTATCAATATTTCTTCTGACAAGTGGACATGATCTTGGTGTCCTTTGCAAAGATGTGTAATCTGCAATAACAAATAAAATGGTTAAATTTAAAAAAAATTGAGACTTTAAAGATTTTAAAGAATATTGTAGCACTCTTTACCTTGTCCAACCACATCATCTTTCCCATTAGCTTGCTCCTCAATGCACTCATTAGGAACAACCTTTGCATCCCCTCCGACTAGAATATAAGATGTTTTCTTAATCCCAACACATATTATAGTTAACTTTGTATTACTACACCAAATTCAATTAAAATTTTTTACTTGTATTAATAATTCAAAAATAAAAAATTGAATATAGAAAATATATACCTTTAGTACTACAATCCACATTCGAATTGACACCTCCATGGTACTTGGCTGATGTATTTGGATTGGCAAGCTAAAATCCAATGTAAATAATTAGTGCATTTATCAATAATATATACATATAAATACAAGACAAATACTAATAAATATTAATCATTCATTTTAATACATATAAATATATTCATTTTAATTTTTTAAACAAGTATATAATCATTGTTTCCTTACTAAAAACAAATATAGTTTGACTTATATTTTTAGAACTTAGTATCAAATATAGTAATTACTAAAGTAATCAATTTGAAATAAAATCAATTGACTTATTTACCTCATTGATAGATCCAATAGAAGAACCTTGCACATTCATTGCTCAAAGTCATTCAGCCATGGTTTTATAGCCTCATCTATAGGCTAATTTCTTGTCCTCTTCATAAGTTATTTTTTAAGACTCTATGGCCTACATTTTTGCTTCATATCATGAATTTTTTTTTATAGTCAACTTCATCAAGACCAAATTGTTTACAATTTATAAATATTTTCATATAATTTTTCATTTACTTATAATTTGTGTGGTAAGTTTTGAATATCCACTTGAGTCGAGATTGTGATGCCCGTGCTTTTGTTTCTTGCTCCGGTTGCCTTTGATGTGTCAAAAAACCTATGTGAAGTTTGAAATATCTTATATCACATAAGTATCTAAAGTAATTATTACATAGTTTCATTACTAATATTATGAAATACCTTCTTGACTTGGCTTGTGTAATGCCCCACCAAGGGATCCAAAAGAATTAACCTAAAGTTTCACTAAGTTTGGTAGCATTTGTTTTTTTTTTTTTTTTTGAAACATGAAAGTTAAACTATTCACAACATACACATAGTAGCAGAAGTAATAACAACATTCCACTGAAAGTATACATAAAATATACATAACATGTTACATTCTTCAAGTATCCCTTCACATTGAATCACAATTAAATCAACTAATATTGATTCCATCTAATACCACATCCACATGAAATAATAATGAAAAGTCCAACATTCTTAAACAATATACTTTGGTTCCAAATGTCCCTTGGTGAGTTACATTTCAGAATGCTCAATCATCCACTGTACATGCCACTGGGTATGAAAGGCTTAAAATAATATACATGTGCTAAATAAAGTACATCATCTTATTTTAATCCATGATGCAAGTGCAATAAAGTAAATGAAACCAAATACCATACATGAACATCATCATAGAAAATATAAACATCCATCATAAAGTATAACCATACATCACAAACATTACTAACTAAGTGCATGGTTCCTCCCAACAATAAATAACATGATTAGACCATCATGGGCCCTATCCATCCCTCCATGTATAACATCCCAAATCATTGAAGAGATCATCGGTATTATCATAGTAGGAATGTCACTCCTAAAACATACTACATCATATGTAGAATAAATCTAACATGCAAGATAAAGCATAAGATAAGTAAATAACATCATCTATCATATGTTAATAATCAATATAAGGATACATGTCCACCATCATAATCCATGAAGATAGATGCCAACAAAAAATGCATCAGCCACGGTGTCTCAAACGAATCTCAAATGGTAAGAGTGAAAAAGCACTACCACCCAACCATGTGGAACCTAAATGGTCCACTCCCACCATGCTAAGGAGATAATCTCAAGTCCCAAATAGGCTATCAATCACATAGCACAAATACTCTCTAAGTCCAAGAATCCTAAAAGTATACTAACACAAAGATTCCAACACAAACCGACATCTAATCCCAGAGGCACAACAATGACATGTATAAAACCTACTATGTAAGAGAGAAAGTGTCATCATATAGATCATGCTAGAGTTACCCTGGTAGTCTCTCAAGAGACCCCAGCCCCCTAGTGATCCCTATGCGGCCACTAGTATCCTCTCATACAGACAAGGCATACTGCAGAATGCAAGGTTGCAACCAAGTGTTCTCTCTACTCCCATCCTAGTCTGTACTAGCACTCGAGGCATCAGTGAGAACAAAAAATTATCTTGTTAGGTTCATTCAAGTTAGTATTAGGTGCAATGTTTTCACTTATTAAACAACTTATAATGAGTTACCCTGGCAGCCAATTAGGGACTTGGCCCCCATTGCAAGCCACTTCCTGACACTACAAGTAGATAACCTACCCTAGGCTCATAGAATCATAAATCACAAAATCACCATAGTCCTATACAAGTGATTGGAAAAATACCAAAAGATAATCCATAATAAGAGCATCAAATCTCCATGAGCAACTGAAAAGCATCCATTGATAATCATGACCACAACAGTTCTCTATTGGCAACTAAAGGTATCAAAAAAAATCACAATATCCATTGGTTCTCAACAAGCAACCAAAAAGTATCTCAAAGTAATACTAATCGAAGACTCCAAAATGGTCGAGTCAAAATATGTCACAACATGACATCATCAAGATCAGATAAACAATTCAATCCCTTCAAGGTGATTGGAAAATAATCCAAATACAATTGATCGATACTCATAAATGGTTACATATGTCACAGCTTACACAAGAAGACTGGAAACAATATCAATCAGTAAACCACACACACACCATAGAGCATGCCATATCATAACCATGGTAGGGTTTAAAAAGATCGAGAACAAAAGACATCATCATGACATCACAATCACAATCATAACCCCCAAGCCTATGGTAGACATCCTATAACTAGTCAACCAACTAGTCAACCCAAACCCAAAACAAGAAGCATAGAGAAAGCACAAAATACAAGCACATGTTTTGGTTTGCTAAAATTGCATAGATGAATTGAGTATGAAGGAACATTGTTCATCCTCCTTATAACTAACCCATGTATTTGTTTTAATAAGTTAAAGATTTTTCCATGACTCTTAGAATTCAATTTTCTAACATGCCTATAGGATAAATACGTATTTGGACAATATTCCCCCATTGAGTTCAATGACTACAGTTTATCCTCATAATAATCTATCCTTCACAACTAGATTCAATTAAACAATTAAATTAAACTAATATTATTAGACTAAAATATTACAAAATGATTAATTATTAAAAGAAGTAATCTATTAATAATTTTTTTATTTATAATAAATATATTAATTAATATTATATAATAAATATATAATAATTAATATTTAAAAAGTTACTACATTTAATAATTTTAATAACAACATAATATTAAAATCGAATCACATATATCAAATTAAAAAAAAAAAAAAACAAAACATAACACATATTTATTAAACCGTTGTCGCAGTATGCAAGTCCCTATTGTTGCAGGGCCTGTGGCGACAATGGGTACATTGTAGCACCTGTCATCATAGTACCTGCGATGATAGGTACCCTGCGATGATAGTGAGCATGGGGCATAGGTTTGTCCCCCCCATAAATTCAATTTAATTTTTTTTAAATAACATTGTTTCAAAACGTTTTTCGAATCATGCATTTAAAATAATTTCAATTAAAGTGTTTTTCCACTATGATATTTATAAGTAACATTTTTAATAAATATATGTATATATGTATATATATATTTATATATGTATATATATAGATATATATATATACAGACTACTAATAAGCATTACAACATTTTTTTAAAATGTAGATTTATAAACATATATATATATATATATATATATATATATATATATATATATATATATATATATATATATATATATATATATATATATATATGTATACTTTAAAAAGAAACATTTACAATAACACATGTGAGCATAGCTTTTTAAAGAAAAAGGGCTTTCCAATTCTATAAATTAAGAATTTCTCTTTAATAATTGTTCTCTAAATTTACCTATTAATCCTTCTAATTGGTTTGTCCATAAGCATCTGAAAACCCTAGCCCCATAGATTCCTCAGATCTATGCACGTGGAATTTCCTCATATAAAAATTTAAATATCCATGAGAAGAATGCATACAACCAAGATATTCAACACATGAAATCATTCAGAAGACACGAAGAAGATAGGAAGTGCATGAAGCGAAATATCATATGCAAAAATCACAAGTGTCTACTTGGACACTGATGTTAAATCACTTCTCCTTAGAATCTACAAAGCAAGCTCCTTCCTTCTCCAACATTCTCAGGTCCTCCAAACATGCTCCCTGATCTTCTAGGAGTTCCTGAATATAAAGAACTCTCAAGAAGCACCGAAAATGTCTCTAGAAACAACCAGAAGATGCGATAAGTGTTGACAACTAAGCATGAGCTTTCTCCAACCTTCCAGATGAGTCACAAGGTTGTAGATACAATGTGCTTAATTTGTGCACTAACTCCTGTGTTGTAGACATACGTGCTTAACAAAGGTGCACTTACTCCTAGGTAGACTTATAACTTCTATTTTAATTCTTTTATTATTAGTATTATTATTATTGATTTATTATTTTATTATTATTATTAATTTTAATTTCTTTTTTTTAATTTTTTTTCTCAATTAATTCACATTTAATTAATTAAAATCAAAATATCAAAATATCATAACATTATATTAATTTTCCCCAAAATAATTAAATTATTAATTAAATCTTTTAATTTTAGACTTAATTAATAGAGAATTCACCATAGACCTCCAAGATAAAATATGAAAACCGATTATAGAGCAATCCACACAAAACCAGTCTAAGGGGTTAAAATCACAAATTACATCATCTGATGCATTCAAAAGGTAAAACATCTCAGACACTTGTCCTACCCTTTCTAGGACAAATGGTTTAAAGGTTTAGGATTTGGACTTGAGAATTTATCTCCCCTCTCTTACTATTGAGATAGTGCGATAGGGTACGCTCATCCTAGCAATTTAGAAAAGTCAATACCCAATACCTATAACCTGTATAAAATCCATGCATGTACATACAATATTTATTTATGCTAAGCTAGACAGGTAATGGAAGGAAGTGGTGCATCATGCAGATCCTAACTAGCAAGAGACTATGACTCCCTTCCTTAACCACATCAGAAACACCATACATAAAGAGAAAAAACAAGCACACCATACATATGCAAGTATGGGGTAAGTATCAAGTATCCATAAGACAACACACACATATAATAATCCATCTAACTAATCATCATCAATAACCAAAAATAATGCAATAATCATCATGCATACATGAAATGTAGAGTCTAAGTAATCTCATCATATATCACTGAATCTATAGCACAATATTTGATAGTCTCAAAGAAACGCTACTAACCATTAACATAAAATTTTCCTAACAGAGTTTGGCCATGATAGTAACAATGTATCTAGAAAAATGTAAATGAGGGCAAGCACTACAAGTTGTACCATTTCTCCACCATGTATTATTTTTCGCTTAGTGGAATCCTTTTTAAGATTCTCCCACTCAATAATAGGAATATAGGGGAGCTACTCATAACAAGGGTTTTTTTTCATTTGGGTCTTGTAATTGTACCTAATATACTTCAAATCTTGGCCTGCTTTCTCAAGGAGCCTAAGTTTTTGAAAGCTATTGGGTTCAAAAAGTATTGTCATGGCATCAATGAGAATATCATTTAACTCTTTAGTTTGCAAATTTCACATTTTAAGAAAAGAAAAGAACTATTAGATTCATATATGAATTGAAGCTACATTTTAATTTAATTGAAGAAATTTATCAAAGGAAACATGATCTAGCAATGAATTCAAAATATGAAACCCTATGCATATGGTTGGCCCAAATATATGCAAACATTCATCATTAAATTTTTCATAAAATAGATTATTCCTTACAAAATAATAATTGGATTCATAGTTATTGCAATAGATTGCATGAGAGGTTAGTGCATTTGATTATGAGTATAAAATTTTATAGTAAAATAAAGGATCAATCATTAAAATACTTGGAAGCTGGGCTACTCTCAGGGGAAGACAATCTTCATTTCTAATGAGCAATTGATCACAATTCTTTTGTATTCCCATACATCTAACATGGGAACTCCCATGAATATTCTAATCATCTCCTACATAAAATGAATCCAATATTAAAAAATGCCCCCTAAAAAAAAATAATTCAAGTAAAATCAACACATGAAAAATGATAAAGAAAAAGAGGAATCTACTTACCAATAGGTGTTGCCACTACATCTATCACCATGCTATGTGTTGTTGAATTTTTAGTCAACATTATGTCTTCAATTCTGCTCCTTGTAGTAGGTGGCATAGTGAACATAGGATCAATAGTAGGAGCTGAAAAATGATATTGTTAGAGCACAATAAAAAAAGATTGTTAGAGATCAAAAAAAAATATTGTTTGAGAAAAACACAAGTGTAAGATAGAATATGCAATGTACTTGAACCACCTAAAGTATCATCCTTTAGGGCATCACCCTTGAACCTCTTCAAAATTATCTATTAAAATAACACATGCATTTTATTTAAT
The DNA here is from genome assembly GCA_028749045.1 of Cupressus sempervirens. Taxonomy (NCBI): domain Eukaryota; kingdom Viridiplantae; phylum Streptophyta; class Pinopsida; order Cupressales; family Cupressaceae; genus Cupressus; species Cupressus sempervirens. The sequence goes on along the minus strand of CM053790.1, from coordinate 53,928,489 downwards.
GACATAAATAAAAGAGTATACTATAAAAACCTTTATTGAACTTTTGTTATAATTAAAGACTACATTGATACTTACTGTATATGTCTCAACAAGGTTCATCAACTTATCCTCCATCTATTGTAGTTTAGGAGTCTGAGGCCAAGTTGATGAAAATTGAATTAACCTTCTTCATATATAAAAAATAAATTTTTACACTAAAGCCACAAGATTAGTAGCTGGCACAAAATCAATCATGAATTCATCCAACTCATTGTGTGGCTCCTTATGGACTTCATTTTCCTTTCCCTTTTCCTGATCAACACTCATTTGTGAGAATAATATTATTATAGCTATATTTAAAATCAATCCAAAATAGTAGTGAATAATATACATAATAAAAATATGCATTAACATATTTCTTGTATCTAATTTGTACAATAATGAGTATTACTTATTGGGAAGAAGAAGTCCCTTGAGAACCATCATTTTTGTGTGTTTCCCATGGCTGTTGATCCATATTGTAGCATTGTATTTCAAAACAAAATCATTGAGTTATGTTAAAACACATGTTATTATTCTAAGTTAGCAAAACAAATATAAAAATTTAATGATGTGTTGAATTCATTGATTGGAGTTGATTTTACATGTGCATAATATGTACCACCTCTCCGATGATAGTGGCTTTGTTTGTAGCTATATGATTCAAATTGCAATCAATAAGAAGCTCTTCACTTTCACATATTGATTTTATTGCACATACAAATATTTGATTTCCCTCACACACTTTAAATATTCAATTGGGTCAGTCCTTGGTTCATGTAGGTTGTGTACTATTCATAAAACATGCAATATTCCCAAATGCTTTTTGCCTTCTTTCAATGTATATAAATATTATTTTACTTTGTTCACTAACTTTTTGTTGTATATATTTTTTTATGAGTGTGTACCTACACATACTTTTTTTTATCTAACAATCTTCATCCAACTACTAAAATCATAGCAAGGTCTGACATACTCCATCAATTTAACAGCCTTCTTGTAAGATACCTTTATGCTATGCATGGAAAATAGGCCCAAACCATGTAATGAGGATGGTGTTATGCAATATATCCTCTCTCCAACACGAAATTAGTGTTTATTGGAGGAAGTTCATCATGGACCCATTATTTTTGTAGATTTTTATACCTAAAGGGAACATTAGAGTCACCTTCACTCTCATCATCATAAGAACATGACCCTCTTGAGCAAGTAAAAATTTCATGTGCTTATTGAATTTATTTATGATATTTTGACCTCAAGTCAATCTCCTTGATTTAGACTTACTAAATGTCTCACTTTCTTCTTCCATTCCTACATTTTTCTCACTTGAGGAAGAGAAATCTGGCAAATAGCTATTTTCTAGTACCTACACTCCATGAAATAAGATATATGTTGAAATAAGAGAGATATTTTACAAAAAGTGCTTGATATGAGAGGTCTACAACTGAGGGTGTTGACCAATCTTAAAAACTTGAATGCTGAAACAAAAATTATTGAGGATCAAACACCTATGCCAAAGTTACTACACAATGTGAAGTTGACTTTAGATATGGTAGAGAAAGATATTTAAATTTTTTATCAAAATTTAAGGCATGAGAGAGATTTAGTGGCAATATACTAGAAGGAGGAGTGGCTTTAGAAAGAGAGTACATGGCAAAAACAATAGTTAGACAACATAGAGTATATTATGGGAGCACTGGATAGAATCCAGGAAAGTGTTGTGGTACGTACTATGACATTATAATTACTTGCAAGTGTCTTTGAGAATTTATAGTCCAAATATCAAGAGGACTACAAGTTCTGCAATTTGTCATGTATTGCATCTCCATTTTCTTTTCCATTTCTTATAAGAGTGTTTCAAGGTTGGGAACCACTTCAACATCCTTTTCATAGTTTAGAGGTAATGTCATTGCGGTAGAGACTTCTACAAGGGAATGAGCCTCGTAATTATGGCATTTAGACAGAAGAAAAACTTGCTTCTTCAACTCTTTACACTAAACTCTTCACTAAAGTTATTCTTCCAACACGAATGCAAATATTCAAATAATTTTAGTGAGAATGCAAATGTGCATTAAAGAAAGATAAGTGGGGATGTTTATTTGGTATGAAAGAGATGTTTCCACCCCTTTTTTACAATAGAAAGAAAGATGCCTTAGAAGGATCAAGTTAAAATCAAGTGCTAAATGAAACAATTTTATGATTAGGGATTAAATGGATTTGGGGAATTTAAAATAATAATGCAAGTTAAATGATTCAAATAAGCTTAATTAAGTAGTTTTGGAAAGTACACACTAACAAAAATAAACAAAAACTTGTAATCACCATAAATAAAAAGTTTAAAGTATTAATCTTTACACTAAATTTGAAGTTTTTGTAAGTGTAGAAAAATGCCTTACACATTCTATTTTAGTTAACAAAATGGGCTAGGCATTTTTTTCCCTGGGGTATTTACCCAAAAAAATGACTAGTTACAATCTTGCAAGTCTAACCTTCATGAATTTGTTATGAGATTTACACCAACAGATTAAAATATGGAAAAGATGGAGGAATGGAACCCCTATCTAGGAATCAACCTTGGAAATGAAATAAGATTGCATAAAGAAAACTAAATGCAAAAGTAAATGTTAGATCTACCTTGCTAACTCCTAATGGCTTGGGCTATTATTATTTGTCCCTATCACATTCACTTTGATAGTCATGTTAAGGAGGTGATATTAACTAGTTCATCCTCATGACTTTGAATTCCTTAGACATAATATTGGGTGCTCAAATTAATGTCCAAAATATTTTCACCTTGGGGCCCTATTTGATCATCATTTGAAAGAGCCTCAATGTTGACCACAAAATGTTTCTCAATATGTTATTATTTACTTCCATTAGAGAGGGGATCCATCTCTTTCTTACTTAAAGATAAGGGTGAGTACCCTAAACTTGAAATTCTTGTTGTCTCTAATTCAGTCACAACTTGTGAAGCCATCTTTCCTTTTGACCTTTGCTTCTTTTAAGGTGGCCCCTTGTCCTCTATCCCCTTCTTCTTTATTCCTCTTGTTTGTAACTCCTTTTCACTCCCTCCATTCTTCTTCTTGTTTTGGCCTTCTTGTTTTCTTGAACATTCAGGGAGTTGTTCCCATGATTCCTCATTTGGTTCTTCTACATCCTTCATTAGTTCATATTTCAATGGAATACTTTATTCCTTCAACTTATCCATCTATTGGTTTATCCATGTGCAAGTGAATGGTGTTAAACATGAATCATTATTGTGTCAAAACTTCATCTTTGTTTGACCAATCTATAGTAGGAATTACATTCTTTCTTGTTATGTCATGATTACCTTGGAAATAGCTTCCATCCTTCTCAAACAACTCTAGAATAAGTTATAACCTATTTAATATCAAATCCATTGATCTTTAAAGGTATATATCTTATAGTAAAAAACCTTGTTAGTCCAATGATCTTCAATGTGAGCTATATATGTTTATAGCTGACATTATATGCCCTCTGAAGTTGATTATGTAGATTGAAGTTGGGTTGAATTTTGTGTTGGCTCCTAATTTAAGAGTGATTATTATTACTAGTAAAAGAATTTGTTTATTATACCTAGAGGTAACCAATGCTCATGATTAGTACAATAAACTATGTCTCTTGGCCAATTACACAAAGGACAATCCTTCCTATGCATTTGGCTCTAGAAAACCAAGGTGGGAGTACCTTAGGCATTCATTTAACTTCTTGAATCTTACCCTTAATCCCTAGAAACAATAGATATGGTCCAATTTATTTGATATATGTGAAACAAAGATGAGCTACAATAGTTAACAATAACTCATAATTTCCACAGATAGATAATGACCACCCTTATACAATTGATACAATATTTGATTGATTTAGATTTGAGTATAAATTTGATACATGTAGTAGAATTTACCTCAATTTGTCTCTGATTTATATGATCAGTGCCTTATCCATTGCTACACAGAGTCAACTATTAGCAGGGGATCTAATTCAAATAACTTGTAAATGAATTTTATGAATTGTAATTACCAATTCCCATTCTTATGAAATATCCCTTTTATAAACTCACAGACCCTATTAATTCATTGAAGCACTTCCTTTAACTCCTTGAATTAAAAGAAACAATATAATCAATATCAAAACCTATCTAGATTGCATTCAATCATTTAAACCTTATTTAACAAATCTCAAAGTAAACAAACTCATATAATGGAGATAGAGATTGATAACATAGATGTAGTGCGAGTATCCTTTTTGTATTATCCTTTGAAAAGATTTATACAATAACTAATAGAACTCAATTAAACTAATAATATCTTGTTGATTCTATCATTGATATGAAAACATCAGAAATTTGCATAGCTTGAAAGAAAACTCAAAAAAATACAAATAAAAAAGGATCGACCACACTTTTGAACAAGAGAAAATTACAAAATTCTTGGACCTTTTCTCTAAGCTTGAGATCTCACTTATATAGGGTGAGATGTAACAAGGTTCAGGTATAAAGAACTAATAGCTATCCTTAAGACAAAAAATATCTATGTTGTTATTGTCACAAAAAAATAAAAAATGGTGCAACAGAATGTCTTCATCATGAATATTCTCTAGTGGGACCACCTTCTATTGTGTCATTTTACTACTAAGGATTTCATGATTGGCCTTGATGTTTTTGCAACTCCTTAGAGGATGTAACCAACAAACCTACACGTGATAGATCTAGCTGATATGTTTGTAGAGTGACTTGAACTTGAAAATTTCCATCCATGTTTCACATACTGCCAAAATTATAGTTACATCTAATTATTTTGTTGTTGTGTTATTAGTTTGAATTTTTGTGCTTGCAACTACAATTGGTTTCTCACCTTTTCCCTCTTCTTCTTTTTTTGATGTGTCAATAATTTGTACTTCATCCTGTTCCATATCTTCATCATTAATTTCAATATGCTCTAACTGTTTTGCATCAACAAGTTCTACCATCCACTTGTCAAAAAGTGTGTCATCTGGCCAATCAAATTGTAGAATGTCATGCTTCTTTTTCATCACATATTCTCCCAATTTATCTATTTCAATAAAGTCTTGCCTTAAAAAATCAAAGAATAACTGAACTTTCACAACTTCCTTAGTTGTGGCTACCCACCACGTGTTTCCCTTTTCATTTATGACATTATTTATCCTTAGACAAAATAGGTCATCTAGTTCCTAGGCCCATTCCTCCTTATTTTTAAATTTATTCTTTTTATCTAAAGAATATGGGAACAATTCAAATTTAGCACTCTTATATTTGTCTAGATAACTGACAATTCTCCTTTGTAGCTCAACTCTTTTATCATCAAATACTAAGAGATCACTGGAAATATCATAAGTATTTTCTATATGTTCATATGATAAAATGATGATAGAAAAACATAAAAGAGTAACCTCTTTACTCCTTTTACTCCATTTTTTGATAATTGGGTTCAAGGATTCATTATTTTCCTTTATCTCATCACATATATTTATTGTCTTTATTAGTTTCTCATAAAATGATGGCCAATAAATTTTATTAACTAAATACATGAGAGCTTTCCTTAGCTTATCCTCATATTGTAAATCCAGTTCCACATGCAATGCCCATAATTTTCTTTTTTCTTCTTCAAATTATTCTGTAGTATAATACTATTGATGCAAGAGCATCCTAGGTTGCAATGTTATCCTGCATGTTTTTTAGTTTTTGTCTTACTGCTGAAACTCGGTTCTTCTAAAACTATATTTTCATGTTTTGGGGTGCCTATTGCAGAATGTGTAACTAATTTTTCATAAAGAATGAAGGGATATGAACTTTAGGAATTCAAGAGAGCCTAGGTTAATATCTATTTTTTAGAGTGCAAGTTCTAACTCCTTATAGTTTGAGGGATATGGTGATTCTCCCAGAACATCAATTTCTAGCAGTTTTGCGCAATAGTTTTCTAGTGCTCAACTTTCGGAATGGATGCAAACTTTTCCTTGATAAATCAAACTTTATGAAATTAATGGCTTGTATAGGGCCTAAATATATAACCAAAGTTTGAAGAATGAGTTCTAACTCAATCAGAGCTAGGAGATATCATGATTTTTCTCAGACATCAATTTCTAGACACATAATTGTTGATACAAGCCGACTTGTGTATTGAATGTTAGGTTTATTTTATTTAATATTTTTTGACAACTGACATGTGGCTTATAAATGTTCTAGGATGATCTGTAAGCTATTTTGGCTAGTATAAAGAAAGTATTTAGCCCTAGAGCTAGGATAGTTTTTAGGAGTGAAGAGTTTTTAGGCAATTTTAAAGAGGATTGCAGAGAAAGACTAGAAAGTGCAAATTTGTTGTCGATCTATGTATTTTACATTTGGTCATAACCTAAAAGGCCTTATAGCTAGGCGAGTATGAAGATATTTTGATAAATCAATAAAATTATTTCACACCTCTTCCTCCTTTGGTTGTTGTTCTTTTTGTTTGCTTATGTTGTGTTAACTCTTGTAGGGTGGTTCAAAGAGCTAGGTATGCCATTGGCCCTAGTTTTCCTCATCCTTTCTTGTCTTAAGTGGTATAAGAGCTTGAGGTCCATCCTTGTGGAGATTGTATCATGTATAAACCTACTTTGGATTTGGTTTTAGGGTGCTAGATCTATAGATTTGACATATAACTTGCAGAGGGTTACGATCTTGCAGGAACTTGACTTGTAAAGATGGTTTGTGGTATATGAAATAATGGTGATAATGTCATATTGGATTAATTGAGACAAATTGCAGGAAAATTAGATGTTGTGGAGATAGCCTAGAGGAGAGAAGAACATCTTGATGATTTAAATGATGATGAAGTAGCAGCACCAAACCATAATCTAGAACTTGAGGAAGATCAAGACGAGGAAAGATTATTATGAGTGTTGTCTAGGGAAAATTCAAAGCCTACTGTAGAAGTTGTTCCTTATGATGAAAAATTGGATACCAATGCTATGTTAGATTAGATCTTAGATACAAAGAAGTTCTTTGAGTATGAAAATACTCTTGATAATAAGAAAGTGAATATTTTTGGTACTAGGTTGAAAGGACATGCATCACTAATACACTAAAGAGAGGAAAGGAGAAGATCAGAACTTGGCTAAAGATGGTGAAAAAGGTAAAGAAAAAATTCCTTCCTAATGATTACCAAGTTAGCTTGTTGAGAAAGATGCAAAATTTGAGACAAAAGGATATGACTGTAAAAGAGTATACTGAGGAATTCTATAGATTGGACATCAGATCTAGACATGTGGATGATAATGTTGAGAAAATTGCAAGGTACATAAATGGATTGAGATCTAAAATTCAAGATGAAATATATTTTGTGAAGTTGGTAAGTGTGGAAGAAGCATATCAATATTCCTTGAAAGCTTAGGAAATCTTGACAAAGAAGCATGAACAAAGACAAAGAGGAAGTGGTGATAGACTTCAAAGAGGTAGAGGTAGATCTTATGGAGAAGGTGGTAGATCTAATAGTTCTATGCATGATAAAGAAGAATCAGAGTGAAAGAATGATGACAAAGGCAAGGTTGAATGGAAAAGTGGTATTTCTTACTGAGGAGGTATTAATTCTTAATAAGGAAGAGGTAATTCTTATTCTATAGGTGGATTTCATAGTATTTGTTTTAGATGTGGTAAAGAGGGACATAAATCATTTGAATGTAGATCCTCTAAAAGTGGGAAAAGTAATAGAAATTTTTTGGTTCAAGGAGATGACGAGGGTTCACCAAGTAGACCTAAGGTTGGAGAAAATATGAGGGTGAGAAGAACCTTATGTAATAAGGGAAGTGATGAGGAACCTATTTTAAGAAGAATTATTTTCAAGACAAGATGTCAAATAGCTAGAAAATGTTGCAAGGTGATCATTGATTGTGGACGTTCTACAAAATTTCCATTAGAAGAGCTAGTTACAAAGTTGCTGTTGTAGAGGCTAAAACATCTCAAACCTTATCATGTTTCATGGATTAGAGATGAGCATAAGATATTGGCAAGTGAGAAATGCCTTGTGTCAAGTTCAAAATTGGACATTACTTTGATGAAGTCTTGTGTGATATTATGCCTATGGATTATTCTCATATTTTGTTGGGTAGACCTTGGCAATATGATAGATATGCTATGCATGATAGAAGATTGAATCAATATACTTTTTAGGTAAATGGGAAGAAACAAACATTGTTGCTTTTGATTGAAAGTCTAGATGAGGTCAATTGTACTACAATAAAAGTTTGCATGGTTAATGGAAAGCAATTTTAAAAGGAAGTAAAGAAGAATCAAGTTTGTTTTGCTATAGTTTCTAGAGGATTGAGTGTTAGTAGTAATGACCAAGCAATAGAAGTTGGTAATGATAGAATGACATCAAAAATTACAAAATTGTTGAATGAATATAAAGATATTGTTGCTAATGATATTCCTAATGGTTTACCTCTAGTAAGAAGTATAAGTCATTGTATGGATCTGATTCCTAGAGCTAGTTTTCCAAAAAAAGCACCATATAGATTGACACCTATAGAGAATGAAGAACTTAACAAACAATTACATGAGTTGTTGCAAAAACATTTGATCAAAAAAAATTTGAGTCCATGTGTTGTATCTATTGTATTACCACCTAAAAAGAATGAAGAATCAAGAATGTATACTAACTCCAAAGCTATTAAAAGAATCATAGTGAAATATAGGTTTTCTATGCTGAGGATGGATGACATAGTGGATTGTTTAAGTGGAGCAAAGTATTTTACCAAGATTTATTTGGAGAGTGGCTATCATCAAATCAAAATTAGAAAGGGTGATGAATGAAAGATTACTTTCAAGACAAAAGATGGTTTGTATGAATGGCTACTTATGCCTTTTGGTTTGACTAATGCACCTAGTACTTTTATGAGGTTGATGAATGAAGTTCTAAACAGATTTTTGGGTAAGTTTTTTATTTTAGATGATATTCTTGTTGGATACAATTGTCTAATTATGTGTTTTCCTTGATGTTAAAAAAATGTCATATCAATTGTCTGTCAGTGCTTACTGATCTCACTTGGTCAGATAGATAGATTTCTTTGTCTACCAAGCATTCTTGAAGATTACTCTATGAAGACAGTATCTACCAAGCTCACTTGGGCATTGAATGAATTCTAGCAGGAATCAATGTTAATTGAGTTCTCATGGTTAACAAAAGAAATTGGACAAAGTTAAAATTCACTGAGTTCACTCAGTTGCCAAAGGATTTTTCAAGTTCATAGTGTTAACCAAGCTTTTGTTGGTTAACACTAGAAGTCATCTCAAAACCAGTGTTTACCAAGCACGGTCAGCCAATGAAGGATTTTTTTGTTTTGGCATAAGAAGCTTAATTATTTTAAGTATTCTTTCTAGCCAACAATGGTGATGATTATTGGTTATTGTAATTTGTAATTGGGTCGACTTGACAATCTAGATGATATAAATGAAAGGTCAAGTTGAGATTTTTAGTGTGTGTGCAATGAGTTGATTGAATTAAGAAGGAAAGAGTTTGTGCAAACTTGAAGGATAATTAGGTATCCTTGTGGAGTAAAAAAGTGTTATTTGATTAGGAAGGATCAAGTATGAAGCAGAATAGAGATCTATAATTGGAAATTTAGTTGGATCATAATTAAGTAATTTCATTGTTACTTTCTTACCATTGTACTAGTAATCTAAAATCTTTTAACAAAGTTGGTTTAAGAGCCAATTGTATATCCTTGAACAAGGTGAAAGTTACATTGAATTGTTTTAAGACCTCTTGCAAGGCCACTCCTTATAGGGTGATTAAATATTCTAATAATGTCACACCTGATAGTGTGTTTTGTAACCTTTAACCATGCTAGCTCCTAACAAGCCTCACTTTAGAAGAGTGAAAATAGTAACTAGTTGCATTGGTGGTTTTTCTCATATTGGGTTTCCATGTTAAATCCTAGTATCTCATGTGTTCATATTATTTCTCTTATATTTTAAAATTAATCACTATGAATGTTTAAAATCAACTAAAAGTAAATCACTCTACATTTACTGAGTTACAACATTTTTTGTATATATTGAATAGAAATAGTAATCAATTTTATGGCTAACATCCAAGGGATTTGGGATTTATTTTAGTGGTAACTGATTCACCCCCCTCATAGTTACTCCTATATTTCCAACAATTTGTATCAAAGTTTTTGGTGCTTGTAGGAAAGGTTTCAAGGACCTAAGTTAAAGATTAAGATGTCTTACAAGAGAGAGATTCCAAATCTTAATAGAGACAACTTTTCAGCATGATAGGGACTCATGAGACTTTATCTAGCTTTTATTAGTGATTCAACTTGAAATATCTTGATGAAGAATGCACAACTCCTACTAGTACATTATCTATTGGAGACATTGCTAAGAAAAAGAACCATAACACCATGATTATTGATATTGCATCTACTCTTAGCTATGATGAATTTGATGATATCAAGGATAGAAAAAATACATTTTATATGTGGAACAAGTTAAAGGACATCTATGGTGGTGATGACAATGTGAGGAGAGCCAAACCAAAAATCTTTAGAGGACAGTTTGATCAAATGAGAATGAGAGAAGATGAAAATGTTGCCAAATATGTGAAAAGAATCAAATCTAGTGTCAGTGCAATCAGAGTGTCTTGAGGAGAAATCAAGGATGAAACTATTGTAAGTAAAATCCTCAAAACATTACTTCCTATCTATGCAATTAGAGTATTTTCTATTCAAGAAAGGAGGTGTGAGAAAAATCATAAGACAAATTTGGATACCTTAGTAGGAAGATTGATAGCTTTTGAGCTAGACAACTATAACAATTATGTTCCAGCTTTCAGGAATATTGAATTTGAATTTGAGGCCAAACTTTCACTTAAGGAGAAAGGCAAGAAAATAAAGGACATTTAGTCAGAAAGTGAAGAAGAATCAAAGAAATTTTTTGATAGTGATCTTGAAGTTGTTGAATGTTTACTTGCAAAGAAATATTCTAGAGGCAGAGGAAACTAGAAAGGTAAATTTCCCCTAATCTATTTTTGATGTGAAGAAATTGGTCATATTGCTGCCAGGTGCCCAAACAAGGAAAACAAGGATAAGAAGAAAATTCACAAATGCAATAGCAAGAAGGAATTAAAAAATCACAAATCATTCAAGGAAAAAGGTAAGAAGACTTGTTTTATGGCTAAATATTTTGATAATAGTAAAGATGAAATAGTATAAACTATTGTGAAAGATGAATCTGATGAAGAAGAAGAAACGATTACACTTATCTCTCATGTCAGAAAGAATGACACATGGATCATAGAAAATGGATGTTCACATCATATGATTGGAGAAAAAAAAAATTTTGAACACTTTGAAGACTATGATGGTGGTAGTGTAAGGTTTGGCAATAATGAACCTTGTTGCATAAAAGGGAAATGCCAAATCTCATTAACTAAAGAACTTGTATGTGACAATGCCTATTAGGTTGAAGGACTAAAACATAACTTGCTAAGTGTGGCACAATTGATCAACATTGGATTGAAGGTGGAATTTATGCATGGCAAGGAAAGACTACTAGATGACAAAGGCAATATGATTGGATCAAGAAAACAAACAAGAGATAACCTATTTTATCTTAATCTTCGTGATTGTTGATGTTTTATTACTCAAATAGAAGAAAGTTGGTTATGGCACAAAAGATTATGTCATATAAACTTTGACAATATGGTCAATATAAAAAAATTCAAAAAAGTGAGAGGTATTCCTAGTTTGAAGAAATTAGATGTTGGTTTATGCAAGAATTATCAGATTGGCGAAATGGGAAAGACTAGTTTTAAAAGAAAAAACTATAGATCTAAATATGTCTTGGAAATTGTGCATACTAACCTATGTGGACCCATTGGAATAGAAAGCTATGGTGGAGAAAAATTCTTTATTCTTTTTGTTGATGACTATTAAAAAATGATGACTATTATCTATCTTAGAGAGAAGTCAGAAGCATTTGAGAAATTCAAATGGTATCTAGCAAGAATAAAAAAGGAAAAAAGGAAAAGATTGAAATGCTTAAGATCAAATAGAGTTGGTGAATTCATTTCCAATGAATTCAATAAATTTTGCATTGAAAGAGGAATTAAAAGATAGGTATCAGTGCCTAGTACTCCTAAGCAAAATGGAATAGTTGAAAGAAGAAATAGATCTATCCTGGATTGTGCAAGGACTCTAATGATTGAAAAAAATATCGCTATTAAATACTGGAAGGAAACTATTAGCACTGTAGTTCATACTTTGAACTAAGTACAATTGAAGAAGGACTCATATAAAACTTTGTATGAATTATGGTATGGCTATAAACCCAATGTAAGTTACCTAAAATTATTCAGAAGTAAATGTTATATCTTGAAAGAATGTAGAAAAGGCAAGTTTGATGTGAACGGTGATAAAGGTATATTCTTAGGATATTATTATAGAAGTAAGGCATATATATGTTTGAATTTGTCTACTCATAAAATCATAGAAAGTGCACATGTGAAAATTGATGAGTTTACAGAAAGTATTGAAGAAGAAAGCAAAAGGGAATTGGAAGATTATAGGAAATTTGTTTACATCGAACTTGATACATTGCCAAACACATCTATCAATAATGAGACTTCTACTCTGGAGTCTTCCTTAGTTACCAAGTTACAAGAAGTTTAAATCAAGTCACAAGGACTCAAGTCACATTTTGAAGCTACCAAGCCAATACTTATTGAGTCTAAGAAACTAGAGCAAAAAGTTGAAATTCAAAATGAAGATAGTGCAATTCATTCAAAAGAAAAAGAACTTGTATTGGCCAAGTATGTCAGAAGACGTCATGCACTTGATCAAATTATTGGAAATAAATCAGAAGGTGCTATGACAAGAAGTAAGCTAAAAGGTACATGTTTAATTCCTAATTTTGAACCTAGAAATGTTAAAGATGCATTGAAAAATGAAATTTGGATTGAGGCTATGAAGGGAGAAATAGAACAAATAGAGAAGAAAAAAACTTGGACTCTTGTTCCCAGGCCTAAAGATAAAAATTTGATTGGAACAAATGGGTATTTAGAAATAAGCTAAATGAAGATGGACAAGTATCAAGAAACAAAGCAAGATTGGTGTGTAAAGGATATTCTCAAGAAGAAGGAATTTATTATGGTGAGACTTTTTCTCCTATTGCAAGATTAGAAGGTTTTAGCACTCTACTTTCCTATGCTGCTCATAGAGGATTCAAGGTATACTAGATGGATGTTAAATCAACATTTCTCAATGGTTATTTTGATGAAGAAGTCTACATTGAGCATCCAGAAGGTTTTGTTGATCCTGACAAAAGGGACATGGTCTGAAACAAGCCCCTAGAGCATGGTATGAGAGGTTGCACAAATACCTTTTATAGTTTGGTTTTCAAAGAACTAATGTAATAGTAGTTTGCACATCGAGCAAGGACCAAATGACAAGATTGTATTAGTAGTGATATTTGTGGATGACATTCCATTTATAGGAAATGATGATATATGCAAGGAATTTTTAGAATAAATGAACAAAGAGTTTGAAATGTCCATGTTTGGTGAGATAAAATCCTTTGTTGAACTTTAGATATAGAAAAGAAAGAGTGGTATTTCTCCCTCCCTTCCTCCCCTATATCTTTGGAGTCAGTCCCAATCTGCAACTCACTTTTTTTTCAACTCTTGCTCTCTCATCCTGACAATGAATCATGTTGTGTGATTCAAAACATTGATGGTAAAAATTTCAACACAATCTAATCTAGAAGCAATAACTAACAAATCTAATGGATTGTGAAAATTTGATCTCTCTAAAAGAATGGTATCTACATTACTCAATCTAAGTATATCAAAGAGATACTCAAGAAATTTGGAATCGAAGATTCAAAAATAATTGGAACCCCCATGTATACTAGACTAAAGCTTACCAAAGATGATGATTCAAAAGAGGTAGATCAGACCTTATATAGATCAATGATTGGAAAATTACAGTATGTAGTTCATACAAGGCTTGATATTGCTTTAGCAGTTGAGATAGTTGCAAGATTCTCTGTTAAACCTAGAGAAAATCATATGATGCCAATCAAAATAATCTTGAGATATCTAAAAGCTACCAAAGATTATGGCTTATGGTACAAACTTGGAGGAAACTTAGACCTAAAAGTATTTACTAATGCTGATTGGGTAGGAAATCGTGATGATAGAAATAGTATAAGTGATAAAGTATTCTTTCTTGGTATAAGGTTGGTATCTTGGACAAGCAAAAAGAAAAACTACACATCCCAATCTATAAAAAAAAGTAGAATATATTGCAGCAATAGTAAATTGTTCTAATATTGTTTGGTTTAAATAGTTGTTGGAAGGCATGAAGGTTGAGATCAAAGAACTAGTTGTCATGTATTGTGATAAGACCAATGTAATTAATATATCAAAGAACCAAGTGATGCATTCCAAAACTAAGCACATTGCTATAAAATATCATTTTGTTAGAGAATTGGTGCAAGATAAAGAAATTAGATTGGAATATGTTCACATAAAGGAATAGATTACAAACATATTCACCAAGCCATTACCTAAGGATGCATTCCTCTATCTAAGAGGTAAGTTGGAGGTAATTCCCCTATATGAAGCTCACTAAATAAAGTTTTAGTGATGAATCAATAGAAATCAAGTTGAAGATTAATTAGTTGATACAACATAATCAAAGGGAATATTGCATATGAATCAGTACTTAAGGTACATTGACACTAATTTGGTATGAATTTTCTTTGGCATGTGTTGTCAATGAGGGAAAAGATTACTATCATATATTTCTAAAATTTGTTTATATCTTTTGAGAAAAGAAGTATACTATCTTAGAAGTTATGTAATTCCTTCATAGAGGGAGATTACTGCATGAAAATGAAGAAACTTTCTATCAAAGGAAGTCTTGTTCTCAAATTTTATTGTGCTATGATATGTTGTGTTGCCATCAATGCCAAAGAGGGAGATTGTTAGATACAATTGTCTAATTGTGTGTTGTCTTTGATGTTAAAAAAATATCATATCAATTGTTAGTTGGTGCTTACTGAGCTCACTTGGTCAGCTAGATAGATTTTTTTGTCTACCAAGCATTCCTGAAGATTAATCCATGAAGACAGTATCTACCAAACTCACATAGGCATCAAAGGAATTCTTGCAGGAATTAGTGTTAACCAAATTATCATGGTTAGCAAAGGAAATTGGATATAGTCAGTGTTCACCAATTTTACTCAATTGCCAAAGGATTTTACAAGTTTGTAGTGTTAACTAAACTTTTATTGGTTAACATAGGAAATCATCTCAGAACCAATGTTTACTGAATAGGGTCAACCAATGAAAGATTTTGTTGTTTTGACACAATAAGATTAATTATTTTAAGTACTATTTCAAGCCAATTATGGTGATGATTATTGGTTATTGTAATTTATAATTAGACTGACTTGATAATCTATATGATATAAATAAAAAGTCAAGTTGAGATTTTTAGTGTGTGTGTAATGAGTTGATTGAATTAAGAAGGAAAGTGTTTGTGTGAACTTGAAGGATAAGGAGGTATCCTTGTGGAGTAGAAAAGTGTTATTCAATCAGGAAGGATCAAGTATGAAGTGGAATAGGGATCTATAATCAATAATTTAGTTGCATCACAATAAAATCATTTTATTGTTACTTTCTTACCATTGTAGCAGTGATCTAAAATCTCTTAACAGAGTTAGTTTAATATCCAGTTGTAAATCCTCTAACAAGGCGATAGTACCATTGAATTGTTTTAAGACTTCTTGCAAGGCCACTCCTTACAGGGTGATTAAATCCTCTAACAAGGTCACACCTAATAGTGTGTTTTGTAACCTTTAACCGGGTTGGCTCCTAACAGGGCTCACTTTAGAAGAGTGAAAATAGTAACTAGTTACATTGGTGGTTTTTCCCATATTGAGTTTCCATGTTAAATCCTGGTGTCTCATGTGTTAATATTATTTCTCTTATGTTTACAAATTAACCACTATGAATGCTTAAAATCAACTAAAAGTAAATCACTCTACATTTACCAAGTTACAACATTTTTGTGTATACCGAATAACAATAGCAATAAATTTTATTACTAACATCCAAGGGATCTTGGATTTATTTTAGTGGTAACTGATTCACCCCCCTCTCAATTACTCCTATATTTATAACAATTTTGATATTCAGTAGGACCAATGAAGAACATCTTGGGCATATTAAACAAGTATTGCAGAGGTTGAAAGAGGAAAATTTGTTGATTAATCTGAAAAATTGTTCTTTTATGCAAGAGGAGATTATGTATTTGGGATTTGTGATTTCAATTGATGGAGTGAAAATTGATACTAAGAAGGTTAAAGAAATTTTGGAGTGGCCAACACCTGAGAATGTGGGTGAGGTAAGATCATTTAATGGTTTGGCTAATTTTTACAGAAAGTTTATAAAAAATTTTAATTTTGTTTGCAATGTTATGACTTAGACAATGAGGGGAGATAAAAAGGAATTCAAGCAGACACATGGAGCTGATAAGAGTTTTGAGATTTTGAAATAAAAGGTTGTTGAATTACCTATATTGGCTTTGCCTAATTTCAACAAAGTATTTCAAATTGAATATGATGTAAGTGCTAATACAATAGGAGCTATATTAAGTCAAGAAGTTAGGCCTATTGCTTTCTTTAGTGAGAAGTTGAATGATGCTAAAAGGAAGTACTCTATGTATGATCAAGAGTTTTATGCTATTGTTCAAGCTTTGAAGAAGTGGAGACATTATTTGATTCCTAAGGAGTTTGTGTTGTATACTAATTATAAAGCTTTAGAATACTTAGGAAGTCAATATAAATTGAATTAGAGACATATGAAGTGGGTTGAGCATTTGCAAAATTTTACATTTGTAATTAAGCAAAAGAGTGGAGTTACTAACAAATTTGTTGATGCATTGAGTAGAAGATGTTCCTTGTTGATAGAAATGAAGGTTGAAGTTCTTGGTTTTGATGAAATAAAAGAGTTTTATGATACTAATCCTGATTTTTCTAAGGTGTGGAGAGAGTGCATAGCACCAAATATAAAAAATCATGTAAGTATGATGCATATTTCATTCAAGAAGATATTTTGTTCAAAGGTATTCAGTTGTGTATTCCTAAAAGTTTAATGAGGTTGAATCGAATTAAGAAAAAACATAGTGGTGGATTGGTTGGACATTTTGGAATTGATAAGACATTGAGTTTGTTGAAAGAGAAGTATTATTGGACACAAATGTATAAGGATGTTCAAAAATTTGTAAAGAACTGTGGAGTTTGTCAAGTTGCAAAAGGAGTGAGTCAAAATATTGGTTTTTATACACTTATTACTATTTCTTAGAAACCTTGGAGTGACATCAGTATGGATTTTGTTCTTGGATTACCTAAGATAGTGAAGGGGTATGATTCCATATTTGTTGTAGTGGATATATTTTCCAAAATGACCCATTTTATACCATGTAAGAAGACATCAGATGCTAAGCATGTTGTTGAACTTTTGTTTAAAGAGATTGTGAGATTGCATGGATTAAAAAGAAGCATTATTTCTAACAAAGATAGTAAGTTTGTTGGTTATTTTTGAAAGATTTTGTCGAAGAAGATGGGTACTAAATTAAAGTTTAGTTCTACATTCCATCCACAAACAGATGGATAAATAGAAGTGGTGAATAGAAGCTTGGATAACTTGTTGAGATTCTTATTTGGGAATAAGCCAAGTAATTGGGAGATGGTATTGGCACAAGTTGTATTTGAATATAATAATTCTGTGAATAGAAGAATAGGAAAGACACCCTTTGAGATTATTACTAGAATGAAGCCTAGTGAAGTATCAAATTTGAGAGATATTTCTGGTGAAGAAAAGGGAAGTGTTGAAGGAGAAGAATTTGTTGATTACATGGAGTCTTTACATAAGGAACTGAGGTTGAGGATAGAATAAAGTAATCAAAAGTATAAGGAGAATTTTGATCAGTATAGGAGACATCATGATTTTCAAGTTAGTGATGAAGTCATGGTTCATTTGAAGAAAGGAATATTTCCAATTAGAACATACAGTAAGTTGAAGATTAAGAAGTTTGGACCTTGTACGATCTTGAAGAAATTTGATAGTGGAAATGCTTATGAAGTTGAGTTACCTGTGTTGGATACAATTGTTTAATTGTGTGTTGTCTTTGATGTCACACAAATGTCATATCAATCATCAGATAGTGTCTACTGAACTCAAAAGGTCAACAAAACAAAGGACAGTGCCTACCAAGCTCAAAAGGTCAGCAAGGAAATAGGCAGTGTCTACCGAGTAGATAGTTGGTTACTGAGCCTTCAAGGTAATCAAAAAAAAATGACAAAAGAAGTTCTTATCGAGCTCACTTAGTAATTGAAAAAAATATGACAGAAACAATTCTTACAAAGTTCACTTGGTCATCAAAGGTAATTTGGTAAAAGCAGTTCTTACCAAGTAAACTTGGCAGCCAAAGAATTTTAAGATATTGTAATGTTAGCCGAGTCAAGAAGGTTAACTCTAGAAATTCTTGGAAGTAGTATTTACTGAGAAAGGTCAGCCAGTAAAGGACATTTATTTATTTAAGAATTATATATGCAGCCAACTGTTGAATGGTTTATTGGTAAATGTAACATGTAAATGAGCCAACTTGACAACTTGAATGATATAAGTAAGAAGTCAAGTTGTGAATTCAAAGTAGCATGAGGTGGAAGAATGTGGAATTAATATGATATGTAGACTAATTGTTGTGGAAGTAGATTCGAAGGATGATCAGAGATCATTGAGAAGCAGTAGAGCCATATTTGATCAAGGAGGATCTAATGATGCTAAATAGAGACCTGTATCCAACAAATTTAGTTGCATCTTGTTTAGGTCAATTCATTGTTTCTTTCTAACCATTGTAGTAGTTATTTCAAATCTCTTAATAGAGTTGGTTTAATAGCCATTTTGTAAATCCTCTAACAAGGTGATAGTTTAGTTGAATTGTACTAAAGACCTCTAGCAAGGCCACTGCTACCAGGGTGATTAAATCCTCTAACAGGGTCACACTTAACAGTGTGTATTGTAACCTTCAACAGGGTTGGCTCCTAACAGGGCTCACTTTAGAAGAGTGAAAAATTGGTGACTAGTTACTTGGTGTTTTTTTCCCATATTGAATTTCCACATTAAATCTGGTGTCTCTTGTGTTCACTTTATTTTTAGTTACATGCATGAATTCTTGAAAAGAAAGTAATAGTTTAATTTACCAAGTTACAACAGTTGTTTACCGAGTAAAAGTAGTATCTAAATCATTAAGACATCTAAGGGATTTATAGATTAATTTTTGTGAGTAACTAATTCACCCCCCTCTCAGTTACACTATCCTTAATTCCAACAATTGGTATCAGAGCTTTTGGTGCTTATAGGAAAATATTTCAAGGATCTAAGCTAAAGATCAAGATGTCTTACAAAAGAGAAATTCCAAGACTTAACAAGGACAATTTATTAGCATGGCAAGGATTGATGAGGCTTCATCTGGCTTCCATTGGTGATACAAGGCTGCAGTACCTTGATAAAAAATATGAAGAACCTTTTGGTACATTATCTATCAATGATATTGCTAAAAATAAAACTCACAATAACATGATGATAGATATAGCATCCACTCTGAGTTATGAAGAATTTGATGACATCAAGGATTGCAAAACTATCTTTGAAATGTGGAACAAGCTGAAAAATATCTATGGAGGAGATGATAATGTGAGAAGAGCCAAAGTAGAAAGTTTGAGAGGACAATTTGACCAAATGAGGATGAAAATATTACAAAGTATGTTGAAAGAGTTAAAGAATGTGTTAGTGCAATCAAAGCATCTAGAGGAGATATCAGTGAGGAGACAGTTATAAGTAAAGTACTTAGAACCCTACTTCCTATTTATGCAATCAAAGTATCTACAATTCAAGAAAGGAGATGTGAGGCAAATTATAAAATAAATTTAGAAGCCATAGTTGGAAGATTGACTGCATTTGAGCTAGACAACTATGACAACTATGTTCTAGAAGCCAAGAATGTTGAATCAACTTTTAAAACCAAGCTTTCACTCAAAGAAAAAGGAAAAAAGATGAAGGAACCACAATCAAAAAGTGATGAAGAATTAGAACAAAGTTCAGATAGTGATCTTGAAGTGGTTGAAGCTCTACTAGCAAGAAAATATTTAGGAGGCAAAGGAAAATACAAAGGTAAAGTTCCTTTAATTTGTTTCTCTTGTGAAGAAATTGGACATATTGTTGCTAGGTGCCCAAATAAGTAGAACAAGGATAAAAAGAAAGGTCACAAGTAAAATGGCAAGAAAGACTTCAAATCATTCAAGGATAAAGGTAAGAAAACATGTTTTATAGAAAAAGATTCCAATAATTCTGATGATGAAGAAGAAGATGAAATTCTCTACATTGTTGTAAAAGATGAATCTGATAATGATAAGGAAATGACACTAATTTCTTATATGAGCAAAAATGATACATGGATCATAGATAGTGGTTGTTCTCATCACATGACTAGTGATAAAACTAAGTTTGAATATTTTGAAGACTATGATGATAGTAGTGTAAGATTTGGTAACAATGAACCTTTTTGTATAAGAGGAAAAGGAAGAATCTCTCTAAGCAAGGAACTTGTGCGTGATAATGCATATTAGGTAGAAGGACTAAAGAACAATTTGTTGAGTGTTTCATAGCTACTCAATAATGGATTCAAGGTAGAATTCATGCATGAAAAAATAAGATTTCTAGATGGCAAAGGAAATATGATTGGATCTGGCACTTAAACAAAAGGTAACTTATTTTATTTTGAACTTGGTGAATGTTCATATTTCATTACTCAAATTGAAGAAAGTTGGTTATGGAATAGGAGGTTGTGTCATGTAAACTTTGACAACTTAATAAAAATTAGTAAATTCAGGAAAGTAAGAGGTATTCCTGACATAAAGAAACCTTAGGTTGGTCTATGCAAAAATTGTCAAATTGGTAAAATGGGAAAGACTAGTTTTAAAAGAAAGAACTATCAGACTGAAGAAGTTCTAGAAATTGTGCATACTAATTTGTGTGGACCTATTGGCATTGAAATTTATACTGGTGAAAAATTCTTCATTCTATTTGTTGATGATTATTCAAGAATGATGACCCTCATGTACCTTAGAGAGAAATCAGAGGCATTTGAAAAGTTCAAATGGTATTTGGCTAGAGTAGAAAAGGAAACTAGCAAAATATTGAAATACCTAAGGTCTAGCAAATGTGGTGAATTCATTTCACATGAGTTCAATAACTTTTGCATTAAAAGAGGAATCAAAAGATAGGTTGCATCACTTAGAACTCCTGAACAAGATGGAATAGCAGAAAGAAGCAATAAATCTATCATGGATTGTGCAAGAACCTTAATGATTGAGAAAGGCATTGCTATCAAATATTGGAAGGAAGCTATCAGCACTGTGGTTCATACCTTGAACCAAGTATAGCTAAAAAAGAACTCATTCAAAACACTTTATGAGTTGCGGTATGGCTACAAACCCAATGTAAGTTATCTTAACACCCTATGAGTTGCGGTATGGCTACAAACCCAATGTAAGTTATCTTAAGGTATTTGGAAGCAAATGTTACATTTTGAAAGAATCTAGGAAAGGTAAATTTGATGTAAAAAGTGATGAAGGAATATTTTTTTGGATACTCTTGCAAGCAAGAAGCATATAGATGTTTGAACTTATCTACTCACAAAGTTATAGAAAGTGCACATGTGAAAGTTGATGAGTTTGTAGAAAGAACAGAAGAAGAAAGAAAAAAGGAACCTAAAGACTATAGAAGATTTGTTTACATTTAACCTGATACAATACTAAGTATACCTATCAATCAGGAATCCTCAACTCCAAAGTCTTCATTAATCGAGTCACAAGAAGTTCAAACCAAGTCTGCTAATTTTGAACCTAGAAATGTCAAAGATGCATTAGACAATGAAAGTTGGATTGAAGATATGAATGAACAGATAGAATAGATAGAGAAAAACAAAAACATGGACTCTTTTACTTAGACTCAAAGACAAGAATCTAATTGGAACAAAGTGGGTATTCAAAAAAAAACTAAATGAAGATGGTAAGGTATCAAGGAACAAAGCTAGACTAGTATGCAAAGGATATTCACAAGAAGAAGGTGTAGACTATGGAGAAACTTTTGCTCCTATTACAAGATTGAAAGATGTCAGAACCTTACTTGCATATGCTACATTCAAAGGATACAAAGTTTATCAGATGGATGTCAAGTCAACATTTCTCAATGGCATATTGAAGGAAGAGGTTTACATTGAGCAACCTGAAGGTTTTGCTGATCTCGACAAGAAAGACATGGTCTACAAGTTGCATAAAGCATTATATGGTCTGAAACAAGCCCCTAGAGCATGGTATGAAAGATTGCATAACTATCTTATTCAGATTGGTTTTCAAAGAACTAATGACAATAGTTGTTTGTACATAAAGGAAGGACCAGATAATAAGATTATTTTGGCAAAAATATTTGTAGATGATACTTTGTTAATAGGGAATGATGATATTTGCAAAGAATTTTTAGAACAAATGAACAAGAAATTTGAAATGTCAATGTTTGGTGAGATAAAATTCTTTGTTGGTCTTCAAATTCAGTAGAATAAGAATGTCATTTACATCACTCAATCTAAATACATCAAGTAGATACTGAAAAAGTTTGGTATGGAAGACTGAAAACCAGTTGGGACTCCTATGTGTACTAGATTAAAACTCGCCAAGGATGATGAATCAAAGGAAGTGGATTAGACATTATATAGATCTATGATTGGAAAGTTGCAATATATAGTGCACACAAGACCAGACATTTCCCTTGTAGTAGGAATTGTAGCAAGATTCTCAGCAAAACCAAAATAAAATCACATGATGGAAATTAAAAGGATCATGAGATACTTGAAAGGAACTGAAGAATATGAATTATGGTATAAACTTGGAAGAAAATTGGATTTAAAGGTGTTCATTGATGCATATTGGGGAAGAAATATTGATGACAGGAAGAGCACAAGTGGAGGTGCTTTCTTTCTTGGAAAAAGGTTGGTTTCTTGGACAAGGAAAAAGTAGAATTGTACATCTCAATCCATAGTAGAAGCTGAATATGTTGTAGCAGCAGTGAATTATTCAAATATTATGTGGTTTAAACAACTATTGGAAGGTATGAAGCAAGAAATCAAAGAACCAATTGTTATGCTTTGTGATAACACAAGTGTAATTAACATCTCCAAAAATCTAGTGATGCATTCAAAAACCAAGCACATTGCCATAAAGTATCACTTTGTTAGAGAATTGGTGCAAGGAAAGGAAATAAGATTGGAATATGTGCATACAAAGGAACAAATTGCTGACATATTCACAAAGCCTTTACCTAAGGATGCATTCTTGTATCTAAGAGGTAAGTTAGGGGTCATTCCCCTATTTGAAGCTCACTAAAATACAATTTAGTGATGCATCAACATGAACAGAATTGAAGATCTATCAGTTGATGCAAAAAACCAATGAAGACATTGCATATTAATCAGTACATTAGGTACAATGTTATTCAATTATTTTGAGTTATCTTTGGCATGTGTTGTCAAAGAGGGAGAATATATATTGTCATATCTTTCTGAAATATTATATCTTTCTAAAATTTGCAAATAATAAGAGTCTTTGTAAGAGGGAGAGATTATATGTAAGAGGGAGTTTTGTATTCTATCATTAAAAGACTTGTTTTCAAATTTTATTCTGCTATGACATGTTCTGTTGCCATCAATGCCAAAGAGGGAGATTGTTGGATACAATTGTTCAATTGTGTGTTGTCTTTGATGTCACACAAATGTCATATCAATCATCAGATAGTGTCTACCAAACTTAGAAGATTAAAAAAGCAAAGGATAGTGTCTACCGAGCTCAGAAGGTCACCAAGGCAATAGACAGTGTTTATCGAGCCAAAAAGGTAAGTAAACATAGTTTGCAGTGTCTATTGAGGAAACAATTGGTTACTGAGCCTTCAAGGTAATCAAAGAAATTTAGTTCTTACAGAGCTCACTCGGTAATCAAAGAAAATATAAAAAAAGTAGTTCTTACTAAGCTCACTTGGTAATCAAAGAAAATATGACAGAAACAGTTCTTACCAAGTTCACTCGGTCATCAAAGGTAATTTGGTAAAAGTAGTTCTTACCAAGTAAACTTGGCAGCCAAAAGATTTTAAGATATTGTAATGTTAACCGAGTCAAGAAGGTTAACTCTAGAAATTCTTGGTAGTATTTACCGAGCAAGGTCGGCTAGTAAAGGACATTTATTTGTTTAAGAATAATATCTGTAGCCAACTGTTGAATGGTTTATTGGTAAATGTAACATGTAAATGAGCCAACTTGACAACCTGAATGATATAAGTAAGAAGTCAAGTTGTGAATTAAAAGTAGCATGAGGTGGAAGAATGTGGAATTAATAAGATATGAAGACTGATTGTTGTGGAAGTAGATTCAAAGGATGATCAGAGATCATTGAGAAGTAGCAGAGCCATATTTGATCAAGGAGGATCTAATGATGCTAAACAGAGACCTGTATCCAAAAAATTCAGTGGTATCTTGTTCAGGTCAATTCATTATTTCTTTCTAACCATTATAGCAGCGATTTCAAATCTCTTAACAAAGTTGGTTTAACAACCATTTTGTAAATCCTCTAACAAGGTGATAGTTTAGTTGAATTGTTCTAAAGACCTCTGAAAAGGCCACTCCTAGCAGGGTGATTAAATCCTCTAACAAGGTCACACCTAATAGTGTGTATTGTAACCTTTAATAGGGGTGGCTCCTAACAAGGCTCACTTCAAAAGAGTGAAAAATTGGTGACTAGTAACTTGGTGGTTTTTTCCCATATTGGGTTTCCATGTGAAATTTGGTGTCTCTTGTGTTTACTTTATTTTCAGTTACATGCATGAATGCTTGAAAAGAAAGTAATAGTTTAATTTACCAAGTTACAATAGTTGTTTATTGAGTAAAAGCAGTAACTAAATCATTAAGACATCTAAGGGATTTGTGGATTAATTTTTGTGAGTAACTAATTCACCCCCCTCTCAGTTACACTATCTTTAACTCCAACAACCTGATGACATGGATATATCTCCTATATTCAATGTTATTGAATTATACAAGTATTAGGAGTTAGATGATGAAGTTATTATATTAGAGGACTATCCTAAGAAGCATATTAAAGTAGTTGAATGGGTATTGGATTAGATAATTCATAAGAGCACAAGAAGAAAAGGTTATTATGAATATATAGTGAAGTGGACGAACGAACCTATGGAAGATGCTTCATGGATTTCTCAATCTAAGTTGGATTCAATTAAAGTTGTGACATCTAATTGATTTAGGAGAATCATTTCACCAAACCCTATTTGTCTAATTCAAGAGCATCTCGAGTTGCACTACTATCCTGCATGTTTCTTAGTTATTGTCTTGCTGTTGAAACTGGGTTCTGTTGAAATTGTATTTTCTAGTTTCTAGGTACCTATTGTAGACTATGTAACTAATTTTTCATAATTAATGAATGGTTTTTAACTTCAAGGATCGAGGAGGGCCTAGATTAATATATATGTTCTAGAGTGCAACTTCTAACTCCTTATAGTTTGAGCGATATGGTGATCCTCCCAGAACATCAATTTCTAGTATTTTTGTGTGATAGTTTTCTATGATCAACTTTTAGAATGGATGTGAAATTTTTGTTGATGAATAAAACTTTGTGCACTTAAGAGGTTGTAGAGATCCTAAATATATACCCACAATTTGAAGCATGAGTTCTAACTCAATTAGTGCTAGGAGATATCATGATTTTTCTTGGACATCAATTTCTGAACACAAAATTATTGATGTAGGCAACTTATGTATTTAATGTTAGGTTTATTTTATTTAATATTTTTTGAGAGCTAACTTTTGGCTTGTCCATGTTGTAGAATGATCTGTAAGCCATTTTGGCTAGTATAAATACAGTGTTTAAGCTTAGAGCTAGGATATTTTTTGGGAGTGAAGAGTTTTTAGGTAGTTTTGAAGATAATTGCAGAGCAAGACTAGAAACTATGAATTTGTCGTTGATCAATATATTTTTTATTTGGCCATATTCTAGATGGCCTTATAGGTTGTCATGTATGAAGATATTTTGATAAACTAATAAAAGTATTTCGCTCTTCTTCCTCCTTTGGTTGTTGTTCTTTGTGTTTGGTTTCATTGTGTTCACTCTTGCAAGGTGGTTTAGAGAGTTGGGTTTTCCATTAGCCCTAGTTTTCCCTATCCTTCCTTGTATCAACTATGGCCTTTGTGGTGTGTCTAGGATTTCAATAAGAGGAGTGCATTTAAAAGGCTCCACTAGTGCATGAGGATAGGTGATTCTTGACTTGGTGGATTTCCCTTGGCGTCCCATTAGTTTATTATCTAGTTCAATTATTTTTTTAACTTCTACATTTTATGCAACTAAATTTTTTTCATACTTTTCTTGTAGCTCTAATATTTCTCTCTTGTCTCTTTGAGTTGTGGCTAAGGTGAGGTTGGCTGATCCAACACCTAGCTCCACTACTTCTTCAATGATAGTTTCTTTAACTCTTTATAAAATCAAGTTGATCATCAAGCTAATATAATTAGACTAGGAAGATGATGTAGGAGCATCCTAGGTTGTATTTCTATTCTGCATGTTTTCAATTTTTATCTTGCTGTCAAAACTGGGTTCTATTGAAGTTGTATTTTCTAGTTTCTAGGTGCTTGTTGCAAACCCTATAACTAATTTTCAATAATTAATAAAGGTCTATAAGCTTTAAGGATTGAAGGGGCCTTAGATTAATATCTATTTTCTAGAGCACAAGTTCTAACTCCTTATCAGTTGGGAGTTATGGCAATTCTCCCAAAACATCAATTTATGGTAGTTTTGTATGACAATTTTTTGTGCTCAACTTTCATAATGGATGCACACTTTTCCTTGATAAATAAAAATTTGTGCACTTAATGGGTTGTATAGGACCTAGATATCTACCCACATTTTGAAGCATGAGTTCTAACACAATCTTATCTAGGAGATATCACATTTTTTCTTAGACATCAATTTTAGGACAGTTAATTGTTGATGTAGGCTAACTTGTATATTTAATTTTGGTTTATTTTCATTTAATATTTGATAAGAACTTACTTGCGGCTTCTCCATGATTCTAGAATGATCTGTAAGCTATTTTGGCTAGTATAAATAGAGTGTTTAGGCTAGGAGCTAGGAAAGGGAAAAGTTTTTAAGTAGTTTTGAAGACGATTGCAAAGCAAAATTGGAAAGTGCAAATTTTTTGTTGGATCCTTGAATGTGAATGTAAGAAGGCCTTATAGCTACACATGTATGAAGATATCTTGATGAATAAATGAAATTTTTTTACTCTTCTTCCTCCTTTTTTTATTATTCTTTATGTTTGCTTGCATTGTGTAAACTCTTGTAGGGTGGTTCAGAGAGCTAGGTGTGTGATTGGCCCTAGTTTTACCTATCTTTCCTTGTGTTAGGTGGTACTAGAGCATGAGGTTCATCCTTGTGGAGATTGGATCATGTAGAACCCTAATTTGGATTTGGTTGTAGGTTTATAGATCTATGGACTTGGCCTATAACTTTCAGAGGGTTACAATCTTGTAGGAACCTTATTTGTAAAGATGGTCTGTGGTAGAGAAATGCTAATAATACTATATTGGATTAGTTGAGACAAATTTCAACCAGATTAGATGTTGTGCAGACAACCAAGAGGAGAGGAGCACATATTGATGATGTAAGTGATGATGAAGTAGTAGCACCAAACCATAATCCAAAAATTGAAGAAGATCAAGATGAGGAAAGATTGTTGTAAGTGTTGTCTAGGAAAAATTCAAAGCCTATTGTAGAAGTTGTTCCTTATGATGGAAAATTGGATACCAATGTTTTGTTAGATTGGAACTCAGATATGGAGAAGTTCTTTGATTATGAAAGGACTCCTAATATTAAGAAGGTGAAGATTGTAGTTACTAGGCTGAAAGGTCATGTTTTGCTATGTGAGAACATATGCAAACTAATAGACAAAGGAGAGGAAAGGAGAAGATTAGAACTTGTCAAAGATGGTGAACAAGGTAAAGAAAAAATTCCTACCTATTGATTACCAAGTTATCTTGTTGAGAAAGATGCAAAATTTGAAATAAAAGGACATGATTATGAAAGAGTATACTGAGGAATTCTATAGTTTGAACATTAGATCTAGATATGTGGATGATGATGTTGAGAAAATTGCAATGTACATAAATGGATTGAGATCTAGAATTCAAGATGAATTAAGTTTTATGAAGTTGGAAAGTGTAGCAGAAGCATATCAATATACCTTAAAAGCTAAGGAGATCTTAGCAAAGAAGCAAGAACAAAGACAAATAGGTAGAGGTGGTAGATTCCAAAGAGGTAGAGGTATATCTTATGGTGAAGGTGGTAGATCTCAAAGTTTTGTGTAGGATAAAAGAAAATCTGAATGGAAGAATGATGACAAAGACAAGACCGAGTTGAAAGGTGGTAGCTCATACCAAGGAGGTACTTGATTTTACCAAGGAAGAGGTAATTCTTGTCCTAGAGGTGGTTTTCATTGTATTTTTTTCAGATGTGGTAAAGAAGGGCATAGATCTTTTGAATGTAGATCTTCTAAAAGTGGGCAGAATAATAGATATGTTGTGATTCAAGAAGACATTTAGAGTTCACCAAGTGGACCTAAGGCTAGAGAAAATTTGATGGTGAGAACAACCTTATGTAATAAGGGAAATGATGAGAAACCTAAAAAAATTTTCAAGACAAGATGTAAGATGAATGGAAAATTTTGCAAGGTGATCATTGATAGTCAAAGTTCTACAAATTTGGCATCAGAAGAGTTGGTTACAAAGTTGCAGTTGTAGAGGCTGAAACATCCCAAACCTTATCATGTTTCTTGGATCAAAGATGAGCATAAGATATTCAAGATTGGAATTTACTTTTATGAAGTGTTGTGTGATATTATGCCTATTGATTGTTGTCATATTTTGTTGGGTAGACCTTGACAATACGATAGAAATGTTGTACATGATGGAAGATTGAATCAATATACTCTTTGGATAAATGGGAAGAAACAAATATTATTGCTTTTGATTGAGAGTCTAGATGAGGTTAGTTGTATTACAATAAAATTTTGCATGCTTAATGGAAATCATTTTGAAAAGGAAGTAAAGAGGAATCAAGTTTGTTTTGTTATAATTCCTAGATAATTGAGTGTTGATAGTAATGACCAAGCAATAGAAGTTGGTGATAACAGAGTGACAACATAAATTATAGAATTTTTGAATGAATATAAAGATATGATTGTTGTTGATATTCCTGATGGTCTACCTCCAATAAGAAGCATAAGTCATTGTATGGATTTGATTCCTAGAGCTAGTTTGTCAAACAAAGCATCATATAGATTGACACTTACAAAGAATGAAGAACTTAATGGACAAGTACATGAATTGTTGTAGAAAGGTTTGATTAGAGATATTTTGAGTCTATGTGTTCTACCTATTGTATTAGCACCTAAAAACAATGGAGAATGTGTATTGATTCTAGAGCTATTAACAAAATCATAGTGAGATATAGGTTTCTTATGCCGAGAATGGATGACACAATGGATTGTTTGAGTGGAGAAAAGTATTTTATTAAGATTGATTTGAAAAGTGGCTATCATTATATCAAAATTAGAGAAGATGATGAATGGAAGACTACTTTAAAGACAAAAGATGGTTGGTTATGCCTTTTGGTTTGACCAATGCACCTAGTACTTTTATGAGGTTGATGAATGAAGTTCTAAAAAGATTCTTGGGTAATTTTGTGATTATTTATTTGGATGATATTCTAATATTCAAAAGACTAAGAACATCTTGAACATACTAGACAAGTAATGTAGAGGTTGAAATATGGATTGAAGATGGATCTTGAGAAGGTTAAAACAATTTTGGAGTGGCCTACACCTAAGAATGTGGGTGAGGTAAGATAATTTCATAGTTTGGCTAGTTTTTACAAAAAGTTTATAAATAATTTCAACTCTTTTTGCAATTTTATGACTAAGACAATGAGGGGAGATAAAAAGGAATTCAATTGGACATATGGAGCTGATAAGAGTTTTGAGACTTTGAAAAAAAAGGTTTCTAAATTACTTATATTGGCTTTGCCTAATTTCAACAAAGTACTTCAAGTTGAATGTGATGCAAGTGGTAATGCAATAGGAGCTATATTAAGTCAAGAAGGTAAGCCTATTTCTTTCTTTAATGAAAAGTTGAATGATGCTAAAAGGAAGTATTATGTGTATGATCAAGACTTTTATGTTATTGTTCAAGTTCTAAAGAAGTGGAGACATTATTTGATTCTTAAGGAGTTTTTGTTGTATACTGATCATAAAACTTTATAATACTTGGAAAGTCAACATAAATTGAATCAGAGACATATGAAGTGGGTTGAGTACTTGCAAAAATTTTCATTTTTCATTAAGCATAAGAGTAGAGTTACTAATAGAGGTGCTGATGTATTGAGTAGAAGACATTCTTTGTTGACTAAAATGAAGGTTGAAGTTATTGGTTTTGATGAAATGAAAGAGTTGTATGATGCTGATCCTAATTTTTTTGAGGTCTAGATAGATTATAGAGCACCAAATCTGACAAATCACATAAGTAAGTATGATAAGTATTTCATTCAAGAAGGTATGTTGTTCAAATATATTCAGTTTTATATTCCTAGAAGTTCTATAAGGCTGAATTTGATTAAGGAAAAGTATAATGGTGGATTAACTAGACATTTTGGAATTGATAATACATTGAGTTTTTTGAAAGAGAAGTATTATTGGCTACAAATTTATAAGGATGTTCAAATTTTTTTAAAGAGTTGTGGAGTTTATCAAGTTGTAAAAGGAGTGAGTCAAAATACTAGTTTGTATACACCTATTACTATTCTTGAGAAACCTTGGAGTGACATTAGTATGGATTTTATTCTTGGATTACCTAACATAGTAAAGGGGTATGATTCCATATTTGTTGTTGAGGACAATTTTTCTAAGATGGCTCACTTCATACCACATAAGAAGATATCAAATGATAAGCATGTTGGTAAACTTTTCTTTAAAGGGATTGTGAGATTGCACGGATTACTAAGAAGTATTATTTATGGTAGAGATAGCAAGTTTGTTGGTTATTTTTGGAAGACTTTGTGGAAGAAGATGGGTGCTAAGTTGAAGTTTGTTTCTACATTCCATCGACAAATAGATGGACAAATAGAGGTTATGAATAGAATCTTGGGTAACTTGCTGAGATGTTTAGTTGGGAATAAGCCAAGTACTTGGTAGATGGTATTGGCATAAGCTAAATTTACATATAATAATTTTGTGAATAGGAGTACAGGAAAGAAAACTTTCGATATTGTTACTAGAATGAAGCCTAGAGGAGTATTATATTGAAGAGATATTGCTGGTGAAGAAAAGAGAAGTGTTGTAGGATAAGAATTTACTAATTTTATGGAGTCTTTACATAAGGAAGTGAAGTTTAGGATAGAACAAAGTAATCAAAAATATAAGGAGAATGTTGATTAGTCTAGGAGACATCATGATTTTCAAGTTGGTGATGAGGTGATGGTTCATCTGAAGAAAGGAAGATTTTTACTTGGAACATATAGTAAGTTGAAGATGATGAAGTTTGGACCTTGTAAGATCTTGAAGAAATTTAATAGTGGAAATGCTTATGAAGTTGAGTTACCTAATGACATGGATATATCTCCTATATTTATTTTTGCCAATTTATAAAAGTATCATGAATTAGATGATTAAGTTACCAACTATCCTAAGAAGTAGAAAAAATTTTGGATCAGAGAATTGGTAAGAGCAGAAGAGGAAAAGATTATTATGAATATTTGGTGAAGTGGAAGAATAGACCTATGGAAGATGCTTCATGAATTTCTCAATCCAAGTTGGATTCAGCTTAGGTTGTGACATCACAATGATTCAATAGAATCATTACATCCAACCTTGGTTTTTTGATGCAAGAGCATCTTGGGTTGCACTGCTATCCTACATGTTTTTAGTTTTTATCTTGCTATTGAAACTGGGTTCTGTTGAAGTTGTATTTTCTAATTTTTGAGTGCCTATTGTAAACCATGTAACTAATTTTATAATGAATGAAGGGTGATGCACTTCAAGGATTGAAGAGGGCCTAGATTAATATCTATTTTCTAGAGTACAAGTTCTAACTCTTTATAGGTTGGAAATTATGGCAATTCTCCCAAAACATCAATTTTTGGTAGTTTTGCATGATAGTTTTTTGTACTCAACTTTCAGAATGGATGCATACTTTTCCTTGTTGAATAATGCTTTACACACTTAAGAGGTTGTAGAGGACTTGGATATCTTCCCACAATTTGAAGTGTGAGTTCTAACTCAATTAGATCTAGGAGATATCACAATTTTGCTCAGACATCAATTTTAGGATAGTTAATTGCTGATGTAGACCAACTTGTGTATTTAATTTTGGTTTATTTTCATTTAATATTTGCTAAGATCTGACTTTTGGATTCTCCATGATTCTAGAATCATCTATTAGCCATTTTAGTTAGTATAAATAGAGTGTTTAAGCTAGGAGCTAGGAAATGGAAGAGTTTTTAAGTAGTTTTGAAGAAGATTACAAAGTAGAACTGGAAAGTGTGAAATTGTTGTTGGATACTCGAATGTGAATGTAAGAAGGCCTTACATGTGGTCATGTATGAAGATATTTTGATGAATCAATGAAAGAATTTTAATCTTCTTCCTCCTTTGGTTGTTTTTCTTTGTGTTTTCTTTCATTGTGTAAACCCTTGCAAGGTGGTTTAGAGAGCTAGGTGTGCCATTGGCCCTAACTTTCCATGTCCTTCCTTGCATTAGAAGAATTAGTCTTGGATCTTTTTCTCATTGACCAAATGACCAATGTAGCATGGTCCTTAGTGAATTTTGCACCTTTTTATTTTGTCTTGCCATTTTCCTCTACACTCAAATTGGTTGTAATAGAATTGAAAAATATGGCATTTTTAATATCCCAATTGGGCAGTAGAAAAACCCTAGATGCTTTTATCATTTGCATTCCTTCTTTAGGAGTCAAACTTTTGAATTCTTGCATCATCTCTTCTTTGATTTGGTTTTGCACATCAATCTCTTCCATTTCTGGATGCTTTTTTTTCAATTTGTTGCATCTTTCACCAAACATTCCAATGTTTCTTCTCCAAGAAAATTGGTAAAAGGCTCTAGATTTGATAAAATTGTCATTAGACATAAATTCATTGTTGGCAAGTTCTATCATGGGGTCTAAATCTTTCCCTTTGTAATCTACAATAGTTAACTAAAGGCTAGGCATAGGGGGTTCCTGAGGATTTCCTTCCTCCAATTTTATTGTAGTAATAAAAATTCCCTCTTGCAACCCAAACTATTCCACCTACTCCCTAGTAAGTTCTTCATCTTCTAAGTGCAATGGGAATCAGGTTGGTGAATACTTCTCTATTTGAGGTATTTGTTTTTTCTTTATCCTTTACCTCTTGGGTGTGAGCTCATCTGGTCTCTCCTCCAACACAACACTAGTTGACCCCATTATTTCCTTTCCTTTTTCTAATGTAGTCTTTTTATTCTAAATTATATTATAGCCAAGCCTTTTTTGAACAACTACTTGCCTTGATCTTACTGTAGGAGTAAAAGATAATCTCCTCATAACTTCTCTAGCCTTTTTAGGAAAATAATTAATAAAGAATAGTTTTTTCTCATTCATGGCCTCCATAATTTCAACAAAAGTGGTCATTAGTTTATTCAATTTGTCTACCTCTATTTTTTCATCCTTTAGAGGCTTATAGTCCTTATGAAAACAATTAATGAATTCCAAAACTCTAGAGTAAATTCTCCACTTTTCCTTCTTGATCTCTTGCTCTTGTAAAGAGAATTAGTTCCTTATAATATCATCAAGGAAATAGAATCAATGGTCCCTTGCACCAACTTTAGCCCTTTTTCTAAACACATAAAAAAATCCATCCATATCACAAAAGTAGGGGTGATATATAGCCATCTTGTATTGGTCTAAGAATTTATATAAAAACACCCAACCACCCTTATTGATAGCAAAATGGTGAGCCATAGTACAAGTGGGGAAAATTAAGCCTCTAGATCTTCCAACCAATTGTGCTTCCTCCAATCCCCCTATTTTCTATAGCATCTCAGCTATCCCTACCTTCAAAGGCACTTGGTAGGGTAGCACATGGAGAGTCCCTTGGAAACTATAAACCCTAAAAACTATTGAAATAGGGTATGGTATGATATCTACCCAATTATGGGAAAATCTCAACCCATAAGGGTTGTCCATGGGCCTAATGAAATCCAACAATGCCTTGGAGATTCTGGGATTATCCCTTAATATGAGGTTTCTCAACCTTGATGC
Source organism: Cupressus sempervirens (assembly GCA_028749045.1). Lineage (NCBI taxonomy): Eukaryota > Viridiplantae > Streptophyta > Pinopsida > Cupressales > Cupressaceae > Cupressus > Cupressus sempervirens. Next base: position 53,893,935 of record CM053790.1, on the reverse strand, counting down.
AAAATACCTATCAAAATTAATGAAGCTAGCCTCCTCTACATCCCAAGTCATATTTACACTCCACAACTGGACTAGCAGAATCTCTCCTTCATTTTCTTGATTCAAAACCATCTCTTTCTCAAAATATGTAACCCCCTTAAACAAGAACATGTGCATTAGCAATGAATAATGGCCAAAAGTTTTTTCTACTTTTCCTTTTGCAATTCCAACTAACCCTATATGGATCTCTTATGCTATATAAAATGCAAAATAAAAAATAATATCAACACAAAAGAAGAGATTTGAGTCATCATATACATGCATTTTATTGGCATAAAATTTTGCTCAAATTCACCAAAAACCCTACATAAAGTCATGTATATTTCTATTGCCCTGGAAGTGAAGAATTCCCTTTTGAAAGGTTCTTTAGTTGATGCTATAACCAATGGAAAATTTCCAATTGAGCCCAAGTGTTCCCTTAATGTACCTTGCTTGACCCTATCTCTCTTAGATAAGTATTCCTTTTCTAGTATTGGAAAGTCAATGGTTACATGATAATCTAAAAGTGGTTCTAGAACAAAAACTTCTCAAATTTCTTTAGCATTTATATTTATTAGGCAATCCAAATCTATTCTTCTTACTATCCTAATTCCTAGGTCATAACTTTTGGAAATGGCTATGAGTAGGTTAGCATCCATGAAAACACCATGGACCACTAGTTTTCCTAAATCAAAATTATAGATATTTCCATATGGAGCAAATAATTTTCTTTCTGAAAACCACTTCCTAAAAATATAGAGCCCTTTTTTAGAAGTAGTTGCATCCCTAACCCAATTCTCTTTTTCATACAAGCCATATGCAATTTTGAGCCTAAGGTTCACAGGAAATATTTTTTTGACTTGGGCTGACTTAGTCATAGATTTAGGTAGTTGTTCAAGAAAGTCATTATGAATATTTCTACTTGCATAATCTACCTTTCTTGAAAAGACTTTCTTTGGAGGCATGCTTAATAATGATCCAAAATAATAGAATTATTTATTGTGTAATGGATTTGGATACTTACTTGGCTATCTATTACTCTTTCACTAAAATTTTGCAACATAAGGTGGACACTAGAAATTCTTTTGCACATTAATCACTTGAGAAATCTTTCAATAGGCTCTAAGCTCTCTAAGAATTTGAAATTTGTTTATGTAGAGAAAAAATGGTGAAATCTTTTCAATATATCCCTAGTTCCACTTCACACAAGGAGCCTCAATTTTTATAAATGGGCTATAAGGAAAATAGGGTGGCATCACCTTCTAAATTTGAAAACAAGTTGTCAATTTCAAAAAATTGGATGATCCAGGAATAAGATTATTAATGACTTAGATTAAATTAGTCAAGCTTGTAATCAACCCAATCAAAATTCTCCATATAAGCCTTTCTTTCCACTACTGGCAAGTTTTACTAGACCCACTTGCACCTTTGGACACATGCCACACTCTCACTATGTCACTATGTATAAACATCAAGAAATTCTTGCATGTGACATAATGACCTTCGTTGATGCAACTTTGATCAAATGATGCATATCTCATGATTATTTTATTTCAACTATGGTGGGTCCTTTCTAAATTTCCTTTGGTCACCATGTCACATGTACTAAAGGTCATGCAGGTTTTTATAGCAACAAGGCACCCACTATCTTACTTCTTAGATATAGAAATGCATACTTAGGTAATGGTTTGGTGAATATGTCTACAATTTGTTCTTTTGTGTTAACATATTCCAATCTAACTTGTTTATCTTGCACCAATTCTCTTAAGAAGTAATATTTTATAGTAATATGATTGTTCTGGTATGCATCACTAGATTCTTTGATATATTGATTGCACTAGTGTTATCACAATATATGACTATTGGACCCTTGATCTCTACCTTCATACCTATCATTAGTTGTTTGAACCAAACAATGTTAGAAAAATTAATTGTTGCTTCTACATATTCTGCCTCTATTGTGGATTGAGAGATACAATTTTGTTTCTTGCTTGTCCAAGACACTAGTCTTTTACCAAGAAAGAATGCTCCTCCACTATTTTTTCTGTCATCAGTACTTCCTACCCAATCAACATTAGTAAATGCCTTTAAGTCTAGATTTACTCATATTTTATACCACAAGCCATAGTCTTCACTACTTTTTAGATATCTCATGATTCTTTTGACTTCCATCAAATGATTTTCTTTGAGATTTTCTAAAAATCTTGCCACCATACCAACTACTAATGCAATATCAGGCCTTGTGTGCACTACATACTATAACTTTCCAGTCATTGATCTGTATGTGGTTTGATCTATCTCTTTGAAATTATCATTTTTAGAAATCTTATGTCTAGTAGACATAAGGGTTCCAACTAGTCTTGAATCTTCCATTCCAAATTTATTTAGTATTTCTTTTATATATTTAGATTGAGCGATGTAGATAATTCTTCTACTAAATCTGTAATCTAACAAAGAAATTTATTTCTCCAAACATTGACATCTCAAGTTCTTTACTCACTTCTTCTGAAAATGCTTTGCACAAGTCATCATTTCTTATGAATAAGGTAACATCAACAAATATTTCCTCCAACACAATCCTTTTATATGGTCCTTCTTTGATATATAGACTACAATTATCATTTTTTCTTCCAAAGCCAATATGTATCAATTAATGATAAAGTCTTTCATACCAAGCTCTAAGAACTTTCTTGAGTCCATATAATGCCTTGTGTAATTTGCAGACCATGTCCCTTTTGCTAGGATCTACAAAACCTTCTAGTTGTTCAATGTAGACTTCCTCATCAAGAATTCCACTTAAGAATGTAGATTTTACATCTATTTGATATACTTTATATCCTTTGTGAGTTGCATATGCTAGTAGAGTTCTAACACCTTCTAATCTTGCAATAGGAGAAAAATTTTCACCATAATCAATACCTTCTTCTTGAGAATATCCTTTAAACACCAACCTTGCTTTGTTTCTAGATACTTTTTCCATATTCATTCATCTTTTTCCTAAATACCCACTTTGTGCCAATTACATTTTTATCCTTGGGTCTAGGAACAAGAGTCCATGTTTTTTTCTTCTCTATTTGTTCTATTTCTTCACTCATTTCTTCAATCCAACTTTCATTTTCCAATGCATTTTTAACACTTCTAGGTTCAAATTTAGTAAGTAAACATGTACATTTTAATTTGCTTCTTATAATTGTTCCATTAGATTTGTCTCCAATGATCTGATTAGGTGCATGATGCCTTTTGAAATAACTTTCTAACATAGTTTCTTTGGATTTGGAATGAGTTTCGTTGATTTCATCATGAACTTTAGTATCAAGCTTGGGTCCCACTATTTATGACTCAGGTCCTTTAGACTCAGTTTTCTCTAGCTTGGTACCTTTTGGCTCGAGTCCTTTACACAGTGACATGGGTTGTACTACCTGGAACTTAGTCATTATTAGAGATTTTGGGGACTCAAGAGGTGGAGCTTACTTTCTTTTAGATAGATTTTTCAAGGTATCAAGTTCATAGTAAACAAATCTTTTGTAATCTTCTATCTCTTTGTTATGTTCTTCACTCTTTTCTACAAATTCATCAATTCTCACATATGCAGTTTCTATGATTTTATGAGTAGACAAATTCAAACATTTTTTTGTGGTTACACAATGTATGATCCATTTCAATTAGAAATGGGGACCCCCTCTTTTATTTTTTTGGTTAATCGAAACCCTTGTCGAGGGATCTGATCCTTTTAGGTTTTATTCTGGTGTTTTGGGTCATGTTTAGGTCCTGATCTATAGACTTTGATCCTAAAATATAGTTTAGAGGAGAAAAGATTCTTTTTGAATAATAAAAAAAGGGCACAATAGTTCACCTAAATAGGTGTGCTAATGTGTCAAATTTTTGGGGAAGAATATTTTACCACAACTACTTAGCTATAGACCACCATGGCATTTAGAGACACAGGCACCTATAAAGTGCCCCCCCTTTTTTTCCCATCCTTACCTTTTCTCTCATATTTGCACCCTTCATGTCAAATTTCATAGCTTTGCACAAGATTAGGTGTGCTTTTCCCATAGCATTGATTCTATACCCTCTAAAAATAAGACGTCATCAGATGAGGTGTGGCTCCTTTTTGCCTTGCATCCTACAAAAACACAAATAAACAAAGTTAAAAACCCCAAGTTGGGTGTGCATAATTTCACCTTCTTAGGTGTGCTAATGTGAATCCAACCTCCTTCACAATATGAAGAAACCTTAAAATAATAATGAATACACCTTCTAATAGGTGTGCATTAGCACACCTATCTAGGTGCACTAATGTGCACCTATTTTTAGGTCTAAAATCTTGAAAAGGAAGAGTCACACACAAAACTACAAAGAAAAAGAACCTCAGTCAACAAACATGGGTTGTTCATCAATGCACCCCATGAGGTGTAATGATGCACAACACATAATAAAATGTGCAAACAAAAAATAGCATAGTAGGCATATCTATTTGGTGCGCCTGCTGTACTCATTTTTTATAATTTAGGGATAATTTGGGTTCTCATGTGTTTTAAAGAAATCCAATTTTTAGGGTTTTAATTGTGTCATTAATAAGGTCTCATTAAAAAAAATTTCCCCCAAATTTGGACTAATGGAAGTTACTTTGTGCAGATATTATAGCATCTTCATCAAGCCCCCTAGGTAATAAAATGGCAACAAAACCTATGGTATTTAAGTTTCAAGGAATTCTAATGAAATCCCACTTTCAAGATGACAACTCAGAGATTAGAGACATAAATTTGGGACACACTAATTTGTGATAATTTCTAAAGATATGCAACAAACCTACTGAGAGGTCATAAAAGACTTTTATGCTCATCAAATCAGCACTTATCAATGCAGCTTCACACCAAATGTCAATACAATCTTCAAAACTTGTTATGACACTGGTGGAACACTTTGTCCTTAACAAGAGGGTTGTGAAGAGAATCATAGGAGAAATTATTCTTGATCTACAACCAAAGAATTTTGAGAAAGTATTTCATCTCCCATGAGTAGATCAATTCATCAAGCTTACCTATGAGCAGGCAAAAAGGTGGTACAGGGAACATATCGAGGAGGCCTCTAAAATCATTCAATCATTCTACCTCAAAGAGAAGACTCCCTTGGGAAATAAGACTGGCAAGGTTGATATGACTAGAGGATGTGTGATAGAAGACATCAGATACTCCATCATACTTTTGAGTAGAGTCATGTGTTTACTTATAGTTGGACACCTAAATATCTTCATGGTGCTCTTCATCGAAATGATAAAAAAAAGTAGAGATGTCATTAGATTGGGGTTCTACTCTTAGTTAGAATTTATGTGAGTAGTTGGTAAGAAGTTTTATACGACTTCATATTTGGTATACTTGTTGGCCACAAGAGCAACAGATTATCCAAGGCTTTATAGGAAGGGCAACATGCAATATCCAAATGCATGGCCATATATCATCTATCCCTAGTTGGTAAAGAAGAGGCTCTTAGAGTAGGGAAAATAATATATAATTGTTAATGATGCCTTCATAATTGCTATAATCTAATTCATAGAAGGGGATTATGCAAAGAGATTATTAGATCATGTGTGGCATAGCTATTAGTACCTAGAGCATACTATATCTAGTTTAGGACATTTATATATCTAAGGGTAGCTGGTACAACCACTAACCCAAAAAATCTCCTATGGTATCCTTGTGATAGACTCATTCTCTTACAAATCTCACAACAAATCTTGTTTTCCTATGATAGACTTAGAAGGCAACATAAAAAATGTTGGACTTGGTTGTTGACTATAGGACCTTTTTGGGTAGATTAGAGATAAGATGTCCTCTCTTTCAAATGTGAATGAGATCAATATCCCTTGGAAGAATACAATTCTCCTAGGCTATATTTTGATAATATCAAGAGAGTACAATATTTGACTAGTAAGACATTCTAGCATGAAGGGGCTAATGAGGGTCATTGGATGAACACAACAAATGACTATGATATTTGAATAAGGGATTATTGTAGAATAAATTTGTACCTAGTAGAGAAGGCCCTTAAAATAAAGATTCCATTGAAGATATTATAGCAAGAATCATAGGAGTTGCTTGATCCTCTATTCAATAGGGACAAGATTAGTGATAGGCCCATTATGAATGCTAAGGTTGATAAGGAGAAATTTTTTTGATATCAATCATAGGGCAAGGCATGTCATTAAAATGATACAAGATTGGATTAAGAAACCATTTAATCTTGATTCAATTCCTAAAATGGTGATCTTTCATGCACAAGCCCACCCAACCAAAGGTAGAGGGAAGAAAGTCACCATCCCTATCTTTCCAAATCAGTCACTAGTAAGGCTAGAAATGGTACACCAACTTGATAGACTAGTTGAATATTATCAAGCTCAAAGGGGTGGAGGAGGGGACAAGAGGAAAAGAACTTCTCCTCTAAGAGTTTTGCTAGAAGAGGGTGAAATCCTAGCACCTCCATAGCAAGGGGAATGAAATGTACAAGGGTCAAAAGATACTAGAACTCCACAAGTCTAGATTGATTATCAAGTGCCACTAGCTACACCGAGCTAGACAGAGATAGGAGTTGAGGTTCAAGAGGTCTCCCCTCCCTATCAAGTAGAATGAGCATCCCCTTTTTTTCCTTAAAATAGAAGAAAGATCAAGACTCCAGTCAAAAAGAGGCAAAGGGTGATCAAGAAAGTAGTTCCTATCCCATTAATCCCTAAACCTATTCTTGAAGAAGATGAAGAAGTGAATGATGAGGATCATGTACCTTTGAATAGGAGGACCTAACTTGCTAGAGCCATAGAAGAAAAACAAAGAAGAAGCTTGACAATCACATCACCACTCATTCTTGAGTAGGTTATTCAATACACAACATTAGAGGATGAAATGAAACAATGGATTGATGAGCAAGATGTTGAAGGGATTGATGTCTTTAAGATGATAGATTTTGATTTCATGCCTATTGATACTGAATTGGTCAGAGATAAGATCAGAGATACCCCAAATAATCAACCTCAACAAGAGGATTGGAATTAGATGCCACTAGTGTCACAAGGTCTTGAAATTACTCCTTCATCCCCAGTACAAGTCATAGTCTTTGTAGATAAAGGTTCTACTACTCCTCTACCACCAAACATGGAAAAAGAATAGGTTCAAGAAGAATAAGAGAAAGAGCCACAATAGGTATCAATTGACAAAGTGTCTAAAGAAGGAAAAATGGTTGAATATCCTTAGTAGACTTCCCATAACACTGAGGTGAGGACTGTAGATTCTAGTGATACAGAATCTCCTAGTATAGATTCGTCATAGAAGGAAAAGACTCCAAAAAGGAGTGATAAGGGAAAGAGCATAGCTAAAATAACTCCTTCATCCTCAAAAGGTGAGACTTTATTAGAATGGATACCAATATGGTTGCAAAAAGAAATAATAAGAAATAAGAAGTAACAATTCAATGTAGATGAGGAGGATATAATAGAATTAATTGAGGTTCTTAGGAAACCTAAGTCTCCATCAAAGGATGCAAGAGTATTAGCTTTTATCAATAGTGACTAGAAACAAGATTTATTTTTACAAGTGGTTATCCCTCCTCCTAATACAAAAATAGAAGATTTGACTCCACATGACTATCAAATTATAGAGGTTATGCTTGCAAAGCCTACATTGGACACAGAAGTTGATGGTCACAATGGGAATGAAGGAAGTGTTCAGAAGTTTAGAATAGGAAGGGGAAAAATTGGAAACACTTCAAAGTCAAAATAAAACCCTAAAGGGATATTTAATCAAATTTATTGGTCCCTTAGATTCTAAACACCTTGAAGAGACTTAAAATGCAACAACTGAAAGGAGAGATAGGGGGTGGTGAGTTTGGATCCATTTTTTAATGCCTATCAAAAATGGTGGGAAAGTTTTGAGGAGAAAGGTGTACTTATTATTCAAGGCAATCTTAAGCTATTGCATGTTATGTAGGAGAATCTAGATAAAATGGTAGCAATTTTGAATCAAGATTTTGGTCTTATTGATGAGGTACATACCTAGGGAAAGGATTTACAAGTATTGCAAACAATTAAAGGCCAAAGGTATATGTTGCTTATGGATGTATATATAGTAGAGGAGTTAGAATTAATAAATTATTGGATTGAGAAGATAGTGGATAGAAATAAATTAATAGAATAATTACATGTGGAGATCCACCAACTCAAGGACCAAGCCCAAGAGCAAATTTTGGAAGCTAAGAAACATTATATTAATGCATGTCTAGACATTTTTGAAGACAATGCATGGGAAAAGTTGATAGCTATAGAAGTGATAGTCTAGAGATTTAGGAAGATTTTTGATGAAGTTTTTAATGATGAAGATATTTGGCAGGTGTTAAGGACTGAAGAAGCTTTTTTAGAGTTCGTTACTAAACTCAAAGATTTTGTTGATACCTATATAGAGGTAGATAATTATAGGTAGAAGGTCAAGGATAAATATAATGCCTTAGATTTATTAGATGTAGAAAATGTCACTAAAATAATAGAGAACTTCAAGGGCAAGCACCTAGACATAGCTCTAGTATGAAGTGGGACAAAACCTAGAAGTGATGTAGGAGCATCTTGCATCCAAAATAAAGGGGAGACATGTTGAATGTAAAATTTAAAAAAAAAAAAAACTGGAGAGAGAAAGTGACAAAAATTAGAGGAGAAATAATAAAAAATAAAAAGGAGAAAAGAAAGGAAAAGAGGATTTTTATTTTCAAGGTGCATAGGTGGCATAAATAGAAAAATAAAATAAAAATAGTTGTCATTACATTAATCGAGGTGTGTAGGTGGCATCTTAGAAGCTTGTGGAAAGTTTCTTAAATCTTGCATTTAATATTTGTTGTGATCCATAAAGGAAATATAATTTTCTAATTGGGCCACATGGTGGTGCTTAGTTGTAATTCTAGAAGGTTATGGAATTTTTAGAAGGTTGTGGATATTTGGTAGGAGGAATTCTAGAAGGTTATGGAAGTTTTAGAAGGTTGTGGATATTTGGTAGGAGGAATTCTAGAAGGTTGTGGATAAACCATGCATGGGGTGGTAAGTGCTTATTTAAGCAAGGCATATCAGCATTTCTAATCAAGTTTGAGAAGTAGAAGCTAGAAGGTGTGAAGACTTCAAGGTGTGAAAACTCTAAAGGTGTAGCTCTTCAAGTAGAAGTTATTGGTGAAGCTCTTGGTGTGAAGACTCTTATTTAGGATTTCTCTTATGTTGAAGAAGTCATATCATCTTGTGGGTGTTGTAAGGATTTTTCAAGTATAATAAAATTATTTGTGAAGTATTTTTTTCTTGGTCTCTATATTGTTTCATTCTTGGTTGTGAGTTGTTAGAGTGGTGTGGCCCTCTACCAAGAAGCCAAAATTTCATTTTTGACACTTAGTGAAATTTTGCAACTTTAGACCCTAGAGGTGCACTGGTGCACTAGTACACCAAGTGTGTTGGTGCACTTTTGGAAAAAATGTGTTGGAAGAAATTTCAAGAAAACAGAGGTGCACAGGTGCACTAGGTGTTTTTTTTTCTTGGGCTCACTTTTTCGAAAGGTATGCCGATAGTTAACTGCTAGTTCTAAAATTAGAGCTTTCCATGCACTAGAAACACTTTTTGATAGAATTTAACTTTGACAAACACCTAGTAAAGGTTGGACTTCTATTTTTGACACTTCTAAACACTTCTACATCAACTGAAGGCTCTCTTCTTCTTATTCTTTCATGATTTCTTTGTTTTATGACATGTAAAGGCTCATGAATCTAGTTAATGATATAAAAATGGATAGAGTCCTATTAAGAACTAGTTAGATAGTTTTTATATAATTATTTTTATTTATTAAATTAGAAGCATATTTTTGCATAAATATATCTCTCACTCTCAACACAAATTTATGAGATGATTTCTTATAAATAAGGGATTGATATATGTAATCAGGGCTACCATTATTTTTCAATAATATATGTTTTTGGTGCTTGCACTTGGAGTGTAGTGATTCTTGCTTAAATGTGTATGCTTTACTTTGTAGGAGTATACTATAAATATGCCTTCATCACCTTTGACATTAAATTTTTCTTTTATAGATTCTTTCAAGATATAACATTTGTTACCGAATACTTTCAAGTAACTTACATTGGGTTTGTAGCCATACCATATTTCATAAGGAGTTTGATTTGAGTCTTTATTAAGTTGTAATCTATTCAAGGTATGAACTGTAGTGTTGATAGATTCCTTCTAGTATTTGATTGCAACACTTTTTTCTATCATCAATGTTCTTGCACAATCCATGATGGATTTGTTTCTTCTTTCAGCTATGTCATTTTGCTAAGGTATACCAAGCACTGATACTTGTCTTTTAATTCCTTTTTCAATGCAAAATTCATTGGATATGAATTCACCACCTCTCTCTAGCCTCAAACATTTCAATTTCTTTCTAGATTCTTTTTCTATTCTTGCCATGTACCACTTGAATTTTTGAGAAGTTTCTAATTTTTCTTTTAGATACATTACATCTATCATTCTCAAATAATCATCAACAAAAAGAATGAAAAGATTTCTCCACTATAACTCTCTATTCTAATAGGTCCACATAAGTTTTTGTGTACAAGTTTTAATACTTCTTCTAAATGATAGTTCTTTCTTTTGAAACTAGTCTTTCCCATTTTACCAATTTGGCAATTTTTACATAGACCCATATTAGGTTTCTTCAAACTAGGAATACTGCTTACTCTTTTATTTTTTCTTATCTTTAATAAAATTATCAAATTTTACATGACATAATATTTTGTGGATAGTAGTTTTCCACAATCCATTAGAATTCTTAGCTGTGTTTTCTGGGTAGATTGTGTTACAATTTTTGCATCAACGTTTCGGATCACACTCTGTGATCCATCATCAGGATGAGAGAGCTGAAGGAGAAAAAAGTAGAAAGATTGCAGACTCAACAAGGATAAAAAGGTTGGGAAAGGAGGGGGGGGGGGGGGGGGGGGGGGGTAGGTGCACCCCAATCAAGACAAGTATGAGGTTCAACAAAAGGGACAAGGAGGGAAGGGAACCCCAAAAAATGATAAAAATCCATCCAACCACAAGAGGGGAAACAACCACCAGAAATAATGACAGAACTACTATTAAAAACCAAAGTGAAAGAAAAATTAAACAAAAGAGGGTGACCCGAAGGGTGAATAAGAAGGCTGGAAACAAAATAAAAACACAACCAAAGAAGAAAATGCATAAATATGCATGATATTCATTAAATAATTAAAAATATAAACAACCTAAAGAAATGCCAACGAAATTCTAAAAGAATGATGACCAAATAATATAATAGAAATTATTATTGTATAATAATGGTCATTATTATATAATAATAATCAATGTTATATACTCGTAATCATTACTATATTATAATAAGGGAAAATGGTAACGGACTAAAACGACCCAAGAAAGGGACTATGAGACAAAACGGCAAGGATACAACACAAGAACGCTTGAGAGTGCTTGTGTTTAATACGGACACATGCGTAAACACCAAGGAACAAAATTGACCCACACACACACACAAAAATAAAAATTTTTAAGAAATAAAAGAAACGATAATGAAAATAAATAGTAAATGAACACCAAATTTACTATTTATTTTCATTATCGTTTCTTTTATTTCTTAAAATTTTTTATTTTTGTGTGTGTGTGTGGGTCAATTTTGTTCCTTGGTGTTTACGCATGTGTCCGTATTAAACACAAGCACTCTCAAGCGTTCTTGTGTTGTATCCTTGCCATTTTGTCTCATAGTCCCTTTCTTGGGTCGTTTTAGTCCGTTACCATTTTCCCTTATTATAATATAGTAATGATTACGAGTATATAACATTGATTATTATTATATAATAATGACCATTATTATACAATAATAATTTCTATTATATTATTTGGTCATCATTCTTTTAGAATTTCGTTGGCATTTCTTTAGGTTGTTTATATTTTTAATTATTTAATGAATATCATGCATATTTATGCATTTTCTTCTTTGGTTGTGTTTTTATTTTGTTTCCAGCCTTCTTATTCACCCTTCGGGTCACCCTCTTTTGTTTAATTTTTCTTTCACTTTGGTTTTTAATAGTAGTTCTGTCATTATTTCTGGTGGTTGTTTCCCCTCTTGTGGTTGGATGGATTTTTATCATTTTTTGGGGTTCCCTTCCCTCCTTGTCCCTTTTGTTGAACCTCATACTTGTCTTGATTGGGGTGCACCTACCCCCCCCCCCCCCTCCTTTCCCAACCTTTTTATCCTTGTTGAGTCTGCAATCTTTCTACTTTTTTCTCCTTCAGCTCTCTCATCCTGATGATGGATCACAGAGTGTGATCCGAAACGTTGATGCAAAAATTGTAACACAATCTACCCAGAAAACACAGCTAAGAATAATATTTTGTTCCAAAACCTACTTTCTTCTACTTGAGCAATAAAACATGAACTTTCACTGAGATCAAGATAAAATAGATTACCTTTTTTTTGCTTGCTAGATCCAACTAGATTTCATTTTCCATCTATTAGTTGGGTCTTCCCATCCATGAATTCTACCTTAATTCCAATGTTATTCAACTATGCCACACTCAATAGATTATGCTTTAATCCTTCAACCCAGTAAGCATTATCACATACAAGTTCTTTAGTTAAAGAAATATATCCTTTTCTTTTTATGTTACAAGGTTCATTATTTTTGAATCTCACACTACCACCATCATAATATTCCATGTGCTCAAATTTTGTAGCATCTCCAATCATATGATTTAAACAACAACTATCAATAATTCATGTATCATTTTTACTAACATGAGAGATAAGTGTCATTTTATCTCCTTCATCATCAGACTAATCTTTTACAGGAATATATACCATTTCATCTTCACTATTATTAGAATCTTTGGTCATAAAACAAAATCTCTTACCTTTTTCCTTATAGTTCTTGTAGGTCCTTGAAATCCTTCTTTCCCTTATGCTTATTGCTTTTCTTTTCATCCATTTTTTCTTTGTTTAGACACCTTTCAGCAATGTGACCAACTTCTTCACAAGAAAAATATATCAGAGGAATCTTACCTTTTTACTTTCCTCTGCATTTGGAATACTTTCTTGCAAGTAGGGCTTCAACAACTTCAAGATCACTGTTAGAGGATTTAATCACCCTATTAGGAGTGGCCTTGCTAGAGGTCTTTATAAAATTCAATAGAACTACCACCTTGCTAGAGGATTTACAAATAGCTATTTAGCCAACTTTGTTAAGAGATTTAGATCACTGCTACAATGGTTAGAGAGTAACAATGACATGACCTAATTTGGATGCAACTAAATTGTAGATTACAAATCTCAATTCTAGCTTGTATACTTGATCCTTCCTAATCAAATATATCTTTTTAGCTCCACAAGGAAATTATTCTTATCCTTCTAATTCACTACTCTTTTCATAATAAAATATTCAATACATTCACATATCCATCTTCTTACTTCTAATCATCAACTCAACCTTTTAATTATATCTTTCATATTATCAAGTTAGCTCAAATACAATTTGCAATAACTAATATTCATCTTCTCAGTTGGCTAGAATAAACAATCAAATCAATTGAACTCGATATGCCAAAACAAGAAAATCCTTCGTTAGCCAACCCTACTTGATAGACACTAACCTAGAAATGATTTTTTTATGTTAACCAAGTGAACTCATTTAACACTACATACTTGTATAGATCCTTTGGTAATTGAGTGAACTCAATTAGCACTAGTTCCATGCAACATTTTTTTCATTAATTGAGTAAGCTTAGTTAACACTCATCTTCCACAAACTTTCTTTAGACACACAAGTGAACTCAATAGACATTTTCTTTTGAACTAGACAAACTCTAGAATGCTTGGTAGATACAAAAAACTATCTTCACTACTTGAGTGAGCTTAGCATACACTAACTAATAATGATATGACATTTTGTGTAACATCAAAGATAATGCACAATTAATCAATTGTATTCAATAGTATGTACAGTACTTCCTTGATCAGTCACCACAAACTAACAATCTTCCACTTGTGGACTGATCAAACTCCGCATTAGACAACAATCTCCCACTTGGAGACTAATCTAATAGCTATGCTACTACTCTAGAAGGCTCTCACTGGATCAAACTACCTTGGATCATGTTGTTTTGTTATTCTATTTATTCGAGAAGACCAATCAAAGCTAAAGAGGAATTCAAATTCTCCCTTATCACTACCTTTTTAAACATATCCACTGTATTTGCATTTGTATGTATCTTGTCTACCTTTAACTATCGATCATCCAAAACTGACCAAATGAAATGGTACCACAACTAGAAGTTTTTTGTCTTTGAATGCAGAGCATAGTTATTTGCAATATGAATGACACTTTGAATATCTATAAACAAATAATTATCCTTCGAGGGATGTCCCAATTCTTCTAGGAACAATTGAAGCATTATCATCTCCTTGGCTTCCTCTATAGTAGCTACATACTCTGCCTCTATAGTGTATAAAATGTTAACCTTTTGCAATTGAGAAACCCAACTCATGGGTACCCCTCCAAAGTGTAAGCACTTGTTGGATGTTCCTCTCAAATATTTAAGAATCTATTTGACTACATTCCAATGCTCAATTCTTGAATGACTTATATACCTGCTAATAACTCCCATAACATGTGCAATATTTGGCCTTGTACATACCATAGCATATAACAAGTTTCTTATATCTAAAGCATAGAGTACCTTGTAGGGATTACTTTAGCAGAGAATCTTCACCTTTTGGCAATCCCGTCTAATGGGTCAATCATCATTTGGTGAATATTTATCATATTTGGGTCCAACCACATTGTCAAATATTTATCATATTTGGGTCCAATGCCTAGGGTGGTTGCCCATTAGTTATCACATGATTGGTCAAAAATATCAGTGCAATCACTAATGGAATATACAATTTGGATACATTTATTTTAAACATATCATCATCCTTTGCATGTTGTTTCTTATTGGCTGATGTTATTTCGCCATTACTACAACCATATAAATTTTCCCTTGAGTTGGGTGTCACCAACCATTTTACCGGCGTGTGTCGATCACCCGCCCCATTTAGCCAACTATTTTCTACTATGGGCTTCCATCAAAAGGTGTATTTCACTTGCATTTGACATTCTTGCTTGTTAATCCTGCCTAATTCACCAACCTAGATTAGACTATAAGAAATTATTATTCTACACAATTCACTATTTTCTGGTCTGGAGACTGACATTTCTTATTGCTGCCAAACTTTCAGAGTGCTGAGTGCATTGGTTATTGACTTGTGGACCCTAATTTTTGTAAAAGGCAAGTGATTTTTAAATTATTTTGTAAGTGGTACAAGTTATTTTTTTAGTTTCACTATCTAGTGTCCGTTGGTGATTGGACATCTCACATGCTAAAATAGCTTATAGGTATTAGGTTTGCAAATTATATTGCGTAGTACTATAGTAATAGTACACTTTTTTGAGAATGAATCATATTATTGTTATTATATGTAGTCTAAGTAGTTAAGTCTTTTGTCCAACAACTAAGTTGATATTTTTGTGCAGCCTTTATCAGTTTGTCATGTCAAACAAGAGGGGTCCAATCCCTGAAATCCAAAAGAGGCTGCCATTACCAAAATGTAGAACCATAGTGGCATATTTTGGTGGTGGAAATGTTGGCAACCTACAAGATTCACAAGTTAGATCTCCAGTGGTTACTAAAAAAGGAGATTCATCACAAGTTGGACCCTTAGACGATATTGAAGTTCAAGTTGGTGAACCTAATATCTTAGTCAAGGATGAACTTGAACAAGATCTAGAGGAACTTCCCCTTGTATTCACTAATCTAATATGCTAAAAACACTAATTTAATGAAAATGAAAGCATTTACACATTAAACTACTATAACATATAAGAGAGACTAAGACAAGTCCTCAATTGAGAATATGAACCATTCAGAGGTTCTCTCAATGATGCCTTTCTTGTTTTGGGGATGAGTCTATTTGATAGATTTAGGATGTATGCTCAAGGTACTCAAACTAGCTTCAATGGATTCTTGTAATTTGGGTGTGGATGTATGCAAAAGCTATGGAGTTTGTTCTCAAAATGGCATGGTAACTTTAGCTTAAGGATTGTGTTAAAATGGCTTGGGAGGGGATCCAATTTATAGGCTAAGGGCTTGAGGGTTTGAGGGCTAAGATGTAAGGATGGAGAAAATCTTATGGAGGGCTCAGATTGCATGATAAGAGAGCACATGGATTGTGCTTTCTTTCAGCCAATTAGGGAGTGACACATGTCACAAGGTCGTTGGTTAGAGCAAGAGGGGTTGAGGGATCAACAAAGGAGGCTCAAAGCTCATAAAGACCTTCATAATGGCTTGTAAGAACAATGAATGGGCTTGTAAGAGTCATTTATGACTTTGTAAGAGTATTTATGGCTTGGTGGTTGGGATATTTTGAGGGAAGACTTTGGCTTGGCTTAGGAAAGTCTTAAGCTTGTTTAGGATTGTGCAAATGATTAAGGGTAGGATTAGATTAGGGATGTTAGAGATGGGCAAGTGGATGGCATTTAATGAGGGTGGGTGAGTTAGTAGCTAAACTTGGTTAGTATGGGTGGATGGGGTGCATTAGGCTAAATGGAGGATTAGATATAGACTTAGGATAAGGATGAAGACGTTCTAGAAGAGTCTAGAACTTCCTAGGATGAGGATAAATAAAGTTTATTTATCTCAAAGGTTTGGGTTGAGGAGATATTTATTAAAACATTTTTAATAAACATGAGGATTAATATTTAATCTTAATTAAATATTTTGAGTTGGGATTAGGGGCAGGAAATGATGGGATTAGCCTTTAATCAAAATTAAAGAAGGATTAGAAGATTTTGGAAGAAGTTAGTGATCTTAAGAAAATCGGCCAAGTTTTGGGCAAAAAAAAAAAAATTATTTATTTTTGGATTTTTGGTCAATTTATTAATTAAATAATTAATAAATAAGAAAATAATGTTTAAATAAGATTTAAATATTTTTGGGAGGGATTCCTTAATCAAATATTTTTAATTAAGATAAAGGGATTTAATGGCATTAAAATTAATTAATTAATTAATTAAATAATTAATTAATTAATTAATTAATGATGATGTCATCAGGAACTTTTCAAAAAATAAGAATACTTTATTTTCTAAGGGATTTTAGGTGTCTACACCCCTAAGTAGGGAGTCACAAACTAAGATTATAGAGTTGGAGTCAGCCCTAGACCAGTCGGTTGAGAAAACCAAAATTGATTCCATAAATTAGGTTCATGCACAAAAGGGGAAAAGAAAATTGGAATCAAAGAAAGATTGATCTCGCTGGGATCTGTCCAAAAAGAATTTTCAGTTAGAATGGGTGGAAAATTACTAGTTCACTAAACTAGTGCCCAATCCAAATGATGGTGAGCCTCCTACAGAATGCTGATGTAAGATTTGCACAAACATAACAAAGAAGAAGAAGAGGTTGTAGCTTAAAATTGATACCATAGAAAAGCATGTCGGTAAAGTTTACAAGAAGGAAATTATAGATGGAGTCAAAAAATATATGCTAACTTGGAAAACAAAGGAGAATTTTTTGCATATTAAGAATGCTGAAATATACGAGTTACACCAACAAATATGAGAGAAGCATTCTGCAATAAAATGTTCCATTGAAGATTTTATTGGGAAAGCAATGAAAGTGCAAAATATGGGAAAAGTAGTTCAATTAGGTGTGGTCTT
Organism: Cupressus sempervirens; assembly: GCA_028749045.1. Lineage (NCBI taxonomy): Eukaryota > Viridiplantae > Streptophyta > Pinopsida > Cupressales > Cupressaceae > Cupressus > Cupressus sempervirens. The sequence goes on along the minus strand of CM053790.1, from coordinate 53,876,124 downwards.
TTATATATTGAGTATAGTATACCCTATGATAGACTACCCTACAATGACTACATTATTGCATTTTCTAAAAACTTGAAACTATCCTAATAGTCACTGGTCAGTAAACAGTGGGTGGGAATGGGCTAAATGTCTTGCACAAATTAAAATAGAAGATATGAAGGAATCTATAAAAAAATAAGATTTTATTACATTATCTCTAGATGAAGTTACATCAATTGATAATACTTCCCAGGTGTGCATGCATGTTTCTACTGTAAACAATCTTTGTCATCAACCATTTCTACTATCTGTTGCTAAATTGAATTGTAGTGCGATAGCTGAAAACTTATATGAATTATTAAATACTACTCTAATTGAATCTAGAGGTTTGGATAGCATGGAGATTTCCAAAAATTTGGTGTGTGTTGAAGCAAATGGTGCTTCGGTTATGCAAGGTCATAAAGGTGGTCTTTGCGAAAAGATCAAGAATGATTTGGCACCCTATGCTATTGTCATTCATTGCATGGCCCATCGAATGAATCTAGCTTTTGGAATTGTCAGCAATTTTGGTTGTGTAAGTAAAGTGGAATCTCTGATCAAAGAGATTTACCAATGCTTCTGTCGAAGTCCAAAATGAGTTCAAGAATTTTAACACTTTGCCACAAGAATTACTAATGGGAGGAAGCTTCTTAAAAATAATGATACTAGATGGATCTCTTTGGATGGACTAGTGCATCAAGTAATGTCTGAATACCTGTCATTGCTTGGACTAATCCACTCTATGCGAGATAGATTCCCTCAGCTATATTCAAGCCTAACTAATGTTAAGGTACTCTTAACTTTAGCAGCTATTCTCCCCATGCTACAGGACATGAGAAATATTATAAAAAAAGGTTCAAAAAAGAGCTATGTACATTGAAAAATATAATAAGCTACGTAAAATGACATGTAGTAGCCTGGATATTCTATACCAATTATTACCATTAGATGGAACAAAGTTTACAAAGTGATTAGAAATCTCAGATTTGAACAATCCTGGAAACTTTTTACATATTGGTGCAAATGATGAGGTATATGCCAAGGTACATGGAGTTGACATACCAATGCAGTACTATGCTTGTGTCAACCCCAACTCCAACCCTAATGAAGCAAGAAGCAAAGTTGAATCAGAACCAAAGAAGGTACTTTCATGTGTTACAAGTGATTCCTTCAAGAAGATCAAAGACTTTGTGCTTGACTCTATCAAGCGAGTTTGCTACAATCTGTCATCAAAAAAAAGATTCAGATTCCCTCCAAAGGAATTATTGGAAGCAATGTCAATTATTTTTCCACAATATTGATCTCTAAATAGTCCAACTGATTTTCAAAGAAGGATGAAAACTCTGATTTAGGATTTTTGCACACCTAAAGTAATCAATAGAGTCACCATAAATGAAATTTTAGATGAAACTTGATTAAGAGATCAATCATACTCTTTTACAAACATAATGAGGGAACAATATGCTATTATGGAGAACCCAAATGAAGAGGGAGGGGTAACAAAGCTTTGTAAAAACCTTGGCGAGAGCATTCAGTTGAGAGAGGCAATACCAGAATATTTTAGGCTTACCAATTTATGTTTGACAATGATATTGAATTTAGTGGAGTATGAGAGAGTTTTTAGTACTTTAGGTTTCCTTAAGTCAAAGGTTAGAAAAAAATTAGACAAAAATTTGGATAATTGTCTAAGGCTTTATAATTCTAGGTATGAGGTAGAAAGTTTCCCTTATGACAAGGCTATCAGCATTTGGAGAAAGTGATGTCAAAGAAGAGGGATTGCCAACATTTCAAACACAAGTGGCAGTGGCAGTGGTGATGGCAGTGGTTCATATTGTGAAATTGAAAATCAAAGCAATGAAGATGATGTTGAATTTGGCATGCATAGTGAGTGTGATGCTAACAGTGAATCTGAAGAAAACACAACAAACAATGAAATGTTATATGCAATAAATGAGGAGGATTTTGATGATAGTGATGCTGAGCTGGTTCAGGTAGAATGACAACTATAGCAGCTTCTCAACCTTTTGTGTGAGTCAAGTAGTAGGCTAGCAGCTTTGATCTAAGACTCTACCTACTAATTAATTATGTAACATGTTTGTAGAAGTTAATTTATAGCCTCCATTCACTATCCCTTTATAGATGCTTAATTTTATTTATTTATTTTTGAACATGTTGATGTTACAAACTTAGTACTTACATGTGGAGATTTTCATTGATTGTATTTTTTAACATGTTAAGATTTTCATTGATTCTAGTTTCTTTAAGAAATTGTAACATAATGCATTTAATAGAATAAGCTCCATTTTTAAAAAATTGTATTATAATTTATAATTACAAATCAACCTGTAACATAATACATTTAACGATTGTCAATTACAAACAATTACAACCCTTTGCAAATGACTCAATGTCAAATTACAATGACCATGAATTCCCTTTTGTAGATACAAGGGAGCAACAATAGCTATAGGTTGGTTCGTAATTGTATATATGATTAGATATGTTGGCTCTTGATTTTTGATATGCCATAGTATGCTAGTGCTTGGCTACCCAACTATCCTAGTATGCTGGCTCTTGATTCCTATAACAATTAACATTTAATAAAGTTGAAATTAAATCCAAAATTTGAAATTAAAGAGCAAAAAGTAACAAAAAAAGTATAGTTCTATCACTTACTAAGTTTTTATAGTGTTACTACTTAGTTCTATCAGCTATGACTGCCACTGATAGCAACAGTAACAATTTGAGAAGATGACCCAGCTTCACTAAATTTGCTCCATTCTGCATCATTTGGAAGCCTAATTTTTTTGAGGTTGTAGCTAATTAGTCGTAGTCTCGTCAACAAAAAAATACTTCTAAGAGATAGAATCATATGATAGGAAGAATCTATCTATAGCATCACTCATTGTTAATAGTGGTTTGATGCAACTTGCAATTCCCTCCAGAGTGAATTCCTCAAGCAATTTCCCTAAATCAGAATTCATCTTGCCTTGCAACTTTTTCATGTAATTTTTGTTTCCAATGAATGTGCTTTCTAAGTTAGCTAAATTTGGTAATCCAACATTCAACAAGTTCACTATGGTGTTATTCATCTTCATCAACTCTTTGGAAGCAGAATTGAGTGATTCACCAATTTGCGTTACCTTTTCACAATGTTGAGAGACATTAACGGCCATTACATAGGCATCCAAGCAGTTGTTTATTCCATGTTTTTCCAAATCCCTGTCACTAGATCTCTTTAGTTTATTGAGAACTTGGTCAGAAAGATCTTTTAAGGAACTGGCAAAGATTTGTCTTTTAGCTTAAAAATCATTTTTTACATTTTCAAAGACAACTTTGAGATTGCTATTTAAATCAAGCCATTCAACCAAACTATCACTGATCATCATTATTTTGTCCCAAATTTTTTGTTTGATAAGCTTAACTATGTTTATTATAGTATCCTTCGCATGATGGTCTTCAAAAGAGGTTCTATTTTCTGCCATTACATTCTCCACCTTTTTCTTCATTTCATACATCTCTTTTTCACTCTTTTTTTTGCATTTCCTCTAGTTTCCTTTTCCAATCAGTTGCTCTCTTTCTCTCATTTTCCAATTTCTTCTTCAAATGTTGGATTTTATTTGTAGTAGTTACCTCTTTTTTCTTCTTTTCCTCGATTTCCGTTTTCAAATCATGGATTGTCTTTGAAGTGGACTACTCCTTTTTCTTCACACTGTCCAATTCCTTCTTCAAGTCATGGAGACTTTGAGTAGACTCCTCTTTCTTCATGTTCTCCAACTCCTTTCTCAAATTAAGGTTTTGTTTTATAGCTCACTCCTCTTTTCTCTTTGCATTCTTCAATTCCCTCCTCAATTTGTGGATTGTGTTAGTGCTTGCAGTAACACTACACTCTATTTTCTTTGCATTTTCCAATTCCTCCTTCAAATCATTGATAGTTTTTCTAGTTGACAAGTCTTTTTGTTTTATATTCTCCAATTATTTATTCAAATTGTGGATTGTGTCTGTAGTAGAATCCTCTTTTTTTTCTTCTCATTCCCCAATTCCTTTTGCAAATTAAAAATTATACTTGCCCTAGACTCCATTTTTTTCTTTTCCTTCTGCCATTCATCCTTCAAAATTTTTATTTTCCTTAACAGCAGATTCCAACTCAGTTTTCAATTGATTGATGACCTATGCACTACTCTCTATAGACTTGAACAACTATGTAGTAGATGCTTGTTCATTCTTAAGTCTTTTTTGGCACTCATCCAATTCTTTAGTCAAATGTTGCACTTATTCATTCATCTTTTCTTGCTGGACAATTGCCTCTATAGGAGAAGATTTCTTTATCCTATTTTGCAATTCTTTGAACCTATTGCTGTTTTCTCCTTCACCTTCACATTATCTAGGTTTTCCTGTAACTTTTCTATTTTCTTTGTAAGTCTTTTTTTTCCCTCTTCTCTTTCAGAAATATAGAGAAGACCATTTTGTTGCTCTCTTTTGATATATTGATTTTGTCAATATTTTTCACTTTTGACAAATCCATTTGAAGACTGGTAACTTGTATATCATTAAAATTTATTATATTTTTTGGTGGATTATTATCTCTACCCAGGGGCATAATAGCCATGAAGTTCATCATTTCATTGTTTGGATCATATTTTGGAAATATTCTGTTAGTAGATCCTTGACATTCAGCAATTGCATCACTTTTTAAAGTCTTCATAATTTTCCTATTTCTTTCACTTGTTTGTTCAAACTTTGATGCAAACTTGTTCAAACTAAAATCTAAATTTTCTGACACAATTGAGTGTTTGAAAGGTGAATTATCAATTGTATCATTGAATGCTAATGCTCCTCCATCTCTAGCTAAACTTACTCCACCTACACTTGTATTTTGAGGATTGCCAACATATTGAAGATGGCCCATTCCAAATCTTGGCATTTTAGGACTATTTTTAGGGTTTTGTATAGAAGCCACTAGTGCATACATTGCTGAAGTAACCACTAACATTTCTTGTGGTGTAATTGTCACAAGTTTTTTCTTTTTTGCACAAGGTTCATCCATGCTAGTGCCAGTGGGATCAACTACAATTGGATTTGAAGATTTAACAAATAATGTGTTCGGATGACCTTCAGAAGTAGAAGTATAATGTTTTTTTCCCTTTTTAGATGAATCATCTTCAATCTTGGAGCTTCCATTTATTGGTTTACTTCCTCTTTTGGGTGGGTCTAGTACTGGAACTAGATTCCAAATCCCATCACCAGTTGTACCAATGGGCCCTATACTTGCATAACTCATTTTTTGTATCATAGTTGCTCCTTTACCATATGTTTGTTTAGTAGAATCACTCATTTGAAGTTTAATAATATCTCTACCCCTAGTTGACCCAAAATCCTCAATACCTTGAATGTCCGCATCAGACTGGAGGTCCTTTTATCTTTGAATATCAATCTTGGTTTGACACCACATTTCAGATACGCATGCCTCTTTAATTGCTTTTGGTATAGACTTCTTAGAAGGTTCAAATGCTTTCTTGTAGAAATTTAGGTATGTTAGAGGCCCTAATTTGTGTGACTCTGATATGTGCAATTTTGTAATTGAGATGACAATTGTTGCATTGAAATATTGTTCTCTACTGCATGTTTCTCCATCTCTTTCTTAAACTCATCCCACAAATCCTTGTTTTTAAATTTTTCTATCAATAGCATCTCTTGGTGTTGATATTTTCTCATGGAGTTCCCATTGGCAATAAGTCTTGTTTTTATTATGTTCAGTGGATCATAATTCTAGTGACTAAAAAAATGAAAGCCAAAAAAATTTACCAATTCATTTGCCACTTTGAAAGGCTTTCTCTCAAATGTGAGGCCTCCAATTGTGAAAGGCAAGGAAGGAAATATCATTTTCTTTTGTTATCCACTGAAAAGTTCATTTGCGCTCTCCATCTGCCTTACACATTCCAATGCAAAAAACCTTTCTGTAATATGCATTGGAAGTTTGCAGGGTTCAACTGCTGAACCGTAAAACTTTAAGACAATGTACTCTTCCATGAAGAACTAGTCAGCCAATTGAATCTGACTTCCCAATTAAATGCAATCTTTACAAGACACAGGCAATCTAGGCATTGTAGTGCCTATGATTTTTTGGTTAATAGGTGCCAAAAATAAGTCTACAAAATGGTTGTAGCTTTTATTGTTATAATTCATCCTCATCTTATGTGTCCACTCATATATTCGACTTGGTGTCTCTGATTTCTTTTAGGTTTTCTCATCAAACTTATAGACCTCAATATCAAGCTTTTTGTTCTCTGTCTCAAATATTGGGCAATGCTTTGCTAAAAAAAGGTAGCACGAGTAACTTGTGAACCTAAATGTCTTTGTCTTTCCTATAGTTGTACTTTGTTTAATCATTAGTAATTGTTGTTGCATAGATTCAACAATGTACCAAGCAAAATCATATCTTACTGCTACATTGTCAACTGACTGACCTCGACAATGGATATTATAAATCATTTCAAGAACATTGGCCCCCACTTCCTTGTTACTATCCAATCCTAAGAAAAATGATAACAAAGAAATAGTATTCTGAACCCATGGCACAAAAATATCATATTGATAAGGAGGCTTATGGTTTTTGTCCAGTGTAACAGTAACACTAGTAGTGGACTCTGAGGGTATTAAACCCTTAATATATGAATCTTGAAAACTTCTTTCCAACTTGTCAGAAGCCTGAGCTAGTTCATCCAAGTCAATGCACTCCTTAGAGCTTTCTATTCTAAACCCTAACCCTAGGTCTAACAAAGTGAAAAATTCGCTCTTAGTTATTGATAAAATTTCCTCCTGAGTGTTTTGGTTTACAATTGCCTTTCTATTTTCATCATAATTCTGAGTGCATAGCATTACAATTTCAGGGCAAGGGAATACTTTGGGTACAACGAGGTTTGCTAATCTAGTAACCAGAGCAGCTAGTTTATTTGTATATGCACCAATATTGTTGTTATATTTGTAATAAGTTCCCCCGTTCTAGGGATCTTTCCACTTACTAAACAATGAATGTCTAATTGCCATGATTCTAGAATCTCCATGGATAACAGGATCAAAAATATCATGATATTCATTAGTGAAACTTGGGGTTTGTAGCACTTGTTTGAGTTGTATAATGGTGTTCTTTTCCTTTATGGGTGCACTCGTTTGGGAGGTTTTTGACTTTGTTTTTCCCATGCCTAGCTACTACTAGTTATTAGACTTCAGACCCTATTCAAAATAATTGTAAAGTGTAAACCTAAGACAATTAAAATCAAGATTTCTATTGCTACAAATTACAATGGAATTTTTTTGAAAAAAATTAAATACTTGGAATTGAGATTGGATAATTGGTGTTGTCGTCTAATACCCAAGTTTCACACTTTCAATCTTTAGAAATTAGAACACAAAATAGAATTTTTCTAGTATTTGAAAATTTAAAATTTGAAAACCCTATGGTTATTGTATTGCACTCTCATCTTACAGTTCCAAAACTCTCAACTTCATACTCTAAAAAGGTAATACTTGAAGTTTAATAGTTTAAACGAAAGTAATAAGTAATTAATGATTTTAAGTTTTATGTACAATGTACATCTAACCATAATAAATTATCAAGACTCAAAGTTAATATTAAATAATTTAGTGATGTACATAAGTTACACGTATCATGATCCCAGATGAATCTTGGCAGATGGGAAAGCATTCATCAAATCGACCTGAAATTCATCTTGGGCCATCGATCTATAGACTATCAAATGGTTACTAAATGTATTATTGTTATTATATTATATTATTTAATATTATTTATATAATATTATATATAATACTATTTATATAATATTATATTAAATAATATAATATAATAATAATAATGACCATCTCAATCTGATGGATCGAGATTCATCTTGGGTTGTCGATGACTCGATGATCATCATCATTATTATTATTATATTATATAAATATTATATGGTTATAATTATATTATATTATATGGTTATGATTATATCATATGATTGTAATTATATTGTATTATATTATAGTATAAATAATTATATCATATGTTCTATTATTTTTAATTAAATTATTAAATTATTATTGTTATTAAATATTTTTAATTTTTTTAATGTAAGTTCATTGGTTTATATTTAATATTTTAATAATGTATTTTTTTATAAATTATAATATATTTTTTGGCATTCAATTAAAAATAATATTACTTATATTATATAATCATTTAAAATTTATTATTATTATAAAAATAATATTATTTTTATTTATAATATTAATTATATAATAGAACATTTAAAATATAATTATTTATACTATAATATAATATAATATAATATAATAATAATAAATTTAATAAAATATATAATGACCATCACGAATCTGGGCAGATGGAAAAAGATTCTCCAAATCGATTTATCAAATTGAGATGGTCATACTCATTATTATTATTATTATATTATATAAATATTGTATGGTTATAAATTATATTATATTATATGGTTATGATTATATCATATGGTTCTAATTATATTATATTATATAGTATAGTATAAATAATTATATTATATGTATATGATATGGTTATAATTACAATTTAAAAATATAATTGCAAATGCTCTATTTTTATTCATATTTATTATTTAGTTTCAAAATTAAAATATAATATAGTTATAATATCTATAAATTATTAAAATTTAACATATATTGAAAATTGTAATAATTGTTTATAAACTATTCTTCATCATTAAAAGATTTCATAATGAAAAACAAAAGTTAGAAATAGGTGACAAGATATGTATGAAATAAAAATTTGACACATGAATTATCAAAATTATATTTAACTTTGTTAAGGTTATAATCTATTAATCTTTAGTTTTCCTTGAAGCTCCATTTGTTAACTTTTAACCAATCAAATTAAAGAAAAATAGTTAATTATTAACAGTTCACTATTTTTAACTAAATTGTAGACTAATAGTAACATTTCAACAGTGCATAATTTGAGAAACAAGATGCCAAAAACAAACTTACAAAGTCGTAGACTAAGAATAACAATGACTTGAGAAGACAAAAATTATTGTTTTCATTGATAATATTTTAGACTGTATAATGTACATAATATTGATTCATAGCTTACATATTCAAAATAGCTGATTAAATCACTAATCAACCTAGTTTTACTATTTCGTAATTTACAAAAAAGGGCAGGGCCCAATCCAAAGAAAAATATAGATATCTTGAAAACATTTTTTTGGCAAACTTTTGCCCTAATCAAAACATGTTTTTGCCCTAAAGGGCCAAGGGAATAGGGAACACTGAACAGGGAACCAAGGAGGCTAGAAGCATGAGTGGACTGAGGGGTTGAGGGATTGAAGCCTTTAATAAAAAATGTCTTCAATTTCATCCACGAAGAATCTATTAGAGAAGATGATGTCACTAAACTCATCCAGCCATGTGAAGTCCATCTTGCTGATGTCATCATCCAACAAAAAACTTTTTCATAGAAAATCCCTTCTGAGCTGCACCCACTTCCGATGGTGAGTCAGTTGCCATTCATTCATGTCGAGCAAGAAAGGATGCTTATGTATAATGCACCCTATGCCTTCCTCCCAGCACTTGTCTGCTACATCTGCAAAAAGGATGCCAATGCCTAGCCCTGGTACCTGCTCGACCAATATAATAATTTTGACATCATCTTCTAAAAATATTTCCTTAAAAATGTTACACAGAAGTATCAGCATGTCTATTTTCCTACCTCCAAAGTTGAGAAGAGATGCGAGGAAGTAGGAGGTAACATCCGTGGGTACACGATACCTCTTATCATTTCTCAAGAATTCATGGCCAAGTACCATGCATATAGCATGGCAAATAAAAGGACTTCATCCATCTACCTTGCAAACCATGGTAAAGACATCATTAGGAATTTTTCCTAGAAAGGGCTTTTGTAGAGCCATATTAGTGCATTTCAGGTGAACTGGCATATCCATGACTACGATTCAAGAAACTAAAAACTCTACAAAGTGCAACTATAAACCAAATTTAGATTGAAGAAATTAAAATATGAGAAATGATATTGAAAGAGGAATTGAAGAGCCTATTTAATGGCAAACTGCAGTTGCATCTAATTCTTTGGCATTCGTGATCTTCCATGTCTTATTTTTTTGTATTCCTATTAATTTTCAAGTCTGTGAAATGTCAAAGTGTGCTAACATTAATGTTAGACAGTCAATAGTGCCTAAAATGATTAATGATTTCCATCCAAACACTTTCTCATATCTCCATTTCGGAGAATTATGTGCGACTCCAAGTCTTTTCAAGCGAGTGGCCCTAAGATGCATTTACTATTGCTGATCTCTAACTAATCAATGGTCAATAAAACTATTGTATTTAATATTAATGTAACAAAAGTGGCGATAATTGACTTGGTAATTATGACACTGACGTAATAATGTTATGACATTATTAATAACACACCTAAGACAATACACAAGTTGAAACTTGAAAGTGACTACTCAATAGTTAGTACAGTTACTAGCCAATACATGTGCAAATTTCACTTTCAGATTAAACAATTTTTCAGTTTATCGTTGAAGATTAGCCAAGACCATTATTATTCATTTTCCTACAAAACAAGTAATTCACCTTTGACATTATTAATTCATTTTTGGCAAGGGAAAAAATAGCCATCATTTATATATCCATTAGTGAAAAAAAAAATATTAATTTACCACATTTAAAATGATTTTTGCTAGGGCAAGAAAAAAATCACCAACATATAATATTTTATTTCCCTATATGAAACAAAAAAATTGCCCTCGATATTAAAATTTTCCTACCTCTAAGATGTTGGATTCGCTAGCATTTTAAGCTTTTTTTTTGGGAGGGGTTTCTTAAAGTTATCCCTAGTACCTTGGACATCTTATCTTCCTATTTCTTTGGATGCATCTCCTTAGTCAATGTCAAATGACCAGGGATAGTTGTGTTGATAGCTTTAGCATTCTCCATAGAAAAAAGTTGCAACACACTTGTAATATAATCAGCCTAAGATAAAGTCACTTTCCTATTCTTTCTATCTCTTCAAATATTCAAACAAAGGATTTGTTTTATTTCCCCCGAATCCTTGAGAGAAAATGCATGTGTTAACTAGCATTTTAGTCCCTTAATGTGATCCATGTTAGACCCAAATACAAGCATATCATCAATATATAAACATAAAATAATATAGCTATCATCATCCAACCTCTTAAAGTAAACCCAATGATCTAAATGGCATCTATTATATCCATGCTCATGCATAAAATTGTCAAATTTTAGATAACATTGATGAGGTTCTTGCTTCAAGCCATATAAACTTTTCTTTAATCTGCACACTAATTTCTCCTTACTTTTGACCTCAAATCCCTGTGGCTGGGCCATATGTATCTCTTCATCCAAATGACCATGAAGAAATTTTTTTTTAACATCAAGCTACTCCAAATTCAAACCTTCAGTAGCCACAATATTTAAAATATTATGAATAGAAGTAATTTTAATGACAGGAGAGAATATCTCATCAAAATCAATGTCATTTTTTTGGTACAAATCCTTTAACCACTAACCTGGCTTTAAATATTTTATTACCTCCATCCTCTTCTTTCAACTTTTAAACTAACTTATTTTATAAAGCTCATTTACCTATATAAAACTTTCATAAATCATCAAAGGGTCTATTTCACCTTTCATTGCAAACTCACCTATATAGCTTCATCATAACATTCAGGTTTACCAACATCAGTAACTAAAATAGAATACAAAGAAGGAGAAAATCCTTCTAGAGGTCTACTTACAATTGTTTACCATCTAACATCCACTGATGTGTGTGTTATTTGTTGTTGTGGCTATTACACATAATAAGGAATTACTAGAATGTCATCTTTTGAAATATCATCTAGCACTACATAATCATCTTCATTCTTCTCATGTTGCTACAATAGATCTTTGTACAACACTTTCTCATCAAATATGACATCCTTACTTCTTACAATTTTAATATTTTCAAAATTCCAAAGCCTATAACGAAATTCAACAATGCCATATCCAACAAATACACATTTCTTTAACTTAGCTTCTAGCTTAATTCTATTTTTAGAATCTATATAAGCAAATTCTTCACAACCTAAGTTTTTGAGAAAAGAATAACTCACCTTCTTACTAGTCCATACTTCCTTTGGAATAACACAATGCAAGGGAGTAGAGTGACCTCTATTAATCAAATATGCAATAGTATTAACAACATCCACCCACATGTTTAAGGGCAACCCAACATGTAACCTTATGTTACTTGCACCCTCCATTATAGTCATGTTCATCTGTTTAGCCACTCCATTTTCTTGTGGAGTCCTTGGAATAATTTTCTATCTATGAATACCATTAGTGGAGTAATAATCTTAAAATTCATGAGTGCAATACTCACCACCATTATCAGATCTAAGATATTTTAATTTCTTACTAGTCTCATTTTCAACCAAGCATTTCTATTTCTTAGAAGTTTGAAATATATCAGATTTTTTTCTAAGAAAATAAACCCATACTTTTCTAGTTGCATCATCAATAAATGTATTATAATAATGAGAGCCACCAAGGGAAGATACTTAATCTGGTCTCTATACATCTGTATGCACAAGTTCTAATCTCTCATTTTTCTTTTCCTTCCCAATCTTCACAAAACTCAGTCTCTTTTGTTTTCCATACACACAACATTCATAGAAATCCATATTAACACATTTTAGAGCTAGTAAAATGATGCACGAGCATCCTGGGTGTAAAGGCAATCTTGCATCACACAAAAATATTTTATTTTTCTGTCTATTCTATTTTAATAAGGACTAGCAGATAGGGTGGTTGCTATTTATGGGAACTTGCTATTTTTAGTAAATTTTTTATATGAGCTCAAAATGTTCTCATTTTCTATAGGAAGGTTCATTTTAGATTTTTAAGCCCACCATAAAGATCTCATTGCTCAAGCATTAGTATCAAAGAAGTTATTGCAAATTTTTGGTGGAAAAATCTTGAGGCTCACTGTTGGAGGCCTTAGAGTGCCTAGATGAGGTCCAAAAAATTGATGCAAGGGTGCTAGCATAGTTTCAAGCCTGTAGATCATGAGCTAGCATTTTCAAAAGGTGGTTATAATAGCCAATCAGAGCAATAGTTTGTGAGTTATGGCCTTTAGAAGTTGGGCTGCCAAAATTTCTAAAAAAAATTGTCAAAGATGTATTTGGCTGACTCTATGTGTATTATTAGGGTCTATTAGCCATAGGTATTAAGTTTGAGCATTTAGAACCTTCTTGAGTGGCATAAAACTACCTATTTAAGAAAGGCCCAAACATTGTCTATGATAGCTCTGGGTGATAGTTGGCAGCTTGTCTTGTAGATTGTTGTAATCAAGGTGCCCATGTTGAATAACATATTGTACTTATGAATTCTACAATTTTGCACTTCTGGTGTGTCATGCTTGACCTTATTCCTTACTGTTTCTCTTCGTTTTCTTTAGTTATTGTTGTGTTTCAAGTTCATTGCTACAAAATTATCAACTTTGTTTATCTATTGGTTAATTTAGTTAGTTGAGTTTTAGTCTATGCTGATTTAGTTATATTGATCATTATCTGTTTATGATAGTTTATTATTTTTGAAGAATTCAGTTCACACTTACAAGTATGTGATTTGTGTAAATATATATTGGTATATATATATAAATATGAATATTTTGAAAATTCAAACACACACAATTCATATGAGTATTAATGTAAAATAATCACATATATTTACATAAATTAATGTGTAAAATGTTCAAGTTGAACTTTGTATATGTTAAGTTATATTTGTAACCGCAATATCAATGGGGGTTATTGTTTTATTCCTAACCTATGTGTTAATGAAGGATTCATTCTTTCTAAAACCCTAGGGGGTTTCAAATGCTTTTATATGGTAATTTGTAATAGTATTATCTTTATGGTTTTTAAAAAAAAAAAAACAAAGAATGGCGGTGGTTTTGGACTGTCTTTTATACTCAACTCTGCAGTTGAGATTAATGCATTTTAATGAGGATTAATGGAACTCAAGGACTGGGTCGGCCATTCCATTTGGGTTTTGTGTTTGCTGAGTTTTGGCTAGGTTTTGGGCCACTTGCATTGTGAAGTGAAACACTTGTAAGGTGTTGTTGTTGAATAGGCAACATGGTTGGGGAAAAACCCTATTTTATGAGGCCAAGTATGTTGTTTTTCACATAGTTTTTGTTATTCTTTGTGGTCAAGGTTTGTCTCAAGTTCATCAAGTTGGACATTTTGAGCTGTTGGTATCAAGTTTTGGGGTTCTTCCACCTTCAGTGTTCTAGGGTAGGGGGCATTTTCTAACTCACATCTTTTACTATTCTTGTAGTATTATCCTGTTGAAGAAAGTAAGAAAGCTGTGGTTTTAAATATGCTAGCTGATACCCAAGTGTGGGTATAGGTAGGATTGGGTAATTGGTTGCCGAGTTCTGTGTATATTCACACTTGGATATGGGTTATACATGTGTTTGTATGCTTTGTTGTATTCTGGGTTTAGTTAATATATGGGTTTCCATATTTTATTTAGTTTTTAATAAATCTGTGAATCTTGGGTGTTTTCATTTTCATCTATGTTAATGGTATTTTAGTCATTCACATAGCAAACGACATGAGACATAGTTTTATTATGAATAGGTTATATATTTGGGCTCGGTATGTTGCAAAGATAGTTATAAAACATATACATTTATTGTGTTTTGTTTATAGGGAATGGGTTATGGTTTTATACTTGTGTCATTCTTTTGAGTTGAGTTGTATGTGAAAACGCATGCGCATAATAGACAGCATACTGGCAAATTTTGTAAAAACATATAAGTTTTATAAACTGCTGTAAATTTTTGTGAGATTCCATGAACTAAAGCTCTTTTGGGTAATAAAACATGAAAGGTTTTCTCTCAGCCTCGAATTCGCTTTAAACTCAAGCTCAAAGCCCATAACTGAGTACCCACGAGACATTATGTCGAATGGTTGATTGGAAATGTTAACAATGTTGATATGCTTAGTTAAAACAGAGACATTTTAACAAACACTTAGAATGAAAACTATATTATGTTAAATTAGTTTGATCTAAAAGGTATTAAGATGTGATTTTAATGTTCTCTTTTAGTTGATACCTGCTGATAAGTATTTAGGGATTGATGAACTGTCATTAGCATTGTCGTTTTACCAAATTCTTCTAAACCATATTTTGTTTTCTTAAAAAATATATTAATGGTCATTGGTTTGATTTATTTCTTTGACTTAGAAAACTTAGGAAGAAAGAAGTGATGGAAAATGGATGTTTGTGAATGAAAGTTGCGGGTTCACTCACTTATCGATTGTTACTAGTGTTATACGGGTTATGGCAATATAAAAGGTTGTTGTTCTATGACACCAGTTGTGGACATTATGATAGCTAATTTTGTTTGCAATTTCTTTTAAACATAGTTGTATTATTGTTTTTATAGCATAGCTAGTTTTGTCATCGATTTATATATAGAAAAATTTGTTAATAGAGTAGCCGTTACATTGTGTAATCGGGTAGTTTAATATGATTATGAGTTTGGAGTATCATATGATGTTGAAATTTCAATTGGCTTTCACTTATATGCATCTTAAAACTGGGCAGTAGTATTGTCTAAATATGATGGTGTTGGGATGAATATTGATTAAAATCTGTATGCTGATTATAAATAGAATGGCAAATTGGAATTTTGAATGAAGGTAAATAATAGTTTAGCATTATTGATTAAGTAATGTTTGTATGAAAACATTGGGAATGATTGAATGGTTGTTTAATTTGAGATTGAAGAAAACTGTTTATGGTAGCACATGATAATTTATTGGTGATTATAGACAGTAGGGTATTATATTGAATATCATTATATTCTGGAACGGAATGTGATTGAGATATCTACTTTGTTAAAAAAAACAAAAAACATATGTATAAGCATTGGAATTATTTTTTTAATTATATTATTCTATTCAGTATTAAATGGAAATTGTATTCAAAAAGTTAAATTAATGATAATTGTTAGATGAAAGTCATTAAAAACTGGAATATCATATTTACTATTATTCTATCATCTTAGTCATTTTTAAAGATTAATCTAGTTTATTATGACAACATGGTTCGATTGTGTAGTATTAAGATTTGGTAAATATCATTAATGTAATATGTTAGATAATTATATTTATGAGATCTTAATGCTATAGTTTGATTCCTATTGTTATAGTAACCTAAGTTACTTTTGAAATTGACAGAATAAGATGTGGTCCAAATAGATTAAAGGATGTAGTATCATGTTGAATACTGATTTATATCTATTGCATGTATGTTCTTTTGTAAATCTGTTTGATGTGTATTTTAAGAATAATGGTGATGAACATATATCGAGGTGGATGAATTTGGTTTATCCTGTTGAGTTAATTAATTCAGTGATAACTTTAAAATCAATTGGGTGGGTTAATTACATATAAAATATAATTGGCTTTACCTATGACTTAAACCTATATGGTTAAGTACGGAGAACAAGGCATATCTCTATTCTATCATTGACAAATAAAATAGAGAATTTCATTGTGTGTTGACTATGGGCATACCATACACGGATGCAAAATCTTAGTGCCATAACGATGACACCTTAGTATATATATGATTCATTTAAGGGTTATTCTTAGTGCGAGTTCAATTTTGCATTGTTAAGTAAATGTTTACTTCTTGCATATTAATTTGAAACTGCATTATGTTAAAGTGGTTCAGATATTTGCATTATGGTTTATATATGTTATTCTAACATGTATGCAGGTGGATTACATTTTTTTTTTAATTAGTGTGTACTGAGCCCCCTTGTTGTGTTGTGTTGCGTTGTTGTATGTTTTCTAGGTGTTTCGAGATTGTTTAGCAAGTAACCAAAGATGAATGTTGAAGTTACTTTTGAAATAGCATTTAGGGCTCCTATGTTAGACATAGGTGTTTAGAAATGATGTTGTACTACATTATTGTACTGAATTCAATTTGTGTTAGCATCATTATGGAAACATATATAGATGATATTATATTTCTTATTGAGGTTTTCAAATTAAGAATGATTCAATCTGTGTATTTGTACTTGTATTAAGATGATTTAAATAAATTAAAAATTATTGTGTTCTTTGTACTTGTTATTGGTTTTAGTTTTATTGGTTTTGTATTAGGGTAGTGTTACATTTGGTATCAGAGCCTGGTTAGAATAACTAGGACTCTTAGGTTATAGGGTTTAACTGTCATTGATTCGTTATTAATAGATTTTTTTTTTTTTTAGGTTGCTATCATGCCTCCTGTCACTAGAGGAATTCAAGGACACGACATTCTTGAGGATAACCTTTCTATCAGAGGCAGAGGCAGAGGCAGGGGCAGGGGCCATGGTAGAGGTCCTAGGTACTAGAATGATGCTGGGAATGATCAGTTTGATCAAAATGCTAGGGTTGGAAACAACTAGGATAACCAAGATGACCAGGCTATGGTACTTCAGAGGATTCTGGAACATCTTGATAATATTGAGGCTAACAACCAAATTCCTAGTGGGGGAGCGAATGATAGGAGACCTCTTGTGTAGGGTATTAATTTACCTGTAGAGGAAGATCTAGTGGCTAGAGCTCAACTCAAGGACCTTTCCAAGATGAAAGGACCATTATGTTATGGTACTGAATAGGGTACAATGGCAGAAGCTTGGCTGCTGAATATTGAGCGATGCTTTGTCTTACACTGTTACATGAGTAACATGAAGGTAAGATGGTTGGTTATGCATCTGAGAGGATTCGATTCCTTGTGGCGGGAACAAGAGTTGGAGAAACTTGGCATTGATATCTCTCTAGTTACTTGGGAACTCTTTATTGAGGGTTTTAAGGAGAGGTTCATGTCAGAATATTAGCGTCAGGCCTGTGTAGAGGAATTCTTTCAAATTATGAAGTTTGGCTCTATAGTGGAAGCTTATGAATGTAGGTTCTACAAGCTCAATAAGTTTTCTGGGTGGGCTGAAAATGATAAGGCCATGCTACAACACTTTATCAAAGGGCTTATGCCTAAGATTGGGGAGGAAGTGAGAACTTTTCAACCTTTGACTATGCAGGAAGCTTCGAAGTGAGCAAAGCTGATTGAGATGAAGTCTGGTTATCATGATACTTCCTACAAAACTAGCATGAATCCACCTACTCTGGATGTCAGTAAGAGTCAAAAGCCTCCTCAGAGTAGTTTGAAGTCAGGATTTTTAGGTGGAAAATTCAAGAGGAAGAAGTTTGTTAAGGACTCCAAAGGTTCAGAATAGCCGAGACCATCTCAACCACCTCAAAGTGTGTAGAGTAATAAGCCTTTTCCTAATCCTTTGGGTCAGAACTTGGGATTCAGGAAACTTGTTGATTGTTTTCATTGTGGATAGATATGTCATTATCAGTCTCAGTGCCCAAACTGGGATAAGCCAAAGGTTGGACCTAAGCCAGCTAGGTCTGAAGCGACAGTTGGTGATTTTTCCAGGAACCACGTATCTTTGCAACCCTAGATCAGAAGCAAGTCGAACACCAAAATACAGTTATTGAAGCTTAGGGTAATACTCAAGGTATGAAAGTATCTATTTTATTTGACTCTGGAGCTACAGACTCATTTATTTCTTCTGCTATAGTTACAAATAGTGGAATTCCTGTGGTTAGGGCAAGGGGCCGATGGTAAGTGGAGTTGGCATCAAGGTCTAAGGTGAACGCTGATATTATTGCTCCTGATTGTAAGATTCATATGAAATCCTTTTCTACTTTAGCAAACCTTAGGGTTGTACCTTTAGGATCGTATGACATAGTTATGGGTATGGACTGGTTAGAACAACATCAAGCTATAATGGATTGCAAGGATAAGACAATCAATTGCATTGATGATTTTGGATCAGCTAGAGTTATTGGAAGAATCAAGAGACCTATCTCTCTGTGGACTATTTCTACCAAGCAATTGGCAAGGTGTGTTCGAAAAGGCTGCAGTTTGTTTGCCATATCGGTAAACAATTTAGAAGATTCTATAGTTAGAGGTTCACCTCTCGATCATCCAGTCTTGCAGAGGTTTTCGAATGTCTTTTTTGAGAAGATTCTTGGAATACCTTCGAGAAGAGAAATTGACTTTCGTATCGATTTGGTGCTAGGAACGGAACCAATTTCCAAGACTCCTTACAGAGTGACAGCACAAGAGCTGGTTGAACTAAAATCTTAATTGGAGGAGCTTTTGGAGAAAGGTTTGGTTCATCCTAGTGTTTCACCATGGGGTGCTCCTATGATCTTTGTCAAGAAGAAAGATGGCTCCTGAAGACTTTGTATCGACTATAGATAGTTAAACAAAGTCACTATTAAGAACAGGTATCCTTTGCCTAGAATTGATGACTTGTTTGACTAGGTGAAGGGTGCCCGAATCTTTTCGAAGATTGATCTAAAATCTGGGTATCATCAACTTAGAATCTAGGAAGAAAATATTTATAAGACAACTTTTCACACCAGGTATGGGCACTACGAATTCATAGTGGTACCTTTTGGGTTAACAAATGCACCTTCTGTGTTCATGAGCCTAATGAATGGTGTGTTTAGAACTTACCTAGACAAGTTCATAGTGCTTTTTCTAGATGATATTTTGGTGTATTCTTACTCTGTTGAGGAACACAAGCAGCATTTAGGGCAAGTTTTGGAATGCCTTCGTAGGAACAGTCTGTATACCAATCCTGAGAAGTGTGAATTCTTCAAGTCAAAGATTTTCTACTTAGGACATATCATTTCAGGTGATGGAATTTCTGTAGATCCATCAAAAATTTGGGCTATAGCGGATTGGCCAGTACCTACAAATGTTTTTGAGGTTCAGAGTTTCATGGGCTTAGCAAGCTATTACCACAAATTTGTGTCAAATTTCTCCAGAATAGAACATCCTATCACATCTCTTCAAAGAAAAGGGAAGAAATTTGTGTGGACTAATGAATGCGAGGTAGCATTTCAGAAACTTAAGGAATGTTTGACCAGTGCACCAATTATGGTAGTCCCTGATTTAGCTAAGGAGTTTGTGGTTTGCACTTATGCATCTTTGGATGGCATAGGGGCAGTCTTGATGCAAGATGGACATGTTATAGCTTATGAGTCTAGAAAGCTTAAGATTCATGAGGTGAATACCCTACTCATGACTTTGAACTTGCTGTGATTATGCATGCTTTGATCAAGTGGTGGCATTTTCTTCTAGGTCAACGATTTGAGTTACATTCTGATCATCGAAGCCTTCAATATCTTTTTACACAACTAGACCTCAATGCTAGGCAGTGAAGATGGATGGAGTTCTTGTGTGAATATGATTTTGAGATTAAATATGTGCAAGGGAAGGAGAATGTGGTTGCTGATGCACTTAGCAGAAGGTGACATGAATTATCTTCTTTGATCCTAACTTTGGATCTTAAGGATAAGATCGTATAGAACCTTTTTGCAGCTCATTGGTTTCAGGATGTTAAGGCTATAATTGACAGAGGTAGCATCTTGGAAGGAAGTTTTGTAGGGTATTCAATGAATTCTGAAGGTTTATTTTTGTTAGAGGGAGTGTGTACATTCCTGATTTGGGTGATTTGAGGAGTCTGATTATGTTTGAGGCAAACAAAGAACCTTATTCGGCTCATTCAGGTGTCAAGAAAATGCATGCTAACCTTAAGTAGCATTATTATTGGCCTGGAATGAAGAGAGACATAGCAAATTTTGTGGCCCGATGCTTGGAATGTCAGCGAGTTAAGGCTGAACATCAGCACCCTGCAGGTTTGTTGCAGCCACATAGTATTCTAGAATGGAAATGGAACACCATTTCAATAGATTTAATTACTGGATTGGCTATGATAGCTCATATTCATGATGCTATTATGGTGGTAGTGGACCAATTTTTAAAGGTTGCTCATTTTATTCCTATTAGATCGTCCTATTATGCAACTACGGTTGCCAAGATTTATATGGAACAGATAGTTAAGTTACACAAAATTCCTAAAAAGATTATTTTTGATAGGGATCTAGTGTTTAATTCTTCTCTTTGGAAATCCATGCAGCGAGAGTTAGGTACTCAGCTGAATTTCTATTCAGCTTATCACCCAAAAACAAATGGACAAACTGAACGTGTCAACCAAATTTTGGAAGACATGCTTAGGATGTACATAATGGATAGACAAAATAAATGAGAGGAGTACCTACACTTGGTAGAGTTCACGTACAATAATGGATATCACAATTCCATAGGTATGGCACCATTTCAAGCATTGTATGGTAGACCTTGTAGGACACTGCTCAGCTGGGATAATTTGGAAGATAAGACTCTTTTAGGACTTGATATGTTGCAAGATTTGGAGCAATAGGTTAAGAGGATCAGAGAGCATCTTATTACTACTCAAGATAGACAAAATAAATATGCTGATAAGAATAGGATTGATTATCAATTCTTGGTTAGTGATAAAGTGTTTCTTTGGGTAAGGCCACGTAAGAGTCCAATTCATTATGGAAAGGGATCCAAGTTAGCTCCATGATTTGTAGGACCGTTTGAAATTTTGGAGCAGATTGGACCTATTTCCTACAAACTTGCCTTGCCACCAAGTCTTTCATGCATTCATAATGTATTTCATGTTTCAATTTTGTGTAAGTATATTCCTGATATTGCTCATGTGCTTGACTGGAAAAATTTGCAGATTTTGGATGGACAAATCATGCTGGAACCAGTGCAAATCATGCAAAGCCGAACTTTGAGTTTAAGAGGAAGAGAAATAAGCTAGGTAAAAGTCTTATGGGACCCCAATGATGAAACATCTACTACCTGGGAGGACACTGAAATGATGAAAATAGCTCATCCGCACTTGTTTGCCAACTTCCAGGAGAAAGTCAAAGCCTAGTGGGGGAGGATGTCATGCCTGACCTTATTCCTTACTATTTCTCTTTGTTTGCTTTAGTTGTTATTGTGTTTCAAGTCCATTGCTATGACATTATCAACTTTGTTTATCTATTGGTTAATTTAGTTAGTTGAGTTTTGGTCTGTGCTGATTCAGTTATATTGATCATTATCTGTTTATGACAGTTTATTATTTTTGAGGAATTCAGTTACCACTTATAAGTATGTGATTTGTGTAAATATATATTGGTATATACATATAAATGTGAATATTTTGAAAATTCACACACACACACAATTCATATGAGTATTAATGTGAAATAATCACATATATTTACATAAATTAATTATGAAATGTTCAAGTTGAACTTTGTATATGTTAAGTTATATTTGTAACCGCAATATCAATGGGGGTTATTCTTTTATTCCTAACCTATGTGTTAATGAAGGATTCATTCTTTCTAAAACCCTTGGGGGTTTTGAATGTTTTTATATGGTAATTTGTTATTAGTATTATGTTTATGGTTTAAAAAAAAAAAAAAAAGAATGGCAGTTGTTTCAGCCTGTCTTATATACTCGACTCTACAGTTGAGATTAATGCATTTTAATGAGGATTAATGGAACTCAAGGACTAGGTTGGCCATTCCATTCTGGTTTTGTGTTTATTGAGTTTTGGCTGGGTTTTGGGCCACTTGCATCATGAAGTGAAACACCTGTAAGGTGTTGCTGTTGAATAGGCAACATGGTTGGGAAAAAACCTTGTTTTATGAGGTCGAGTATGTTGTTTTTCACACAATTTTTGTTATTCTTTGTGGTCAAGGTTGCTCTCAAGTTCATCAAGTTGGATATTTTGGGCTGTTGGTATCAAGTTTTGGGGTTCTTCCACCTTCAGTGTTCTAGGCTAGGGGGCATTTTCTAACTCACATCTTTTACTATTCTTGTAGTATTATCCTGTTGAAGAAAGTAAGAAAGTTGTGGTTTTAAATATGTTGGTTGATACCCAAGTGTTGGTATAGGCAGGATTGGGTAATTGGTTATCGAGTTCTATGTATATTCACACTTGGATATGGGTTATACATGTGTTTGTATGCTTTGTTGTATTCTGGGTTTAGTTAATATACAGGTTTCCATATTTTATTTAGTTTTTAATAAATCTATGAATCTTGGGTGCTTTCATTTTCATCTATGTTAATGGTATTTTAGTCATTCACATAGCAAACGACATGAGACATAGTTTTATTATGAATAGGTTATATATTTGGGCTCGGTATGTTGCAAAAATAGTTATAAAACATATACATTTACTGTGTTTTGTTTATAGGGAATGGATTATGGTTTTATACTTGTGTCATTCTTTTGAGTTGAGTTTTATGTGAAAACGCATGCGCATAATAGACAACATACTGGTGGATTTTGTAAAAACATATAAGTTTTGCAAACTGCTATCGATTTTTGTGAGATTCCATGAACTAAAGCTCTTTTGGGTAATAAAATGTGAAAGGTTTAGTCTTAGCCTTGAATTCTCTTTAAACTTGACCTCAAAGCCCATAACTGAGTACCCACGAGACATTATGTCGAACGGTTGATTGGAAATGTTAACAATGTTGATATGCTTAGTTAAAATAGAGACATTTTAACAAACACTTAGAATGAAAACTATATTATGTTAAATTAGTTTGATCTAAAAGGTATTAAGATGTGATTTTAATGTTCTGTTTTAGTTGATACTTGCTGATAAGTATTTAGGGATTGATGAACTATCATTAGCATTATCGTTTTACCAAATTCTTTTGAACTATATTTTGTTTTCTTAAAACATATATTAATGGTCATTGGTTTGATTTATTTCTTTGACTTAGAAAACTTAAGAAGAAAGAAGTGATGGAAAACTGATGTTTGTGAACGAAAGTTGCGGGTTCACTCACTTATCGATTGTTATTAGTGTTATATGGGTTATGGCAATATAAAAGGTTGTTGTTCTGTGACACCAGTCTTGGACATTATGATAACTAATTTTGTTTGCAATTTCTTTTAAACATAGTTGCATTATAATTTTTACAGCATAGCTAGTTTTGTCATCGATTTATATATAGGAAATTTTTTTAATAGAGTAGCCATTACATTGTGTAATCAGGCAGTTTAATATGATTATGAGTTTGGAGTATCATATGATGTTGAAATTTTAATTGGCTTTCGCTGATATGCATCTTAAAACTGGGTAGTAGTATTATCTAAATATGATGGTGTTGGGATGAATATTGATTAAAATTTGTATGCTGATTATAAATAGAATGGAAAATTGGAATTTTGAATGAAGGTAAATAATAGTTTAGCATTATTGATTAAGTAATGTTTTTATGAAAACATTGGGAATGATTGAACGGTTGTTTAATTTGAGATTGAAGAAAACTATTTATGGTAGCACATGATAATTTATTGGTGATTATAGATAGTAGGGTATTATATTGAATATCATTGTATTCTAGAACAGAATGTGATTGAGATATCTACTTTGTAAAAAAAAAAAAAAACTTATGTATAAGCATTGGAATTATTTTTCTAATTATATTATTCTATTCAATATTAAATGGAAATTGTATTCAAAAAGTTAAATTAATGATAATTGTTAGATGAAAGTCATTAAAAAATAGAATATCATATTTACTGTTATTTTATCATCTTAGTCATTTTTAAAGATTAATCTAGTTTATTATGACAACGGGGTTCGATTGTGTAGTATTAAGATTTGGTAAATATCATTAATGTAATATGTTAGATAATTATATTTATGAGATCTTAATGCTATAGTTTGGTTCCTATTGTTATAGCGACCTAAGTTACTTTTGGAATTGACAGAATAAGATGTGGTTCAAATAGATTAAAGGATGTAGTATCATGTTGAATACTGATTTATATCTATTGCATGTACGTTCTTTTGTAAATCTGTTTGATGTGTATTTTAAGAATAATGGTGATGAACATATATCGAGGTGGCTGAATTTAGTTTATCTTGTTGAGTTAATTAATTCAGTGATAACTTTAAAATCAATTGGGTGGGTTAATTACATATAAAATATAATTGGCTTTACCTATGACTTAAACCTATATGGTTAAGTATGGAGAACAAGGCATATCTCTATTCTGTCATTGACAAGTAAAATAGAGAATTCTGTTGTGTGTTGACTATGGGCATACCATACATGGGTGCAGAATCTTAGTTCCATAATGATGACACCTCAGTATATATATGATTCATTTACGTGTTATTCTTAGTGCGAGTTTAATTTTTCATTGTTAAGTAAATGTTTACTTCTTGCATATTAATTTGAAACTGCACTATGTTAAAGTGGTTTAGATATCTGCATTATGGTTTATATATGTTATTCTAACATGTAAACAAGTGGATTACATTTTTTTTTAATCAGTGTGTACAGAGCCCCCTTGTTGTGTTGTGTTGCGTTGTTGTATGTTTTCCAGGTGTTTTGAGATTGTTTAGCAAGTAACCAAAGATGACTGTTGAAGTTACTTTTGAAACAACATTTAGGGTTACTATGTTAGACATAGGTGTTTAGAAATGATGTTGTACTACATTATTGTACTAAACTCGATTTTTGTTAGCATCATTATGGAAACATATATGGATGATATTATATTTCTTATTGAGGTTTTCAAATTAAGAATGATTCAATCTATGTATTTGTACTTGTATTAAGATGATTTAAATAAATAAAAAATTATTGCGTTCTTTGTACTTGTTATTGGTTTCAATTTTATTTGTTTTGTATTAGGGTAGTTTTACACGGTGTAAATAAGAAGTCCAAAGTTTGTTCTCACATTTTTTTTATTTCTATGTTTCCATTACGAGTTATGTTATTAAGGGGAGCTCCCTGCATCAAGTGGCATCAAAGCTAGAGTTCTTGAGTGTGTGGATAGATCGTCGACTATGAGGTAGTTCACACTAGGACCATGGTTTGGGCTGAGCATGCAGAGAGATCACTGATTGTGAGGCAATTTGCACTAGGGTTTTAGTGGAAGCACAAAAATGCCTCCACAAAGAAAGCATGGCAAAAGAGCTATAGGTGTTACACCTAAGGGTTTTTTAGCCCTCCAAAGACAAATGTAAGCATTGGAAGAAAAAATATATAGAAGAATGAATCTTCCCATAAGAGATGAAAGTGAGGATGAGGATGAAGTAGAAGAAAATTCCAAAGCAAAGCTAGTTCTAAATCTAGAGGAAAAGAGGCTTTTTAGGGCCATCTCCAAGATTGGAAAAAGAAATAAGTTTGAGATTCCCAAAATTTCAAGAAATCTTAACCCAGAGGAGCTGATTGATTGGATCAATGAACTAGAGGAGTACTTTGAGTATGAAGATATTGATGATCCTAATAGGGTCAAGTTTGCAAAGTCAAAACTAAAGAGATATGTGAAGATCTGGTGGCAGGAGGTTCAGTTGGATCAAAATAGAAATGGAGAGGACAAAATCACCATATGGGACTGAATGAAAGATAAATCGAAGTAAAAATTCATTCCTATGGATTATGAGCTTGATCTTTTGAAGAAAATGCAATGTTTGAAGCAAGCGGGTAAATCTATTCAAGAGTATATCGAAGAGTTCTAATGAGTTCTCATTAGAACTAGCCATGTAGAAGCTGATAAGGAAAAAGTCACTTGTTATCTTAATGGGTTAAGGTGAAGCATTTAGGATGAGCTAAGTCTAGTTCAAATGAGAAGTATTGAGGAGGCATACCAATTTTTCCTAAGAGTCGAGGAGAAACTAGGCAAGAAGTTTAATAATAAGAACAATGGAAGAGTTCATGGTGGAAGATCTGGAGGAAAATCTTATGGTGGTCATAATGATGATCAAAGAAATAAGGACAAGGCTAAAAGTAGTAGTTAGAACTAGAGGGGAAACAATTTCAATTGTTTCCATGATCAAAATAATAGAGATCAGAGAGGAAGAGGCAAAGGACAAGGATCTAGAAGAGGAGGCATCTATGAAAAATGTTTTTACTGTAGAGAAGAAGGGCATAGAGCATTTGAACATACCCAACACCAAGGAAGGACAAATCAAAGAATAGAAGGTTAGGAAAGAGTTGCACATGTTGATGAAGATGCTAGATCCTCACATTTTGAGGATGCTAAAATAGAAGAAGTCCTAGTTAACTGAAGAGTCTTGCTGAGTGGTGAGAATGAAATTGAACAAAGAAGGAGCTTGTTTCACACAAGGTGCAAATATGAAGTTAAGTGTTATGATGTGATCATTGATGGTGGAAGTACTAAAAATCTAGTGTAAAAAATAGTGGTTACCAAGGTGAAGCTAAAGAGGAAAAAACATCCAAATCCATACCATATTTCTTGGGTGCAAGATGACCATAAGGTCATGGTCAATGAGTAGTGCTAAGTGAAGTTCAAGATTGGAAGCTACCAAGATAAGGTACTAGGTGATATCATATGTATGGACATATGTCATATGTTGTTGGGTAGGTAGTGGTAGTTTGACAGACATGTTCTACATGATGGGTGAGAAAATACCTATACTTTAACTAAGGATGGAGTGAAACATAAGTTGAAGTCATTGAAGGATAAAGAAGAAAAGGTATGTAGAGCTGCCAAAATATGTTTTTTTGATGGAAAAGAGTTTCCTAAAGGTATGAAGTAGGAGCATATGTGTTTTACTATAATTCCTAAAGATAGTAAAGAAGAAGTAGAGGAGGTACCTATAGAAGTTGTAGATATGTTGAGAGAGTTTTTTGATATAGTATCAGATAATGTACCAAAGGATTACCCCTAGTGAGGAAGATAAGTCACCAAATGGATTTGGTTCCAGGAACCAGTTTGCCAAACAAGGTAGCACACATAATGATACCAGCAGAAAGTGAAGAGTTGAATAGGAAAGTTCATGAGTTATTGTAGAAAGGGTTGATTCAAGAAAGTCTAAGTCCATTTTTTGTACTAGCAGTATAAGTACCAAAGAAGAATGGAGGATGTGAACAAATTCTCATGCTATAAACAAGATCACAATAAAGTATAAATTTCCATTACCAAGGATAGCTGATATTATGGACTATTTGAGTAGAGTCAAGTATTTCACAAAGATATATCTAAAGAGTGGGTATGATTAGATTCATATCAAAAAAGGTGATGAATGAAAGACTACATTCAAGACAAAGGAAGGACTATATGAGTGGTTAGTCATGCCTTTTGGGCTAACCAATGCACAAAGCACTTTCATGAGGCTCATGAATGAGGTACTAAAGGAGTTTCTGGGTAAGTTTTTCATTTTTTACCTAGATAAAATATTGATCTTTAGTAAGACATTAGAGGAGCATTTGATTCATATTCACAAGGTGTTTGATAAGTTGAGGGAAGAAAAGTTGTTGATAAACTTGAAGAAGTGCAGTTTTGTAAAGAAAGAGTTGGTGTACTTGGGATTTGTAGTCTCAAGAGAAGATCTAAAAATGGACCTAGAGAAATTGAAGACTATCCTTTAATGGCCTACTCCAAGGAGTGTGATAGAGGCAAGATCTTTCATGGATTGGCTACATTTTACAAAAAATTCATTAGAAGTTTTAGTAGTATTTGTGGACCCCTGACTGAAACAATGAGAGGGGATAGGAAAGAGTTTTAATCTGTTGAAATAGAAAGTTACTGAGAAACCTATTTTAGAACTTCCTAATTTCAACAATGTGTTTCAAGTAGACTATGATGCTAGTGGTACTACAATAGGAGTTATTTTGAGCCAGGAAGGTAGACCTATTGCTTATTTTAGTGAGAAGTTGAATGATGCAAAAAGAAAATATTATATTTATGATAAAAAAAATTATACTATAGTTCAAGAATTAAAGAAGTGGAGACACTATCTTCTTCCTAAGGAGTTCATTTTATATACTGATCATCAAGCTTTGCAATATTTGAATAGTCAAGGAAAATTGAACCAAATGGATTTAAAGTGGGTTGAGATTTTGTAGAGTTATACATTTGTTTTGAAACACTGGAGTGGGAAGTCTAACAAAGTTGTAGATGCTCTTAGTAGAAGACAACTTTTATTGATAGAAATGGAGATAGATGTGGTTGGTTCAAGGAACTCATTACATTGTAGCAAGATGATCTTGATTTTGGTGAAGCATGGAAGGCAGATATAAAATCTGTTACACTTGACAAGACAAAGTGGTTGGATTTAATGATCTAGGATAATATGTTGTTCAAAGGAAGCTAGTTGTGCATTCCCAAAAGTTCAATGAGAGAGAATCTCATCAAGGAGAAGCATAGTGGAGGATTGGCTAGATATTTTGGAAGAGATAAAACCATAGCTTTGGTTGCTAAAAATTACTATTGGCCATAGTTGTAGCAAGATGTGATGAAATTTGTACAAAGTTGTAGAGTATGTTAGATGGTGAAAGGAGTGAAGCAGAATATAGGGTTGTATTAGACATCAGGTAGGATTACATTTAACTCTTCTACTTTGAAATTTATTTTTTATCTCTTCTAATTTGTCATTGATTGCCGTGTATTTACTGGCTTATTTCACTGTATGATTTGGCTTCCACTTTGCATTAGAAGATTTCTAATTTTATTATTACAAGTTTGTGGTTGACTGGTGTTTTCATTTATCATGCTTTTCTCTTTAGATTGCTAAGCGCACGACAAAATTTTGTTCGATTGTTTTACTTTTTCTTTTTATTTAAGCTTTCGGTGGAACCAGATTTGTAATTTTGGTCTTGGGTTGTAGTTATTGTGTTATCTTTCTCTTTCATTATAGGTTCTTCCCTTTATTCACAAGTCATGTTCTCTACAGTTTTCATTCAACAATTCTCTCTACCTATAACATGATTTAACTAGAATTCTTTCCCAAAGGTTTCAGGCTTACTGCATTATTTCCCAAGTTCTTCAAAATCAGAGCTGCTTAATCTAGCTTCTAAGATTTACAAATTGGTAGAGGAAGTCAATTTGCCTCTGAACAAGAGCTCTACAAACATCAATACATATATAGTGAATAGTAATGTGACTCCAGAAATGCATAAGCTCCTTCCAATGAAAAAGGGACTGGAAAAATAAATTAGATGAATAAAGTTATTGTAGACATTATTGACATTTCATAATCATTACAAAAGTTAATCATTGCATAACATTATCTGATTATTATAATTCCGATGATAGTTATTAACTTTAAGTGATAGTTATTAACATTATTGTCATTGCATATCGTTCAAAATATATCTATTATAATATCTTTATGTTAATATTATCTAGTTTAATATTATGATAGATATATTTTTTTGATTCTTAAGTTTGTAATAATTTGTCTATTAGCTTTAAAGGCCAATTGTCTGAGTTCAAGATAACCATGCCTGTGTGTTTATTCATCTTCTTTTCCTTTTTTATCTAATGATGGACAAGAGTAGTTTTAATTGGTAACATCCTTTTTTTTTCCCTTTATTTAGATGTTGCAGTGTCTGTTGTAACGTCTCTATTCTTTTCACTATTTTGCAGACGTCTACACCATTTGAGCTTCTTAAGTCAATTATAAAGGCATTCAAATATGCACTCAAATGTTAGCTCAATTTATTTACTTTAGGAATGTTGAAGTAGTTCCATGCACAAAAAAATTATTTAACAGATCAAGTTCTGTATTATGTTACTATTTTTTTTGCGAAGATTGTCCCCTGGGAAAATGGCAATGGTGAGTACAAATGCACTGCAGTCTTCATCCATAAATAAGAAATGCATCTATCCTTCTGCAAATTCTTATTCGAAGCTATTTTATTCGAACTATCATGTACTTTAAATTGATTCACACTTTAAACTAACTTCACTATTGCTAATTGATTGCTAGATCCTTCCTTTCTTTATATCTCTCTAACCATTTTCTTCATTTATTCAATTTCTTTTCTGGATACTTGTTTTTGTTCTTTCATATATTTTCCTTGGTGGGCCCATCCTTTTTGTATCCACACTTATGTTCACCTTGCATGGATATTTTAATTGATAACTTATGCTTATTGCTCTTCCAAATACTTCTTATTTATCTCAAATTATTCAGGTTTATGAGTTATCTTACACTATTGCCCTCATTATTTAATGATTTGATTTAATTTTACTATGCTCTAATGATCTATCTATGCACATAGTTGCAGTCTTATGCTTTTATAGCATCTCTTTATTCTCATAGTAGCATTTCATGGTTTAGTATCATTCTTTTATTATATATTTTTGTAAGTTGCATCGGGAGCTAATTTATCAAGGTTAACTATGGTGGACCCGACAGTTTTAAACTAACTCGTAGTTGCCTTATCTAGCTCGTGGAGTATCCCTCCAACCTATAATTGGTGTGCACTTACTTAAATGGAGTTTCCATCCATTTTTTCCACTTTTTTCCTCAATGAGAGGATGATATTTCATGGGGATTTCCCATTTCAATCTCTTTGTCTCCTTGGTGTAGGCTCCTAGTTTTAATTTATTCATGGTATGAATTCCTACACCTTGCTCATTTTTTAGTGTATAGGTGATGAGGCTACCATATCTTGGAGCACTCCAATATTGGAGACTCTATTTGAGAAAGTTGTTTTGAACCATGTTGATCTTTTTCCTCGTGGCAATGATGTTGCTTGTCCATGATGGATTTCTTAGTTGAAGGCAATATGTTGTTACTCCTCATAAATCCTTCCTTTGGTCCACATCGACAATCATTCTTGGAAAAATTGTAACTTGAATTATTTGGTTCTTGAGGCACATTTTCTACTTATTTATTATTGTCTTTCTTATATTTCTTTGATAAATATACAATGTGATAATGTTTTGCATACTTCATTGCCTAGATCGTGGGTCATGTAGGTGATGGAGTCATGAACCATTCACTTGTAATGGGATGACTCATTAGTGGACTATCTATATCCATGTGATTGACATGATATTGATGTAGGTTTCATTAGTTGGCCTTGTCTATGGTCATTTGTGCATTCGTATGTTCTGTAATGAGAGATTTATTGCATCTATTATGAACATTTTGAGCTTATGACTTATTTTAGATATCATGTTAACTCCACTGCATGTTGGTGAACACATTCATTTATCCTCATCTCTCTTAGTTCCTCCTTGATTAAATTATTATAACTTCATTTTTTTACTAACTTGACCATTCAATGTAATTCTACTTGTGGATGGTTGTCTTGTTTTTTGTTCTCTGCCTTTTTTTCCAGGTGATCCATCAAGGAACCTTCTCAATTTTTCATATATAAAGATGTGTCTATGCTTCCACTTGATCACATTCAAAAGACTCACGTACTTCTCTTGGATGTGTAAATGTACCATATGGCTTGAAGACAATCAAATTACTTCATATTGAAGATTAAATTGTAGATTGTTGTAAATTATGGGTTTAATACCCCTTGATATAATTACCCCAAGTAAAGATTAAAGGGGGGTGTTAGAAGTTGTAATCTTTCATTGGTGTGTTTATAAACCAAGGTTAGACCTCCTTTCTTTATTTTTATAATATATTAGGATATAATCCAAGGTATCCTAATATATTTCTTTTTTGTCCTTTCTCCACTACATCTTATTTTGTCCTCTAGTGGAATATGTGAGGACAAATATTTATTGTAATTTTTAATTTAGAATATTCCTCCTTAAGAGGAATCTCACACTTGGCCTCACACACTTATGAATGGTGCCATTCATAGACATGGGAGTTACATTCTAACTCCTCTCTCTCATCTCTATTTAAGAGATGACCCTCCTCTCTCATTTCTTATGAGGTTTCTTCCTCTTCTCAATTATTGTATGAGCGATTGCTCTCTCTCTCTCTCTCTCTCTCTCTCTCTCTCTCTCTCTCTCTCTCTCTCTCTCTCTCTCTCTCTTCTTAGGCTTTTCATGCCTCATTCATAATGTCACAAGGGGTTTTCTTTGCTTTCCCCTTTCCAAATATCTTGTCTCATGGTATTGGATCTTGAAGCTTTTTCTCTCCTATCTTATGGTAATATCTTTTCATGCATTAACTCTCTTAGATTCTTTCCTCGTATTGCTTATTTACATATTTATTTTTCCATTTCTAACATAGGGCTTGGTCCTCTTTTCTTTATTTGTGGTTATCCTCTTCTTTCTCCTCCTAGGGCTCAGACTTGGGAAGAATGGGGGGATACCTCTAGGGCTCTTTCTATTGGGAAAGCAGGGGTTGTGGGCAACAAAGATGGCTTTGGTGGAATAATCCCCATCCTCAGATTTAACTACTTGAACATCCTCAGAGTTTGAATTGGCAGTGTCCTTTGAAGCATTACCTAGGTCACCGAGGGATTTTCCACTAGTTTGAGCTTTCAGAAACTCATAAACCAAGAGGAGAAGGCCTTTGTGGAGGGTAGGATTAGTGATGGGTGTTGGAAATTATTGAAAAGATCATGAATAAAAAATAATAGAACTAGTAAAGAATGTTGTCAATCATTGTTTTGTCATTGATGTCAAACTTGCTACTTGTAGGGATGAAAATTGCTTAAGTGATCCATATACTATCAAATGGTTGATTGACAAGGAGGAGGCAATCAATAAGATGTAACTAGAGCACCTAGAGAAAGGTTGAAGTTATGATATTTTAATGAAGTATAAGGATCAGCTAAGTCATTGATGAAATAGTGTATTGATGACATACTCTAAGAGGATAGACACACTAAGACACATCAAAGATGTAAGGATTAACTAAGTCATTTGTAAAGCCTAACTAAGTTCATTTGAGAAAGTCGAGCAAGCTAGTTAGAGTCGAGATAATTCTTAGTTGAAGCCAAGCAAGTTCAACTACAGTGTGTGCCAAGCAATCCTTCAGGTGCCAAGTGATTTTTTAGGTGTCAAGTAACACATGATTTTTTAGGTCTTGAGTAATTATTCAAGTGCCGAGTAACTCAGGAAAAAGACTTCAAGTGTCGAGCATTAGTAAATCAATGATGTTGAGTTGCTGCATTATTTGTTAAGTCAAAAGATTCACTAGATCAGTAACAATAAGTTTTTTACATTGAATTTTTTAAATTAGTTGAATCATAAGGATGATGAGTAGATGTTATAGAATTTTACATAAACCATGAAAACCAATTCAAGGTGAGTGCTGGTGGACTTATCATGAAGTTTCTAGAAGAAGCAATTTGGAGGGAAAACAATATCATTTTCTCAAATCAAATCAAGATTTGAGTAGGAAATGAAGAACAAAACTTCTTTATAAGGAGTTACAAGTCATAGATCAAGTGTGCATGTAAGAGGGATTTGATCATAAGAGTGGTCATGCAAAGAAGCCAAGAGAAGGCTAGTGTAAAGTGTTAAGAAGAGGACACAGTGAGGAGTAAGCACAGAACATCAAGACTCTGAGTTGATCAAGTGACCATAGAGTGCATTGGTATAATGAGTGGAAGAACTCAAGGAGAAGGATCTTGAAGGGTGAACAAACTATCAGCACTACAAGGGAGAAAAGCCAAGCAAAGAAAAGAACTAAAGAGTGATTTGAAATCTGCAAGGTTAAAATTGCAATCTTTATTAGGTCAAAACCTTTCTAATACTCTCTTACCATTGTATTAGACATTGAAATCCTACATTGCTAGGTTAGCTTAATAGCTAGGTGGATAAGCCTTAGGAAAAGGATAGAAGATCCCTAGGAGAAGGATAAGAGATCCTCAAGAGAAGGATAAGAGATCCTTAGGAGAAGGATAGGAGATCCTTAGAGTGGGATAGAAGATTCTTTTGAGAAGGTGACTATAAATCCCAATGGACTTGGGTGGGCCTAATAGCTCTATGTAAATCCTTTAATAGGGTGGCATTCTAAGTTGAATGTTCTTAAGTCCTCTAATAGGACACACTCCTAATAGGGTGGAGAAATCCTTTAATAGGGTCACATTTAACACTGTGTAAAGCCTTTAATAGGATAGGCCTTTAATAGGGCAAACCATCAGAAGTGGTTGAAATCAATTGCTCAATTATTTTATGGGTGTCATCCCCACCCCTGTTTTACCTTCTTATTCTTGGAGGGTTTTTGGGTCATCAAAATCCTTTGTGTTATAGTGTGATGCATGTTTACTTTTCATGATTGTTCAATATTTAATTGCATGCATGATAAGAAAGTAAAAGGGATAGTACTTTTGATTCATCTCTATTTTATTAGAAAGTTTGGATTGGACATTAATTGACCTTGAACAACTAATTCACAGCCCTCTTAGTTATTCTAAAAGAATTTTAACAATTGGTATCAGAGCACACTGCTGATTTATTTCAAGGTACTAGCAGCAAAAAGATCAAGATGTCCAAGAGAAAAGTTTCCAAGCTAAACAAATACAACTTTTTTGCATGGCAAATTTTGATGAAGCTGCACCTTGGATCAATAGGTGACTATGCATAGACCTCAATCGCAGTTGATCATGTAGACCCTACAGGACCCCTCACTGCAGATAACATGAGCAAGAAGAAGGAGCACAATCAAGTGATGTTAGATATTGCTTCAGCACTAAGCTATGTCGAGTATGATGACATCAAAGAATGTGGTATTGCACATCAGATGTGGAAAAAATTATCAAGAATTTATGGAGGAGATGATAATGTCAAGAGAGCCAGAAAAGAGAGCCTAAGAGGAAAGTTTGATGACATGAAAATGGAAGAAGGAGAGAATGTTTCTCAATATGGTGCAAGGATGAAGGAAGTTGTAAGTTTCATAAGAATCCTAGGATGATAGTTAACAAAAGAAATAGTATGTAGCAAATACCTAAGAACTTTTCTTTCTATCTATGCTATAAGAGTATCAGCCATCCAAGAGCTAAGGTGTGTACTAGGCAACACATTGTCATTTGAAGGAATAATTGGAAGACTCACTACCTTTGAACTATCCAACTTTGACAACTACAAGCCAAAAAAAATTGAATCTTCATTCAGAGCCATGATGACAATAAAAGACAATGAGGAGGTGCAAACAAAGAAAAAGAGTGGAAAAGGAAAGTATGTATCTAGTGATAGCAGGACTAATGAAGATGATGTAGACTAATTGGAGACATTACTAGCAAGAAGATTTTATAGAGGAAGAGGCAAATTCAAAGGTAAACTGCCAATCATTTGTTTCAATTGTAATAAAGTTGGTCACATTGCAGCTAGATGCACACAAAAGAAAAATTACAAGGATGGAGGCAACTTTAAGAACAAAAAGGAGGACAACAAGGACTACAAAGGTAAAGGAAAAATATTCTACATTGTTGAACAAGACTCTGACAAGAATGATGATGAAGTAGTCTATGCGGCTATGAAAGATGAATCAGATGAAGATGAAGCAACTAACTTGGTAACCTACATGAACAAGAATAAAAAATGGATCATAGATAGGGGATGCTCTCATCACATGATTGGAGATAAAAGTAAGTTCATTTCCTTTACTCAATATGAAGGAAATAGTGTTAGATTTGGTAACAATGCACCATGTTAGATCAAAGGGAAAGGTAGTATCAAGTTTACTAAAAAGATATCATGTGATAATGCATACTATGTTGAAGGCATGAATTATAACTTGTTAAGTGTCTCATAGTTAGGCAATATAGGATGCAAGGTTGAATTTGAAAAAGGAGTTGCTAACTTTATGATTCTTAAGGAAGTCTAATAGGAAAAGGTGATCAGACTAGGATTAATTTGTTTTACCTAGACATGGAAGATGCTTCTTGTCTCATTGTTCAAACTAATGATGTATGATTATGGCACAAGAGGCTATGTCATGTAAATTTTGACAATCTGATAAGCATCAGCAAAATGAAGAAAGTCAGAGGTCTACCAAATTTGAAGAAGCTTGATAACACCATGTGCAAACAATGCCAACTAGGGAAGATGACCAAGTCAACCTTCAGAAGCAAGGCTTATACTTATAATGAAGTATTAGAGCTAGTTCATACTAACTTGTGCAGTTATATTGAAGTACAAAGCTACAAAGGTGATAGATACATAATGCTATTTGTAAATGACTATTCAAGGATGATGACAATCATGTTCTTGAAAGAAAAATTAGATGCATTCTAAATGTTCAAATGGTACTTGGCCAAAGTTGAGAAAGACACTAGGAAGAGTCTAAAATGTCTCAGATTTGAAAGAGGAGGTGAATTCACATCAAGAGAATTTGAAGAATTCTACAATGAAAGAGGAATCAAAAGGTAGACATCAACATCTAGGACTCCACCTCAGAATGATATAGTAGAAAGAAGGAATAGATCCGTTATTGACTGTGCTAGGACCTTAATGATGGAGAAAAATGTGGCACTCAAGTACTAGTGAGAAGCTATAAGTATTGTAATCTACACACTCAATAGAGTTCAAGTCAAGAAAGTTACAAATGCAACACCTTTTGAATTATGGCATGGGCATTCTCCTAATGTAAAAAAATTCAAAATATTTGGATGCAAATGCTATATATATATATATTTCTAGACTCTTTATATATATATATATATATATATATATATATATATATATATATATATATATATATATATATATATATATATATATATATATATATATATATATATATATATATATATATATATATATATATATATATATATATATATATATATATATATATATATATATATATATATATATATATATATATATATATATATATATATATATAAAGAGTCTAGAAATGGAAAGATTGATGCAAAGAGTGAGGAAGGCACGTTTCTTGGTTACTCTACTAGAAGCAAAGCTTATAAGTGCTTGAATGTTAACACTAACAAAGTAGTAGAAAGCATAAATGTGAAATTTGATGAGCTTGCAGAAGTTCATCGTGTTGAGAACACCAAGAAAGTAGAAGAATACAAGACCTTTGTATACTTTAATGAAGGTATATCTAATAATGGTGAAGTTGAAACTCAGAATGATAATCAGCAACAAAATTCAGTATCTACCGAGTCACGGACAGTGAATGTTGAGCAGCAAACACATTCAGAAGCTAAGCTGTAGAATACAAAGAATGTTCATTCAGATTTTGAGAATAGTCAACAAGAAGAAAATGAAGAAATATTTGATGAAAATACACATGTACGTTTAGATTCTAAAAGAGACAACATGTAAACAAGGAAAGAACTAGTATTGGCAAAGTATGTAAGAAGACATCATCCTGTAGATCAAATTATTGGAAATAAAAAGGCAGGACCAATGACAAGGAATAGACTCAGAAGTGAAACATGCCTACTCAGCAAAATGAAACCAAAAAATAGTAAGTGAAGCCATAAAAGATGATAAATGGTACAATGCTATGAAAGAAGAAATAGAACAAATTGAGAAGAACAAGACATGGACCTTAGTCTCAAGACCAGCTAAAAAGAATGTAATTGGAACCAAGTGGGTGTTTAGAAACAAGTTAGATGAGAATGGTGAAATCACAAGGAACAAGGTAAGACTATTCTGTAAAGGGTATGAACAAGAGGAAGAACTAGACTATGGAGAAACTTTTTCTCTAGTTGCTAGAATGGAAGGAGTAAAGACCTTACTGGCATATGTAGCCTTCAAAGGATTTAAATTTTATCAAATGGATATTAAGTCCACATTTCTGAATGGTATACATGAAGAGGAAGTCTACATAGAGAAACTAGAAGGATTTGTTGATGAAAATAACAAAAACAAGGTATGCAAATTACACAAGGCTCTATATGGATTAAAGCAAGCCCCTAGAGCTTGGTATGAGAGACTTCAAAAGTATCTAGTGCAAATAGGATTTGAAAGAACTAATGATAACATCAAAATGTACATCAAATCAGAAGAAGATAAGGATATACTTATATTTGAAATCTTTGTGGATGACATAGTTTTTGGAGGAAAGGAAGCACTTTCCAAAAGTTTTTCTAACAAAATGAAACATGAGTTTGAGATGTCTATGTTTGGAGAAATCAAGTTCTTTTTTGGATTTCAAGTACATCAACTAAAATATAGTATATTCATGACACAATCAAAGTACATCAAAGAGATACTTAGGACATTTGGATTGGAAGACTCCAAACCTATCAGCACACCAATGGAAATAGGACATAAGCTATCCAAAAATGATGAATCAGCTGAAGTCAATCAAACAATTTACAAATCCATGATTGGAAAACTACAATATGTTGTACATAGTAGACCAAACATAGCATTAGTAGTTGGAATAGTGGCTAGATTCTCTACTAATCCTAAAGAAAATCATCTCATGGTAGTAAAAAGGATAATGAAGTATCTCAAAGAAACTGATGATTTTGGCCTATATTACAAAAAGAATGAGAAGTTTGAGCTCAATGCATACACAGATGCAGATTGGGGAGGAAACATTGATGACAAGAAAAACACAAGTGGTGGAGCATTATTCTAAATAAAAGGCTACTTACTTGGACTAGCAAGAAATGAACATGCACATCTTAGTCCATTCCAGAAGAATAATATGTGGTAGCAACAGTCAATTGCACAAACATTGTATGGCTTAAACATCTATTGAAAGGAATGAAAGAAGAGGTAACCAAACCTATGATAATGTATTGTGATAATACAAGTTCTATAAACATATCCAAGAATTTAGTAATGCATACAAAAACCAAGCATATTGCAATCAAGTATCACTATGTTAGAGAATTGGTGGAAGACAAACAAGTGAAGATGGAGTACATTCACACAAAGGAAAAAGTTGCAGATATCTTCACCAAAGCATTGCCCAAGGATTCTTATGAATATCTTAGAGGAAAGTTGGGGGTAATGGCCCTAACTCAAGCAGTCTAAAGCAACAAATAAGTTTCCCTACATCAATAGGAGTAGATCCTTGTAATATCAGAAGAATGATGCAAAGGATGACAACAGGAACAAAAATTCTAGATCAGTCACAAGCATGGTGATAGAGGGAAAAAATATGAGATGCAAAGCTTATATTTAGCATGTTGAAGATGCTACATCTTTGGCATTTATGTCAAAGAGGGAGATTTATGAGAAACTGATCAATGAAAGGTAAAAATATGGAGAAGTATGAGAATGTATGAAAGGAAAGATGAAAGAGAGAGATTCAAAAGAGATAAGAAATTGACCAGCAAGCAACTATGAAGGAAGGATCAGGAATATAGAGTAAGAACACAACAGTTATGAGGGAGAAGTAGAACAAAGGATTCAATTTGTATCAGCAAAAGAGGAAGACATGATACAAAGAGGAAGATATGTAATGACAACAAGTTTTTTGTCTGATATATAATTTTGGTGGTAACTAAGTTGATCAACTCAATCAATTGATCAGTTTGGTTTTCCATCAATGCCAAAGAGGGAGATTGTTGGAAATGATTGAAAAGATCATGAATGAAAAATAATGGAACTAGTAAAGAATGTTTTCAATCATTATTTTGTCATTGATGTCAAACTTTCTACTTGTAGAGATGACAATTTCTTAAGTAATCCAAATATTATCAAATGGTTGATTGACAAGGAGGCAATCAATAAGAGGTAAGTAAAGAACCTAGAGAAAGGTTGAAGTTATGATGTTGTAATGAAGTATAAGGATCAGCTAAGCCATTGATGAAATAGTGTATTGATGACATAATCTAAGAGGATGGACATACTGAGACACAACAAAGATGTAAGGATTAACTAAGTCATTTGGAAAGCCTAAATAAGTTCATTTGAGAGATCCAAGCAAGCTATTTAGAGCTGAGAAAATTCTTAGTTGAAGTCAAGCAAGTTCAACTGCAGTGTGTGTCGAGCAATCCTTTAGGTGCCAAGTGATTATTCAGGTGCCGAGTAACATAGGATTGTTCAAGTGTCGAGTAATTTTTGAAGTGTTGAGTAACTGAGGAAAAGACTTCAGGTGTCGAGCATCAGTAAATCAATGATGTCAAGTTGCTACATTATTTGTTAAGTCAAAAGATTTTCCAGATCAGTAATGATAAGTTTATTACATTGAATTTTGTGAATTAGTTGGATGATAAGGATGATGAGTAGATGTTACAAAATTTTATATAAACCATGCAAACCAATTCAAGGCAAATGCTGGTGGACTTATCATGAAGTTTCTAGAAGAAGCAATTTGGAGGGAAAACAATATTGTTTTCTTAGATCAAATCAAGATTTGAGTAGGAAATGAAGAACAAAACTTCTTTATAAGGAGTTACAAGTCATAGATCAAGTGTGCATGTAAGAGGGATTTGATCATAAGAGTGGTCATGCGAAGAAGCCAAGAGAAGGCTAGTGTAAAGTGTCAAGAAGAGGACACAGTGAGGAGTAAGCACAGAACATCAAGACTCTAAGTTGATCAAGTGACCATAGAGTGCATTGGTATAACGAGTGGAAGAACTCAAGGAGAAGGATCTTGAAGGGTGAACAAGCTATCAGCACTGCAAGGGAGAAAAACCAAGCAAAGAAAAAAATTGAAGAGTGATCTAAAATCTGCAAGGTTAAAATTTCAATCTTTCTCAGGTCAAAACCTTTCTAATACTCTCTTACCATTGTATTAGACATTGAAATCCTACATTGCTAGGTTAGCTCAACAGCTAGGTGGATAAGCCTTAGGAAATGGATAGAAGATCCCTAGGAGAAGGATAAGAGATCCTCAAGAGAAGGATAAGAGATCTTTAGGAGAAGGATAGGATATCCTTAGAGTGGGATAGAAGATTCTTTTGAGAAGGTGACTGTAAATCCCAATGGACTTGGGTGGG
This sequence comes from Cupressus sempervirens, assembly GCA_028749045.1. NCBI lineage: Eukaryota > Viridiplantae > Streptophyta > Pinopsida > Cupressales > Cupressaceae > Cupressus > Cupressus sempervirens. The sequence continues at coordinate 53,834,485 of CM053790.1, read as the reverse complement.
CCTAACAGCTCTATGTAAATCCTTTAATAGGGTGGCATTCTAAGTTGAATGTTCTTAAGTTCTCTAATAGGGCACACTCCTAACAAGGTGTAAAAATCCTTTAACACGGTCACATTTAACAATGTGTAAATCCTTTAATAGGGCAGGCCTTTAATGAGGCAAACCATCAGAACTAGTTGAAATCAATTGTGTAGTTATTTTGTGGGTGTCATCCTCACCCTAATTTTACCTTCTTATTCCTAGAGGGTTTTTGGGTCATCAAAATCCTTTGTGTTATGGTGTGATGCATGTTTACTTTTCATGATTGTTTAATGTTTAATTGCATGCATGATAAGAAAGTAAAAGGGATAGTACTTCTGATTCATCTTTGTTTTATTAGAAAGTTTGGATTGGACATTATTGGACCTTGGATAACTAATTCATCCCCCTCTCAATTATTGTAAAAGAATTCTAACAATGGGTTTTCTCTTGAAAGCCTCAATATTCTTAGACATGGAGGTGAAAAGAAAGAAAGGAAAGGAAATTTTAACAGCATGCCTAAAGTGGTTTAGCAACACAAAATGGTGCATCCTTATCCTATTGAACCTGGAGTCAAGAGTGATACACTCAATGAGAATCCTTAGAGCATACCTCCATAATTTTTTGATGGATTCCATCTCATAGTAAGTGTCAATATTGATAAGTTTATTCCTCTCAGCATTTTCCTTGACAAATTTACTAACAACATTGGCTGACATTTTTTTATCCCTAAAGAAGTTTATGCCAACCTAAGGGATTTCTGTCACCTCCACTATCAAGCCCTCAGTGATTTGGTGAGTGACACCATCTATTTTGACTTTTTTGTTGTTCCATGTTTCCACCATCCCCTTGGTAACCCCAACATCGAGGCCATGAAGCTTCTCCATGAACTTGGTTATACCCCCTTTTTTGAGCTTGTGCCAAACCTTCTCCTTCCCCTTCTACTTCTCCATTTCCCCCCAAGGCTCTCTTCTAATCCTTTCCCCTACCATGGCATACTTTGGCTCTATAAACCCTATTCCTCTAGCTGAAATGTTGAGCTTAATTTTCTTTGAGATGCTAAAAATAAAAATGTAATTATGATTTTTGGTGGTTCTGTCCATCCTAGCCCTCAAAGTGTGCCATCTGTATACGTGATTATGACATGAAAAGAGCTCCGCATAACTTCTAATTACACCCCTTTTGACATGTGATATGGCATATCTTTCCATAATTAAAAAGGAGTGATATTAGTACCCTAGATTTGATCCTGTTAGAGTAATTCAATTGCCGCTACCAGTATTTCATCTCCATTCGTCCATGTCTTCACTGAGTTTCTAGTAATGGCATCATTGGAAAACTAGTCAACAATTGAGTTGGTTTCTTGGTAAGTGTGGCTAATGAAAGTCCTTTTGAACTTTCCCAAGTCAGATCTAAGGTCCTCAATGACATTAGCAATTGTCCAAGAGGGTGGGGCATGTCCTTTGATACAATTGATAATGTTTAGGGAGTCACCCTCAAGCTATAGGCTCTTGATCCCAGAAGCTAGGGCCAACTTAAAAATCTATCTGGCCACACTAGCTTTAGCAAAGTGATTGGTCTGGTGAACAAGAGGGAAAGAAACAACTACAATTCCTCCTCCCAAACAATTTCTAATGATGTCACCGCTACCAGCTGGTCTGAGATTCCCCTTAGCCGCCCCATAAAAGTTGGCTTTGTGCTAGTCCTCAAGGGGGAAGGACCATCTTGCTTCCTATCTTCTCTTGTCCTTGTCTTTCTTCCTGGCTTTACTATTCCCTCCTTCCTTGATGTTTCCTCCCTTTGTAATGGAAAAGTTATCCATAGTTAGACCTTCAATTTTCTCTGCAATTATGAACTCATGAGCTTCTTTGTCTTTGAATATTTAGTTGTTGCACTCTTTCCATATTCTTGAGCAAAAGTGTGGGAGAATCTAGGAGATGAAAATTTGAGTATCCAAAATAGAGTGGTGGCTTCTCCACTAGCAGAAGAAGTCTTGGATGTTGATAGGGGAGCACCAGATAAAACGAAGATCCCTAGTCAGAAGATTCCACACCTTAGAAGAATAGGGGCAGAGGATGAATAGGTGATTTACCAATTCCAAGTTAAGCTTGCAAAGGCTACACCTATTGGGGATGAATTGGCCTTTCTTGGCTAAATTGTCTAGGGTAAGAATTTTTCTTGCAATAGCTACTAGAAAAAGACATTAATTTTGGGAGTGAGGCCAGAAATCCAGGCATTGGTCCACAATGGCTTCTCCATTATGGCCCATAAAGAGAAATAGCCAAAGGCAACAGAGAAAAGCCCATCCGAGTTATCACCCCAAATGATAGAGTCCCTATTATTTTTTATGGGGGTGGCATTCAGCAAAATCATCAGAGGGATAAGGTCTGAGGATAGCTCAAAGAGGTCCTACCAACATTGACCAATTCTATAATCACTTACTTGCATACCATAACTTTCAATGCACTATTCTGCCCATCTTCCATAAATGGGGTGGTTGATAAGAGGTCCGTGACTAATCTAATTATCCTATGAGAATAATATATTATCCCCTTTGCCAACTTTCCATTTGGCCTTTGACTTGGCTAGGGGTCTAGCCTTTGAGATCCCATTCTAGATATAGGACCCCTGGGGAATCTCAATCTCTTTTATCATGAAGTTAAAGGATTGTCTTCTTAGATATTTCTCAGTTAGGATATCAATCCAAACACCTATGCTTTGAAAGATACACCATAACTATTTGGCCAAAAGGTCATTGTTGAGGTGTTTAATCTTTATGATGCCTAGACCTCCATAGCATTTTGGGAGATAGATGAGGTCCTGGGTGACAAGGTGATATCTCTTATGGTCATCAATCCCTAACTAGAGGAAGTCCCTCTAAATCTTCTCCATTCTATCCACATGTTTGGTAGGGATTCCAAAGAGGCTTAAAGCATAAGTGGGGAGGTTCTAGAAAATGGATTTCACCAAGGTAAACTTGCCAGATTGGCTAAGGGTGGCCCCTTTCCATCCAGCAAGTTTTCTATTGAATCTATCAATGATTCTATTCCAGAAGGAGTCTGGGGGTCTGGAGCCCAAGGGTAGGCCAAGATAGTTGGCTGGCAGGGATCCAATGCCACTTCCCAAAATTTGAGCAATTTTCCTCTATCTCTCCAAAGGGGTGTTGATGAAGAAAATTGAGCTCTTCTCCAACTTAATAGCTTGGCCTGAACCCCTAGTGTAGGTGTTCAAAATGCCCTTGAAAGATCTAGCTTCACGAATAGTAGCTTCTCCCCCCAAGATGTTGTCATCCATGAATTGCTAGTGAGAGAGGGTTGAGGAGCATGAAGAGGGCTTGAGACCCTGCAAACTCCTATCTCGACGTTTCCTTTGGATGAGTCTTCCCAAGCATTCAGCCAGAATGATAAAGAGAATAGAGGAGATGGGATCACCCTTCCTCAATCCTCTCGAGGGGAAGAAGAAATGAGAGGGGGATCCATTAATCAAAATAGATAAAGACATAGAGGAGACAAGTTGAGAGATAATCTTGCATACCTGAGTATCAAAACCAAATGCCTAAAGGACCACCATGAGAAAATTCTAACCCACCCTGTCATAGGCTTTAGACATATCCAACTTAAGTAGAAATCCTTCCTTCTTCCCAGCTTCTAGAGAGTGGATGACCTCATGAACAATGACAATAGAGTCAAGAATCTACCTACCAGGGACAAAAATAGTCTACTAAGGGGAGATGATCAGGGGAGAATGTTGAGGAGTCTAGTGGTAAGAACCTTAGAGATTATTTTGTAAAAGGAATTGCATAGACTAATAGGCATGAACTTGTCTAGTGTATCATCTCCTAGAATCTTAGGAATGAGAACTAGGAAAGTGGTGTTGAGCTCTTTCAAAAGATTTTTGACCCCAAAGAATTCTTGGACAGCCTTAGTAATGTTCCTTTTGACCACCTCTCAGTAGGTTTGAAAAAAAAAAAAGTCGATAAACCATCTGGGCTAGGAGCCTTATCCCCCAGAAGAGAGTTGAGAGCTTGGAAGATTTCCTCCTAGGAGGGGATAGCTTTTAGCATAGAATTGTGGTGCAGTTGTAGTAAGGAAGGGATTTCCAATAGAATGTCAGCTTGATCAATCACTGAAAGAGAGGGATCCTTGGAAAGGAGGGATGAGAAGAGCTGAACAACTTCATCTGCAATCTCATCTTCCTTGGATAGAAGGTCCTAGCCTTTCTTAATGCTTGTGATCCTATTTTTTGCACAATGTTTGAGTGTAGTCAAATGGAAGAAATGAGAATTTTGGTCACCTTCATTCAGTCAACTAACTCTAGATCTTTGTTTCCAATAATGTTCTTCCTTAGATATTATGTTGTGGAGGTTAGAGAGGATGGCCTATTCTTCCTACTTGTTCTTGTCATTATATCTATTGTGTTGAATTTCTTCCTGAATGATAGAGAGCTAGTTTGTATTATCATCTTTATCATGGAAAATGTGACCAAAGTTAGACTTGTTCCAAACTTTAATGTTTCTTTTCACATTCTTTAGTTTTTGGAAAACCCTAAACATTGCAATACCTTCAACCTCAATATTCCACTAGGAAGTTATCTTAGATTCCAGATCCAAGTGGGAAATCCACATTTTCTCAAAATGGAAGGAGAAAGTCCTTTTGATAGCTAGGGGGCTAACAAAGAGAGAAATATGAGAGTGGTCAGAGCCAACTCTAGGGAGAAGGAGAGTCTACAAGAGTGAGTCTATAGCCACCCAGGAGAGATGAGAGTTCTTTCAAGATGGACTTAGATGCATTCCCCACCAACTCTTCTATTAGACCAAGTGAATCTTCCCCCCAAGAGTTCCAGATCCATGAAAGTTAGGTTGAGCTTGCTATCTTGATCTGAGGAAAGACCTCCACTTTTTTTGCCATCTATGAGAGGAGAATTAAAATCTCCCATAATCATCCCTTTGTTAATTTTGTAGTTGGCAAAGAACACTGAGATCTTGTCCTAGAAAGCTTTCCTTTCCCTTTTTGTATTAGGGGCATATAGGTTTAAAATGAACCAAGAGTTATCACTATGGATATGGGACACCTTGCAAAGGAGAGCATTCTCTACAAAAAAAATGGGGGACATATTGAACGCCCTACTATTATAAAGAATCATCACCCCTCTCGAGGCTCCTTTTGAATTTGTGGCTTCACTATTCATGGATTTACTAAAAGAAATCTTGTTTACCAAATCCCTTTTCATCTTAGTTTCTTGGATCATCAAAAAATTGGGTCTTTAATCTCTGATCAAATTTTTGATAAGTTCCTATTTATGAGCCTCATTAAGGCCCCTAATGTTCTAAGAAATGACCTTCATTTCTTACTTCCTAAGAATTCCTTGATGGTTCTCTGGCTCCTGTCTACCAGGTTTCTTTTGGTTTCTTCTTGCAATAGCTGGTTGGATTTCTTCCTACCAAGTTACTTGGGTGTTATCCCAATATCAACCTTTACCTTGCTCCTAGTTATGGATGGGGACAAAGGACGGAGGTCACAAGGTTGATGCTTCTTATGATATATTTTTTTTCATACACTAGCCATCTAGACTGTCTGGAGAGCATCAGTCTATCCACTCTTTCCAATGAGAAACTTGGTCAGGGGAAGAGTTGTTGATAAGTTGAAGGAGCTTTTCCTCCAAGCATTTAAGAGCTAGCATAGTTTCTACTTGATAAGAACCCAAACCTATAGGTCAGGTCAGGGGGACCTTGGGCCTTGGGGAGATTATTAGTTACTTTAGGGATATATCACCAATATTTAGTTCACACTATTGATTTAAAGTATATGTAATGATCCACATAATATTCCATGAGGTAGAAAAATGTTCAATTTTTATTCGTAATATTCTATGGTGATTAATGAACTTCCTATTATTATTGAGATTCATCAATATTTTATACAAAAAAATTATGATTCAAAAAAATTACCAAGATTTATCATATTTAGAATACAAAACTGAGAGATTCACCCATAGAAATAAATTTATTTTTCAAAAGAATGAAAGATTTTCCAATATTTTATATCTTTTTTTGGAGGCATCTTTCTTAAAGTTTACCTTAGTTGACAGGTTTTCAAAGATGGCACATTTCATTCCTTGCAAGAAGACTAGTGATGTTGTTCATGTAGCAGAGTTGATTTTAAGAGAAGTGGTGAGATTACATGGTCTGTCAAAGAGTATAATTTCATATCAAGATACCAATTTTTTTGGATATTTCTAGTGTACATTGTTGAAGAAGTTGAAGACAGATTTGAAGTTTAGTTCATCACATCATCCACAAACTAATGGATAGATAGAAGTTGTGAATCACAGTTTTTAAAACTTATTGAGATGTTTGGTTAGAGATAAACCAAAAGGATGGGATATGATTTTACCATAGGTAGAATTTGCATATAATAATTCTATCAATAGGAGTACTAGTAAATCACCATGTTAGATTATATATGGGAGTAGGCCCAGAAATGCTTTTAAATTGAGGCAACTGGATAAAGGAGAGATAAGTAGTGGTGAAGCAAAGGATTTTGCTAAACATTTGAAGAACATACATGAGGAGATGAGGAAGCACATCATAAAGATGAATACATAGTATAAGGATAAGGAAGATGTGAAAAGTAAATATAAGGAATTTTAGATTGGAGATGAAGTCATGGTTTATTTGAGAAAGGACTATTTTCCATTGGGTGCATATAATAAGTTGAAGATGAAGAAGTTTGGACTATACAAGATAGTAAAGAGGCATGATTCTAGAAATGCATATGAAGTGGAGTTGCCTGTTGAATTGAATATTTTACTAGTATTTAATAGTTTAGATTCAATAAAGTATTATGAAGGAGGTAATAGAGATGAAGTTGTAGAAGAATAGTGGAGCATTCTGGTAGCTAGTTTGGCTACAAAGGAGATTAAGGAGATACTAGACAGTCATGTTGGAAATAGTACTGGAAATAGAACTTATGAGGAATATCTGGTCAAATAGAAAGGGAGACCAATTGAGGATTCATCATGGCTAACAAAGGAGGAGGTCAACTATCTTGATTTTCCTCTGAACATCTAAGATGTGATGGGGTCACTTCTCAAATTACCTCGGGTGTCTATTGGAGGAGCATCTTGGGTGTAAAGTCAATCTTACATCACCCAAAGATATTTTATTTTTAGTCTTTTTTATTTTAAAAAGGACTAGTAGATAGGGTGGTTACTATTTATGGGAACGTGCTATTTTTATTAAGTTTGTTATATGAGGTCAAAATTTTCTAATTTTCTATAGGAAGGTTCATTTTAGAGGTGTAAGCCTACCATAAAGATCTCATTGCTCAAGCATTAGTATCAAAGAAGTTATTGCAGATTTTTGATGAAAATTTTTGTGGAAAAATCTTCAAGCTCATCATTGGAGGCCTTAGAGTGCCTAGATTAGGTCTGAAAACTCAATGGAAGGGTGCTAACATAATTTTGAGCCTATAGATCAGGAGCTGGCATTTCCAAAAAGTGGCTATAATAGACAATCATAGCAACAATTTGTGAGTTATGGCCTTCAGAAGTTGGGATACCAAAATTTCTAAAATAATTTATCAAAGATGTATTTGGCTGACTCTATGTGTATTGTTACCTAAGTATTAAGTTTGAGCATCTAGAACCTTCCCAGGTGGCATAAAACTACCTATTTTAGAAAGGCCCAAATATTGTCTAGGACAACTCTAGGTGATAGTCGGTAGTTTGTCTTGCAGATTGTTGTAATGAAGGTGTCCATGTGGGTTAGCATATTGTACTTATGAATTTTGTAATTCCACATTTGTGGTGCAAATAAGAAGTCCATATTTCTTTCTCACATTTTTTGTTATATCTATGTTTTTGTTATGAGTTGTGTTATTAAGGGGGGCTCCCTACATCATAAAACTTGCTTTAAATGAAGTACTTTCATACCTTTCTCACTCATTGTCTCAATTCTGTTAAGCCACATCACGTATTAGAATCTATAGCAGCAATTTGTTCTCCCTACTTAACTACAAAAACTATTCTTGAACATTCATTTTTATCTAAAATAATCAAAGTAGAAGGAACAATATGACCTATACAAAGATATAAGGTGCCTACTTTCACACCTTTTGCTACTACAAGGGAACCTTTTGAAACCTTCCAATTTTTATCCTTAAAAGTAACTATACAACCCTCATCACCAAGTTGTCCTATTGAAATTAAATTCCTACTTAGCCTTGGAACATATCTTACCTCATGTAGTAGCCATTGGTTCCCATTCTACAACTTAATCTTAACTTTTTCCTTTCCAACAATCTAATAGGGTTCATTATCTCCCAAATAAACAAGCGCAAAATCCCCTTAGACATAATCAATGAAATAACCTCTATGAGTTATAGCATGAAATGAAGCACTAGAATTTGAAACCCATGAATAATCAACACTTTCTAAAGATAAAAGAAAAGCATCCTCTTTAGATTTGTTACTTACCACATTTTCCTCCTTGTTCCCTTCTCATTTATCTTCTTCATTTTTCTTTTGAGTCAGCAATCTTTCTTCTTATACCTTGGTTTCCCATAGTACCAATAGTTGTTTGGTCCTCTAGATTGAGACCTCTTCCCCTTAAAATTTTCTCTTGATTTCCCATAATTTCTATAATTATTTCCTCTCTTAGTCCTTGTATTTCTACTTGTGCATTCAAAGCACTTCCTAATGTAGATCCACCTAAGGTTTTTCTACGAGTTTCCTCACTCAAAATAACACCAATCACATCATCATATTTTATGGTATCAGATCTAGAAATAGAATTACTCACAACCATTACCAATCCATTCCAACTTTTAGGCAAAGAACACAAAATTGAGAGAGCCCTAATTTCTTCATCAAAATTAATACTCAAAAAGATAGCTAACTATTAATAGTATTAAACTCATTTAAATGATCTACAATCGATCCACTTCTTCCATCTTCATATTAAATAAACACTTCATGAGAAATACCTTATTTGAAGTGGATAGATTTTTATATAATTTTGGTAGGGTTTCCATCAACTCTTTTGTCATCTTCACTTTTGTAATTTTAAAAGTCACCAATGGTGCTAGGCATAATCAAATGCTTCCAAGTGCCTTTCTATCCAAAATCTCCCAGTCCTCATTTGTCACAGTTTCCTAGTTCTTAGCTTTTCCTTCAAATGGATTCCATAAATCCTTCTAATAGAGATAGTCCTCCATTTTTATATTCCATAATTGAAAGTTCTTCCCATTAAACTTGTCAACTCTTAGCTTAACCTCGTCTTACATCACTCCCACTCAACCATGAGACTCTTACTCAATCATGAGACTTTTCTATAGAGGATAATTAAAAACAAAACCTTGGTCTAATTCCACTTGTTAGGATAAAACCACAAATAGAAATAACAATTACATGAAAATATAAACAATAAGGAAAAATAATAAATCACACAAAAGAGAACACAAGACACCATGATTTAATGTGGTTCACCCAATCCTTGGGCTAAATCCACCAAATAGCAAGTGTAATATTATTACGATTTACTGATTACAACCTGATTATAATATGTAATCTCTTACAGCTTGATAATGTCACAAGAAGCAATTTTTGCATCACACCTTATAAAATAATTCCTAACCTTAAGCCATTTTATACTGCTATTTTTGCCACTTTATGGTTAAAATTAGTTACAACATGTCAAACATAAATTAGTGAATAATTTATGAAGTATGTACATTACTTCCCTAATCAGTCACCACAAACTAACACAATGTATGGAGCCTTTATATCCAAACATTCATTATAAGTTGGGGAATTTTCTTCATGCCTTGCATGCAAGTGATGCATCTACATATTCAATTTTATCACCTTGGAAAACTATATTTGATCCTACTAGTTGAGACTAGCTAATTATTATTTTTATTGTACTTAATCTAATGAAAGTTCTATAGAAATTTGTAATCAACCCAACTAATCAGCAACTAGACCAATTTAACTAGGTTATGTCTTGTTTCTTTCTAAAAATATCTACTATGACATGTTTTTGTAAAATTTCTTACAAGCTCTATCCATTTTTCATAGTCTACATTATTTTTGTGTAGGATCTTGAGCTAAGTCACTTAGCATGGGTTAAGTGAGTTTTATTTTATTATTATTTGTATTCTATAATATGTATGCATCTTGATCAATTTCATTTTTATTCTAATATGTAATAAGCTTCTTAAAAAAAGATCTCTCTCTATATATAAAGACTACAAGTTGTGCAATTTGTCATGTATTGGATTTGAATTTTCTTTTCCACTGATTATAAGAGTGTTTCTTAAATGTCCTTTTCATGGTTTAGAGGTAATTCCATTGTGGAAGAGGATTCTTCAAGGGAATGAGCCTCTTGATTATGGCTTTTACATAGAAGTAGAACTTGCTTCTTCAATTCCTTTCACTCAACTCTTCACTAAAGTTATTCTTCCAATAGTGAGATTAGAGGCTAAAATTCTTGGGATCCAAGGGAACCTAAACCTTTGTACTTTTTCTAGAGACATGGGAGAGGTTACTATAGGCTCTTTTACTTCATAACATTTTGGATCATATAGTGATGCCCAAACTAACAACAACAATAGATACTTGGGATCCTTGAAGGGAGACTATGCCAATACCTGCATCATTAGATCCTTGGCTTCCATTGTTGGTCTAGGGTATGGAACCTTTATATCTAACCATTCATTATAAGTTTGGGAATGCAATTTATTCCTAGCATGCAAATGATGCATCTGCATATGCAATTTTATCACCTTGAGAAATTGTATTTGGTCCTACTAGTTGGGAACAATGGATCGTTCATTTTATTATACCTAATCTGATGAAATTTCTACATGAAATTGTAATCAACCTAGCTAGTCAAAAAATAGACCAATTTAACTAGGTTATGACTTATTTATTTCAAAAAATATCTACTATGATATGTTTTTGTAAAATTTCTTACGAACTCTACCCATTTTTCCTGTTTTGCATTATTTTTGTGTATGATTTTGAGATGGGTCACCTAGCATGGGTTGAGTGAGATTTATTATTTTATTATTTAGATTCTGACATATGCATGTAGTTGGATCAATTTTTATTTTGTGAGCTAATATGTAATAAACACCTTAAAAAAGATCGCTATGTATATATAAAGAGATACATATTTAGAAGGAAATATAAACAGATACATGTTTAGAAAGAAAATAAAAGTACATTTACATAGGTACCTCTTCTCCCCCTAAAGAAAAGTGCAAATAAAGGGCATGACAATGAACTATAGAGATGACAAGGGCACAACAAAAAATACACAAATCATAAGGGCATGTCAATTTTAAGATATCTCCACCCTTGTTTATGCATAGCTCTCCACAATCAAAACAAATTGAGAATGATTTATGTCATTTTTAAATTCATTTTTTTATATACTCATGTAGGTGTCACAATTACAATGCCAATTTTGGGATTGTGATGATGTTGGGGATAATTACAAAAAAAAACATGAAAATCACCACAAATTACACAATCATCACAAATTGTCATCACAATTTGACCCCAAATTTTGTAGTGCAGGAAAAGGAAATCTATACTTCATTTTTATCTTGTTTATAGCTCTAGAATCAATGTACATTCTCCATTTCCCATTCCTTTTAGGTGCTAACACAACAAGTACTACACAAGAACTCAATATTTCTCTAATCAAACCCTTCTTAGTAAATTATTGCACTTGCCTATTCAATTTGACTTTTTCATCAAGTGTCAATCAATGTGGTACTTTATTAGGAAAACTAGATCTAGGTATTAATCCACAAAGTGACTTATACTTCTCAAAGGTGGTAAACTATCAGGTACATTACCAAAAATTATGTCTTGGAACTTTGCTAACAAAGATTCAATTTCAATTGTGTTCTCTAACTCGTCTTGTTTCTGAGTCTTTCTATGAATCAAAGAAAAACATATATCATGTTCCTTCATATCTCTAGTAAATCAATTACCTTCAACCAAACATACTCTAGCTATGGTACAATGATTCTCCTCAAGTTTCCCTAACCAATGTATCAATATTTGTTTCTTTCCATCTACTCAAATAGTATATTGATTCAATCTACCGCCACACAAAGATTTCCCATTATACTGGCAAGGTGTACCCAAAATAATTTGACAACAATCCATATGTATAATATCACACAAGACTTCATCATGATAATTACCAATTTTGAATTTAATAGTGCATTTCTCACTTACAAGTAATTTATGCTCCTTCTAGATCCAAACAACATGATAAGGCTTAGGATGTCTCAATATCTATAACTATAACTTGTTAGCTAGCTCCTTAAATACCAAATTAATAGAAGTTCCATTATCAATTATTACCTTACAACATTTTCTAGCTATTTTACATTTGGTTTTGAATAAATTTTTTATTCAAATAGGTTCTCCATCAATTTCATCATTCTACAAGACCCTTCTTAACATGAAGTTCTTGCAATTTTAAATAAGTTCATTCAACATTTCAACAACTTATTCACAAGCCAAAGTGCTTTTTCTATTACCTCCAATCTTCTTTCTAGAGTTAGTACATTTGAAAGCCCTATGTTATTCTTCTTTACATTAATAAAAAGTACCTTTAGACCAAGAATTTTTTTCTCTTTTTCTACTATTATTATTCCTACTGTAACTGGTATAGCTACCTCTAGTGTAATTACCTCTTCTACCAAAATGTTCCTCCTTCCATTTTGATTTTCCTTTATCTTGAATTGTATTGTAGGATCTACTACCTTCTTGATATTTTCTACCTCTACTTCTCTAACATTTCCACCCTCTTCCTCTTTGTCTTTGATTATGTTTCTTCATCAATATCTCTTCAAACTTTAACGTGTACTGATATGCTTCCTCCATACTATCCATCTTAACATGGTTGATTTCATCTTGAATTGATTTCCTCAAACCATTCAAGTATCTATCCACTTTCTCAACCTTGTCATCTACATTCCTAGATCAGATATCCAATTTATAGAATTTATCAGTATACTCCTTCACGCTTATCTCCTTTTGTCTCAAATTTTTCATTTTTCTCAACAAGTTATATTTACGATTATATTTACCCATGTCTTGATATATTCCTTTCCCCTTTTCTATCTTTCAATTTGTAAATGATCTAACATAGAATTTTCGAATTTTATATAGTTATCACTATGTAAAATTTTAAAATTTTCATTTTTAAATGCCAAAGTTCAGTCCAAGGGCCTGTTTTTCAAACTGCCATAACAGGGGTGGTTTTTATCAGAAATGGGCATTGCAGTATACCATTGGAACTAGGAGAATCCAAATTTTCTAGATATGGAGTCAAATTATGCACATGTATTTACTAGTTCACTCTATAGGTCAATTTGTATTTTTTGAGGCATTGGCGACAAAACAAGTTGAATTCAGCATGATGTATCAGAGTTTGTTTTAGGGTAGTCTTGAAGGCTTAGTAAAGTATGGGTGTGAAGAAAATCAGTTCCAAAATATTTCATTGGCTTTTAAGAGTCATTTTTTAAAACTGATTTTCACTTTTACCATAGGTAAAGATCAAGAATCAAATCAGAAATTTGTTCAATCATAGTTTTAGATATTGATGCTTTTAGAGCCATAACTAAAAATGATTTGATTCAACATTTGAGGGAAAAGATCTGAAAGTTGTTTTGAACCTATTGAGAAGGTTTTTCCAGGTGGACAGATGGCAGTTGCATATCAGATCCAAGAATTTCATCTTCTCCTATATCTTTCATTCTTTCCTTCATTGTAAGGGTTCCAATCTTGAGTTCTCTCAGATCTGTGATACCATTCTTCAGCAAATTTATCATGTAATGAACATCAATAAATAAGAATATAGATAGTTTTGATTTTTTAGGTAGCTTTGCATTTAAATTTCATGCATCTTATTGTAATGTGTTTCAAGGAAATGAATGATAAGGTAGCAGCAAGTCAATCTTCATTCTGATATCTTGTCTCCCATTCATGTTGTTTGTGATCTTTTGTATTTTGTAAACAAAGAATATGAAACTCAGTTGCAACCTATTGGTTGTATATGTTGATTTATTTCGATTATGACTCAAAGAGTTATGTAAATGCTTGATTCATCATCATAGGATTGCAGATTTCATGAAGGGATAAGTCGAGTATGAGGTTCAGAAGGATGTAGATGTCTAAGTCACAAAGTGGATAGATAGATCAGGAAGTCCTAATGTATGGCATATGCTAGTGACTTTCAGGGATGTGTAGGTATGTGCAGGATCATGGTGTACCAAACTATGGCCTTAAGTGGTAGTGAAAAACCAGTAAATCAGGGTTATGTCAACTTGACACATAATTTTGAAGTGGTTCTAGACTTTATACCAAAAATTTGTAAGAAAATAATCTGTAGGAAATTGAATCTAGTTTCTAAACTACAAGGCTTTATCTAGAGAAATTTTTTTTTGATTGGTCAAAAGTTTGGATTTTAATGCAGTAGTACAAAAATTTCAGGGCAAAAATAAAAAGTAGGTGTATGTCTGACCACCTTAATCATAATCAAATGATAATATTTTTAAATATAATTTTAGATATAAAAAGTAGACTCATGCCTAGATGTGACACATATTTTTGGGAATTTTTATTCCAAATAATTAATTAATTATGAATTTTTTACTATACTATTTTCAGAATTAAAAAAATCCCATGTCTGACCACCTTAACTAGTTCAAAAAAATTAAAATTAAGTTTTTTTTTTTTTTCTTATACTAGTCAAAGCATAGAATGTGACACATCTTTTGAATTTCACAAACCTTATATGGTTTGAAAGTTATAGCTATTTTTCAACGAGTATGTCAATCAACACTTTGTAGCTAACTCCATTAGAAAATAAGTAATAATTACTTACTGAACTCCTAATTTGAAAAACCTTACATTTATGAAAAGCTAAGAAACCCTTTTCATTACATCAAATTTTGGTTTAAAAAAAGTCATCAGCTACATGCTTGAAGTAAAAAACACATAAAAATATGCCAAAAACACATTTTCGGGATGTTTTAAAGATGACCATATAAGGTTGGTATCGAAAGATATAGTAGGAATTATAAAGGTATTAATTGTTTTCATTTAGTATCAGGATGGGTGGGAAAAAAGTTGGAATAAATTTTGAAATTCTTTGAGGCATTTCAAAACTACATATTTTTTAGATCACCACTTTTTTGGCACACCATGATCCTGCACATACCCGTGTGTTAGGGTTTTGTGTGAATTGCCCAATAGATAAGGCACTGATCATTTTGAAGGATCATAAGGTTGTGTTGTTCATATCATGTTTTGCTGAGATCAACATCAATAATCAAACATTTTTCCCCTTTTCATGTTGAAGGGCTATAGTAGAATGTCCTCACTTAGTTTGTGAGATTCTTAGATCTTCATTTAGCTACTATAGATTGATGGCTATTTCATGAGTTATTAGGAGAAATACGGGTTTTATCTGCTTCATATTAGATTCAGTGTATGCTTTGGTAACTGGTACCATATAAAGAATCTATAGGTCTACCTGTCTAGGTTTTACAGAGCCTGAAGAAGAAGAAGGGTCTAGCCTTATAGTTGGCCTTGTGTCTGAATGGGCATGTTGAAAATGGGAGTTAGCTGCCCCTAGATGTGTTTTGTTCTCATCAGGGTAATTGAAAATTGGTAACATTTTCAAACACCAACATATCACACCTTGTCCTTGTTGCTTTTGTTTGAAATTGATCTTTGTCTAGGGGGGCATAACTATGTTAACTTTGGTCTCTTGGAGTCTTTAGGACACATTGCAAATGGTGTTTTTCAACACCACCCCAATTGTATTTTTTTAATACAACCGTTTACATCGAGTGTTTTTCAACACTTATTGGTTTGGTCTTACCTAGTTTTGTCATGTGATCCTCCCTTCTTGCAAGCATTTGATCCTTATCCTCATAACTCAGTACTAGTTAACACACTTAAATTTTAAACACAACACTTAATGCTTGAATTATGTCATGATCTTTTCTTTGTGTGCTAATTGTTATTGATTTTTGTTGAGTGTCCTTATCTAATAAGTCTCTTTGGGATGCATAGCTAGAGGACTTGGGGTATGGGAAATGTTTTTATTTGTTTTTTTCTTGTGGGTTGGTCTTGAACTCTAGAGTGTCTCTTGTTGTCCCCTTGAAACACTTAGGAGATTTGAGGCATCATCCTTGACTATTTTTGCACAACCATTCTTCCGATCATCTTGGCATCTATGTCTTGACGTGAGCATGGTTTTGCTACATTAAATTGGGTAAGCTACCATCAAATTCATCTTGACTTTTATGTTTTTGATGTTTATGTTATAATCTTTCCACATTCCAATCCGATATAAATCACATTCATATCTTCATAGTTACACTTGTGACTAGTGATGATTGTGTGATTTTTTTGATGTCTGTTAATAATGGCCCAATCATGAAAATAAGTTCTTTTAGCATTCTCTAATGAATGATGAACACAAAAATCCTAGGTTACAGTTTCCCTTTTGCAAGTACACCTTTGCATTTTCATGTAGCTTGCATTATTAGAATTCATGTTAGTTTGCATTTTTAGGCTGCATTATGAGTTTGAGAGGGTTTTCCCTTCATCTTTATTGTGGAATTTTAATCAACTATGGTCATATTTTGATCTTGATTTCCTTATCTTCTTTCATGATCTCAATTGAAATCTCTATCTTCAATAGTTGATTGATTTTGGGGCATTTCTTTTCTTCTTTCTATTTCTTTCCATATCTTCCAAACTTCTATCTTTCATTTTCTTTTTCCCCACTTCTTTTCTTCTAATTCACCTTTGGGGCATAATATTTCACACTTGATGATCTACCTTAGTTTTGTGATTCTTATATCTTTCATCTTACATCAAGAACTTTATCTTTTGTTCGATTTGATCAAATTTATCAATTTTTTGTTTCTCCTCTATCTCATTTCAATTTTGATCATGAGGGGGTAGTACTCATCAACTTCAATCCTTGATTCAGTTTTATCAATTTTATCCTTGACTTTTTAAAGTCAAAATTTATTTGTATTCTTTGTCCTAATGTGTTCCTGAATCGACCACACATTTGGGTTGTTTTGTGATCCCAAATCGACCTCACACTTCAATTTCTTTCTTTTACTACATGTGTTCCCAAATCGATCACGCATTTGTTAAAGAGGGAAAAATGTATGCACCCTAAAATGGTTGCCTAGACTAGGGCGCCTCATTATTCAATTTATCAAATTTCCTGAATCAATGGTTTGCAATATTTTATTAAATCAATTTAAATCAATTTCTTTGATCAAATTCAATTTTATTTTTATTTTTAAGGTTGATAATTTTATCCTAAGTCTTGTTTAATTAAAAGAAAATTTTTCTTTTAATTAAATAAAATAAGTCCCCATTTAATTAAAAGAAAATCTCTCTTTTAATTAAATAATTCATCCACATTTAATTAATTAAGAGAAAAACCCCTCTTTTAATTTAATTAAATATTTCCTATTTAGTTAAAATAATCCCACTTAAATATCTCTTTTTGATGAAAAAGGAAATAAAAAAAATACAAAATTAAATAAATCTATTTTTTGTTTTCTCTACACTTAATGTGGGAGTTATCTTTTTCCTCTTTCCACTTTCTTCTCCAACACTCCTCTTTTCTCATTGGTGGAATTTTGTCTCACATGAATCAAACTCTATTATCCCATATTGGTTGTGAGAAGCCTCTCACCTCCATATTTTCCTTTATAAGGGAGAGCCCTCTTCTCATTTTGGACATCCATTATTATGCTATTGTTATGCTGTAGGTTTGGAGAGCAATTTTTGAAGAAGGAGTTTGAATACTAAAGCTTTTTGTGGAGAACTTCTATCTTCTTGTCTTCTTCTCTCATGCATCCATGGCTTCCATCATGATTTTTCATCCTTGCATTTTCATATTAGCTTAGATCCATATTTGTTTTCATAGATTAGTATTGCATTGTTATTACATTTTCTTTATTGCATTGTTTTCGATTGTTATCATTTAGATTAGTTTTCATCTCCATTTGCATGCATATTGGATCCTTGAATCTCTTGTTTCATGGTGTACTTGCATAGGCATAAACTAGGTCAAACTAAGGACCTCCATTACAAACCCTTGCACTTCATGAATAGAGCACTACAAGCCACCATTCGAGACCTTATTCTTGAGCAATCTTGGATATAATGACTCATAGAAGTGTGCCCACATTTTAGGCATACATTTTTGGCACCCACCATGGGGCAACCCACTTTTACTTGCTGATTTTGGACATTTTTAGATCTAACCCCCTTGTATGGATTTGTTTGGAGACAAAAAATCCTAGATCTGAAAGATTTGATCATATCTCCCAAACAATTGCATATTTTGATCTGATTTTATTTTCAAGGTGGTGATATATCAAGGAAGCTTTGGTATAATTTTTAAATTTTTTTGAGATATTATTGATTTTTATTATTAGAAGAAGATGTTGAAGAAAGATGTTGCTATCAAAAGAAAATGTTGAAGAAAGAGTTTTTCTAGCAGAGGGAGAAACTAAAGGCAGAGGGAGTTCTCATGGATGAGAATCATAATGAAACTAAGGATATGTTCCTTACTTTATTCTTTCCTTGAAATTTCATTGTATTATGACATGTTGTATTTCCATCAATGCCAAAGAGAGAGATTGTTGGAAATAATTGATTAATTGTGCATTGTCTTTGATGTTACACAAAATGTCATTTCTAGTTAGTGTATGCTAAGCTCACTTGAGTGATGAAGACAATTTCCTATATATATGCCGAGCATTCTAGAGATTTCCTATTTTAGAAGACTTTGTCTACTGAGTTCATTTGATTGTCAAAGGAATGTTTGTAGAAGTTGAGTGTTAACTGAGTTCACTCGCTTAATGAAGGAAATTTTGGATGGAACCATTGTTAACCAAGTCATTTGGTCACTATAAGAGCTTTGTAAATATGTAGTTTTAATTGAGTTCACTTGGCTAACACATAAAATCATTTCTCAGTTGGTATCTACCGAGCATGGTTGACTAATGAAGGATTTTCTTACTTTGGCATATTGAATTCAATTGATTTGGTTGTTTGTTCTAGTAGAATGAGAAGATAAATATTAATTATTCTAAGTTGTATTCAAGCCAACTTGACAATGTGTAAGATATAAATATAATGTTAAGTTGAGGTTTGAATGTGTGGAAGTGATTAAAATATTTGATAATTCTTAGAGGAAGTGAATTGGAAGGATAAATAGAATATCCTTGTTGAGTTGCAAAAGATACATTCGATCAGGAAGGATCAAGTATACAAGCTAGAATTGAGATCTGTAATCAACAATTCAGTTGCATCAAAAATCAAGTCATCTCATTGTTACTTTCTAACCGTTGTAGTAGTGATCTAAATATCTTAACCAAGATGGCTTATCAACTATTTGTAAATCCTATAACAAGGTGGCATTTCTATTTGAAGTGTCTAAAGACCTCCAAAAAGGCCACTCCTAACAAGATAATTAAATCCTCTAATAGGTTCACACCTAACAGTGTATTTTGTAACCTTTAACAAGGTTGGCTCCAGACAGAGCTCACTTCAGAAGAGTGAAAATTAGTAAGTAGTTGCAATTGATGGTTTTCCCCAAATTTGGTTTCCACGTTAAATCTTGGTGTCAATTGTGTTCATGCTATTTCTCTTATTAGTATGCAACTAAGTTAAGTAATATTAATCACAAATAATATCTTAAATATTTTCATGTTAATTAGTTATTGAGTTATTTTATTATTTACTAAGTTACAACATTTACTAGTGTAAACTGAGTCCATGTGTGTTTATCGAGTTACAATAAAATATAGTTTAATCAGAGTTTTGATTTATATTGACATCCAAGGGATCTAGGGTTTATTTTAGTGGTAACTGATTCAACCCTCCCCTCCTAGTTACTCCTCTTATATTTCCAACAAAAAAGGCCTATTACGTCAAAGAATTTAATCACACATCTGAACATGGGGACACAAAATATTTAGGATTCACAATTAAAGGAAAATCCAAAATTTTAATTGCTCAGGTAAGGACCGACTCTCCTCATTTACAATGTGAAACTAGTAGATGGAATGTTCCTAAATAAGGGTGGGAAGAAAGGATTTGTACTTTTTGTAGCAAGGGAGTTGTGGAAATATAATGGTCCTTTGTCAAAGATTGTGTTACATACGAAGATGTTCACAGCTAGTGCAAGGATAGCCTACATGTGAATAATAAGAAGAAACTTTTGGAGGAAATATTACACAAGAAAACTAGCTTCCTAATACATATCCACAAAAAGGGAACAACCTAGAGAAAGTACAATAGGCTACTGATGCAGGAGCATCCACTAGTGTAAGGATAATCTTGTATCACCCAAAAATATTCTTAGTGTTAGTTTCTATTTAATGTGTTTGCATTTTTGGATACCCATTTGGGCCAAATAGAGATTCTAGCTCTCATAGTTCCACTATTAATTTTTTGGGTTAGTGTTTTTTAGCACCTCGGGATATGTGCCAATGTAGAAAATAGGTTATTTTGTAATTGAGCCATAATTATGATGAATTAGAGGGTATAATTTGGAGGAATTATTGTACTTATAATTTAAAGCATTCCAAAAAAAATTAGGTCAAAAGGCTTTACAATTTGAAACTTATTACAGTTTTCAGTTGCCTGGACACCCCCTAAGAACGCTTCAAAATTAGATTTGAGGCACTAAACGACCTCATATAGGCTTGAAAAATGGGGAAAAAGAAAAACTATTCCTTAGGGCTATAGAGTGCTTGGAGAGCTTTTCAAAAATGTAAAAGGTTCATCAATCAAAATCCCAGATCAAAACATTGTGCCTCCCGGAAGTTGGACTACCATTTCTAGATTCTTCTAATTTTGCACCAAATTTTGACATGTCTTTTAGAACCTTATGCTTTGATGATAGATGCCAAATTGCATATTCTATAATTTATTCCTAACCCTAAACCTAATTTAGGTTATTTAAGGTCATTTCTTGCATTGTAAAGACAATTTTTGTAGAGTTCAGGAGAAGGTATTGTGAGTAGGGTTTTTTTCTAGAATCTGATAGCATTGTAAGCCTATAGGGCATGTAGTTGAGTCTATTTCTACTGAATTGAATATAATAGCATATCGTATTTGATATTAAAATTTTCCTTTTCATGTTGTGTTCATTTTATCTTGGGTTGTGCCCTCATCAACTACTTAATTAGCCTTTTGGTCATTTAGACCAGCAATCTCATGGACATCATTAGAATCATTTCATTTATTTTGGGATCCTTAATGCTTATTTTCCCAATGATGTAATTGAAAGGTCACACCTATGGCATTGAATTGTGGATTTCTTGCCACCTATAACCTAGGTCATATGTGGGAACTTCAACATGTTTGAGATGGCTTTAGATAAGGATGGGATTTTACCTTCTTGGTGGACAACTGGAGAGAGGGAAATCAAGTACTATATGTATGCATGAATATGCGGCCTCTGCTAACACACACACTTCAACATGGTCTTTATTTGCAGATTCATCCCGAAATGAACATTGGATTGTTCATCCGAAAACCAATCGGCA
This sequence comes from Cupressus sempervirens, assembly GCA_028749045.1. NCBI lineage: Eukaryota > Viridiplantae > Streptophyta > Pinopsida > Cupressales > Cupressaceae > Cupressus > Cupressus sempervirens. The sequence goes on along the minus strand of CM053790.1, from coordinate 53,812,832 downwards.
AGGCGACCTGTTACCTTCTATCTAAAGGGATTTTGCTTGTTAGATATCCTCAGATTTGAGGTGTTAAGCAACCAGACCCTATAAGAATGAAGGATTTAAGAAATGAAATTAATCTATATGATTATGCAGATTAATCTAGAATGAGAAATTCATTTTAATCTAAGAACAAGTAAAGGAAACTAGATTAATCATATGCATATTATGCTAAATTAAATTAAGCTAAGGATGCAAATGTATGTAAAATATGAGAAAATGTGAGCAAATGTGAGTATGAATTCCAGCAGCAATTTGATGCAAATTCCAAATTCATCCTCTCCCAAAATGAAGAGATGAGGGTCTCTTAAATAGACTTTCCTGGAATCCATCAATGGTTGAGATCGATTTCAATCAACGGTCAAGATTAAAGGTGAAGTTCAGTCATAAAGGAAGATTCCCAAATTAAAGGGAGTTAACTGATTTAATTTGAGTAGAATAAGGAGTTAATTGGTTTAATTCCTTTTTGATCAATAGTGAATTGGGAATTTCCCTTTTTGAACTAAAGAAGGATTTTGGAGAGATATTTAATTTAATAAAATGAGATATGCTCTCATAAATATATTTCCTATTTAATTAAATAATTCCATTTAATTAATTAGAGATACTTTCTTATTTAATTAAATAACTATATTTAATTAATTAGGAATTACTCCTATTTAATTAAATAACTTTGTTTAATTAATTAAAGAATAGCCTTCCATTTAATTAAATAATTTTCTTTAATTAATTAGAAATACCTTTCCCATTTAATTAAATAATTACATTTAATTAATCAAGATAGGCGTATTTATTAAATTAAATAAATTTAATCTCATAGTACATTAGTCTCAGGAGATAATTTAATTTAATAAAGTATAAATACTTTTAAATTAAATTATAATTAAATCAAGTAGGTTTAATGCGACTAATATGAGCACGTACTATAGGAATTAAATAAGAAATGTGATGAATGCAGATTAGGGTCTTCTATATCTGACAATTAAGCCAAGTAGTGAGTTAGATCAAGAATGTGTCTAATGAAATAAGACTTTAGCAATGATCAAAATAGACCAGAATTGGTATCATGGCAATGAGCCAATTTTGGGGTATTACATTTTTCCCCTCTTTGAATGAATGTGCAAGAAACACGTTCAATTCAAAGAAAATTAAAAAGTATGATGCGTAGATAAAAAAAAAAGAGATTGGTTCCGAAATTGATTCTACAGAGACCAATTGATGAGCTTTTAAGGACTATCTCTAGAACAGAGCTTAATCCCAAGGAATCCAAGCAGAATACCTAGATAGCTGAATTGAAACAAATAAGCTTTTAAGGATCATCTTCAACACGAAGCTTAATCCTAAGGAATCCATGTAGAACACCTAGATACCTAAGTTGAAACAGATAAGCTTTTAAGGATCATCTGCAGCATGAAGCTTAATCCTAAGGGATCCAGGTAGAACACCTAGATACCTAAGTTGATAAGATCTAATTATGAGTCACAGAATCCTCCCCAAAACGAGGCTTGATCCTCAGGAGTCAGGGTTTAGACTGTCCCAATACCTGTCCATCAGACTTAGATAAGAAATGTTATAAGATGTGATCAAATGATGAAAATATTAAGTAGATGACAAGGATGCCAAAAAGAGGAGGACAAGATGCATCGAGTAATGAGATGCCCCAAGTGAGAAGGACATAAAATGGGAACCAGATGCCCCAAGCAATGAGACTCAAAATGAGTTGAAATTTAGTTCAATGATGTAATCATCTTGCCCCCTCGGGAGCAAAATCGAAAGATGATACACCAAAAGTATGATGTAAGGAGAGTGATGAAAGATACAAAAGAAATCCAAGGTTTAGTAGAATATAGAAGAGATTAGAATGATTAGAAGAAATATAAAGAGATTAGAATGATCAGAAGAAATATAAAGAGATCAGAACGATCTTGAAGAAATATGAAGAGATCAGAATGATCTAAAGAAATTTGGAGAGATTAGAATGATCTAACGAAATATGTAGAGATTAGAATAATCTGAAGAAATATAAAGAGATCAAAATGATCTAAAGAAATATAAAGAGATCAGAATGATCTGAAGAAATATGAAGAGATCAGAATGATCAAAAGAAATTTGGAGGTTGATCCAAAGTGATTTCGAGATCCAAAAGACCAAGTTTAAGTTGAAAAGATTCCAAGAATTGCAAAGTATTGGAAAGATTTGAATTGCACAAAAATTTTTAGAATGCATTTTAAGCCACTTAAGTGTGTCAAATTTTGAATTCGATCCTAAAAAATGGGTTCAGAGCAACCAAAGTAGCCAAGAGGGTGATTAATCAATCATTTCTGTAGTTCGTGAAAGAACATGATACTTTGAAGAGATCAGCAATCCCTCATCATAGAAGGTGAAAGTAGATTTGCTAATGAATCACATGCTTATGCAAGTGAAGTATGCAATGCAAGACTATGTTAAATGTAGCCCTAGGTCTGGTTACCGAGCCTCGATATTTAATCATCACCGGATATAGAAAAAATCTCGTAGGTCATACAATTCCCACTAACATTGCAATCATGAAAATATGAATATAACATACATTATTGGTTTTTCAGGATTAAATGTAAGCATTTGAGGCACAAGAAGCCAAAATGACTAGAACATTTGTCCCTTTTAATGTAGCAAGTTAACATAAGCATCAAAGCATAAATTCTAGGATGACCTAAATGTTTCTTGCATGATAGGCACACCAAACACATGGGAGATCCCTCTTATGCTAAGTATTCAATATTCATTCTATCCGTAATGACCCTTGCATTCGTAACCTAAGCCAGAAGTGTGCTAGATATACTCGCAGTGACTCATACATTCACTTAGCAGGACGAGTATCAGTATTTATTGTAGCATGAAGAGTTTACTCCAACAAACAAGGAGAAGAACCAATGTTATTAGCGTATTTGTATAAAAGGAGTCGAGGTACACACGACCATCCAATACGAGATGGAGGCTCTTATAGTGGACACCCCTCTTATAGGATTAAACCAACTTATTGGAACTAAATTGCAAACAAAAAGCAAAGAAAAGATCATGCCCCCAGTCATTACTTCTCTAGTCGAAGATGACATCATTGAGTTGCTCAAGGAGATATGATAAAGTAAAAAAAAAAGCAAACAAAGAAAAAGCCCAGCATATCCAAAGAAGTATATCATTTTTGAGTTCATTTTTTGGATTGATGTCAAGTGTCAGTGTCCAAAACATGTTTGAAAGAAATCTCTTTAGTAGGGTGACGATAGTAGGCAGACGCAGCCAGAATGACTGGTGACTGAGGTCAAAGAGGAATCTTCACGATGAAGAACCTAAGAAGGATTGAGCGACAATAGATAGACACATCCAGGATGACTGATGAGTGACACAAAAGAGATCTTCCATAAAGGAATCTAGAGACATGAACTTAGCAACAGTAGACAGATACAGTTGAAACAATTGGTGACTGTTGTGGAAGAGATTCTATGAGGAGAATCTTGAAGAGAGTGTCACTAGCGACAGTAGGCAAACATAGTGAGAACCACTGGTGACTATCATGAAGGAGATTCTTTGAGGAGAATCTTGAAGAGAGTGTCACTGGTGACAGTAGGCAGATGCAGTGAGGACCACCGGTGACTGTCACGAAGGAGATTCTCTGAGGAGAATCTAAAAAATAGTGACACTAGCGATAGTAGGTAGACGCAGTGAGAACCACTGGTGATTGTCACAAAGGAGATTCTATGAGGAGAATCTCAAGAATAGTGATAGTAGCGACAGTAGGCAAACACAGTGAGAACCACTGGTGACTATCGCAAAGTGACACTAGTGACAGTAGGAAGACGTAGTGAGAACCACTGGTGACTATTGAGAGAGAGATCTTCCATAAAGGAATCTAGAGACATAACCTGAGCAATAGTAGGCAGACACAGTTGAAACAAATGGTGACTATTGCAAAAGAGATTCTATGAGGAGAATCTTGAAAAAGTGACACTTGCGACAGTAGGTAGACACAGTGAGGACCATTGATGACTGTCACAAAGGATATTGTATGAGGAGAATCTTAAAAAGAGAGTGACACTGGCAATAGTAGGAAGATGCAGTGAGAACCACTGGTGACTATAGAGAAGGAGATTCTATGAGGAGAATCTCAAAAAGAGAGTGACACTGGCGACAGTAGGCAGACACAGTGAGGACCACTGGTGACTATCGTGAAGGAGATTCTATGAGGAGAATCTCAAAAAGAGTGACATTAGTGACAGTAGGTAGATGCAGTGAGAACTACTGGTGACTGCCATGAAGGAGATTCTATGAGGAGAATCTCAAAAAGAGTGACACTGGCAATAATAGGCAGACACAGTGAGGACCACTTGTGACTGTCGCGAAGGAGATTCTATGAGGAGAATCTCAAAAATAGTGACATTAAAGGGGCAATGCCTCTGAGCTATGACAAGACTCAATCCATGGATACATGAGCGAAAAGTAGGAAAAGCAGGAAAGAAAAAGCACGAAAGTGACTGTACAGAGTAGCCAGAAGATGCGTTGCAAGATGGAGCATTGGGAACAAGAGGAGCCTGTTTACTAGGTTTTCACCTTCTTGGAAGGATTCTCTTTTTTTGCTACCATGATGCCTATTTCTAGGTTTTCACCAATGCCACTTTTTTGATTTTTTTTGTATTTCTCTTTTTTTGATTTTTTTGTATTTTTGATTTTTCAATTTTTTTTCGTGTTACCAAGGTGCCTATTGCTAGGTTTTCACTAGGGTAGCAATTTTTTTCAGGAATTTTTCCAATTTTTAGATTTTTTCAAATTTTACTAGCTCTCAAGAAGGATTACCTTGATTTTGTTCCAGTGTCTAGCAAGGTGTAGGACAATATGTAATAGCAAGCTAGTGGATAAGCAGAGATGGAAAGGCGAGGAGTATGAAGTAGTGAATGTTACCCTCAAGGAAAGCCTTCACAAGATTACCCAAGCTAGGGAAAAGGATATAGCAATATAAGCTCATGGTGTAATGAAGGGTATCGTGTAAGTAATCCACAAAATGACCATGTCATGAGATTGCTAAGAACTGAGTTTTCTTCTTTCTTTTATTGATCAAGACGAAAGGGTTAACTGAATAGGACAGAAAAGTTTGTTATGCAGGTTATGAGTGAACGACTTTGGAAATGAGGACATTTGAAGGATAAGAAAGATCATGATAGGATGTCATGGATGGAAGAATTATGCATGATGCCTATTTACCATGTTTTCATCATGGTACTTGTCCAAGGTCCCACAAGAAGTGGTTTTCACCATAGGACAGATTTATTTTTCTTTACTTTTGCTACCAAGGCGTCTGTTTCCAGGTTTTCACCAAGGCACATTTTTTTTCCTTTTTTCTTTTTTTCTTTTTTTTTTGGATTTTTAGAGTTTTTGGAAAGAATTCAAACCTTTCTCAAGTTAGATAGCACTCCTATAACATAAGCTATGATAAGCCAAGGCCATAGAAAGGTACGCTCAAAGATGCTGATAAGGTAATGGAGGGAGATAGTAGAAAAGATATATGGAGGACAAGGTTTAGGCTATGGATAAGATAAATGGGATGGAAGGATAATAGGTGGAGGATAGAAGGTGGAGTGGATAGGGTAATGAAAGGGATGTGCAAGGGGAGAAGAAAAAGTGGGCAAGATCAACATTGACACACCTTGAAGGGTAGTGGAATGATGGAGGAGATATGGATGAAATAGCTTGAAGCTTAGATATATGAGGTGGTAGAGCCATTGTGAAGAGAGGTGGAGTAGAAGGTTTTGAAATCTTTTTAGGAAGATGTTGGGAAGAAGATGGAGTGGAAGTCTTTGGAAGCTTAAATGTCAACTTTGATTTATTTTCAATATTCAAGTCCTTCAAAAGAGACTTGGGAATCCATATATCTTTTGATTTTTCATTAGATGCTTTGGAATGCATTTCTTAAATAATAGATTTAAGAACCCATACTTTCTTTGGTTGAGCTCTTTGAATAGTAGACCTTTGTGGTCTCTTTTTTGTTTTTTTATTCTTGACATTCACATGTCGATTAGAGGAGACATAGTGAACTTTTGAGGATGGATTCATGCAGTTGTGTTTGAGTTGATCATCCAAATTACTTCCAAAGGACTTGGGATTTATGGATGAATGAGGCCAATATGACTGGTTTAGATGGAAAGGTGGATGTGAAGAGTTCAAGTATGTGTATCTTTGTTGATCTTGGGGTAGGGTAGAAGGAATGTATAATGAGCTAAGAGTGGAAGTAGAAGATGGAGGAACATAAGGTCCCAAAATAGACAGAAGGTTTGAAGGCTTTAGCTTAGATGGATAAGGACCAAGAATAGATTTAGGAGATACAACTGGATAGTGGATAGGGATATCATCATCCTTAGAGTGAGCAACATGACCTAGGCCATTAATAGACTCATTAATAACTTTAATAGGAGCAACACCTTTAATAGGAGAACTTAAAGCTTGAGTGTAATTTGGAAGTGGATGTGAAGAAGTAGAATAAGATGGGATACTTTGATCTTGATAAGGATTTTCAAATAGCATAGGACAAGTATATTTCTCATGATCTTCAGTAATCTTATTAGGGATGGTGGAAGGTGTAGACACCTAAAAACCTTTAGAAAATAAAGTATTTTTATTTTCTGAAAAAATCCTAATGACATCATCATTTATTAATTAATTAATTAATTTATTTTTATGCCATTAAATCCCTTTATCTTAATTAAAAATATTTAATTAAGAAATCCCTCCCAAAAAATGTTTAAATCTTATTTAAACATTATTTCCTTATTTATTAATTATTTAATTAATAAATTGACCAAAAAACCCAAAATAAATAAAAAATTTATTTTTTGCCCAAAACTTGGCCAATTTCCTTAAGACCACTAACCTCTTCCAAAATCTTCTAATCCTTCTTTAGTTTTGATTAAAGGCTAATCCCATCATTTCCTACCCCTAATCCCAACTCAAAATATTTAATTAAGATTAAATATTAATCCTCATGTTTATTAATTTTTTTTTAATAAATATCTCCTCAACCCAAACCTTTGAAATAAATAAAACTTTATTTATTTGCTAAAATCTAATTTATCCTCATCCTAAGCAGTTCTATACTCTTCTAGAAAGTCTTCATCCTCATCTTAGGAAATTCTAGACTATTCTAGAAAGTCTTTATCCTCATCCAAAGTCTAGACTCTTCTAGAAGATGTCTTTAAACCTAATCCTAATCCCCTCCTAACCTTGTCACATTCCCTAAACATGGGTTAAAACTTACTAACCCAAGCCAAAGTTAAAAAATATCTCCTCCTTCACCCACCCTCATTAAATGCCATCCACTTGCCTATCCCTAAGCTAATCCTAAACCATCCTAATCCATCCTCTAATCATTTGCACAATCCTAAGCAAGCTTAAAACCTTCCTAATCAAGCCCAAGTCAAAATTCCTCTCATCTCCTTCAAAATATTCCAACCATAAACTTTATGAAGCCCACTAGGCCATAAATGACTCTTCCAAGCCCTTTTATTGCTCTTACAAGCCATTATGAGGGTCTTTATGAAGATTTTATCCCTTGAGACTCCTTTTTTGACTCATCCTTCCCCTTTCCTCCATCCTCTCACCTTGTGACATGTGTCACTCCCTGATTGGCTATAAGGAAGCACAATCCATGTGCTCTCCTCTCATGCAATTTGAGCCCTCCATGAGCTTTTTCTCATCTTTGCATCTTAGCCCTCAATCCCTCAAGCCTCTTGCCTATAAATTAGATCCTTCCCCTTTACAAAATAACACAATCCATGAAGTAAAGTCATAATGCCATTTTAAGAAGCCATTTTACATCAAAACCATACACTCACACCCAAATTCCAACTCCATTTGAAGCCCTTTTTGAAGCATAAAGCTTGAGCATACATCCTATCTATTTAGACAAAGCTACTCAACAAGAGAGCTTCTCATTGAGAGAGCCCATTAATGGCTCATTATTCTCAATTGAGAGCTCATCTTAGTCTATCTTGAAGTTTATGAATTTTGTTTAGTTTGTAGAAGCTTTATTTAAATTTGGTTTTTATTAGCATACTAACATTGCTCATATACAGAAGGAATATCATGATCTTGCCTAGTAGAGGGGTATGATATGGGAGATGGAGGACTACATGGTTCTTGAGATGGAGGGATGAAATCTTGAGGGATATGTGAGGGTTCTTGATCTTGATCTTTAGATTTTTTTAAATCCTCTTGACATGGATCCACTTCTAAGGAAAAGGTAGGATGCAGAGTTTGCATGATAGGCTCTTGAAGAGATAGTGAAGTGCTAGTTGGAGTGGGAATAATGGGAGTAGCAATGGATTAAGGTTTTGGATCTTTAGTTTGAGTATTATGGGAGAAGCTTGTAGCCAAGTCAAGATTAGCTTGGGTCTCTTTTAGAGGCAACCCTTCAGGGTACACATAGTCAATAGAAAAAGAATTAGGTGCTTTGTTTGGTGGAGGTATGTTGGAAAGCTTAGATGCTTTAGAAGGTGATGGCATGTTGGAAAAAGTAGAAGTTGAATTTGAACCATTGCTAGACATGGTTTCATGATGTTGATCCTTCTTGAGAGTAGAATCTCTAGTAGCTAAGAGCTTATACTTTCGAATTCTGCCATTATCAAGAGATCTTGGATCTTTTTTTTCAGCTCCTTACAATGTGAAGTTTTATGTAAATTATGTCTATGATAGGCACAATAGTTACTCATAAAGGAAAATCCCACCAAAGTGACCTTAGGTAACACAATGAGTTTGTTTTGAAGAAGTTCTTCCAATGTTGATTCATAAGATCTTCCCAAAGGGGTGAAATCATGCTTTGGTTTAGGTTCCCAAAGTTTTTCTTCAAAAATATTTCTAGATTTCTTGGGTGTTTGTGAAGTGTTCTCAGATATCTTGGATTCAAGATCACAAGAACTTAATTTTTGGTTATCATAGGAGGAAGGAAAAAATTCTCTCAAGGAGAATTTGTTCGATGATGTGTTTTCCTCTTCTTTTAGTCTTTGAAGTTGAGCACTTATTGATTGGATTTGTTGCTTCATGTTTGCAATAAGTAGCTTTTCCTCCTCACTAGGAATATTGGATTTAGCGCATTTGTTGTTAGCCATTTTGATGTACTATGTTTCAAGTAGTGATAGCCAAGTTTTAGAACATAAGTCAAGTTGCCACAGTCATAGACAATGAAAAAAGAAAAAACTTAGACAAGGACTACACTAAGACTGAGTCTCAAAAAGAACAAGATAATAGTAAGAATGTTGTTCACTAAGGCACAAATGGTCTGATTTAAAGGCTAGAACAACTAGAGATTATGACCAATGTGACACAAAGTATGACAAGCATTAAGACAAGGACCAAAAATTACTTATGAGAGAAGACTAGTGAAGGTGCAAGACACAAGTCTTCAGCTAAGAAAAGTGTCGCTGTTTTAGGATTGTTTGCAGGCAGAGAGCAATAAAAGGACACAAAAAAAAGATAATGTGTAGGCCGCATATAGCTAAAATAGACCCAAATTGGTAATGCTGACACAAAGTCTTGTGCGAGAAACTTTTATAGGCTACACGAAGAAGTGCAAGAAATGACCAATTTTAACAAGTTTTTGGCAATGTTTCAGTAGAGTTTCGTGCCAAAATCTACAATGGTCGCACGAGACAGGATCTCAAATTTGGTGAGAAAATAGAACAAGTCCCTAAAGTTAATCGTCATGTGAGTGTTGTGAAAAGTTGAATTGTTTTGATAGTTTCAGTTTAACAAGCAGAATGTTTTGACAAATTTTGATCATTTCAGTAACTAGCAGGTAAAAAGGCATGTAGAAAAACAAGCAAGTGATTTCAAGCATGTTTGAAAACAATGAGCAAGGGCAAAAGCAACCTTGCACATGAACAATCAAGTGACTTATTTTGTGCTAATCCCTAGGAGAGCTATTTGTGTATGTTTTCAAAGAGTTTTGCAATCATTACACACATTCCTCAAAAGTGAAAAGTTTGGTCTCTCTAAGATTTTTAGTAATGTTTTGACTCTGCAACTTTTATGACTCACTAGGGTGACCTCCAATCTCGGCACACTGAGGTTTCAACACAGTTTGAGAACTTAATCTTTAAGAGCTGCTGGGAAGATCTGACAACCCACAATGAACCACACCTGTGGAGATTTCTTCCACAAGGACATTTATATAGCGGTTGTCACTACCACGTCAAAAATGGCTATTACCGCTCGAGGTTTCGTCCATGTAGTTTGCCCTGTAGAGGGATTGTTTGCTACGGTTAACCCTCTCTAAAGGTGACCAACTCACAATAGTGTACCACAAGGGGACTTAGCTTCTAGATCCAAGGTTTTGAACCTTTACACTTTCAGCCCAATCAAAGCAAGCAGATTAATCCAACATGCTAAACTAAGATTATCTCTTGAAGATCTATGATGTCAACTTCCAGTGATCTATCAACCTCTCTAGGGAAAGGATGCCTCAATCAACAAGTTGAAGACTCATTAATGTGAAAGATGCTCAAAGTATCCTCCCCACCTACAAGGAATCCATTGTAGAGAGGAGTTTCCCTAGGAACCCACTCTCTCAAGATCCACGAATAGTGTTCATGGGGCCTAATTACTATGTGTGTACAGATGTCAATTCTTGAAATCTATCCAAAAGTAGTCAAAGAGCACAAGATGGTACACTTAATGTTTTAACTAATGTGAGGTGAGTCCAAAGATGTGGAACATTTAACCCCTCACACAAGCCAAAACGAGTCCACAACTTGGAAACTAGTGAGTTCTAGAAAGCACAAAAGGGTTGCCTTGTGGAGCATTTAACGCTTCTTTCCTGTAGACCCCTCCCCTTTAACGTGGTGTGGATCTTGCAACCACAGGGTGAAATGAGGGGCCAGCAGATTTAATGAGTCCAATAACTCAAAATAGCTATCTAAATCTATCACTAGTACCTAGGCCTGCTAAATGAATACTAACAGAGATCACACCCTACTATCATAATATGCATGTGTTGTAAAATGAAAAAATAGAAGGAAACACACAAAAGCTTGACACGAGAGATGTTTTTTTTAGATCCAAATGAAGTGTTATCAGCTGAGGAAGGTTACCTGGTGATCCTCGCAACATGCTTAGTAGATTTTACCTGATTTTTAACAATTCTTGTGCTATTTTCGAAGCTACCAAAAGCGAGATGCATTTTTATTTTTATGTTTCTTTCTTTTATCATAATTGGATGGCCTTTCTTTCTTCCTTGCTATTTTCTAAAAACCTACAGTAAAAATTATTGATTAAAATTCCAAGATTTGCATCATGAGTTAATAATTTTTTTTATGAAAACACATTAAAAAATTATTAAAAATAAAATTATGATCCAAAAAATCTGAAATTTTTACTGTAGTCTACAGAAGTCCTCCCAAATATTCAATAAAATTTTTGAATTGAATTTCTTTGATTTATTTGAGGAATTAATTTTTTTATGAAAATATATAAAAAAATTATAAAAAATCTTTTTTTGCTCAAAAAAACCCAAAATTTTTACTATGATCTCTTGAAATCTTCCCAAATTTTTAATATAATTTTCAAATTAAAATTCAATGATTTGGGTTACGAAATAATTTTTTTCATGAAAATATATTTAAAAAATTACTAAAAATTCATTTTTGATCAAATAAATCCAAAATTTTACTGTGAACTGAGGATTGCATGCCAAATATGCAATAAAAGTTTTAGATTGAAATAATGAACCGTTTGGAGGATATGATCAAATATTTCAAGAACCCCAAGATTTTTTTGCTTGCACAAGGGTTAGCCTTAAAAGCTAAAATAAGAACCTAAAAAAAAAAAACTTGATTAGAACCATTAAGTTGCTGCAAAAAAAATAAAAAATCAGAAAAATAGACTGAAGATAAAATGCAAGAAAAGAAGATGGAGCTAGAAACTTAGTTCAGGGCCCACGGTGGGCACAAAAAATGTATGTGTGAATATGCGGCCTCTGCTAACACACACACTTCAACATGGTCTTTATTTACGGATTCATTCCAAAATGAACATTGGATTGTTCATCCGAAAATCAGCCGGCAAGGTGACTTGTTGCCTTCTATCTAAAGGGATTTTGCTTGTTAGATATCCTAAGATTTGAGGTGTTAAGCAACTAGACCCTCTAAAAATGAAGGATTTAAGAAATGAAATTAATCTATATGATTATGTAGATTAATCTAGAATGAGAAATGCATTCTAATCTAAGAATAAGTAAAGGGAAACTAAATTAATCATATGCATATTATGCTAAATGAAATTAAGCTAAGGATGCAAATATATGTAAAATATGAGCAAATGTGAGCAAATGCGAATATGAATTCCAGTAGCAATTTGATGCAAATTCCAAATTCATCTTCTCCCAAAATGAAGAGATGAGGGTCTCTTAAATAGGCTTTCCTAGAATCCATCAATGGTTGAAATCAATTTCAATCAACGGTCAGGATTAAAGGTGAAGTTCAGTCATAAAGAAAGATTCCCAAATTAAAGGGAGTTAACTGATTTAATTTGAGTAGAATAAGGAGTTAACTAATTTAATTTGATTAGAATAAGGAGTTAACTAATTTAATTTGAGTAGGATAAGGAGTTAACAGATTTAATTCCTTTTTGATCAACAGTGAACTGAGAATTTTCCTTTTTGAACTGAAGAAGGATTTTGGAGAGATATTTAATTTAATAAAATGAGATATGCTCTCATAAATATATTTCCTATTTAATTAAATAATTTCATTTAATTAATTAGAGACACTTTCTTATTTAATTAAATAACTATATTTAATTAATTAGGAATTACTCCTATTTAATTAAATAACTTTGTTTAATTAATTAAAGAATAGCCTTCCATTTAATTAAATAATTTTCTTTAATTAATTAGAAATACCTTTCCCATTTAATTAAATAATTACATTTAATTAATCAAGATAGGTGTATTTATTAAATTAAATAAATTTAATCCCATAGTACATTAGTCTTAGGAGATAAATTAATTTAATAAAGTATAAATGCTTTTAAATTAAATTATAATTAAATCAAGTAGGTTTAATGTGACTAATATGAGTATGTACTATAGGAATTAAATAAGAAATGTGATGAATGCAAATTAGGGTCTTCTGCATCTGACAATTAAGTCAAGTAGTGAGTTAGATCAAGAATGTGTCTAATGAAATAAGACTTTAGCAATGATCAAAATAGACCAGAATTGGTATCATGGCAATGAGCCAATTTTGGGGTATTACACTATATGCATAATTAATTGGATTTTTTGATCCCAATACCAACTATCATTTCCCAAATATGATTTGGAACACTTGGTCTAGTTTTGAGTTGGTCTAGATATGATTTTTAAGAGGCTTGATCATGCCATGATCATGACACAATCTTTTTATCCTTTTTCTAAAGATAGGAAATTACTTTTCATCCCCTTGATTAATGTGACCTTGTCAGACCATTTTCCTATTACTCTTCTATTCTATGACATGGACTCAAATGCCCACTTTTCTATGCTTCATCACCACACCCCATTGGCCCATATACAACATGTTTGAAATTTAGAGCCTCATTCCTATCAATATATTAGGTGATGTCAATGGTGGAATGATGACATAACTCATACTACAAGCTTTTTGCATAATTATGACAAACAACTTTCTATGTAGCAAAGGAGATCCTATGATGCTTCTATCAAGGATCTTGGTTTTTCCACTAAAGCCTTGGCATTAATTTGTTCAATATGAATTTGCAAGTTTGATATTCCTAACTTTGACACTAGAAGAAAATCACAAACACTTAAATTGGCAAAGGTGCTCAGATCAAAGCCTATCTCCATTGGCTTTAGGTTGGTGCTAAGGCTTCTAAAGAATATTCTCATGGCTTTGAGAGCTAAACATACCTTGGTTAGGATCAAATAGATTAAAGATGACCGGGTTGTTCTCTTCAAACTTCCTAACATCCTCCAAGATTATGTCTCACATTATTAGCAAGTGTTCACTATGTAGTGAAATTCACCTACTAGAGATTAAGCCTTGAAAGATTGCCTTATTGTGGTCCCTTCTCAGCTTGCTCTTGAACAAAAGATTTTCTATGAGCAAAATGATCACTTTTTAGGACCTTAAAGAAGCTATTTTTTCCATGGATGATGACAGAACTCCAAGATACATGGATTTCCATGTGAATTTTACAAATCTTTGTGGGACCCTATTGGTCATGAATTCCATATGGTCTATCTTGAGGTTTTTCATTCTCAATCCTTGGGAGAGATTATCGATAAAGGTAATATAAAATTATCCCAAAGGTGGGAGATCCTAAGGATATTTGTAATAGGAGACCCATAACTTTTTTTAATGTCTCCTATAAGATGATTTTTGAGGTTCTTGTCATTAAAATTCATTGTTGAAGTTGATGAGAGATCAACCTACACCTCCCAAGAATCACCTGCATGTAAACACCTATCACATAAAAAGAGAAGCAAAAGCTATGGAGGTTGGAATTCCTAGATCTATAGATGAGATATTTTTGATGAGTAAATAGAGAAATTGCTATTATCAAAAGTGAATTAATGAATTATTACAAAAAGATCAATCCTTATAAAGGAGATCAAAACCCTAAAAGGTGAAACCTAGGTTGCATGATAGTAATTAATAAAAGAATTAATTATTATATGCCCAAAGTTTAGCTAGATAATAAGTGACTTAACAATTAAATCAATATGATTTAATTAATAAGAAATTTTTTTATTACTCTAACACCTCCCCTTAACACAAACTTAGGAAGTAGCTAAAAATCTTGATTTGCATGCTGAAAAAACTCAATTTTTGTGTTAAAAAAGCTTGAATCGCATGTCAAAAAATCTTGATTCGTGTGCTGAAAAATCTCATTTTTTTATTCCAAAAAATATCAATTTCCATGCCAAAAATCTTGTTTTTGTGTTAAAAAAGCAATTAATCATCACCTCGAGAAATGTACACAATCTGGGAGCATTATTTTTTGCCTCAAATTGCAACTGTGTCCAAATTGGGAAAATTTTATATGAAAAAAAGGTTTTAAACTCAATGGCGAGGTTTGTTTGGGCTCAAAGACTGAAAAAAGGTGACCCCTAGATCCAATACAAAACAACACTGAAAAATGAACCCTCTAAAAGAAAAAATATATATTTGAAATCCAAGCCAAATCTCTCATAAATAGAACTGGGGCATAAAGATCTAGAGCTCTAATACCATGTTGAAGTTGATGAAAGATCAACCCCATAGCTCATCAACAATGTGTCATCTATGGATCTTTTTGGTTGTGGGCCAACATCCCTCACATGGTTTAATTGCCTCCTGTAGTTCTATAAGACTATTGGTTGTATTAGTCATTGATAGGTCAATTTTTTGGTGCAACAACAACCCAATCCTTTCTAACAATTGGTATTAGATCTTGGTTACAGGTTCAAATCTTGTAATCCAGAATGAGTGACACTAGGAGGGGGGTTGTTGGCAGTGGGCCAACATCCCTCACAAGGGTTGGGACATGGTTTAATTGTCTCCCATGGTTCTATAAGACTATTGGTTGTATCAGACATTGATAGGTCAATCTTTTGGTATAATGACAACCCTATCCTTTTTAATAGATTTGAGATTTTGAGCCTCCATAGCCTTTTCTTCTCTCTTTCTATGATAGGTGTTTGCATCCAAGTGATTCTTGGGAGCTGTGGGTTGATCTTTCATCAACTTTAACATTCATCATATCTCGCGTTTACTAGTTCACCCTAAGAAGACTAGATTTATCAAGTCTCACTATATTTTGGATAATATAATTGTAGTATGGGAAGGCATAAAATGGGCCAAGAAGTCCAAACAATATGTTATCTTTCTCAAGATTGATTTTGCTAAAGCTTATGATCACATTGAGTGGCTTTTCATTTTAGCCATGCTTCAATCTCTTGGCTTTAGTCTCACGTTTATCTAGTTAATTCAGATGCTCTTTAGGGATGCCTCTACTTGCATTATCATTAATGGTTGCCAGTCCCAAGATTTTTTTTTTTGGTCCATTGGCCAAGGATTTCCCTCAGTTTTTTCTTTGTATAATCTTGTAGTCGAAGGTTTTGAATACTTTCTAGTTAATTCTATATCTACATACAATGTCAAAGGTATTTACCTGCCTGAGTCACATGCCCATCTTGTCAATGGGCATTTTTCTAGATGAATCTTTTCTCATGCTTATTGAAGATAATGATAATGTTAAAGGAACTCTTTAGTGGTTGGATGCCTTTTATGTTTCTTCTATGTTGACTAATAAATGGCCTAAAACCCAATTTTATAAACAATCATTTCTCTCAACTCCACCATGGCCTTTGCAATTTGGGTAGAAATGGATCTAGCATGGGGAAATATTTTTCTTCTTAGGCATTACAATTTTCTTTTAAACCTCCCCAATGGACCTTTTAAATAATCTAAGCCTATAGAAAAAGTTAGGATTCTTTGTGTCGGGCCCTTTCCAAGCTTTCATATATTAAGCTATGATCAGCTCCTTAGAGATTTTCTCTAGGATTTTGGGGTCATCATGGCTTTCACAAAGTTACTTGGTAATTTAATTTCCTTCCCAAGGAATCAAGAGTCTTGGCCTCTTGTCTACCCAAAAATGAGGACTAGCTTTATGTGCCAAGTGGGTCATGCCTTAACTGGTGATAAGGTTTGGAAAATCCTTCTTCACCATTATATTTATATAGGATTTTAACCAAATAGGCCTACCTAGAAGGGGATTAGCTTTCAAATCCTTCTTGTTATGAAAGAGAAAATTCAAAACCAAGGTAATTTTTTCATTAGAAGTATTTGGAGATCCTAGGAGGCCAAAAGGACTTAGCTTCATTGGGCTAGTGATGGCTTTTGTGATGAGCTCTCCAAGAATCAAAAAAATCTCTCGTGGTCACCTATCTTTTATGTTGAAGGATTCCCTCTTGCCAAAATTCAAGGGTTCAGTACTCTTCATTTTCACAAACAATGCATTCATACTCACAAAGATTTATTCTCAAGATCTACCACGAGTCTTCGATCAAGGGAGAACTCACAAGTCTAATTTTGTTTGTCTTGTCTAGATTAATAGACTTTTGATTAACTATTCTCTACCTCACCATAACATTTAATTTACAAGTTGAGCATTGCTTCTCTTAGTCCATGGTGGAAGGACTGGAAATGGTTTCCTTGTACTCCTCTTTCCAATTACAAGCCCAAATGGGTTAGCACTAGTTGGTTCCTCATTTACCTATGGCCACTACTCTCATCCAATATTGTTATTTGTAATCTTCCCAAAAGGCATCACATCATTAGTTCTTGTTGTGTGGTTAGCTACCATGGAATCTAAAATTGCTCATTTTTCTTAGTGTGTGCTCTAGTAGAGCTTTCTCTTGGGTTCAAGGCTCACACATTTGAGGGTTCCTGATCCCAAATTCTCTTTTTGTGGTAAGCCATTTTTAAAAGAGAGCTGAACATTTCTAGAGTTGGATTTGTAACTTTTTCAAGCCTTTGAAACCAATGTTTATTTTCTTGGCATGTGGCTTTGCTAGGAAATTCTCCAAATTTCCCTAGAAGTTCTCCTGGATTTTGCATATTTTTAGGATGAAGATTTCTTTTTACATTGTGGAAAGATATAAATGTAGTTCTTTTTGCTCACATCTATCTAGATATCGATATTTCAATGTACACTAAAGCATGTATTTGTAATAATGTTTTTATGAAAATATAAGTAAAAGAAAATAAGTTGGCTCTAGAGGTGGCCAAACTTTGGAAATGTCCCATGTATGCTTTCTCTAGAGTATTTCCAACATCTACTTCTTGTGACCACACTCCACCTTGTGGACTTTCTTGTGGTCACAACTCCTCTATCCATCATTCTTAGAACCTAAGGTTTGAGGCCCCTTATTTCTCATCTAATAGAGGTCAGACTGGGTGATAATGAAACTCCACCTCTCCTCCTCGGTGTGGATCTAGTTGGTCTTTTTTTGGTCCCACTACTTCTACCTCTAGGTGGCCTTCTACCACCAATAATAAATGGTTTCCTCATCTAGTACTAACCATTTTGCCTCCCATGAGGGAGGAAGACAAAAAATAAAAAGATGATTATGGTTTTTCTATCCAAAACCATCAATGAAACTTGATTGATGTACAATGTTCTAATATTCATAAAGATCCATCTCCCTTGGTTAACACTTCTCTTGCATCTTGAGGATGTTTATAGTATTTTTTTAATAACTAGTTAGTTGTTCTCGAGCATATTAATTGCATTTTCATTTTAGTAATTAGTTTATATTTAATTTCAGTAGATTATATCAATTAATAGTTATTGTTAAACTTGTTCGAATAGAAAAGCAATGTACATTTTAATTTCAGTTTTAAAAACTTTTTTTTTTGAATTCTATGTCATGTAAATATGGAATATAAATTAGTTAGTCTAATGATGAAATTATTTAGTAGAAAATCCTGTTGTTACATATCGTATCAGAGCGTTGGGTTCAACACTAAACCTAGGGCACATCACCTTCCTAAAATTTACTAAAAATTGAAAATATATATATATATATATATATATATATATATATATATATATATATATATATATATATATATATATATATATATATATATATATATATATATATATAGGATGCTTGTACGTAGAACACCTTGCAAGAAAACATGTCATCCTATTTTTCCTTACCTCATCAAGAATATGACTAAGTATAATTATTCTTGTTGTTCTAAGCCTTAAGATGATGAAACACTTTGTCAATCCATTCAACATATGAGGACGGAAAGAATTCGATGGACCCCTACCAAAAAGGAAGCATATAGGAATAAACTAATTTTGGAGTTGAACGCTCAACAGAACAATCCCCTCCTCCATTTTCATAGATCACAGATGGTACGAGACATGTACCAAGTAGAACTAGAAGCTGTAAAACAAAAACAAAAACAAAAATTTTATGGATGTAAAACTACCTCAATAGAGGAATTTTGTAAATAAATATTGCTTTGTTGAGCAATGGAAATGAAAATTTTTCTTTGTTGAGCAATTAATCTAGCCTTGTAAATAAAGATTGCTTTATTGAGCAATGGAAATGAAATATTGCTTTGTTGAGCAATGGATATAATCTTGTAAATCAAATTTTTCTTAGTTGAGCAATGAAAATAAATCTTGTTATTGGCAAAGAATGGGAAATTTTGAACAATAGGAGTGAAAATTTTCTTTTGAGCAATGAAAAAATAAAACTATAAATTTAACTGTGTAAACTAGTAGGTGAAAGACCTGAAACACAACATGAGTAACAATGAGAATGCAGAAAATTGAGAGATAGATTGTGAGAATCATCAATCTTCTAACGAATTACTACTTCAAATTATAAAATAAACACAACTAAAACTAGAACCTATGGAGAGAATAATGAGCAAGATGGCAGCCTAGATGGGGCAACATCGTGAGGAAATGCAAGACACACCCAGAGCTGAGACAGAAGTCTCAAGCCATAATAAAAACTCCTCCCTAAAACAAGATGATAAACAAAAGAAAAAGGAGATCATGGCTGACTTGGTAGCATATATTAAGAAAATTAAACCCCCTAAGTTCTCTGGTACTAAGTCAGGAGAAGAATTTGAGGCATGGCTGACAGAGATGGAACAATACTTCAAGATCTAAAACTTTTTAGAAACCTCAAAGGTAGTTTGGGGTATATATCAATTCATTGGAGAAGCAACAACATGGTGGAGAAATACCAAGGTGGAACTAAATATTAGATCCATTGACATTACATGGGAAAAATTTAAAGAGATATTTAGAACACGATGGCTGCCTCAAACTTTCTTTGACCAAAAACTAATGGAATTTTAGAATTTGAAACAAGGGGATTTGTTAGTTCATAGATAGTGGGAGAAATTTACCAGGCTACTTAAATATGTACCACCTTATCAACAAGATACCAACCTAAAGATAAGAAAGTTTATTATGGGACTGAATAATAGGATAGAGGGAGCCGTAGATGTCCTTGCATCGTAAACCATGGAAGAAGCCTTGGAAAAAGTTGTTCGACAAGAACATAAGATTAAAAAGGATGATTCTATTTGGGAGAGTAAGGGAAAGACCAATTGGAATTCTAAAGTTGTTGAATCTAGACCACCAAGGAAATAATTTAGGGACTTTAAGAACAATAAATCTAAAAACAAAAGCAGTGGAAACAAACACATTCAAGGAAATTTTCATGTGGGAAAAAGTGATAGGAATAATGAAGGAAGAGGACCATTGGGGGGTTGTTATATTTTCAAAGGGAACTACTATAGGAGATAGTGCCCTAATCTTAATCAGCCACAACACTTACCTTTTCCACAAAAACAATAGGTTTTTCAACAAATAATTCATGTAGCCTAGGATAACAGACAGGCAGAGCAACAGATAGGTCCCTTCGAGACACAAGGTAAGATTTATGGAAACCTTGTAACTATACTCATTGATATCAGAGCAACTAAATGTTTTATTTCACCTACACTAGTAAGTAGATTTCCAAAAAGAACTAGTTTTATGGCAAACCCATAGATGGTCAAATATGCAAACTAGTTAAGGGCCAAGGTAGAGCAATGCCTATTTGAAACTTAGGTTGATTTTCCAAACTTCTCTATAGAACTGACTTAGTGAACATAAGGCTAAGGTAGATTGCCTAGCCAAAATCGTCAATTATGTGGATGATAGAGGTAGACCCACAAGTATTTTAGGAATCAAACATGAAATTAGAGCCCAACATATTTCAGCAATGCAACTTAAGAGATATGGAAGCAAAGGCTGTGAAATATTCGCAATAAAGGTTGAAGATACAAGAGAAACCACTTATGGGGATGGTTATATCTATGAAGATGGAGAAATTAAGAAAAAACTAAAAGAATCATTTGAAGAAAAATATCCCTATTTGAAGAACTATCAAGATGTATTTCCTGAGGAACCCCCTGGTTTACCCCCTTCCCAGAAATTTGATTTTACTATAGACTTAATACCAAGAGCAAAACCTATATCTAGAGCCTCATATAGGATGACCACCATAGAGCTAATAGAATTGTAGACTCAATTATAGAATATGTTGGATAAGAAGATGATTTGACCTATCATCTCACCATGGGGAGCTCTTGTGTTATTTGTAAGAAAGAAGGATGGAACCATGAGACTGTGCATAGACTATACAATGCTTAATAAAGTCACTATCAAAAATCGATACCCATTACCCATGATAGATGATCTCTTCAATCAAATGAAGGGTGCGACTATGTTTTCAAAAATTGACTTAAGATTAGGTTACCATCAACTATGAATTAAGGAAGAAGACATACAAAAAACTTCTTTCAAAACTAGGTCTGGACATTATGAGTTCACAGTGCTACCATTTGGGTTAACTAACGCCTCTGCAGCCTTCATGAACCTAATGAACAATATATTTCACAATTGATTCGACAAATTTGTGCTGGTATTTATAGATGATATTCTTATATACTCTAAAAATGAAGAAAACATCAGAGACATTTAGAGATAGTATTACAGAGACTTGGAGAACATAAGTTATATGAGAAATTATCAAAGTGTACTTTTTACAAGAAAGAAATACAATACCTAGGGCATATAATTTCAGCACAAGGCATAGCAGTAGATCCATCTAAGATTAAAGTAATTAAGGAATAACCTATACCTAGAAACATATCTAAAGTCAGGAGTTTCATGGGGTTAGCTGGATTTTACAGGAAATTTTTCAAGAACTTATCAAGAATAGCTTATCCCATCACATCACTTCAGAGAAAGGGGAAGAAATTTGTTTGGATAGAAAAATGTCAATCAACTTTTGAATTTCTATAAGAAAAATTGACTACTGCACCTATTTTAAGGGTACCTGATCCATAGAAACCATTTGTGGTAATCATTGATGCTTTAGGTGAAGGATTAGGGGGTGTGTTAATGCAAGAGGAACAAGTCATTGTCTATGAGTCTAGGAAGTTGAAAAATTACAAGAAAAATTATGTACCACATGATCTAGAATTAGTAGCCATAGTCCATGCTTTGCAAATGTGGAGACATTATCTAATTGGGAAACCTTTTGAGCTTCAATCCGATCACCAAAGCTTAAAATATATTTTCACTCAACAAAATTTGAATGCAATATAGAGGAGATGGTTAGAATTTTTGGTAGATTATGAGTTTGACATAAGTTACATCAAGGGGAAAGAGAATAAGGTGTCTGATGCATTAAGTTGAAGAAGACATATTTCAAAAATGACTAAGGTAAAATTTCAGTTGAGGGATCAAATCTTACAACATTTAGAGCATGACAAATTTTATGAAGAAATCAACATGGCACTTATTATAGATCTACAAGACCCCAAATATTTAGATTTTAATTTAGAATATGATGAATTGTTGAGATATCACCACATAATTTATGTACCCAATCGTACTGAGCTGTGAAGATTAGTTTTAGGAGAGTATCATTTAGCCCCATATTCAGGACATCTAGGGGTAACAAAAAATGTTATCTGACATAAAACCCTTATACTTTTGGAAGGGAATGAAAAGAGAGATAATTGAATATGTAGCAAGTTGTTTAGAATGTCAGAGAGTGAAAGCAAAACATAGATACCTAGCAGGATTGTTGAATCCAAATGAGGTACCTGAATGGAAGTGGCAAGTAATATCCATGGAATTTTTACAAGGTTACTAATAAATGGCCTAAAACCCAATTTTATAAACAATCCTTTCTCTCAACTCCACCATGGCCTTTGCAATTTGGGTAGAAATGGATCTAGCACGGGGAAATATTTTGCTTCTTACGCATTACAATTTTCTTTTTAACCTCCCCAATGGACCTTTTAAATAATCTAAGCCTATAGAAAAAGTTAGGATTCTTTGTGTCAGGCCCTTTCCAAGCTTTCATATATTAAGTTATGATCAACTCCTTAGAGATTTTCTCTAGGATTTTGGGGTCATCATGGCTTTCACAAAGTTACTTGGGAATTTCATTGCCTTCCCAAGGAATCAAGAGTCTTGGCCTCTTGTCTACCCAAAAAGGAGGACTAGCTTTATGTACCAAGTGGGTCATGCCTTAACTGGCAATCAGGCTTGGATAATCCTTCTTCACCATTATATTTATATAGGATTTTCACCAAATAGGCCTACCTAGAAGGGGATTAGCTTTCAAATCCTTCTTGTTATGAAAGAGACAATTCAAAACCAAGGTACTTTTTCATTAGAAGTATTTGGAGATCCTAGGAGGCGAACAAGACTTGGCTTCATTGGGTTGGTGATGGCTTTTGTGATGAGCTTTCTATGAATCAAAAAAATCTCTCATGGTCACCTATCTTTTATGTTGAAGGATTCCCTCTTGCCAAAATTCAAGGGGTCAGTACTCTTCATTCTTGCAAACAAGGTATTCATACTCACAAATATTTATTCTCAAGATCTACCATGAGTCTTCGATCAAGGGAGAAATCACAAGTCTAATTTTGTTTGTCTTGTTTAGATTAATAGAATTTTAACTAACTGGTCTCTACCTCACCATAACATTTAATTCACAAGTTGAGCATTGCTTCTCTTAAACCATATTGGAAGGACTAGAAATGGTTTCCTTGTACTCCTCTTTCCAATTACAAGGCCAAATGGGTTAGCACTGGTTGGTTCCTCATTTACCTATGGCCACTACTCTCATCCAACATTTTCATTTGTAATCTTCCCAAAAGGAATCACATCATTAGTTCTTTGTTGTGTGGTTAGCTACCATGGAACCTAAAATTGCTCATTTTTCTTAGTGTGTGCTCTAGTAGGGCTTTCTCTTGGGTTTGTGGCTCACACATTTGAGGATTCCTGATCCCAAATTCTCTTTTTGTGGTAAGCCTATGACCTTCACATACATTTTTTGGTTTTTAAAAGAGAGCTGAACATTTCTAGAGTTGGATTTGTAACTTTTTCAAGCCTTTGAAACCAACGTTTATTTTCTTGGCATGTGGCTTTGCTAGGAGATTCTCCAAGTTTCCCTAGAAGTTCTCTTGGATTTTGCATGTTTTTAGGATGGAGATTCCTTTTTACATTGTGGAAAGATATAAATGTAGTTCTTTTCACTCATCTAGATATCGATATTTCAATTTACGCTAAAGCATGCATTTGTAATAATGCTTTTATGAAAATATAAGTGCAAGAAAATATGTTGGCTCTAGAGGTGGCCAAACTTTTGAAATGTCCCATGTATGCTTTCTCTAGAGTATTTCTAGCATCTACTTCTTGAGACCACACTCCAGCTTGTGGACTTTCTTGTGGTCACAACTCCTCTATCCATCATTCTTAGACCCTAAGGTTTGAGGCGCCTTATTTCTCTTCTAATAGAGGTCAAAATGGGTGACAATGAAACTCCACTCTCCTCCTCGGTGTGGATCTAGTTGGTCTTGTTTTGTTCCCACTACTTCTACCTCTAGGTGGCCTTCTACCAACAATGATAAATGGTTTCCTCATCTGGTACTGACCATTTTGCCTCCAATGAGGGAGGAAGATGAAAAATAAAAAGATGATTACGATTTTCCTATCCAAAACCATCCACGAAACTCGATTGATGTACAATGTTCTAATATTCATAAAGATCCACCTCCCTTGGTTAACACTTCTCTTGCATCCTGAGGATATTTATACTATTTTTCTAATAAATAGATAGTTGTATTTTCTGGCCTTCTAGCCATGTGGACATTTGTGGGGTGGGTTTGTAACCCACAACCTTTTTTTGTGAACACATACTCTTATATTATAATTTAATAAAAAATAAACTATTTGTTTTACAAAAGTAATATATTTGTATGTGAATGTAGTTTATATTTTGATTAGGTTTCTCATTTCTTATTTTGAATTGCATTTGAGACACATTACCTATTTAAGATAGTTCTTTGAGTTGTAGCTATGATATTTTTGTTTTTAAATTTTAAATCTTTCATTTATTTGACTATTTAATTAGTTATTCTTGGTGCATTTGAAGATAGTTGGTCACATATTTTAAATCAATTAAACATCAAAGATTGTATAGGAATTGATTAAGTACATTTAAACTTCAATTTATAAAACAAATAAAAGGAGTCTATCATATAAATTATTCAAAGCATATCATATTTGGTCCATACATGCTTACTTGCTTACCTTGAATACGTTGGGTCAATCAAATCTCATAATAGTACTTTCCAACTGTAGATGGAAACATCTAAATACTAAATGGGAAGAAACAAAGTTATGCAAGGTGATAATATAGGCTTCATGACCAAGTTAGAGTTTTTCTTTGCCAACAAGAACTAGAAACTCTTCTACTTTGTAGGCTCTTATTAGACCAAGAATCATATTCTTAGAGATCTTTGGAAGATAATTGAAAATAGAGTGACCACAAAATTTAATCAAACTCTTTCTATTAAAATATTTCAAAAGATTAACAGTAAGTATTTTTTATATTTGACTTTTAAAATATTTTAAAAGCTTAACAATAAGTATTTTTTATATTTGACTTACTTTTCTTTTAGGTGATGGATCTCTTAAAGATTAATGACTGAGTTATTATGTAACTTAAAATAAATTCTTACTCCAAATATAAAACCCTTCATATTTTCTCACCTTCCTTGTATTATGAAACTAGAGAGATACACCTCTTACAAAAACTATTCACTAGTGTAGGCTCTAAAAGAATGTAAGAAAGGCACTATTAAATGCAAAAATTATAAATAATTCATTACAGCTCTACATAGATAAATTTATCATCTAAATGAAATATCAAATAGATTAAGAATATGAATAATGTCTTGATCAATGGGCAACTAAGTCAAACCATAAAATAGGGAAAAAATATGACTATAATTCAAGTGAAAATAGAAAACTATAAATGTATATGAGATCATGTCAATTTAGCTATAATTCCAATCAAACTATACTTTGAAAGTTTTCACAGGACTAATCATTTTGTGAAATCTTGAAGTGTGAAATAAACTAATTAGAAAAGGCTAGTAAATATAGATTTAAATATTTTTTATAACCTATAAATATTAGATTTTTGTAGAGACATTTACATCATAGAAACGATTTAAAATTTTTTTAAAAAAATTTACAAGTAATTTCTTGAAATTCTTTAAAAAACTAACAATCATTACTAAGACTTTTAAACTTAAATATGTTATCTTGTATAGTACTAAGATTACAAAACACAATCAAATGTAAGCTAGTAGATCTATGTGTACCTTAAAGAGACCAAACTTAATTATATAGAAAGAGCATACATTTATTATAGATATGTGCACCTTTATTTAAAACATTATTGACAATTATTCACATTCGAATATGTGTGTGTGTGTGTGTGTGTGTGTGCATATATATATGTGTGTATGTGTGTATATATGTATGTATATATGTGTGTATATATATGTATCTATCTATATTTATAGTATGTATATATATACATATATATGTATGTATGTATACATACATACATATACATATGTATATGTACATATGTATTTATGTATGTATATACATAAATAAATACATAAATACATATACATATGTATATGCATGTATGTATGTATGTACATACATATATACATACATACATATATGGTGCATCATTCCCAAACTTAAAAAAACTTCCTTTATAATGTTCTAATGTTTTAAACTTATTTTTGTCACCAAACATGTGATGTGACCAACCACTATCAATTATCCATCAATCCTTTACTCAAATATGAAATAAATGCAGCTTTCTCATCTTCATCAAAATCATCTTTCATAGCAACATAAACTTCTTCATCATGATCATCAAACTCAATATCACTTTCTTCTTCAAAAATGTAATGATATTTCTTACATTTACCTTGTAGTACTTGTATCTTCTAGCATCTCTATCATCTCTTTTTCCTCTATACTTGATGTCTTTCATTTCATCCTTATCTTCCCTATCAGGAATCTTGCAACAATAATACCAACTTTGTTACATGTAAAATATATTATAGTAAGTTTACCTTTAATTCTTGCTTTACCTCATAGTAGCTTTCTAGCCATTAATGCTTCAATATCATCAAGCTCATCATCAAATGTCTCACTGTCACTGTTCACATATTTTCCTTTATTGTTCTTGGACTTATGAAGAACCAGTTGTAATTTGAAAGCATATTCAATAGTAGGATGAGAGAAAGTTATCAAATTTTGAAATTTTTAAAGCACTAAGTCTACCAACTATACTCTCCAAGGTTAAATCATCACCAGGAGTACGTCTTAGTTCTTGTATTGCATAAACTCAAATATCATAAATAGGAAAAAAGGTTCTTAGTACCTTGCTAATCATACTCTCATCACTGGGCTACATTCTCTCCTTCTTTCTTCTTCATATATTGGGATATATATTCTAGAAGGAGAGAATGTAGCCCAATATGATATCTCAGTATGTTGCTAATCATAGTCTCATCACTGAAGAGAATGCAACCCAATATGAAGATGAAAGGAGAGAATGCAACCCAATATGATATGAAGATGAAAAAGGGTTCTAAGTACCTTGCTAATCATAGCTTAATCAATACATTTCTAGAATTGGAGACTTGACTCTATACTATTTGGAACATTAATACATAACTATACCAACACCTATAACAACCCAATATATAAAAGAGAAATGAGAGAACAATCATGAAATGTTAGAGATTTCATTTTCCCTAAGCTAGATTGTATCATGCTAGGAAGTTTTCTTTATTGAACTTGGGTACCTCCTTTCTGTACATCTTTATCTTTAGCTTTAAGTCCACTAAAAAATTTCCTTACAAGCACCATAAGCTATGATACCAATTATTAGAATGATTTTCGAATAGATGAGAGAGGGGAGGGGGGGCGGGGTGGGGTTGAATTAATTATCCTCAAGTCCAGATGTACCAATTCAATTTCTAACAACTTTAAACAACCTAGATCACTCAGTCTATATAGAAGATTAACTATAACATTAACATGAAGTTCATTTTCCTAATATTAAAAAAATTGAAAAATGTAAAGTAACAATCAATAATACATATCAAACAACATTCACACAAGTATGATACCAATATTTGACATGGAAACCCAATCTAGGAAAAACCACCAGTAACATGCACCAAATTTTTCACTCTTCTAAAGTGATACTGGTTAAGAGCCAACTGTATTGAAGGTTACAATACACATTATTAGGTGTGACCATGTTAAAGGATTTAATCACCCTATTAGGAGTGGCCTTGTTAGAAGTATTAAAAATATCCCGTTAGAATGTCACCTTGACTAAATGATTTATAAATGACTATTAGGTCAATCTTGATTAAAGGATTTTAACTAATAGAACAGTTAGAAAGTAACATCCAATTGATATGATAAAATACAACTCACTTTGAAAATACATATCACAATATAGCTCATCTATTAATTCATTGATTGGCCTACATTTATAACTCCATCATTATTCTTTTCGGAAAACCCTTCAAGAAATCATACTTTTACTATGCTCTTCTCTTCTCAACCTTCTACTCAAGTTCTCCAATCAACTTAATCAACAACTAATAACCTCTTTAGGTTAATCCTTATACCTCCTTAAATAGGCATCTTCGATCTTTTTTCTCTTAAACATCATTGTTAATCTTAGGGTTAGGTATGATTCATTGAATCCTTTCATCATTTTGTTATCCTTCTCTTTTTGAGAAAATTCTCAAAACTTCTCCTTGAATCCATTCCTAGGAATGCAAAAAAATAGTTTATCATGCATTAAATGCTCTAGGTCATCAATAATTATCCTTTACATGTTGTAACCAATCCAAAAACTTAACTATGTTGGTTGGAAATCTCAATTCCTTCACAATTTGTGAAATATTGGCATTTGGTCAATACAGTGTTCCTCTTCTCAATCATTATTGTATAACTCACTCATAACTAAACTATCACTAAAATTATATTGTCTTTTATCTGTCTTTATCGATGCCTGATCAACACTATAATTTACTTGGCTTCAATTTTCACTCAATCAACAATAGCATAACTTGACTTCTTCTATAAGTTCCTTTATGTTTTTATTTGTTACCTAGTTTTAGCCTATGCATCCAGTCTTCCATTGATCATCTCTTTTAGAATTCAACTCAATTGAATTTTCCACTTAGTGCTATAAGGAAAAAACATTATCTTATCAATGTGCCAACTCATCAACTCAACCTTTCCACTAGGTCTTCTAGTTATCTCTTCTTTTCAAATGCTCATCATCAATCAAATGATATGTGATTCTACTAAGGTAGAAACCATCTCACCAGTAAGGTTTGGGATCAATGAAAATATAACAATTTTTCTAATTGTAGTTTGCAACACATCCTTTTTATCCTCTATAGAAACCTCTATTTCTCTTGGCCTCTCCCTTAAGATCTTACTTATTTGATCCGCTCAAATTCTTGCTTTTTAAAATTATGGTAGGGGGATGATCTAGAATCTATCCAACTTGACATGTATAGAGAATGCTGATACATCATACCCTTAAACCTATAGATAAAGGTAAATCCACATATAATCTTGAATTGGGGTGAAACAAGTCCATCCAAAGAGAAAAAAGATATGATGCCTTCTTTCAACCTAGTGCATATAAAAAAATTCTTTATCCCTGAATGCCATAATAGTTTCTTGGATATTCCTTCATCTTCTTCTAGTCTACCTATCTATTTCAAGATTACTGTTAATGAAAAAAATGCCTGCTTTAATCCCCACATAGTCTCCTTTAATAAAATAGCTTTACACATTAATTATCTCCTATTTTAGAACCTTGGAAATCATGATACATGCCACCAATCAGCCCATAATTTTAATTTTATATCTAGAGGATAAAATATAATTAAAATGCTTCTCTTCCAAACTGAGATTTACTTTACTATGATACATATAATCATTCTTTTTAAAGATAAAATTCCACCTTTTTAGTTTAATGCTCCCACAAAAGGCCATTTGACTATTTTAAGAGGTATGGAATGTAACTGGTGCAGGAGCACCTAGGTAGGCTAAGGGTAGACCTAGGGATTCTTTGGTTTTTTTTTGTCTTGTAGTGATACTAGACACATCACTAGATCAATAAGAGGACCAACTTTTTCCTACGACGTGGATAGATAGGTTGGAAGAGCCCTAAAATGGTGAAGTTGCCATAGTTACTTAAAAGTTGCTCATTTGGCCTAATAGAGAATTTTTGGGTTTTAAGGGATAAATAGGGAAATTAGGTGTTTGGAGGACCTTATTAGGTTTTCTCTATCTATCTAAGGCCTTTTTCATGGGTTGGTAGAAAATAGAGCAATTTTAAGAAGCAAATATGTAAAATTGCAAAAATTGCTCAATTCTTGCAAAAGTTGTCATTAACAACTTTGTGCAATTTTCTTGCAAATTGAGAAAATTATTTGTGAGAGATCTTCAATCAATTAAGTTAGTTTGGATCATTCATGAAAAGTCTATATAAGACCAAATCCAACTTGTTCCAAGGGTTGGAGAAAGTGGAATTTACACTATACAGACTATGCTACAACATTTTAATACATCAGTTTCTTGTTTTGTGTGTTCTTTGTTCTGTACGAATTAGATGTAGTATTTTTTGTGTGGAAAGTGTTAGTGTTAGTTGTTTCAATGTTCTATAAGTACTTAGTTGCACATTTCATAGAGGTTTGTGTGTTTAGTTTAATTGTTATTGATTTTACTAGCATGTTGGTTTGAACAGAGTTGTATGTGAAAAATGGAGTCTTAGGGCCACTTCCCACCATTGGATTTGTATGGTTCTTTGGGATGTGGAAATAGAATCCATGTACTTCATGTTCAATAATCCTTGTCCATGGAATGCACAAAATTTGGGTATAAAGTTATGCCCTAGGCAAGTGAAACCAACTTGGTTAGGGATCATAGTTCTAGAAAAGGAGCTTTGGAGTGGATTGAAAGGTTTGATTCTTCAATCCAAGCACATGGTGAGTAGGTGAGTGAGGATAAGGTGTGGGATAACCCCTATCCTAAGGAGAATTTTTGGTGAGGTTGGAAAACAAGTCTTTTTAGAAAACAACATTCACACCCTTGAAACCCTTAATAATAGGCTAAAATTGCACCTGGGTTGTATGGATAAGTTGGAAACTCAAGACCTTCAAATTATTCAAGGTCACTAAGAAGGGTATTGGGAATGAGTTGTTTGGGTACTTTTCAAGGGTGTTTTCTAGATATTTAGCTTTTTATGCTTTTGGAGGGCTAATCCTTGTAGCCTTTTTCCAAGAATTTGAGTGTAATTTGACTTGTGGGTTGTAACTAGGGTTTTAGTATGGTTTTTTAATGTGGAAGCTTGAAATGAGTCCAAAACCATATCAAGATGGTTATCCATCCATTTGGAGGTAAAAAAAAGCATTTGGGGTTATTGTTGTGAATGAGAAATAGAAGCAAGTGTCCTACCTTATTGGTTTGTGCCAACTGAATGATTAGGAACTATTGAATAGATTCCTAGGGAGCATAGGGAATTAGAAACCCTATCTAGGGAAAGTACTTGGCCTAAGTAGACCCCGAGATAGCTCAAGGAATGAGAATTTTTGGGTGTCACATCAAAGTGGTATGAGGGAAGGTTAAAGATTTGGGACTAGGTGGTGGATGTTTGCAACTATTGGAGAGTCAATAGGTGAAACAAATATGGTGAGTAATGAAAAACTAGCCAAAGAAGTTTATGAGAAAATAGAGAAGAACATATTTCTTGAAGAATCCCTAGTAGAGGTGAAGGTGAAACTAGATGCATTTGCTGATGCAGCCAGGATGAAGGAAGGTTTGATTCTTCAATCCACAAATGTGGTGAGTGAGTAGGTGTGAGATAATCCCATCTTGAGGAGAAGTCCTAGTGAGGTTTCAAAACAAGTCTTTTTAGCAAAAAACACTCAAACCCTTGGAATTGTTAATAATAGGCTAAAATTATGCCTAGGTTGTATGGATAAGTTGGAAACTCAAGACCTTCAAAATTTTCAAGGTCACTGAAAAGAGTTTTGGGAATGGTAATTTGATAGAGAAGTTGTATATGATGGTAGATCAAATGCCATACCTTTTAATAAGGGAGGACAGACCTTCAAAATCTAGTCTTTATTGGAAAGGGAGGAATCTCAACTGAAAGTGCCTAGTGTGTTATTTTGTAGTGGAAAAGAATTTTTCAACGATCTTAGAGATGAGGAATGTCAAAGTTATGCAGTAGTGATAAAGTCTAAAGAAAATAAAAGTGCAACCAAGGAGCCCTTACCGATTGAAGTCCAAACTATTCTTGAAAGATACAAGGACATAGTGAGTGATGGAAATCCAACTACCCTACCTCCTAGGAGGGTTATAAGTCATCAATTTGAATTTGTTATGGGTGCTTCCTTACCTTATAAAGCAACATACAAGCTCACTCTAGATCAGAACTTAGAAGTGGCAAGACAAGTCCAAGAATTGATGGATCAAGTTTGATACAAAAGAGCATAAGCCCATATATAGTCCCTATTGTGTCAACATCTATGAAAGGGGAAAAATGGAGATTATGTATGGAATCAAGAGCCATGTATAGGATTAAAATCAGGTATAGGTTTCCCATACCTAGGATTTAAGATCTTATGGATTTTCTTGGAGGAGCTAAATATTTCACTATGTTAGACTTGAAGATTGGTTATCACCAAATAATGATAAAGGAGGGAGATGAGTGGAAAAAATCATTTAAGACTACTGATGGTCTTTATGAATGGCTTGTAGTGCTATTTGGTCTTTCCAATGCTCCTAGCACATTCATGAGGCTCATGAATGAAGTGCTCAAGGATTTCATAGGTAGA
Organism: Cupressus sempervirens; assembly: GCA_028749045.1. Classification (NCBI taxonomy): domain Eukaryota; kingdom Viridiplantae; phylum Streptophyta; class Pinopsida; order Cupressales; family Cupressaceae; genus Cupressus; species Cupressus sempervirens. The sequence continues at coordinate 53,779,926 of CM053790.1, read as the reverse complement.
TTTGTAGTTGTATATCTAGATGATATACTTATCTTCAGCAAGACTAGAGAAGAGAATATCAAACATGTTGAGGCAGTTTTGAAAAGACTTCATGAAGAGAAGCTAGCCATCAACCTTGAGAAGTGTGATTTCTTCCAACAAGAACTTGTGTGCCTAGACTTTGTGGTGTCTCAAGGAACATTAAAGATGGACAAGGAGAAAGTTGTTGTTATACTAGATTGGCCAACACCTACCACATCTATTGAGCTAAGAAGTTTCTATGGATTGTCTCAATTCTATAGGAAATTCATTACAAATTTTAGTGGTATTTGTGCACCTTTTCTTGATACTATAAAGGGGGGAGTTAAGTCTAAGTTTAAGTGGACTTTAGAAGATAAAAATTTATTTGAAATGCTAAAGAAACAAGTATCTACTCAACCAATCCTACAATTCCCTAGTTTTGAAAAGTTGTTCACACTAGAATGTGATGCAAGTGGCTTAGTAGTAGGTGGGGATTTGAGTCAAGAAGGTAGGCCATTAGCCTTTTATAGTGAGAAAATTAATGAGGCAAAGAAGAAGTATTCATCCTATGAATTAGAGCTTTATTTTCTTCCCAAAGAGTTTTTTGTGTTTATAGTTGATCAAGCTCTTAGCTACATCAACACTCAAGAGAAGTTGAGCAACATACACTTGAAGTGGATGGAGTACTTGTAGGCCTTTACCTTCACAATCAAGGACAAGAAGAGGAAATTAAACAATTTGGAAGATACAATAAGTAGAAGGGTCATGAGAGTCCAAGAGATTCAACTCCAAAGAATTGGGATATAGAGAGTTTTTAGAATCTTTACAAAGAAGATGAGGAATTTTCTGAAGCCTATAAGGTATGCCATGATTTTGAGAATCATTTTCATAGATTTTTTTTAGAATATACTCTACAAAATGGATTGCTATTTAGTAGTAACTAGTAATATGTACCAAGGGGTTCCATGAGAGAGAACCTAATTCATGAGAAGCATAATGGTAGTCTAATTGGAAACTTTGGTGTTTGTAAAACCTTAGAATTGGTGCAAAGGTTCTATTATTAGCCAAAGCTAGCAAGGGATATAACTAAGTATGTGGAGCAGTGCATGGTGTGCATGAAAGAAAAAGGAGGAATGAGAAATGTAGGTCTATATCATTCTTTACCAATTCCAAATAGGCCATGGGATTGTGTAAGTATGGATTTTATTGTAGGTTTTCCCAAAACCAAGCAAGGGTATGATAACATTTATGTTTTTGTTGATAGTTTCAACAAAATGGGACATTTCATTCAATGTAGGACAACTAATGATGCAATTAATATTTCCCAACTATTTTCTAAGGAGAATGTAAGGATCATGGACTCCCATTAAGCATTGTGTAAGATAGGGATGTTAAGTTTATGATCCATTTTTGGAAAACCTTGTGGAGAAATCTTGGTACAAACATATCATTTGGTTCATCTTACCATCCTCAAACTCATGGTCAAACTAAAGTGGTTAATAAAACCTTAGGAAACCTTCTAAGGTGCCTAACTAAGGAGTATGGTTAGGCTTCAGATGTTATCATTTCACAAGCAGAGTATGCCTATACTGATAGCAGGAATAGGACCATTGGAAAGAGTCCTTTTGAGATAGTTAATGGAATGCATCCAAGGGGTGTATGTGAATTGAGGTATCTTGGAGAAATGAATAACATAAGTGGTCAAGTTGAATACTTTGTTCAAACCATGAAGGAGATTCAAGAGGAAGTCAAGAAGACCATCCAAGATAACACTCACAAATTAAAGGAAAAAGTGGATGAAAAGAGAAAAGATGTTCAATTTTTTGTTGGGGAATATGTAATGGTCCATTTGAATAAAGCAAGGCTTCAAAAAGGTGTGCTCACCAAGCTAAAAATGAAGAAGGTAGGGCCTTGAAAAATATTGGCAAAGTATGGAACAAATTCCTATAAGGTAGAATTACCAGCAAATTTAGGTATATCCCCTATTTTCAATGTTCAAGACTTGGTGGAATTAAAGGGTACATTACCTCAACCTAGTCTAGATGTTCAAGAAGACATTGAATCTGCTATAGCACCTAAGGTCAGCAAGTTGGAGGTAGAGAAGGTCTTATACTCCAGAGTGAAGAAGTATACAAGCCATAAGGTGTATATGGAGCATCCTATCCAATGGAAGTTCAAGCCAACTTTAGAGGCTACTTGGGTTGCTGAAACATAGTTCAAGAAGGTTGGCATTCCTCTGGACATATTTCCCCTAGGTATAACTAAGTTTTTTTTATGGGAGGATTATGGTGTAGGAGCACCTAGGTAGGCTATGGCTAGACCTAGAGCTTCTTTGGATTTTTTGGATTGTAGTGATGCTAGCCACACCACTAGATCAATAAGAGAACCAACTTTGTCCTAGGGTGTGGATAGATAAGTTGGAAGATCCCTAAAATGGTGAAGTTTCCATAGTTTCTTAAAAGTTGTGTTGGTGTAAATAAGTATTTTCTTATTACATTTTACTTAAGTTTACTTAGGTTGATGCATTATTTTATTATTATTCATTATTTTATTATTTCTTAGGTGAGACACTTAGAATTTTGCGTACTCTTATGAGTTGTCATATTGACAACACTAGAGTAAGCAACTCTAATTTAGCACATGGTGTCTACAAAATTATTTTCTATGCTACACCTTTGTAGGCTTATCCTCTCATCATAACACTTACTCTTGTGCTTAATGGAGGATAATCCACTTCTAGTGGACATGTGTTTGGTTGTAAGACTTATCATGTTGTTGATTCCTAGGCATTCTAGATGCATCTTAGAGGCCTTTATATACAGACACTTCTAGTGTACATATCATATCAATTCATATAAATTATAATAAATTGAATATCATATCATCATTCTAATCATACTCTTTTGGTCTATTGTTGTGCTTGTGCTTGAGTTCCTTGATCTTGGGTGATTTTTCCCTAAGGAAAATTCTTACATGGTATTAGAGCTATACTAAATTCTTACATGGTATCAAAGCTCAGGGAGATTCTCTTCACATTTCCATTTGAGACCATTCATGCTTCAACACCTTGACCTATATCTAGAGAATTCACAAAAATTGGGAGTGTCTAGAGCCAAAATTAACCTCACCATTGCATCCAGAACGTTGATTCGGTGAAAATCAGCTATAAATTCACCTATGCTAGGCCAAAGTCAAATTTGAGGCAAATTTTTTTTGCAAACTGGCACTCAAAGGTTTGATTTGCATCTTGGGTATGGTCATTTATTTGACCTAGACATTTTATTTTTAGATCTAAATTTATTTTTCTCTTCTTTTTCATGAGTATTTTTCTACAATTTTTGTGGAGATTCTCAAAATTTGTTTTCAACTAGTTGGCCCTATAGAGAATTTTTTTTGTACAAGCACCAAGAAGTGACACCTTGACCCTGCATACAGAATATTTCATTTGATCTAGAGAATTTTCCTTATTTAATCCAAATTCAGTGGGCACACAATCCATTTTTTGGCACACAAAGCAACTGGCCAACATAATCTAGACAATGTTCAAAATCTGGTAGCATTCAAATCACACTAGTGAACTACCATTTTTTGGCAACATTCAACACTGACATCCCTACTCATTGTTGGAGTTAACTCTGTGGGCTTTTTAAAAAAAAGTTTGTTGAGGTCCATCCCACAAGCAATGTGGGACTAAACTCCACATCTTTGGCACCGTTTGAAAATTTTTAGCGATTGCTACTTGTCTTCCTAGCCTTGACGTTGGAAACTCCATGCCCTCCCATTAATAAAAATGCAATAACTTTAGATGTTGCGTACGTAGACCACTTGGAGTCTACACAATGAGGATTGTTTACCAGAGGACATGTCTACACGAAGTGCTAGCTTAGACCACTCATCAACTACCACGTGGCAATCTGCCACCTCAGTGCAAGACTGACATCACCCACCACCTTCGTAGCTGATTTTACACACACATTTTTTTTCCATATGGCTTCGTATAAAATCCATATAGTATTGTACATTTGTATGTGCTGATGTCATCATTACATCATCATGACATCATCAAAGGGGCTGAGTACACTAACATCAGTAGTTCACTATCCTAAAGTTGATGGTAGTTTGACTATCATCTAGGGGAAAATTTGAACTGTTACGATGTCCATATGACTTTCAAATTTAACCTCATCTTTTGCTAATACAACCCCTCTCCAAATTGATTTTTGATTTTGTAGTCTAGCTTTGGGAGGCCATATCTCAGTCATCTGAGCTCCAAATTAGGTGCGATATTTTTTAATTTTGGTTAGAATTTCCTAAAATTTTCAATGGTGCAGTTCTTTCTAGTTTTGGTGCATGGATTTGTCAGAAATTGCATCTTTTGGTGACTATACCTATCCAATCTTGCATTTTGCAACTTCAAATGCTTCATACGGGCTCATCTGGACTCAAAAATAGGTTCCATTTTTTTTGAAAGTGTTTTATTTTTTGTCTACTTTCTAGATCTGTAATCAAATTATAGGGTTGTGTGGAAAAATGTGTCACTTTTAAAATTAGGTCCTTTTCTGCATTATAATGCTTTGATATATCTTCAAAATTTTTGTATATCTAAAATACATTGTAATGCTACAGTTTTGAACTCCATAAGGAGGTTGTTAAAGGGAAAAATTAGAAGCCCACTAAGGCCAAATTGGCAAGTGGCCATTGTACACACACTACATATAAAGTGCCAAAAGCATCTTTTTTTGGGGGGTTTCTTGATTGAGTGAAAAGGGGGGGTGTTCTTGGTATTGTGTTCCTTTTTTCCTACTATTTTTTTTTTCATTTTTGCATCATGGGAAATTTCAAGTTTCCAAAATTAACACCACATAACTATGCTACATGGTCTATTAAAATGTGGTGTCACTTAATGCATAATAGAGTTTCTCAATATGTATATGGAACCCTTCCTAAACCAATAGGTGATCAAGTATCTACAAGTGAAATCTTTGCTTGGGAAACAATGAATAGGAAAGCCCTAGCTGATATTTGTTTAGGGGTTGAAGACAAGATCATCTATCAGATCCACAAGTATCATACATCCAAGGAAGCTTGGGATACCCTCAAAAACCTATATGGTAAAGTGTTTGAGGAGGATGTTTACAAAATTAAAGATGAGCTTATCTCATTAGATCCTAAGACATTTGATTCTATACAAGATTTTATCATAAAGATGAATGAATTAAGAATGAAGCTTGATGATTGTGGGAGGCCTATTAAAGATGAGAGGTTAATCTATCTCATTCATAATGCGCTACCATCTGAGTACTCCACATTTGTTTCTTCTTATAACACCTCAAAGACTACATTAGGATCTGCCTATCTGAAAGTCTCTTTTGATTGCTACACTATAATATTGGATGAAGATGAAAAGAAGTTGCAATCAATGGGGATTCTCAAGTCATCCAAGTCTAAGGCATTGGTGGCCAATAATGAGGGTTCTCAAACTTCAAATAAAGGAAAGGGCAAGAAAAAGAAGTGGAAAAATAATGCACAAGAAGATGCAGATAAAATAACACCATCATCAAATCAACAAGGAAAGTCTTCCTCAAATTCAAATAAGAAGGGGGACAATAATAAGGAGAAGAAAAAGTGTGCCTATTGCAAGAAGTTGGGTCATGATGAGTTGACAAACATCATGAAGAAACATAATGATCCACTACCTAATGCTTATAAGGAGAAAGGATCTTCTTTAGATTCAAAGGGAAAAGGGCAAGCACTCATGGCAAATTCAAATTCTTCAATGGAATGGATTCTTGACTCTGGTGCCTCATATCATATGGGTTCTTCAAAAGGAGATTTTTCTTCATTGAAACAATTCAAGGTACCACACATCTTTGTAGAGAGGGATGTTGATGGGGACACAACCCAAGCACAGAATGGACACAACAGGAAAAGGGAAATTGTATTAACTGTGAAAATAAGCTAGTACATTCAGTACAGAGAAAATAGACTTCAAAACATGCCCTAAGGGCTTACAATAGCACAAAAATACTAACCGAACTTTCGGGAGGCATAACTTTTGAATCGTAGCTCCGACTGACGAACCATTTACATTTCTAGAAAGCTCTCGAAGTGCTCTATAGCCCTATGGACCAGCTTTGCTTGTCCCCCATTTTTAGCCCTATTTGAAGTCATTTAATGCCCCTAACTTGACTTTGAAGCATTCTTAGGTCTCCAAAAATTGAAAAACTACGATAACTTTCAAACCGTGGGGCCTTTTGACCTGATTCTTTTTCTGGAATGCTCTAAATTGAAATTACATTCATCTGGCCAATTTACACCTCCTAGTTCACCAAAATGATGGCTCAATTACATACTCCTATTTTTTTATATTTACACGTCTCCCAAGGTGTTCAAATACTCTATCCTAGAACACTGAAAGTGGAACTATGAGAGCTGGGACCTTTTTTTGACCCAAATGGGTATCCAAAAATGAAAACACATGAAACAGAAACTAAGTCTAAGTACATTTTTTTTTGGGTGACACAGGATTGCCTTTATACCTCTAGATGCTCCTACATCAGACACCTAGGGTAGATTGAAAAGTGACCCTGTCACTTTATGAATGGTAGAGGAAATCCCAAATGGGAAACCTTATCTGCTGAAATCCAAGTTGAGTCCTCTATCGTTCGTCCTTTCCACTTGACCAAATACTCTTAATACTACCTATTTGTAGTGCTCCTACCCACACAATGATCTAAAATGTCTTCTATCTCCTCCTTCTTAGAAGTAGGAATTGGACATAGCTCTAACATCAGTTCCTCATCTGCACCATCATCATGATACTCTGTTAAGTCTGCAATGTTGTAAATAGGAGAAATGTGAATACCATCTAGCAACTCCACCTCATATGCATTTCTTGAGTCATGTTTCTTTAGAATTTTGCACGGGCCAAATTTCTTCATTTTCAGCTTGTTGTAAGTACCGGCTGGAAATCTTTTTTTTTGTAAGTTCACCGTGACTAGATCCCCTACTTCGAATTCCTTATGTCTTCTCCTTTGATTAGCCCTAGCTTTATACTCTTGATTCATCTTGGTAATGTGTGCTTGAACCTCCTCATGTAGACACTTGATATGTTCAACAAATTCTTCAGCTTTAGCACTTGTCCTTTCCCCTTGCTCTATCTTCCTCAATTCTAGTGTAGTCCTTGGGCTACTTCCATATACAATATGGAATGGTGATCTACCCGTACTCCTATTTATAGAGTTATTGTAAGCAAACTCGGCTTGTGGTAGAATCAAGTCCCACCCCTTGGGCTTATCCCCAACTAAACATCTCAGCAAATTGCCCAAACTTTTGTTTACCACTTTTGTTTGGTCGTCAGTCTGTGGGTGACGTGTGGAATTGAATTTCAAGTCTGTTCTCAACTTTTTTCCGAAATGTTCTCTAGAAATACCCCACAAATTTAGTGTCTCTATCAAAAACTATACTCCTTGGAAGACCATGTAGTCTTACCACTTCTCTGAAAAACAAGTCTGCAATATGGACAACATCATGAGTTTTGTGGCATGGAATGAAATGTGCCATTTTGGAGAACCTATAAACCACCAAAAATATTGAATCATTACCCCTTGGTGTCCTCGGCAATCCAAGAACAAAAGCCATACTTATGTCCTCCCATGGCTTTGATGGAACATGCAATGGCTGATATAGTCGAGTATTGTGACTAAATCCCTTGGCAACTTGACAAACCTGGCAACTTTGTACAAACTTCTTCACATCTTGTGAAATCTGAGGCCAAAAATAATGTTATCTAAGAATGGAAATGGTCTTATTTTGACCAAAATGTCCTACCATCCCTCCACTATGTTTCTCTTTAATCAGATTTTCCCTCATGGAACTCCTTGGAATGCACAATTGGCTGCCCTTGAATAACATACCATCCTAAATCAGATAGTCTAACCATCTAGTTCTATCTACAACAACAGGCTCTTTACAAGCTTTCCACACTTTAGAAAAATTAGGATCTTCAGGGTACAGATTCATGAGTTCATCAAACCCAACTACTTCAACCTGCATTACTGTAAGCAACAATTGTCTCCTGCTTAGTGCATCTGCAACCCTGTTAGATTTTCCACTTCTATGTTTCAACACAAATGTATAGCTCTGCAAGAACTCTACCCACTTCATATGCCTCTGATTCAATTTACCTTGGCTATTTAGGTATTGTAATTCCTGGTGATTAGTATACAAAACAAATTCTTTTAGCAATAAATAATGCCTCCATTTCTTTAAGGCCTAAACTATTGCATAGAACTCTTGATCATAAACAGAATACTTCTTCTTTGCATCATTCAATTTTTCACTAAAATATGCAATAGGCTTACCTTCTTGGCTCAATACAGCCCCAATAGCACTGCCACTAGCATCACAATCCACTTGGACCACCTTTCTAAAATTTGGAAGTGCAAACATAGGTTGTTCTGTCACCTTCTTCTTCAGCAATTCAAAACTTCTCGCAACTCCTGCAGTCCATTTGAACTCTTTTCTATCCCCTCTTATTGTCTCAGTTAGGGGTGCACATATGCCACTAAAATGCTTGATAAACTTCTAGTAAAAACTAACTAGACCATGAAATGATCTTACCTCAGTAGCAGACCTTGGAGTAGGCCATTCCAAGATGGCTTTTACCTTCTCTGGATCCATTTTGAGACCTTTAGGTGATATAACAAACCCCAAATAGACTAACTCCCTTTTTGCAAAGATACACTTCTTCAAATTAATTAACAGTTTCTCTTCCCTTAACCTTTCAATGATACTATGAATATGCAATAAATGTTCTTCCAAATTCTTGCTGAAAATTAAAATATCATCCAAATAGACAATAACAAATTTTCCCAATAACTTCTTAAGTACCTCATTCATAAGCCGCATGAAGGTGCTTGGGGTGTTCGTCAATCCAAAGGGCATGACTAACCACTCATAAAGACCCTCCTTGGTCTTGATGGCCATTTTCCACTCATCTCCTTCTCGAATCCATATCTGGTGATAACCACTCTTGAGATCTATCTTTGTGAAGTACCGAGCTTCACTCAAGCAGTCCATAAGATCATCCATTCTTGGCAAAGGAAATCGATATTTGATGGTTATCCTATTTATAGCTCAAGAGTCTGTACACATCATCCACTCTCCATCCTTCTTTGGTGCCAATACTGTACATGCACTCAGGCTCTCATGAATCAAGCCCTTCCTCAATAGCTCCTGAACCTGTCTATTTAGCTCCTCTATTTCAGTAGGAGTCATCCTGTGAGCAACCTTGTTAGGAAAACTAGCTCCTGGAATTAGATCTATCTGATGACTTATTTGCCTTACTAGTGGCAATCCTTCTGGAACATTATCAGAGATAATATCTCCAAACTCACCTAGTAAATCTAAAACTTCAAGTGGTATTTCACTACTACCTTCTTTATCTTTCCTAGGAATCAAAGCATAGCACATATGCTGATGTTTCATTCCATCTAAAAACTTTCTTCCATCAACAAGACAAATCTTAGCACTGCTACATACCTTTTCACCTTCCTTTTTCATGGGCTTCAGTTTGTGGCAAACTCCATCCTTTGTTAGAGAGTATGTGTTTGCATGACCATCATGTACTGCATGTCTTTCAAACTACCATGGTCTACCCAACAATAGATGGAAAACATCCATTGGAATAACATCACAGAGAATTTCATCATGGTAACTCCAAATTTTGAATTTCACGAGACATTGTTCACTTACCAAGACTTTATGAGCATCTTTCACCCAAGCAATCCGATAGGGCCGGGGATGTTTCTCCCTCTTGAGCTTCACCTTAGAGACCATCTCCTCTGACACCAAGTTGTTAGTGCTACCACCATCAATGATCACATCACAACATTTTTCCTCATATTTGCACCTAGTACAAAACAAACTCCTCCTTTGTTTTGGTTCAATCTCACCATTTAGTAGGACCCTTTCATTTACCAAGTTCTCTCCTCTTTTTGCATCCTCTAAATGTGATGACTATGCATCCTCATCCACATGAGCAACCCTAGCTTGACCCTCAGCTCTCCTATCTGTCCTTCCTTGTTGTTGAGGGCATTCAAAGGCACAATGACCTTCTTCATTACAATGGAAATAGGTACCATGAAAGCTTCCTCTTCCTTGTCCATGTCCTCTACCTCTTCCTCTCTGATTTCCAAAGTCTTGATCATGGGAGCGGTTGAAACCCTCATTCCTCTGGTTCCTGTTAGTACCCACATCTTCATTTTTCTTTTGGGTTTCATTTCAACCTCTAGATGACTTACCACTTCCCCTTCCTCCTTTACCACACCCTCTTTGTCTCCTTTTAAACCTCTTATTTAGCTTCTCTTCAACTCATAGGGTAAAATGGTATGCCTCTTCAATGCTGGTCATTCTTACTAGACTTAATTCCTCCTGGATGTTAGGTCGCAACTCACTAATATAACAAGAAACCTTCTCCTTATTTGCTTCTACATGCCCTACTCTAATCAAAAGTCTATAAAACTCCTCTGTATATTCTTGGACTGATCTTCCTACTTGCTTTAGCCCATGCATCTTCTTAAACAAATCAAGCTCGTAGTCCACAGGAATGAACTGCTTCTTTAATTTGTCCACCATGCGATCCCACCTTGTGATCTTTTCCTTTCCTCTTCTATTTCTTTCTAATTGAACCTCTTGCCACCAAATTTTGGCATGGCCTTTTAGTTTGGCCTTTGCAAACTTAACCCTATTTAGGTTCCTGATATCCTCATACTTAGTATTCTTCTAGTTCATGGATCCAGTCGATCAACTCATCTGGTTTCAGATTTCCATAAAATACACCCACATCAATTGTAGGTCTTTTCCAAAATTTAGTAATGGCCCTAAAAAGCCTTTCCTGTGCTTGATTTAGAACATCCCCATCAAATTCCCCTTCTGGTCCATCCAAGTTCTTCTTCTTCATTGTCATCCTCACTGTCATCACCTGCTAAAACATTTGTTCCTCTACGGAGCTCCTCCTGTAATGCTTGTACCTGCCTTTGGAGGGCTCTAACCTCCTTTGGATTAATAGTTCCAACCCTTCCACCATGCTCTCTTCATGGAGGCATCTTCTTAACTCAAACCCACAACCACACAGTCCTGGTGCAAATTGCCTCACAATCAGTGCTCTGTCTACACACTCAGGAAAACCAGCTCTGATACCACTTAATGGAGACACAATCCAAGCACAAAATGGACACAACAAGAAAAGGGAAATTGTATTAACTATGAAAATAAGCTAGTACATTCAGTACAGATAAATTAGACTTCAAAACATGCCCTAAGGGCTTACAATAGCAGAAAACTGGAGATAATTTCTCCTTTTGGTACCTCCTCTCAATTTCCACTCCGAACTACCTTTTACAATGCCAAAAATGTCCTTAAATAGACCTCAAAGGGTTAAAGACTAGGAGTACATTCTAGAAAGTGCTAGTAGGCATCCACCGACCAAGTAGAAAGTTCCAGAAGCCACGTTAGAAGTTGGTGCAAATCTAGAAGAATCCAAAAATAATAACCGAACTTTCAGGAGGCATAACTTTTGAACCGTAGCTCCGATTGACGAACCGTTTACATTTTTAGAAAGCTCTCAAAGTGATCTATAGCCCTATGGACCAGCTCCACTCATCCCCCATTTTTTGGTGCTTTTTTAGGTCATTTAATGCCCCTAACCTAACTTTGAAGCATTCTTAGGAGGTCTCCAAAAACTAAAAAACTGCGATAACTTTCAAACTGTGGGGCCTTTTGACCTGATTCTTTTTCTGGAATGCTCTAAATTGCAATTACATTCATCTAGCCAATTTACACCTCCTAGTTCACCAAAATGATGGCTCAATTACATACTCCTATTTTTTTGGCATTTACACGTATCCCAAGGTGTTCAAATACTCTATCCTAGAACACTGATAGTGGAACTGTGAGAGTTGGGACCTTTATTTGACCCAAATGGGTATCCAAAAATGAAAACACATGAAACTGAAACTAAGTCTAAGTATATCTTTTTTTGGGTGACACGGGATTGCCCTTTTATCTCTGGATGCTCCTGCATTAGATGTACACATCGAGGAAATTTCACCTAGCTTATCCTCTAATCCTCTCCACACTTCATACATTGTGGAAACTGATAGTGACACCAGCAATAGTGCTTCAAAATATTTAGATACATGGGTTTCTATCAAAAATTGTAGTGAGAGGTCAAGACATCAACATGCTCCACATGGATATATTGCCATAGTGATAGGTCCAATATAGCAGGGTACACCTAGTCTTCCAACATCAGAGGATAAGTACATAATAGATATTTTAGGTTTGTTTGTGGAGTCATACATAATGGATTTGGGGGACATCATTGATGATATACATCTTCTCTTTGATGGATAAGATCCTTCTTCAGTTGTTGTGAGGGCTCACTCTGACCCTCATGTCCATTCTATACATGATTGATTTTCATAGGTTGATGTGATTGTGGATACTTATGTACAAGAGTTGTAGGAGGTCTCTTTATCATTTAAGGAGATAGTAGATTCTTTGGGATAGGTTCTACATCCATCCTTGATAGATTTGACATTGTTCTTTTCAACAACATTGGAAGGGGTGACAGTCAATATCGACACAAGGATAGTTGAGCAGGTTTCAGAGGCATCATTGATCATCAAGATTCTTTCTACACACATGGGAAGCATCTCTTATGTACCTATGATACTATTTCTTCCAAAGGGGAGGAACATTATTCAATAGTCTTGAATCAGCTTCTACATCAGAGAAACTATCACTAATCGACACACTATATTTGTGGGGGGAGACTACCTTGTCTCTCCTCTTCTTCTCTCTTAAGGTGGGGACCTTTTTATTTTTTGGGATTGTGTTCTTCTCATATTTCTCTATTGTATATACTTTATGTATGTTGTAATGAGGGGGGGTCTTGATTAATCCATCCATCCATGCATCTAGTTTTTTCATGTCTCTTTTTGGCGGAGGGTTTTTCCCATGAGGTTTTCCCTCTTTCTCCACTTTATGAGAGATTAAATTTCATTATGTACATCGGTACCTAACATGGCCTAGTAGCCAGGACCCATCTTGCATTTCATTGTAGCTTTTGTAAGCTTAAGTGAATTCACCTAATTTGCACTTAAGGGGGGTGTTGGTGTAAATAAGTATTTACTTATTACACTTTACTTAAGTTTACTTAAGTTAATGCATTATTTTATTATTCTTAGGTAAGACACTTAGGAGTTTGCATAATCTTATGAGTTGACATGTTGACAACATTGGAGTAAGAAACTCTAATTCAACACATGGTGTGTACAACATTGGAGTTTGCATAATTAACTGAGTTGTCATGTAGACAACATAGTTATTTGCACTCCTATTTTAGCACATGGTGTCAACAACATAATTTTGCATGCTACACCTTTGTAGACTTATCCTCTCATCATTGTACTTACTCCTATGCTTAATGGAGGATAATCTACTTCTAGTAGACATGTGATTGGTTGTAAGACTTATCATGTTGCTGATTTCTAGGCATTCTAGATGCATCTTAGAGGCCTTTATATATAGGCACTTCTAGTGTACATATCATATCAATTCATATCAATTATAATGAATATCATATCATATCATCATTCTGATCATACTCTTTTGGTTTGCTATTGTTCTTGTGCTTGAGTTCCTTGATCTTGAGTGATTTTTCCCTAAGGAAAATTCTTACATGATATTATAGCTATACCAAATTCTTACAAGTTGCTCATTTTGCCTAATAGAGAAATTTTGGGTTTTGAGTGATAAATAGGGAAATTAGGTGTTTTGAGGAACTTATTAGGTGTTTTGTACCTATCTAATTCCTTTTGCATGGTTTGGTAGCAAATAGAGTAAGTTTGAGAAGCAAATATGCAAAATTGCAAAAATTACTCAATTCTTGCAAAAGTTGTCATTAACAACTTTGTGCAATTTTCTTGTAAATTGAGCAAATTCTTCATGAGAGATCTTCAAAAACTTAAGTTAGTTTGTATCCTTAATTAAAATTCTATATAAGACCAAATCTAACTTGTTCCAAGGGTTGGAGAAAGTGGAATTTACATTGTACAGACTGTGCTACAACATTTTAATACAATAGTTTCTTGTTTTGTGTGTTCTTTGTTCTGTAGAGATTAGATGCAATAGTTTTTGTGTTGAAAGTGTTAGTGTTATTTTTCAAGGTTCTGTAAGTACTTGGTTTCACATTTCATAGAGGTTTGTGTGTTTAGTTTAATTGTTTTACATTTTACCAGCTTGTTGGTCTGAACAAAGTTGTATGTGGAAAATTTGGATTTGCATGGTTCTTTGGGATGCAAAACTACACTCCATGTAATCTATGTACAGTGATGGAGGGCCCATGGAATCCATAACATTGGGTTTTAAAGCGATGCCCTAGGCAAGTGAAACCAACTTGGTTAGGGATCACAATTCTAGAAAAAGGAGCTTTGGAGTGGATTGAAAGGTATAATTCTTCAATCCAAGAATGTGGTGAGTGAGGAGACCCCAATTATAATGATAAGTCCTGGTGAGGTTGCAAAACAAGTCTTTTTAGCAAACAACGCTTAAACCTTTGAAACCCTAAACAATAGGTTAAAATTGTGCCTGGGTTGTATGGATAAGTTAGAAACTCATGACCTTCAAGATATTCAAGGACATTGAAAAGGGTATTGGGAATGGTAATTTTTTTGGGTACTTGTTAAGATTTTTTTCTAGATATTCATTTTTTAATGCTTTTGGAGGGCTAATCCTTGTAGCCTTTTCCAAGCATTTGAGTGCAATTTGACTTGTGGGTTGCAACTCGATTAGGGTTTTAGTATGGTTTTCGTTGTGGAAGCTTGAATGGAGTCCAAAACCATATAAATATTTTTATCCATCCAATTGGAGGTAAAACCAAGAATTTAGGGTTATTTGCGTGAATGAGAAATAGAAGCAAGTGTTCTACCTTTTTGGTGTGTGCCAACTGAATGATTAGGAACTATTGAATACATTCCTAGGGAGCATAGGGAAGTAGAAACCTATCTAGGTCAAGTAAATGGCCTAAGGAGGAGACCATAAGATAGCTTGGGTAATGAGAAAGGTTGGTTTTCACATTAGTAACCACACTTATTATCATCATTAACAACTTCTCAAAGAAAAGAATAGAGAAATAATAAAGAAATTAAAAAAATCTTAAGATAAATAACTACAAAACAATCCTTGACTTAAGTGGAGAAGGTTCCATCTCCATCTAGATGTATTTTTTTCTCATGTTTCATCATTATAGGATGAGAACAAAGAGAGGGATAAATAGACACCAAATTATAGAATCCATGATGAGAAAATAAGATACAAGAAAAAAAAAGTCTCACAACCTCAAGGGAAATAAAATAAGAACACATGCCAAAAAAGAGAATAGAAAAATAGAAATGGTACATACAACATAAGATGAAAGAACAAACATATGCATGATTGAGAGACTAATGAACCATATCCTAAAGGAAAACAAAAGACAAAAGAAAACCATACATGAGAAAACAAAGCCAAAAAGAGAATGGAAGGGACAATGCAAAAGGAAAGAGATAGTAATAAGGAAGGCAAAAAAGCATACATATACATATACATATATATACTGTGAGTACATAGATAAACATTAAGATTAATATATAAAGTAGAGGAAAAAGAGAGGGAAAGCACAAAGAAATAGAAAGAGGAAGAAAAAACAAAGAAAAGGAGAAATTTAACCTACAAAATAAGCTATGTATATCCATACATACACATGCATATATATATATATATATATATATATATATATATATATATATATATATATATATATATATATATATATATATATATATGTATATATATATATGTATATATATATATATGTATATATACATACATACATATATATGTATGCGTATATGCATATATGTATATCTATATGTGTATATATTGATGTAGAAACATCCTCAGTTGTCTTTCTATCCTTCTCATTTTGATTCATCCTCCCTATTATGTCAAGTTCTAGTGGCTACCAAGGTACAATTTCTATCAACCTATTTAGTGTTGGCTGAATTGTTCAGTGTTGGCTGAGTTGTTCAATAATGGCTGAGTGCTTTGGTGGCCAAGAGTTCCTTCATGTGTTGAGTGAAACTGATATTTGTTGATACTTGGTCTCTTCTTTGACCAAGTTTTTCTACGATTGGTTCCTAATGTGAGCCGACATATGTATTTAATTTGGATCATAAATTTTATGTATCTTAACTTGGGATGTGTACAAACTTTTTTGAGCTTACTCTTCTATTATATAATGATCTAGAATCTTCTATAAGTCATTTTGGCAAGTATAAATAGGGATTTTTAGGCTTAGGTTAAGTATCACTTAGATATTTTTGATGGGTGTCCTAATTGAAGGGAGATAGAAGTCAGAATTAAGGACCTATAAAATTTCTAGGTTTGGAATTTTGTAAATCTTGTTGGCCATAACCTAGAAGGCCTCACAGTCAGGCATGTTGTGGAAAATTTGATGAATTAATAAAGTATTTATTATTCTCTCTCCCTCTCTCTCCTTTCTTTTTTTCTCCTTTTTATTAATTTCATTGTGTTTACTCAGAGAGGTGGTTGGATAGTTAGGTGTGCCTTTGGCCCTAGCTTTTTATTTTCTCCTTGTGTCAAGTGGTATTAGAGCTTGAGGTTCATCCTTGGGGAGATTGGATCATGTAGAACCCTAAGGTTGATTTGGTTGTAGGAAGGAAGATTTATCGATTTGACCTATAACTTGCAGAGGGTTATGATCTTACATGAATTATTTGTCAAGATGGTTTGAGGAGGGGAAATGTTGACACTACTATTATGGACATGTTGAGACAAATTGCAGCCATATTAGATATTGTGGAGACAACCCAAATGAGAGGAGTGCATCTAGATGATGTGAGTGATGATGAAGCAATGATACTAATCCCTAATTTGAAACTTGAGGAAGATTAGGATGAGGAAAAATTGTTCAAAGTGTTGTGTAGGGAACAATCAAAGCATGTTATGGAAGTTTTTCCTTGTGATGGAAAATTGGACACCAATTTTATGTTGGATTCTTTGAGTTTGAAGGCATTCCTAATAATAGGAAGGTGAAGATTTTAGTCACTAGGTTGAAAGGTTATGCCTCACTCTAGTGGAAGTAATTACAAACTAATAGACAAAGAACTGGAAAAGAGAAGATCAAAACTTGGTTGGAAATGGTAAAAAAAGTGAAGAAGAAATTTCTTCCTACTAATTACCAAATTATTTTATTGCAAAGTATACAAAATTTGAGACAAAAGGACATGCTTTTGAATGAGTACATTGAGGAATTCTATAGGCTAGACATCATATCCAGATGCATGGATGATGATGTTGAGAAAGTTACAAGGTATCTAAATGGATTGAGATTTGGAATTCAAGATTAGATAAGTTTTTTGAAATTGAATAGTGTGGAAGAAGCATATCAATATGCCTTAAAATTTGAGCAGATCTTGACAAATAAGCATGAAAAAAGATAAAGAGATAGATGTGGTAGATTGCAAAGAGGTAGAGGTAGATGTTATGGGGAAAGTGGTAGATTTGACAATTTCATGCAATATAAGGGAAAATATGAGTGGAAAAGTGATGATAAAGGAAAGAGCGAGTGGAAAGGTGGTAGTTCTTACCAAGGAGATACTAGTTCTCATCGAGGAAGAGGTAATTCTTATTCTAAAGGTAGTTTTCATTATCATTGTTTTAGATGTGGCAAAGAAGGGAATATATCCTTTGAATGTAGATACTACAGTGAGAGTGAAAGTGGTAAAAGGAATGTTGCGATACAAGATGAATCTATGTACCATCAAAGTGATCTTGAAGCTAGAGAAAATTTAAAGGTGAGAAGAACTCTGTGCAATGAGAAAATTGAGGATAAAAAACCTATTCATAGGAGAAATATTTTCAAGACTAAATGTAAGATAGCTAAAAAATGTTGCTAAGTGATTGTTGACAGTAGAAGTTCAACAAATTTGGCATTAGAGGAGCTAGTTAGAAAGTTTTAGTTGCAGAGGATGAAGATTGCTAAACCCTATCATGTTTCATGGATTAGGGATGAGCATAAGATATTTTTAAGTGAGCAATGTGTTGTGAAATTCAAGATTGGATGCTATTTTGATGAAGTTATATGTCATATTATGCCTATGTAGTTTTTTCATATTCAATTGGGTAGACCTTGGAAATATGATAGACATGATGTATATGATGGACAATGGAAAAATCAAGTTAAAGATAAATTGATGCCTTCGATTGAGTCTCCTGATGAGATAAACTATACTACTATGAGAATTTGTATGGTTAGTGGAAAAAAATTTGAGAAGGAAATGAAAAAGAACCAAGTTTATTTTCCTTTAATTCCTATAGGGTTGTGTTGTGGTAGTAATGACTAAGTGCCAGAGTATGGTAATGATTGAGTGATAGATAGAGGCTAAACAAAAAAAACTAGTAGAGGCCAAGTGATAGTAGAAGCTAACAATGTTAGTCAAGTGCAAGAAAATATTGAAAGGTTATTAAATTAGTACAAGAACATTGTTGTTGAGGATATATTTTATGGTTTACCACCAATAAGAAGTATAACTCATTGTATGGATTTGATTCCCAGAGCAAGTTTACTGAATAAAGAACCATTTATATTGACACTATAAAGAATGAAGAACTTAAGAAACAAGTGCAAGAGCTTTAGAAAGGTTTTATTAGAGAGATCTTGAGTCCATGTGTTGTACCTATTGTATTGGCACCTAAGAAGAATGGAGAATGAAGAATGTGTACTAATTCTAGAGCTATTAACAAGATAACAGTGAAATATAGGTTTCCTATGCCAAGTATGGATGACATAATGGATTGTTTGAGAGGAGTAAATAATTTTACCAAGATTTATTTGAAGAGTGATTATCATCAGACTAGAATTAGAGAAGGCGATGAATGGATGACTACTTTTAAGGTAGAAGATGGTTTGTATGAATGGTTGGTAATGCTTTTGGTTTGAGTAATGCACCAAGTGCTTTCATGGGTTGATGAATGAAGTCCTAAAGATATTATTGGATGACTTCATGATTTTTTACTTGGATGATATTTTGATATTCAATAAAACTAAGGAAGAACATCTTGAGCATGATAGGAAAGTATTGTCAATATTGAAAGAGGAGATATTGCTGATTAATTTGAAAAATTGTTCCTTTATGCAAGAGGAGATTGTTTATTTGGGAAGTTTCATTTTAGCTTATGGTTTGAGAATGGATCCTAAGAAGGTTATATAAATTCTAGAATGGCCTACACCTGAGCATGGGGGTGAGGTAAGAACATTTCATGGTTTGGCTAGTTTCTATAGAAATTTTATAAATAATTTCAGTTCTATTTGTAATTCGATGACTGATACCATGAGAGGAGATAAAAATGATTTCAAATGGACATAAGGATCTGATAGGAGTTCTGAGAAATTGAAACAAGAGGTTACTGAGTTACCTGTATTAGCTTTTTCTGATTTCAATAAGGTATTTCAAGTTGAATGTAATGTAAGCAGTAGTGCAATAAGAGTTGTGTTGAGTCAAGAAGGTAAACCTATTGCTTTCTTTAGTGAGAAATTAAATGATGCTAAAAGGAAGTATTATGTGTATGATCAAGATTTTTATACTATTGTTCAAGCCTTGAAGAAGTGGAGACATTATTTGATTTCTAAGAAGTTTGTGTTGTATACTGATCATAAAACTTTATAGTATTTGAGAAGTCAACATAAGTTAAATCAGAGACATATGAAGTGGGTTGAATATTTGTAGAGTTTCACATTTTTGATAAAGAATAATAGTGGAGTTACTAAGTTGTAGATGTATTGAGCATAAGATGTTCTTTGTTGACTAAGATGCAGGTCAAAGTTCTCGATTTTGATGAGATGAAGGAGTTGTGTGATATTGACCCTAATTTTTCTTAGGTGTGGAGAGAGTGTAGAGAACCAAATCTATCAAATCAATTGAGTAAGTATGATGTGTATTTCATTAAATAAGCTTTGTTGTTCAAAGAAATTTAGTTGTGTATACCTAGAAGTTCTATAAGATTTAATTTGATTAAGGAAAATCATTATAGTGGATTGGTTGGATATTTTGGAATTGATAAGATATTAAGTTTGCTTAAGGATGAGTATTATTGGTCACATATGTATAATCATATTCATAAATTTGTTAGGAGTTGTGGAATTTGTCAAGTTGAAAAATGAGTAAGTTAAAATACTAGATTTTATACACCTATTTATGTTCTTGAGAAACCTTGGAGTGAAATCAATATGGATTTTCTTCTTGGATTACCTAAGGCAAAAATAGAGTATGATTCCATATTTGTTGTTGTGGATAGATTTTATAAGATGACACATTTCATACCATGTAAGAAGATATTAGATGTTGTGCATGTTGTTGATATTTTCTTTAAAGAGATTGTTAGATTGCATGAATTTCCAAGAAGTATTATTTCTGATAGAGATAGTAAATTTGTTGGTTAATTTTGGAGAACTTTGTAGAAGAAGATGGATACTGAGTTGAAGTTTAGTTCTACATTCCATCCATAGACAGATGGATAGCCAAAGGTTGTGAATAGAATCTTGGGTAGTTTTTTGAGATGTATAGTTGGACATAAGCCAAGTAATTGGGATATGGTATTGGCACAAGATGAGTTCACATATAATAATTTTGTGAGTAGAAGTACTAGAAAAATACCTTTGGAGATTGTTACTAGAATGTGACCTAGAGGAGTATCAAATTTGAGGGATTTTTTTGGTGAAGAGAAGAGAAGTGTTAAAAGGGAAGTATTTATTGATTTTCTAAAGTTTTTGCATGAGGAAATGAAGTTGAATTTGGACAAAGTAATCAAATGTATAAGAGAATGATGATAAGTCTAGGAGACATCATGTTTTTGAAGTTGGTGATGAGGTGATGGTTCATTTGAAGAAAGGAATATTTCCCATTGGAATGCATAGTAAGATAAGGATGAAGAATTTTGGACCATGTAAGATCTTGAGGAAGTTTAATAGTGGTAATGGATATTAAGTTGAGTTACCTGGTGACATGGATGTATCTCCTATATTCAATATTGTTGATTTGCATAAGTATCATTAATAAGATTAATAAGTTGTTATACCAGGTGATTATCCTAAGAAGTAGATTGAAGCAATTAAATAAATATTGGATTAGAGCATTGGTAAAAGAACATGAGGAAAACAATACTTTGAATATTTGGTGAAGTGGAGAAACAAACCAGTTGAAGATGCTCTATGGGTTTCTCAATTTGAGTTGGATTCAACTCAGGTTATGACACTTGCATGATTCAAAATAATCATTTCTTTCAACCTTGATTGTCTAATCTCGAAGCATCTTGGGTTGCATTTCTATCCTGCTCATTTTGGTTCATCCTGCATGTTTGTATTGAGTCCCAGTGGCCATTGATTTGTAGTAAATATCGAGTTGTTCATTTTTAGCTGAGTGCTTTGGTGGCCAAGAATTCCTTCATGTGCTAAGTGAACTTGATATTTACTAATACTCAGTTCCTTCTTTGAACGAGTTTGTATGTGTTTGGTTCCTAATGTGAGTTGACTTATGTATTTAATTTGGATCATACATTTAACATAAGTATCTTGTCGTGGGATAATACACCATTTACCTACCTTCTTGAGGTTACCATTTACCCAAAATTGGTGATCTTTTCATCTACATGTCTCTTGAACCTATTTTTTTTGGTCCCCCCTTTCCCAAATTAAGGTAGAATAATCAAACCAAACTATTCCTTTCTTATAATTTTATCCCAATATGAGAAAATAATTGCCACATGATGCTTATTTTGTAATCTATTATTGATAGTTTCTTCTATGCATTCTTCTATTTTATTTTCTAAGGACAAAATTTCCATCCTTTTTCCCTTGAAAAAGCCTTCTATTTCTTCTTTATAATGCCCACCTATCATTTTCTTTATATTATATATGTTGAACTCTTTTAGGCCTATTTCATACATGTGCTAGTTTCAAAGATATATAGTATGATGTTATTTCATGACTTCAAAATATCATTTATGATTACAGAGTTGATTATATTTCACGTGTTGTCTAATGATTATGATTACTTACATGTTAATATTACTTTAAAGATTCTTAGTTAGTAAATGTGATTGCTTTCATAATGATGGAAAATGATATGTCTTTAATGATGATTATTTTGCATTCATAGCAATGCATTGTTATATTTGAGCATTTGATGAGTTGATTCGTGATTCATTATGGTACTTACCCCATACTTGTATGTGTATGGTGTGCATGTCTATTTTATTTTTTTGTTTGATGTGTCTAATGTGGTTAAGGGAAGGAGCTGTAGTCACATGCTAGTTGGGATCTACATGATGTACCACTCCCTACCATTGCCTGTCTAGTTTAATTATATATATATGCATACATACATGCTTGTCTTTTATGCAGGTTGTAGGTACTGGACATCAATTTCCTTGAATTGTCAGGATGAGTGTGCCCTATCACAATAACTCAATGGTAAGAATGAAAAGATAATGATTAGGTCCAATCCCAACCACAACCTAAATACTTGTCTTGCAAGGAGGACTCATATTTGACTCTCTACCCTTTTTAAAACCTGCAAGTTTGTCTTTGCATGTGTTGTTTGAGTTTGAGTTTTGAATGGTTTTGCTTATGTGGATTTGACTATTTTATTTATTTGGTAAAAGGTTTAATTTTGATATTTAGATCAATCACATAATATTGAAATTATTAAATATTAGTTAAATAGATGGAAGAATTATTATATCAAGATATTTAATTAATTGAGAAATTAAATAAATTAAATATTTGTTTATTAATTTATTTAAAAGACTTGATTTAAAAAGTCTAAATGTGAAAGTTGGAAAAAGGACAAATTAAAATATTAAAGACTAAATATTGATTTATCATGAATATTTAATCAATGATAATAAAATTAGAGTTGCATAGAGTTAGTTGGCTTTAATTATTATTAATGATTAAACTATTTATATGCAATTTAATTGCACATTATTTAATAAAATTAAAATAAATTTTTTGAGTGGGGAATAAGATATTTAATTTAAAAGAAATTATATTTATTTATTTTATAAAAAAAAAAAGCATTTTGTGAAAAGAAAGTAATAAATAAAGAATATTTATTTATTTAATTTTAAAAGAAGGGGAAAAAAGTAGAAATTATGTATTTCTTTTCTTCAAAAATAAATAAAGTGATTTTATTTATTTTTAAAAGTATAAGAAAACAAAGGAAAACTATTATTTTATTTTAATTGAGTTACCTTTTTTTGTAAGTTTACTTATTTTAGAAATTTTAGTTTTATTAGTTTTATGTTTTTATTTTTCTTTACTAAGAGGTCATTTGGGTTATTTTGAAAAGGGAAGACTTTTGGAGAACAATAAGATAATTTAGAATAGATATTTTAGGAGACAAATTACAGGCTATGCATTTAGATTTTGAAGTAAAAAAAAAAAATTTCAAAGCTTGGGAGTAACATCTATAATTGGATTTTTTTCTTTTTCTTAACAAATCAACTTGGTGTTTGAAGGTAGGGGTTTTAAAATCTCTTTGCAATTTCTGTTGCAAAGATTGTCTTTTCTGTGTTTTCCTGATTATGAGTAAATTTGTTTGCAATTACTTGTGTGTCAATTTGAGGGTTTGAAACATGTGATTTTTCTATAAATTTTATTTAATATATTTAATAAAAAATGTAAAGATACTTTTAGACACCCATTTGAATTTTATTTAACATTTATAAAAATCATATATGATTGTTTTGTATAGACATGGTCAAATATTGGCTGTCATGCTAAAACTAGGCCTATTTGAGTTTGATTTTCAATTAGACACACACGAACAGTCACATATAACTTTTTCAAAATATATATTTAGGAAAATATCTTCTTTGTGATTTTAAATAACTCTATTATGAATAATTTTCTTTATCTTCATGAAGATCCAACAATTCAAACAAAATTTTTGCTCTTTCTTTTAAACTGGTAACCTTCAAATCTGAATAGTGCTCCTAGGAAGATTTATATTTTAAACCATTCAAATGAACTTTTCCTTAGGACTGGTAAAAATGAAAATTGTGTGAAATTAAATTATATTTCCATAAATATAGGTTTCCAATCCATATCATTCTATATGAGATTAGAACATTTAAATTACCAACTGATTTACATAGAGAAAATGCATAAAAACTCACTATTGTGAACTTTGAAAATATTTAATCTTTATTGTTAAATATTATTTATTTAAGAAATTATAATAATTAATTCTAAAATTATTATATAATTAACATACTAAATTTATCTACACTTACATACCATTTATATAATCAAACAAAACTTTTGAAAACAATCTAATCCAAATCATTCGTTGAAACCTTGTATTATTTGAAGTTTCGTGGTATTTCTTTTTTGATAGATTTTGGATATTTTAATGTGATGTTTTATTTTGTGATTAATTTTATGTGATCTATTTAGCTAGCCAAACTAGGATGTGCACCAGAGGTGTCTTTTAAGAATTCTTTTATGATTGTTATTTGACTAGATGTTAGGAAGTACCTTATGATTGAGGCTTATGTTTATGAGATTTTTATTTTTTCAGAATATATGATGACTTTGGCTTTGAGAACCAACTTATTTTTGGGCTTCCTATTAAGGAACCAAATTTGATCATTATGAGTGTTGTGATATGGGACACAATTGTGGTTTATGCGAGTTTTAGTAAGGTAGTCTAGGTGCATGTCTATGGGAGTGGCTTACAATGGGGGTCGGGGCCCAAAGTAGCTGCTAGGGTAACTCATTGTAATTTGTGTAACAAGTGATAACATAATAATTAAAATACTCTCCTTCCCTATGCCTCAAGATAAATTAAAAAGGTAAGTTAGAGACTTTTCCTTATCCATGCCTTGATATAAATTAAAAAGATAAGTTAGATATTTTTCCTCATCTATGCCTTAAGTGCTTGTATAGACTGAGGATGAGAATGAGATGATACCTTTAGAGGTATGACTAGTCTCCTCATCTTCACAAGAGGTTACTTTGGTTCTGCATAGAGTCACTAGTGGGCCGAGGTCCTGAGAGACTGCCAGGGTAACCTTAGAGTTGGCCTATGTGATGACACTCAATAGTATGTAGGCTAAGTCTCCTTCATGATTTTTTTTGTATTTGCCTCTAGTGGTGAAATTATTGTTGGATGTATTTATTTTTGGCTTTTACTTTCATTGATGGTGATTGGTAATTCATGGTGATCATATTTTTGAAATGTGTCTTGTGACTTGAGGTGGATATATTTTGTGGACTTTATCTCATGATTTTGGTACTTGATATATGTACGTGGTGTTGGTTTTGGATGATTGTTCTTTCATCTTTGGTTATCTTTTCTTCTTGAGTTGTTTTTCATACCCTTGAGGTAGATTTAGCTATTAAGATTCCTTTCCTAGGAATTTTTTATGGTTTGATTTTTTGTATGTTGTATACACTTTAGAAAAAAGAAAAGTTTAGTAAACTTTGCAACATATAAGGTAGATTTCTTTAAGTTTCCCAAGCAGGGCATCACATTCTTTCAATAGATCCCATATAACAATGGAGGGATCTATAGTCAATATTATGTTATAAAGACTTCCCTTTGAGAAACTAGTCATGCTTTTAAGTGTTCTAATTATATGCACCCTAAAATGGTTGCCTAGACTATGGGCCCCCATTATTCAATTTATCAAAATTCTTAAATCAATGGTTTGCAATACTTTATTAAATCGATTCAAATCAATTTCTTTGATTAAATTGTAATCAATTCAATTATTTCAACATTTCCTAAGGTTTGATTATTTTATCCTAAGTCTTATTTAATTAAAAGACAACATATCTTCTCATTAAATAATTAATCCACATTTAATTAATTAAGAAAAAAACCCTTTTTTAATTTAATTGAATATTTCCTATTTAATTAAAAGATCTTTCTCCCTTTTAATTAAATAAAATCCCCTTTGAATTAACAGAAAATCCCTCTTTTAATTAAATTCCATTTGAATAAAGGAAATAAATTAAATAAAAACTAAATAAATCTTTTTTTGTCTATAGTTAAATGCACATATTTCTAAGTGAGATTCTATTTAATTTTCCTCCTCTTTTCTCATTGGTGAAAATTTGTCTCACACGGATCATTATTTCTCCACCCTTGATTAAATCTTATTGCCTCTTGATCTTAATCGTCTATTCTTCTTTATAAGGGAGAGCCCTCTCCTCATTTTTTACATCCATGATTATGCTATTGTTATGTTGCAAGTTTGGAGAGCGAGTTTTGGAGGAGTTTGAGCATTAAAGCTTTTTGTGGAGAATTTATATCTTCTTATCTTCTTCTCTCATGCATCCATGGCTTCCATCATCATGATCCATCCCCACATTTTCATATTAGCTTAGATCCATGTTTGTTTTCATAGATTAATATTGCACTGTTACTTCCTTTCATAGATTAGATTTCCTTTCTTACATTGCTTTGTATTGTCATCATTTAGATTAGTTGGCATCTTCATTTGCATTCATATTTTGATCTTTGAATCTCTCATTTTATGGTGTACTTGCATGGGCACAAACTAGGTCAAACTAAGGGCCTCCATCACAAACCCTTGCACTCCATGAATAGAGAGATATGAGCCACCATTCGAGACCTCATTTTTGAGCAATCTTTGATATAATGACTCATAGAAGTGTGCTCACATTTTAGGCATATATCTTTGGTGCCCACCATGGGGCAACCCACCTTTACTTGCTAGTTTTAGATATTTTTGGAGCTAACCTCCTTATGTGGATTTGTTTGGAGACAAAAAAACCTAGATCTTAAAGATTTGATCTTATCTCCCAAAAAGCTTGGTGTTTTAGTCTAAGTTATTTTTTATAAAGTGCCGACATATCAGAGAAGCTTCAGTGATATTTTTAGATTTTTTGGATGTATTTTTAATTATTTATATTTTTTTCTTTATTTTTCATGAAAAATATTTCTAGGGTGAAAATTATAGATTTTTTTGGAAAAGTCTAAATTTTTGGAAAGGTCTCTAAATTCCAAATAGTGTTGGTTCTTTATGTTTTGATTTTAGAGACAATATTAAGGCTCAATAATTTAATTTGTAAAAACTAGTCTATTTCGATAAAATGGCTCCCTAGGTCACAATGAAAAGATCTTTTCAAAATTCTGGCATTTTTGGAAGGATCTCTAATTTTTGATAGGGGTCTCTTTTCTACATTTAGGGTTTTGGGTCTGAATTGATGGCATACAGGTCCAATCTTTTTGCCTACGTTAAAAATCATGATTAACTTGCACTTTATTTGCACAAACTTCAATGCATGATATGAATTATCATTTTTCATAGAATCAAATAGTTAAATATATTTTCATGTTATTTTTCTTATTTATTCATGATTTCATTCACTTGATTGAAGTTTGTGAAGGTAACTTAGAGGTTTAAAGAGCAAAAAATGAAAAAAATTTAGAAAGCGTGAAATCAAGTTGAACACATTCCAAACCTTCTTATTTGAATTATAAAATGTGATCATTGTGTTCTTTCTCATTGTAAAATAATTTTCTTTCTTTTGTCAAATTGTTTGATGTATCTTCCCAACATTGAAAAAGGACTTAAAATGAATCATTCACATTTGGATTCGAGCTTAAAATAAAAAACCCCTTTTGTCTTTTAATCCTCAAGATTTTCTTATTGATTTATTTTTCTTGCATCCTTGTTAAGGAGTTTGAGGGGAACCTAAATAAGGGATCTTGATTTTTACTTTAAGGTGGCCTGCCTAGAGAAGTGATCACTCTATGGGACAACCTCAACTTCCATGTTTTGGTAGAGTATAAATGGCATGACTTGAATCTAAAGATAGGTCTCTTGGAAGTAGCAATTTTATCAATCTTGGCTAAGCCCCAAAGAACTTTATACCTATGCGAAGTAAAGGTGGATATTGGGTTACCATTTCCTCCTAGCTATTTGGTAGTATTCTCTTTCATTTACAGATTTGGACCTCTACTTTGCGTATATCGAGGACATCCTCTAGTTGAGCTTGTACATCCTTATAAAAACCTAAATAGGTTGTTGGTGTGTTTGATGTGCTTGAATGTTTAGAACCTTCCCCACTTTGAACAAAAGGGACCACATCCATTAAATTGAGCCTTAAGGATTCTTTCCTTTTATATGCTTTCAAAAGCACTATGGGATTCAAATCCTATGCTACCAAACCTCAGTCAAGTCTAGATGATTATGAGTTCTCCTCTGCCATTAAAAAGTATCTAGACTTACCTATTAGTTTCTCTTTTTCAAGGTCTACATCTTCTACTCCAAGACATCAATTGTCTTCATCTTATAGATCCACCTCTTGAGAGAGAAAGTGATTAATAACTCCTTTGAGAATATACCAACATTTCATGATGGGCCTATCTTTGACTGAGATGAGAATGAAAAAAATGGTCCTAGATATACTTTTGAGAGAACTTTTACTCCTTTGGGATTTTCATATGACATGGTGCTTGAGACCTTAGTTGCAAAAGATATAATTACTTTACCATACAATTTTTTTACACCTTATGAACTTGAGGTAAAACCTTATTGGTGGAAAGATGATCACTATTATGGCTACCATACATGCAAAGGTCATAAAACTAAAGATTGTATTGCATTTAAATGTATAATTTGATACAGAGCCACACCTTGGAAAACTCAGGAGGAATCAGTCACTCAACTGAGTTGCTTCAAGGGGCATCTACAACCATCCAAAACTTGCACAAAGACAAAATAAAAAAAAACATTCTATATCTCTCCAAATTCAATTTTTTTATTATTTTTTTTATTTTATTTTTTATTATTATTATTTTTTTTTATAAACTGCAACTTTCTATCTTACTCAAATTTGAATGTTTTCTTACATAGCTGACTAGCTTATTTAAAACTAACTCTCCTTTTCTAATAAAAGGATGAGAAACATTTTTCGTCTTCTACCCCAAGAAAAGGATAAGAATCTGAAAATCACCTACTACCTATTATTGGAATCTGACAATCATGCAGTAGGCCACATTTTTTTTTTCCGTCTTCTATCCAAGAAAAGGATAAGAATCTGAAACTGCCTACTACCTATTATTGGAATCTGACAATCATTAAAACTATTCTAATTTAAAGAATCTACACCCGGTCCTAGGTGGCTATATCTGGAGAGCTCATCTAACTGCTACTCTAGGTATGCCACCACATGTAGGATGTTATTACAAACTTAAAAAACTAAAAGCATTTAAAACATAACATTAAATTTCCTATTACATTTTCAACAATGTTGCCTCCTGTAGCATTTCTCTTCTCTGCCACTGCAGCATACTCCCCTGTAGAATGAATCTCAAGTTCTCTTGAGATGATGTGTTGTAGAAATGAATCTCATTCTTCTTTCAAACTTTCCAATTTCTTTGAACTAGGATGAGCATATCTACAAGAAAAACAAAAATAATATCCAACTTCTCCACCTTGTAGCTTTGATTCTTTAATGCTATAAATGTCACAGAAAATTCTCCAGCATGATTCACTATACATGAAATCTGCATCCCTGCATAAACATTATTAGAAGAAAACATATCATCAGCATTAAGATTATTTGAGTTCTCTTTTTGAATATGAGCTTCCTTATACACCATGTAATGTGCATCATATCTACCTTCATCAATAGTAACCATAAACTTATCTACTTCTTGACTATCAACCAGTTTCACATCTTGAATCTTAAGAATCATATTTATCTCTTCTTCCTTTATTAAACATTTATCATCATCTTGATCTTCTGTAGTAATCTCACTTTCAAATATCTCCTTCTTATTACAACTTTGCTCTAGAAAAATAACAGTATTGCACTCTTTCCTTTCTTCTTCAAGCTGAGTTTCCGTACTACCGCCATGCCTTTTCCATTCTCTCACAATGGCTGCAAATTTTTCCCATAAATCAAATTCTTCTTTAGAACTTGCTGTTACACATTCCTTAGCTTCATCTTCATGCCATTCCTCTTGACATTTTTCTTCATTTTGCATATTGAAGGCTTCATTAGTTGCCTCCAAAATCTTTTCCGTAGGAGTAGCTTCCAACATTGTACTCTTCTTTATTTTCAAAGGACATGTTACTGTTCCAACCACAGATTGTTTGCATTCAAATCCAATAGGGCTTGTCTTGTTACTGTTCTCATCAAGAGATACTTGCTACACTTCTTGTTGCTGCACTTTGTGTTCTTGCTGCACTTCTTTCAACTTAGCTTTATTCTCTTTCAACTTAGCGTCATTCTCCTCAAGTCTCCTTCTCAAATTGTTTATCTCCTCTTCTATCTTGCTTAGCTCTTCTCTTTGTTTTCTCCTTTCTTCTTTCTCTCTTTTCTTCTTTTCCTCTATCTCCTTCTGTTTAGAATCCTTTCTCTGCCGATACCTTCTAAAAAGATATAATAAAACTGCTTCTTCTTGTCCCATCATTCCTTAGCTAAGTTATTTTCTTCTTATCTAGTCTCCTAGACTTCTTCTCAGACTATTTCTCTCAATCTTTCACAATCACACAAACATATACACAACTATTTTTTTTTTCCAAACCTTTTGCTGAGTCTCTGATACTAAAAATGATGCAGAGCCACACCTTGGAAAACTCAGGAGGAATCAGTCACTCAATTGAGTTGCTTCAAGGGACATCTACAACCATTGAAAACTTTCACAAAGACAAAATAAAAAAAAACATTCCATATCTCTCCAAATTTGATTTTTTTTTTTTTTTTTAAACTGCAACTTTCTATCTTACTCAAATTCAAATTTTTTCTTACATAGCCGATTCGCTTATTTAAAACTGACTCTCCTTTTCTAATAAAAGGATGAGAAACATTTTTTCCTCTTCTACCCCAAGAAAAGGATAAGAATCCGAAAACCGCCTACTACCTATTATTAGAATCTGACAATCATGTAGTAGGCCACATGTTTTTTTTTCCGTCTTCTATCCAAGAAAAGGATAAGAATCCGAAACTGCCTACTACCTATTATTGGAATCTGACAATCATTTTTTATGAATGTCTAGTGTTAAATCCTATATCTATCAATTATCTATATCCTGTATCTATCAATTATCTATTTTCTGTACAATCAGTTTTGAATAACCATTTTTTATGAATGTCTAGTGTTAAATCCTGTATCTATCAATTCATGCAATCAAATGATTAGAAAGGATATAGATAATCGACTATGGAGTTTGGCAGCAATTCGATCTTGGTCTCTCTTGTCAAAGTGCAAATATATTTTCTTTGAGGACATTCCGGGTTAAAGATCTTGGTGTGCGGGTGAAGATAAACTATGGAGATTTATATATTCTGATTAATCCAATCTTGAGTTTGGTTTGAGTTCGATCCTGGCTGATTGATGTCGTACCCCTTGAAGTAACTCAATTGAGTGAGTATTCCTCCTGAGCTTTCCAAGGTGTGGCTCTGCATCATAATTCAAGATCTTATTGATGACAGAATCATTGATGTTCAAATTCCTAAATACCTATGTAATGAAGATGCTTCTCTTGAGAAAGATCATGTTGATGAACCTATGCCTAATGATGGTTTCCTCGATGCCTCCATTTCTTCCAATACTTATGCATCTCCCAAAACTTCAAAGCTATCCAACATTCTTCCATCAAACAAAGGACCTAACTCTTTTCATGCAGTTCCCTATAGTTATCCTCAAGGGATACCTCTAAAAGAAACTCAAGCTAATCTACACTTGGCTAAAAACTCTTTTCATGCTTCTAAGACTAAAGATCCTCAACCTTCATGTGACGCTATGTCTACTATCTCCACTTAGGCTAGTCCTTTGTTACTCTTTCAAGAACCTATCATGAAAACCTCATATACTCCCTTGTCCTTAGAAGTGGCTCCATGTCAAGAGGGCTCTCAAAAAGATAAAAATAAAAATTTCAAGAAAGATAAAGATCAAGCACCCATTCATCTCCTTCAAGATGTCGCCCCTCCATATCATATGCCTTATCCACCTCCTAAGTATGACGAAGACACTACTTCTACTATTTCCCTTGAGCTTACTAAAAATTGTGAACAAAATTGTATGCTTATTTTATCCAAAGAAACTTATCAATATCAAAGAATCCCTTCTTGTTCTACTAAACCATATTCACTTCAAAATTATACTCAAGCTTCAAACAATCCTATCAAGGGTGTTGCTCTTATTAAAGATACTCATGAGTCTATTGATGGCCTTGGTCACATTTCTTACTCTAAAGATGCTAATATCCCTATTCACTTTCCCTTTTCGTTTCCTAAATCTATCCTTGGTCCTTATCCATCAAAGCTAAAGCCTTCAAACCTTCCATCTATATTGGGACTTTATGTTCCTCCATATCCTACTTTCACTCCTATCTCATCTCCTAACTCTATCATACCTCAAGATCAACAAAGACACTCATCCTTGATGAATTTTCATTCATCTATCCATATGAACTAGTCATATAATCCTTATTCATCCATAAATCCCAAGTCTTTTGGAAGCAATTTGGATGATCAATTTAAGAACAAACACAAGAATCCATTTAAAAATGAATATCACTACGTCTCATCTAATCGACATGTGAATGAAAAGAAATAACAATTATTCAAGAAACCAAAAAGGTCTACTACCCAAAGAGCTAAATCAAAGCAAATATGGGTTACCAAATCCATCATTGAAGAAATGCATTCTAAAGAATCTAAAGGAAAAGAAAAATCTAAAGCTATATGGATTCCCAAGTCTCTTTTGAAAGACTTGAATATTGAAAATACTTCAAAGTTGACATTCAAGCTTCCAAAGGCTTCCACTCCATCTTTTCCCAAAAATCTTCTTAAGAAGCTTCCAAAGACTTCCACTCCATCTCCTTCCAAAATTATCTTACTTATACATCTAAACATGAAGATATTTCCTCCATGATTACTCCATCATTTATTCTGCTCCATCTTCTTCCAAAAATCTTCCTAAGAGGCTTCCAAAGACTTCCACTCCATCTCCTTACAAAATTCTCCTACTTACTTATACATCTAAACATGAAGATATTTCTTCCATGATTACTCCATCATTTCACAACCCTTCAAGTTGTGTGTCGATGTTGATCTTTCCTAATTTCTCATCTACCCTTATGCAATATTTTCAAGCCTATACTTACCTACTATTCATATTCTTTCTAGCTTTCCAAAGCATAAAACTTGCCCTCCATATACATTATCCACCATCTCCTTTTCATCACCCTATTAGCATCTTTGGGCATACCTTTCCATGATCTTGGCTTATCATGAAAAATATTTCCTATAGGGGCACTTTTTAAATTGAAATAGCTTGGGCTCTTTCTAAAAATTCAAAAAAAAGAAACAAAAAAGAAGAAGAAAAAAAATGAAAATGTGCCTTGGTTAAAACTTGGTAAACAGGTGCCTTGGTAGCAAGAGTAAAGAGAAATAAATTCTTCCTATGGTGAAAACCACTTCTTGTGGCACCTTGGATAAGTAACATGATGAAAACCTAGCAAACATGCATCATGTATAATTCTTCCATAATCCATCTATTCCATACTTCCTCTTTGATCTTGACAATGTTGCGCTATCCTTGCATATTGGCTATTTTAACCATCAAATTCCATATTATGCTTTCTTGTTCTCTCATAGCCTTCATATGTATCTTCATTCTTATTTCTCTATCCTATCCATTTGAACTATTGGTCTAATCACATAATGAAAAACATGGCTCTCATAGGCCTCTTGACATGCCTACTTTTTTTGGACTACATGTTTTCATGCTATCTTGCTTACTATTTTTCATTGCTTATCCTGCATGCTATCTCCTTTCTTAGATTTTTTTTCTTGTCCAAAACATACTTTATATGGATATCTTTCCCTAGCTTGGGTACTCTTGAGGAGTTATTTATTCAAGATCGCATTTTACTTGCTTCATACACTCCTTGCTTATCTATCATATCCACTAGCTTCTTGTTCCATCATACCTTACACCTTGCTTCTTATTCCATCATACCTTACACCTTGTTAGGCATTGGGACACATTGATGTGATTTTTCTTGAGAGTGAGTAATCTTTATGTCATTCTAAAAATCCAAAAAAAAATTCATCTATGATACTGAAAAAAAACCTAAAAAGAATAAAATGTCCTTAAAAAATGATCATCTTAGTAATAAACGCTTTGATGTATCTCAAAAAATTTTATATATTCTACAAAAAAAATAAAAATCCAACTGGTGAAAACTTAGAAATAGGTGCTACTTGAGGCCTTTGCACCCCTATTTCTTAATGTGTGTCCCCAACACTTGGCCTTTCTCTGTCATGCCTTGTCCTTGTTGCCTTGGTTTAGAATTGGTCTTTATCTAGGGGGCATAATCTTGTTCACTTTGGTCTCTTGGCTGCATTAGTCTTTAGGACACATTAAAAATGGTGTTTTTTTAACACCACCTGAACTATATTTTTTAAAACAACCCCTAACATTGAGTTTTTTTCAACACTTATTAGTTTGGTCTTACCCAGTTTTGTCATGTGATCTTACCTACTTGCCAACATTCAATCCTTATCCTCAACATTTAGTAACAGTTAACATACTTAAATTTTTAAACACAAACACTTAATTCTTGACCTATGTCATTCTTTTTTCTTTGTGCACTGACTGTTATTGATTTTCATTGAGTGTCCTTATCTAATAAGTCTCTCCAAGATGCACAGCTAGAGGACTTTGGGGCATGGGGCATGTTTTTATTTTTTTTCCACTTGTCGGTGTGGTCTTGAAACTCTAGAGTGTCTCTTGTTGTCTTCTTGAAACACTTAGGAGATTTGAGGCATCATTCTTGACTATTTTTGCACAACCCTTCTTATGGCCATCCTGGCATCTATGCCTTGATGCAAACATGATTTTGCTACATTAAATTGGGTAAGCTAACATCGAAGTCATCTTGACCTTTATGTCTTTGATGCTTATGTTAGAATCTTTCTACATTCCAATCCAATATAAATCACATTCATACCTTCATAGCTGTGCTTATGACTAGTGATGATTATGTGATTTTTTGATGTCCATTAATAATGGCCCAATGATGAAAATAAGTTCTTTAATATTCTTTAATGAATGAAGAACACAAAATCCTATGTTATAGTTGCTCTATTACAAGTACACCTTTGCATTTTCATGTAACCTGCATTATTAGACTTCATGTTAGTTTGCATTTTTAGGCTGCATTATGAGTTTGAGAGGGTATTCCTTCATCTTTATTGTAAACTTTTAATCAACTGTGGTAATGTTTTGACCTTCATTTCCTTATCTTCTTTTTTTATTTCTATCAAAGTTTCTATCTTAAACAGTTGATTTATTTTGGGGTATTATATTTCTTACAAAAATTTTCTTTTCTTCTCTCTATTTCTTTCCATATCTTCAAGACTTCTATCTTCCATTTTCTTTTACCCCACTTATTTTCTTCTAATTCACATTTGGGGCATAATATTTCATGCTTGATTATCTACCTTGGTTCTATGATTCTTATAACTTTCATCTTACATCAAGAACTTTATCTTTTGTTTGATTTGATCGAATCTATCAATTTGCTATTTCTCCTCTATCTCATTTCAATTTTGATCACAAGGGGGTAGTACCTATCAACTTCAATCCTTGATTTAGTTCTATCAATTTTATCCTCAACTTTTTTAAGTCAAAATTTATTTGTATTCTTTGTCTTGATGTGTTCTCGAATCGACCACACATCTAGGTTGTTTTGTGATCACAAAATGATCTCACACTCCAATTTCTTTCTTTCACAACATGTGTTCCCAAATCGATCACACATTATTCAAAGAAGGGCAATTTTATGCACCCTAAAATAGTTGTCTAGACTATGGGCCCCCATTATTCAATTTATCAAATTTTCCAAATCAATGATTTGCAATATTTTATTATATCAATTCAAATCAATTTCTTTGATCAAATTGTAATTAATTCAATTATTTTAACATTTCCTAAGGTTTGATTATTTTATCCTAAGTCTTATTTAATTAAAAGACAACCTCCCTTTTAATTAAATAATTAATCCACATTTAATTAATTAAGAGAAAAACCCCTTTTTAAATTTTATTAAATAATTCCTATTTAATTAAAAGAACTTGTTCCCTTTTAATTAAATAAAATCCCCTTGAATTTAAGGAATTTCCCTCTTTTAATTAAATCCCACTTGAAAAAAGGAAATAAATTAAATAAATCTTTTTTCCTCAACAATTAAATGCACATATTTCTAAGTGGGATTCCATTTAATTTTCCTCCTCTTTTCTCATTGGTGGAATTTTGTCTCACATAGATCATTCTTTCCCTACCCTTGATTAAATCTTATTGCCTCTTAATCTTAATTGTCAATTCTTCTTTATAAGGAAGAGCCCTCTCCTCATTTTTGACATGCATGATTATGCTATTGTTATGCTACTGATTTGAAGAGCAATTTTTAGAGGAGTTTGAGCATTAAATATTTTTGTGAAGAACTTCTATCTTCTTCTCTGATGCATCCATGGCTTCTGTTATCATGATCTATCCTTGCATTTTCATATAAGCTTAGATCCATATTTGTTTTCATAGATTAATATTGCATTGTTATTTCCTTTCATAG
This sequence comes from Cupressus sempervirens, assembly GCA_028749045.1. Taxonomy (NCBI): domain Eukaryota; kingdom Viridiplantae; phylum Streptophyta; class Pinopsida; order Cupressales; family Cupressaceae; genus Cupressus; species Cupressus sempervirens. The sequence goes on along the minus strand of CM053790.1, from coordinate 53,743,170 downwards.
ATTAGATTTCCTTTCTTATATTTCTTTGCATTGTCATCATTTGGATTAGTTTGCATCTTTATTTGCATTTATATTTTGATCTTTGAATCTCCCATTTTATGGTGTACTTGCATGGGCACAAACTAGGTCAAACTGAGCACCTCCATCACAAACCCTTGCAATCCATGAATAGAGAGCTATGAACTTCCATTCAAGACCTCATTCTTAAGAAATTTTGGATATAATGACTCATAGAAGTGTGCTCACATTTTAGGAATACACTAATAGACTATTAGGAAAAATAATTTTCTATATTAGCTTAGTCCAAATCCATCATCAATGTTCCATGAAATAGGTGCAGTTTAAAAGTATGTGGTCCACTGTTTCTTTGTATTTCTCACATAATTAGAATCATGATAGACCTTGAAAACATATCTTCCTAAATAATTATACTATAAGGATTCTTTTTTGCAATGACTCACATAAAATCATATTGACTTTATGTAGACATGCTTTTTCCCAAACTTTAGAGGATTATTAACACCTCACCATTGTTGGGTACTAATTAATGATTCACATCCATGTCTAATTGTATAATTCCCAACATTGGAGCCTCCCCATATTATCTTATGTGCTATATTTTTAAATGCTACTTGTCTTGTAATTAGAATCTCTTTTAGTTCAAATTTCTTTGCAAGTAATAGTGGGACATTATCAAGAGGTTTCTAATACCATCCCAAATTGGGATTCCCAAAAGGAATGACAATGCAATCCTTTCATTTATTGCCCCAAATAATAGACAATAATTCTTTTCACCTAGGAGAGAGATCTATTGGAAATATAATAGGGAAGTAAACTCTTGGGCGGGAGGGGGGGTGTGGGTGGGGGGGTGGTTGAATCATAACTTAAAACTTTCAACCTCAAAGATTATTCGCCACACATCCATCTCATAATCTATGCATATAAACTGAAATAAAAAATTAAGCATATACATCCATAGCATGAAAGTAAAATATTCAAGACATGTATGACACAAGATATTTGGTTACCTAGAAACCCTCCAAGTTGAAGGTAAAACTAGGGTGGGGATGACACCCAGAAATCTTCACTACTAGAGTAATAAAGTGTATCCAATGAAGGTTACAATGTTTAACCATGAATTATGATCTACCCTGTGAAAGGTCTACCATATTAAAAGCTTACAAGATGTTAGATCTTACCCTATTAAAAGATTTAAACACCTTACTAAAAGTGTTCTTGGTAAAAGGACTTTAACTTACAATAAACTAAGCACTTTTTTAAAGGATTTACAACAATGTATTGAGACTACTTTATTAAGAGAATTAATTGATTCACCTATTAAAATATCTCAGCAATGATCCTTTAGTTAGCACTCTATTGCTTGATGTCAGATCACCTCTATACTAATGTGTACTTGATCCTTTCTAATTAGATGTATCTTTGCTATCCTTTGATTCCTTTCCTCTATTCTCCTTTAACTAGTTCTACTATGTAACTTAATTCATAACACCTTAATCACCATAAATGCTCTATTTGCACATGCAAAACTCTCTTCAATTCTCCTTAGCATTCATTAGAAAGTTTGGGGTTTTTCTTCCTTAAGAAGACCTAGGTGACTTAAGGTTAGGTATGAATCAAGTGTAGTGATTCATGCATATTTTGGCTCAAACCTTCCCTTTTTTTGATTAGATGCATGTAATGCATAGGGATTCACAATTAATATTTGTCCATCATCAAAGATAATAAAATAATCCTTAAGTTGGCTCAAAAATAGTTTACATAGTAGTTTGTGCCAATACAAACAACTATGTCAAAATTGTATTACTCAACATTGAAAGTCCTTGATGCTTGACACTTACTATAATTTTAATGCTATAACTTAACATCTGAATAACTCAGCATGCACTACTTACTGGACACTTGAATCACTCGACACATACTATATGCTTGGCATCTGAGTGACTCAACACTTGAGTGGCTCGACACTCACTGTTTACTCAGCATGCACCATCTTATATGTTATACTTGGCATATGTTACCTTTTTGACATGAATTAATTAAATTAATTATAATGACTTAAGAGTGTAGACACTAATTTGTCAAAACCAATATGAGATCAACAATCTCCTCCTTTGATATGAGTGTCAAAAACACTTGGTCATGCATTAATGATCTTATCCTTTAGAGCATAGCATAGATATCTAATATCTATTTGGATTCTATGAAAAATTTCAAAATATCAAAAATTTTCAACACATGATGACTTCTCAGTCATACCTCAAAATTTCATAACTCCCCTTGAGTTGATTGTTCGATTCTATACTCTGTATCTAGACCAAAATCTTTCTCCTGCTTTGTAATTTTCATAAACTGAGTTGATACTCTATTTTTGTATGTTTGTCTCTATCTCTATCTCTTTCTCCCCCATACTCTTTCTCATTACTTGTTCTCTTACTCCCCCTTTTCTCTTACTCCACCTTTTTGACACTTATTTGAAAGGGTTATACACTAATAGTGTGTTTGTCCAAAAATGGTTTGTGGATCTCTAGTATAATCTTAGGAGCTGTATCTCAATTATCACAAGCTACCTCTAATGACTTGATTTGGATGGCCAACTTGGCAGAAAGGTGTACTAAGCCTTCAAGTGTAGAAAGATGAGAATCTTTCTTCATGAGAGTTTTAGCATAGGCTAGTTCCTTGTGTAGTATCTCCATGTGTGGAGTCAATTTAGACTCGATGAATATTATTTTTGCCTAGATGTTGGCTTCATATACATGTAATGTTGCTAACTAACTTTGGAATTTTGGGAGGGTGTTGAAGTGTTTCTCACTTTGGGCTGGAGACTTTGGTATAGTTATGCTAGATGTTCGCATAATGCTCTCAAATTTTAGGAAATGACTCCTAACTTTCCTTGTGAAGAGTGTAGTACTATTCAATTTGGTATATAAAGATAAAATATTCTCTAGTACCTTCTTCACACTCTCTATTTTGGTTGCTAATTCAAATTGTGTTAGTGCAATAGTACTTTATATCTTTTCATTAACTTTATTTTGAAACTTTCTCTTTGTAAGAATTTGCCTAAGGAAAAAATTCATCTAGGAACTAAGAACTCAAATACAAGCACAATTGTAGACCAAAATTGGATATGATCAATTAATTAGAGTATGTCCTAATGCATTTCTTTGTTTAGTATATGATAACACACTAGGAGTTAAAAGCACTTAGAATGTCTCTAGAAAGAACCAAGAGATCATCATAACTAAGCACATGCCTTATCCATCATTCTAGATGAGTGGATAAGAATGAAAAGGTTGTAGATACCATGTGCTTAGTTAGTGTGCTAACTCCTATGTTGTAGATACCATGTGCATAAAAGAGGTGCAGACTCCTATGTTGTCAATATGAAAACTCACAAGAGTACGCATACTCCTAGGTGGCTAATAAATAAATAATAAAAAATATGCATTAACCAAAGTAAACTTAAGTAAGTGCAAATAGTAAATTCGTATTTACACCAACACTCCCCCTTAAGTGCAACTTAGGAAAATGCCCTTAAGTTTACAAAAACTAGGATGAAATGCAAGATGGGTTTTGACTACTAGGCCATGTTAGGTACCCATGTACATAATGAAAATACAATCTCTCATAATGCGAGGAAAGAGGAAAAACCTCATGGGAAAAACCCTCCCCCAAAAAGAGAGATGAAAAGGAATGCATGCATGGATGGAGTAATCAAGACCCCCCCATTATGACATACATCATGTATATACAAGGGAAAAATGGAGAAGGACAAAAACCCCTAAGAGGAAAAATTCCCCACCAAAAAAGAGAAGAAGGAGATGAGGTAGTCCCCCCCACAACTAAAGGTAGTGTGCCAATCAGTGAGAAATGGATTGACATAGAAGCTAATCCATGACCTTTGAATGATGTTCCTCCCCTTTGGAAGAAACAAATCTAAGGGTACAAAGGAGATGCATCCCCTGTATGGAGAAGGAATCTCTGAGATGAATGGTGTCTCTAAAACCTGTTCAAGTGTGCCTATGTTGATGCTGATGATGGCTTCCTCTAAAACTACTGAGAAGAAGCATAGATCAAAAAAGGAGTGATGTAGAACCTATTTCAAAAAATAAACAGTCTTCTCAAATGACAAAGAGACCTTCTACAGATGTTGTACATAAGTATCCACAATCACATCAGCCTGGAAAGACTGATCATGTAGAGAATGGACAGGACATGAGGGTCACAGTGGGCCCTCACAACAACTGTAGAAGGATTTTCCTCAACAAAGGGAAGTGGTAGATCATTAAAGAAGTCTTCCAAATCTACTATGTGTGACTCCACAAATAAATCTGAAATCTCAGTGAAGAAGTCATCACCTAAGATTGGAAGACCATTTGTACCCTATTGTGCTGAAGTACATGGATCTATCACTGTAGCAATGAATGAATTATTCACCTCAAAGAGAAGATGAATATCATCAATAGTGTCTCTCACATCTTCAATGTGAGACTCCATGAACAAGCCTAAAAGGGTGGAAAGGAAGTTGTCACATGAAGGTAGAGTAAGAAGACATAAAGGGTCCTACTGCATTGAATCCAAAGCATCTATGGCTAGAACAAGATCAGTAGGAGCAACAAGAGTATTTGGAGGTCTAATCTCATCTGAGGATGAGTTAGCTACAACTGAAGGTATGAGATAGTTTGGGAATGGAGGAATTTTTCCAAAAAAATATGGATCAGATGACTTAATGTCAGACATTGTATCTAGAATGTCATAATCCATAAATAGAAAGAGAGTATGCCAAATGATGTCAATCTAGTCAATATCATATTAAAGGTTATCGCATATGGAAGTGCATTGTGTTGACTGAGAAATTTGATAACAAGTTTACTCCATTCCTAATAGTTTTTTGGTGTCAAGTAAATCAAATCTTCCTCTTCCATGATGGACTAATCAATGTAACCTCCAAAGATGTAAAATAAATTAAAGAACACCCCCCACCCCCCCCAATGAATGATTTAGGCACTTGGTAGCCACTTGCCAATTTAGGGCCTATTTCTAAAAGTAGTATTTCTCTCTACAGAACCTATAATATGACTATAGATCTGGAAAGTCGATAAAAAAAATGGAACCTGATTTGGAGTCTTGATGAGCCCGTACTAAGCATTTTAAGTGGCAAAAAAAAGGATTTGTGAATTGTAGAAAAATTCAAAAATAGAGATCTCAAACCACCTAGACCAATGTGTAGATCACAAAATTCTACCCCAAAATAAAAAACAATGCTTGCAAAAAGGAGTCCGTATGAGGGAGATATCGTTGTTTGAAAATCACTATTGCTGTTATTTTTTCTGAATCATTGTCACCCCTCCAAAAAAAAAAAGACTTTAGATTTCACCTTGGATGTTTGATTTTGGTGAAATAAAAGTCAATTTGGGGGTTTTTGACTTTTGATTGTGATGTAGATATCTAATTTGCACTAGAAAGCTTCAATTTTCACCTGCAAAAAATCTCTCCTATGGCCTGATGACCAAAAAAATTCTAGAAAATAATGCAGATCCAAAAAAAATAGCAAAGATGCAAATGAAAAAATGCATATCTGAAAATTAAATGTACAGATCTGACATGATCATACCAATTCTACAAATTGAGCCTCTAGGTGTCGATTTGCAAAAAAAATTGCCTCACAATCAACTTTGGCCTAGGGTAGGCAACTTTATAGCTGATTTTCATCGAATCAACATTCTAGATGCAATGGTGAGGTTAGACCTAACTCTAGACCCTCCTAATTTCTACAATACTCTAGATTTAGGCTGAGGTGCTGAAGCAACAATGGTCTTGAAATGACTATGTGATGAGAAAATCTCCAAGAGCTCTGATACCACGTAAGAATTTGGTATAGCTCTAATACCATGTAATAATTTGCCTAAGGGAAAAATTTAGCCAGGAACTAAGAACTCAAACACAAGAACAACTATAGACCAAAAATGGATATGATCAATTAATCAAAGTATGTCCTAATACATTGCTCTATTCAGTATATTGTAACACACTAGGAGTGTCTGTATATAAAGGACTCTCAGAAATCACCTAGAATGTCTCTAGAAAGAACCAAGAGATCATGACAACTAAGCACATGCCTTATCCATCATTCTAGATGAGTGGATAAGAATGATAGGGTTGTAGACACCATGTTCTTAATTAGTGTGCCAACTCCTATGTTGTAGACACCATGTGCATAAAAGAGGTGCAAACTCATATGTTGTCAACATGACAACTCACAAGAGTACACATACTCCTAAGTGGCTAATAAATAAATAATAAAAAATATGCATTAACCTAATTAAACTTAAGTAAGTGTAAATAGTAAATACATATTTACACCAACACTCTTAGATCATTCAAGTAATTTGATATTTATTTCTAGGTCTATGTCATTAACTATCTCCACTATACTGGTTAATTGTTCAATTATTGTCTTGTTTTCTAGAGTTGGTAGACTGAATGCATCAAGAAAAATCTCTTTGATATCAATCAAGGCTTGTCTTTTCCGATGCTCCCTTTTGAGTAGTTCTTGATTTTTCTTCTTTCGTAGAGCCTCTTGAAGAATGCCCATTTTCTCAATCATGATGGTTGCAAGATCAAATTTAGGCAATACAATCACTTCATATAAGCTCACATCACCATATGATGTGCCCTCATCTACATTAGATGTGTTTGGAATTGGCCTTGAGGATTGTAATGGTGTAGCTTCTATGCTCATCCTTTGAAGAGCTTGACTAGGAGGAATAGTAGATTCTAGTAATTTTACTAATGCTTGTATTACTAATTTCTTCTCTAGCTTTGTTGTCAAACTTGACTCTTTAGTCGCATCCTTCTCTTTCTCTATATTACTAGTAACACCTTGATTTTGTGCTAGAGGTGTAAGAGTGACATCCTTGCCTAATTGAGCTTGAGCTCTATCTTGCTCTTTTGTTGTAATCTCAAGCTTTTGCTCACTAGATGTTTCAAATTTTCCATTTGTCTTTGTAGGTTCATCTCTGATGACTAGAGTACTTAGTACTATTATACTATTAGTGGAAATTAATTGCTCCTTTTTGTCATACACCATAACAAGTAATGGTGGTTGTACCATGGTAGATTGAGAAAGGGGTGTACATGTTTTAGGTATTTTTGTTTCCTCTTCAGTAGATGCCTTATCTACCCACTCAATTTCATCAACATTTACTAGGATAGGATTCTCAAAAAGTTTGGCCTTGTTGTTTAGTGTGGAGCCTGATCAGTCCCCAAGTGGGAGATTGTTAGATTGTGGTGACTAATCAGGAAAGTACTATACATACTTCATAAATAGTGGAATTTTCTTTTTTTGGGCAGTAGCCGACATATTATGGCTGACATATGGACGACATGTTATAACCCTAAAGCGGTTTTTGCCATTGCACCAAAAGCCATGACTGTTAGTGAACATGGAACACCACATAATTAACCACCTGTGGGAAGGGGAGCGCGTCACATCACCCAACAGGCCTGGGTGGTGGATTCCACCAGTATCTTCTTCAACTCATCCTTTGAAAGGAGATTGATTTTCTAAGTGATAGTCTCATAAACATCCATAATCTTAATAGTGTCAATAATTACACTTGTCTCCTATTGAGGACTGGTACTCGATAATTGTGTATTTGGTAGACTCTATTTTGTTTATTGCTCATCTACAATTTGTGCCTGGGTATCTATGTTCATCTTCATGTCTCCCTCAATTGTATCTTATTCAATATCTTCTTCTTTATCTTCTTCTTTTCGTCACCCACCTCAATAGGTGCCTACAATATTACCTTAGGTATTTCAAACCATATAGTGATTTCCAAATCAAAGTGGTCTTTTGTACGACATCCTTAATGTCATTCTACAATATACTAAATTTCCTATATTTTAATGCAAATTTTCCAATATTCTTCTTAATGGATTTTGCCATTGCACCCTTACTTAGTTCTGGAATTACTTGTGCAAGTGTTGTCTCTCTTATTTGTTTTGTAGTATCTAGACAATAGTGCCACTTTTGCTCAACTCTTGTTGAGATAATGGGTGTTGCACACATTGCATAATATTGTTATTTTATTATTTTATTTTATTATGTAATGTTGTACCTAGATGGACGTGCAACATGTAAAGATTCCCATGGAATATTCTTGATGAGTTGTATTGTAACATTGTGATAATATTTCATGTAATTATTTAATATTGGGGAAAAGAATTAAATGCCTAATATTAAATGTTGGGTCAGTGGGTTAGGTAGCACATGGTTTATGTAATACCACTTAGTGGTTTTGTGGGACTTGCTACTATATAAGCAGCCATAAGGGTAGTTGTTGTAGGGTGATAGAGAGTGACAAGGAGAAGACAAAAGGCAAGAGTCGAGCGGGACAAGGCTTGACAGGTTAGCCAAGGGAGCATTTGTGAAGGTTGAAAGCATGGCATGGGATGTGTGGATTCATGCTTGTTCACATAGTTTGCTCAGTTGTGGCTATGGCCATGAAGGCTTCCATGGTTGTATGGCAATGGTATTTTTGCTGAATAATACATGATGATGGATGCTTTTAGAGGCTGGGTTTTTTTCCTTAATGAGGGTTTCCCAGGGTATATTTTGTGTCACAATTTTGTGGGTATGTTTTCTATTCTCTTGCATGTGGATTTTAATTCTGTATTTATTTCAGATCTATTATGGGTTATGTGGAAACGGTGGTTATATTCTTTGTTGCCAAGTTTCCTTACAAGTGGTATCAGAGCTATGGTTTTATTATTGTAACCCTAGATTGAATCCATGGGAATGCATGAGAGGATAAAAGAAATGGCAAGATATATGAAAAATTATTGCAGATCTGAGGGCTTTGGATTTGCTGTTATGATGGGATGTTAAAAGATTTGGGCATGGGAAATTGTTGGACAAAAGAGTTTTTCGGATGTTTCATTTAAAATGAGGGTTTTGGAGGGTAGCTTGCAGAAATGACCTCCTGGGTAAAAACAGACCTCACCATTGGATCCGGGTCGACATTTCCATAAATTTTGATACATAATATGCCCTAGTTTGGCCATGTTCAGAGGGAATGAAAGAGTTTTTTGGTTTCAGCTCATGATGGCCATCAAATTTAATCCCGTCGGAATTTTCGTCACTAAAAAAAAAAATTAAAAATGAAAAATCGTACTGAAAATGGTAAAAAGACTGTCTTAGTAAAATGGCCATAACTTTCTCTCAGAATATCGAATTTCAAAGTTCTTATAGGCGTTGGAAAGCTAATTCAGAGCACTACAAGATGGTGTAGGTTTGGTTCTATGATTTTGAGATTTTGTTAGGTTTTAAGAGCCCTAAAGTCAGATGTTGTTTATTTTTGAGCACAGATTAGGGCATAACTTAGGCATACGGAGTCAGATTTTGGACTTCGAGTAGTCAACAGAAAGCTCTTGGAGATCTCTACACATTGGTTCAGATTTGGTGCAAGTTTGGCATGATTTATTTGTTGATATATTGATCTGAACAGTTCATAGGTATATTTTTACTATGGTAACATTGTGAGTTTATGGCATTGGAGATTTAAGATTTGATGTCATTGTATACTCAGTTCATATTTTAGATTGGTCTCATGATGATATGGTTATCAGTGTTTGGTTTGGATATGCATGATGACTTGTTGGGTCTACAAGTTGTGCAGTGTTGTAAGCGGTCTATACTTACAAGTTGCATTTATGGCTTGGTTATGGGTTGTCTTTGCCCATTGATCTTTCATTATTGATGCATATTCAGATTGGTGGCTTGGATTTGGGTTGTCTATGCCCTAAGTCACATGATTTTATCTTCATGTAGAAGGGATGAGATGTTGTTACCAGGTACAGTCATGGTGGAGGATTGTGGTTGACTATTTTATGCTGACAGGTTGGACATATTTAGAGCCAGATGCTCAGTTCATGGATGTGATCATGGTGCCATGGATTTTTTGGCATGACATGATTGGATATACAGGTACATCCTTGATGTTCATTAGCTTGGATTTCTGATTTGGTTATGGTGGTATATCTTCTTGGTTGAGGATCATGGTTATTTGATTTCTTTTGAGGAGCTCATGATGTGCACTTTGAGTTCTTTGATAGTTTGATGCCTTGGTTGATTCTCATGGTTAGAGGATGGGTTTTTTCATCATTATGTCATGGATAGCTTGGATACATAGTTTAGTGGGAGCTTGTGACAGTGATGGGGTGATAGTGCAGGATTAGTTCCTGGCTTGGTTTATATCTTCTTGGTTTGGAGAGGATGGATTTTATGATGCCATAGGTGACTTGGTACCACAGTTGAGTGGGAGTTGTTGGCATTGATATACTTATTGAGTGTTTGCAGATGTTGGAGGTTTGTCTTAGATCCTGTTGCTGCAGAAGCGTCTTTGACATTTGCATGGTGCACTTGTTATCTTCATGGTGTGTTTGAAGATGGTTAAATCTTGAGGACTCATGGAGTTCTTGGTTATCTTCATGGTATGTGGAGATGGTTCTTCCTGGTATGTGGAGATGGTTGCATCTTGAGGACTCACAGGGTTCTTGGCAAAGGTGTGGTTTATGCTTTTATTTGGCATGTTATCCTTGGTATGAGGATGGTTTCATTATTATGTCATGGTATACTCTTGATACGCGTTTAGAGTTGTGACATGTTATGGTGTGTTCATATGGAGCATGTTATCTCTTTTAGTTGAGATGCTTAGATCATGTTGTCATGTTTATGTTCCTAAGGCCATGGTTGGAACTTTGACATTGATCTTGGTTTAGTTTCTTGGTATTGAGTACATTGATCATAAGCTGGATACTTCATGATATTGCTATGTTGCATTTGGAGTTGGCATGGATTGATTGGTTACAGGTGCTCATGGATACTTAGAGACGGTGGTGATGCTGATTTCTCTTGGATTAGAGAAATATTTGTTGGGATGGTTGATGGTTTCAGCAGGAAGTCCGAGCGACAGTCACCTGATATGGACTTGAGAGGAGATTGTTCTTAGATGAGTCTTCGTTGGAGACTTGGGTATCTTGATGAGCATTCTCATTCCCCACTCTTGGTCTACTCGGCGGTTTGCTACTTGAGAGGTATAGCCCATTGTTTTTCTCAAGTACATTATATTTATGCTTGTCTTTCATGGATATGGATCTTGAGCTATGGTACATGAGTTAGTTTTGGAGGGTTCATTTGAGAGATGGTTTAGCATTGGTTATCTCCATGTGCATATATTGTTATGTTGGTTGAGTTTGGGAGATGGTTTTATATTGGGCATATTCCTTGGATTAGGAATGGTTATTCCTTGGTTTAGGAATGGTTTTATTGAGTTTGATCTTCTTGTGAGAGGCTTACATCCATGATGAGTTATATGGTATGGTTTGGGTGTTTTTTTTTTGAGGCTTCTTGTTGGGGTTTTATGGAGGAGACCATACTTGCACAGTTTACATCTAGAGGTGTGTTTAGAAGGACATGATACAGGTTATGATTTGCATGGTTTTTCTTGGTCTTGGTTATCTTCCTGGATGTTTAGTTTTGCTTACATTGGATTTGAGATTGGTTAGAGATTGTGATCACTGGTTTGTGCTCATGTATGTCATGTGAGAGATGACATGGTTATTTCTTTATCTCTTTCCTTTGTTGGTTGTGGAGAAATTGAGAGACTATTGGAGACTTGTTATGAGAGTTGTTCTTGTAGGATATCAGTTTATGTATTGTGGATGTCCTTGATACTACATGGATTCACTTCTTTGAGATGTGTTGAGTGGATTGGTTATAGATTTGACATTATCTTTTGCAGTGGGAGCTTCTTGGTATATATGTGGCAAGTATTGCTCTTGAGGCTTATGATTGCAGGTTGCAGATTTGATATGTCAGTGATATGAGAATCCACTTGTTATACCTTTGAGGTATGGATAGTTGGATGGGTTTGGCACTTTGCTGTGGGTGCTATTTCAGCTATGGATATTTTGACAACTATAGATACATGTGATTACCTTTGGATCAGGTTTTTGTGCTTGGAATTTCAGTTGGTACAGGATTTTATGATCTTCTAATGCGACAGGTTGGGTGGTTTTCTCTTTTGGATGGCTTCTATGTATGTCCAGTGGTAGTGGCATAATAGGAGGTGAGATCATTCATGTTTGAGATGCTGGATACTTTGATTTTGTCGTGGGTACCAGGATGGAGCAGTTGGTGTATTTTGATCCATGATGGTGGATGTGCTGGGAGGGATTATTCCCTTGTTCATTTATGTGGCTACGGATTGACCCTATGCAATGTATACAACAAGTGGGAGATTGTTGAGATAATGGGTGTTGCACACATTGCATAATATTGTTATTTTATTATTTTATTTTATTATGTAATGTTGTACCTAGATGGACGTGCAACATGTAAAGATTCCCATGGAATATTCTTGATGAGTTGTATTGTAACATTGTGATAATATTTCATGTAATTATTTAATATTGGGGAAAAGAATTAAATGCCTAATATTAAATGTGGGGTCAGTGGGTTAGGTAGCACATGGTTTATGTAATACCACTTAGTGGTTTTGTGGGACTTGCTACTATATAAGCAGCCATAAGGGTAGTTGTTGTAGGGTGATAGAGAGTGACAAGGAGAAGACAAAAGGCAAGAGTCGAGCGGGACAAGGCTTGACAGGTTAGCCAAGGGAGCATTTGTGAAGGTTGAAAGCATGGCATGGGATGTGTGGATTCATGCTTGTTCACATAGTTTGCTCGGTTGTGGCTATGGCCATGAAGGCTTCCATGGTTGTATGGCAATGGTATTTTTTCTGAATAATACATGATGATGGATGCTTTTGGAGGCTGGGTTTTTTCCCTCAATGAGGGTTTCCCAGGGTATATCTTGTGTCACAATTTTGTGGGTATGTTTTCTATTCTCTTGCATGTGGATTTTAATTCTGTATTTATTTCAGATCTATTATGGGTTATGTGGAAACGGTGGTTATATTCTTTGTTGCCAAGTTTCCTTACAACTCTCTCATACAAACTTTTGGGTATGGAGTTGGAAAGTTCAAGAGGAGCCTTTTAAAATATTTTCATCATGGCATATATACTTGATTCTTTTCAATCTTCTCAAGATTTTCAAACTCAATGTGAGAGAATCCAGATAAATTAGCATTATTTCTAATATTCTCACATCGATTATCTAAATCTAAAGAAGAACTATAACTTACCACTCAAAATTGGCTACTTTCATTAGATTTAGTCTTCTCTTCATTAGATTTAGCTGGGCCAACATATTTTCTCCTCGGTCTCTTCTTAGACTCTTCACCCTTGCTAGCTTGACTAGCTCTCTTTTCCTTTGGCTTGGCTTCTTCCTTAGCCTTTTGTGTAGTGGTTCTTGTAATAGCCCTTGTTGTAGGTATTGTAGGCTAAGTAGGTTTTGCAACCTTCTTTAGTTTTCTTAGTCCTAGTGCTTTAGCTTTTCTTTTCTTCTTCTCAATAGCTATAGGTGCTTCACTGGCTTCTTCTCCCTTGGCACCTTCTATAATTTCTACTTCCTCTTCTTTTTGGTCTTCTCCTTGACCTTTGGTGATGACAAGTGGTGCTTGGAAAGGTGCATTCTCTAGTTCTTTATCTTCTTCTTCTTCTTTTACCCCTTTACCAAATTTCACTTTTAGTTTCTTTACCATCTTATTCTTCTTCCTAATGATTGAAGTAGTCTTCAAGTCCATGGTGATTTTTTACTTAGCCACATCATAGTTCCTAAAACCTATAGCCTCCTTGTCCACTTATTCTGCAAGTAATATGGTTGATAAGTAGGAGATGATTTCCACAGCTAGTCAAATTGTGATGTGAATATCAGGATTTAACTGTGTGATTTTTGAGTCAAACTCGATGACCCATGTTTCATGAGTAGTGATTCAACATGAATCCATCTCTCATGAGAATAAATGGAACACTTAGCACTCATTGGATCTAGGTGATGCTCACAGGGGTGAAGCACCGGGACTTCCCGGGAGGTCACCCATCCCAGTACTACTCCAGCCTGAGCGCGCTTAACTACGGAGTTTCCTCCACAGTTAAACCCAAAGCTTGCAACCCCATTTGCAAAACCTTCACCAAGTGTTGTGCCTTATGAACCATTCATTAGAAAGCCCCTTAAGCTCATCAATTGATGAGCTTAAGGGGCTTTCTAATGAATGGTTCATAAGGCACAACACTTGGTGAAGGTTTTGCAAATGGGGTTGCAAGCTTTGGGTTTAACTGTGGAGGAAACTCCGTAGTTAAGCGCGCTCAGGCTGGAGTAGTACTGGGATGGGTGACCTCCCGGGAAGTCCCGGTGCTTCACCCCTGTGAGCATCACCTAGATCCAATGAGTGCTAAGTGTTCCATTTATTCTCATGAGAGATGGATTCATGTTGAATCACTACTCATGAAACATGGGTCATCGAGTTTGACTCAAAAATCACACAGTTAAATCCTGATATTCACATCACAAGTAATATGGTGATTACTATTGAGGCTTCATCAACATTGATTTCATATCCCAATGGTCATAACCATCTAACTCTAGGAACTGCTACTTGGACATATGGAAAGTCAATGTCAACTAGGAAGAAAAAATCCTCAAAATGCTTCTCCACTAGTGAAAATAGTATCCTTAGTCTTTTTTTTTTTCTTTTCTCAAAGTCTTTCAAGTAGCTTGTCATAATTGACTCAAAATTATCACCTAGTCGCTCAATGAATTCACCTATTTGCACTACAATAGGTCTATTTTCCTTCCATGCAACTTTACCAAAAGTAGGAAATGTATTATGTATATAAAAGAATATACATACAAGAATATATCTATTGGTAAATAGATTGTTCTTATTTTTATTTAACTCATAAGACTTAACAATTCAATAGTGCATACTAACTAACATTAAATTGATCAGTAGGGAACTAATTATAGAGAAATAAGTATTAACTTGAAGGAAAACACCTAAAGGATCTCTCTTGAACCTATGATGACAATACTTATCATATTCAACTTGTTGCCTCAAAACAAGGGAATGAAGCTCTGTTCATTCCTTCTTTTAATTTAGATAAAAGAGAAAAAATCTAATTAACATATAACATAATGGAATAGAAAATAATTAACATAAAATACCATTCAATTGACTCTACAACATCCAATATTTCACACCAAAAATTAGCTGACCTTTTATTAATCTTTAATTCCGATACATATAGGATTTTGAGATGACCATTACAAAGGAAGATTAATCGGTTCATCTCTTCAAAAATGACAAATGACAGAGAACCAATTCATCCATTACAATTATTACATCAATGTATGAAAGAAGTGAAATATGAATCACTTCACCTTCTTTCCCTTTTCTATTTTTTTTCCTATAGGCCTTAGTGGCTACAATAATTGGAATTAATTCTTCATGCCTATGAACATGTACATTAGTATATCTCAAGAGCCATTTAGAATTCTCTCTAGCCAAATCTTTGAAAACACTTAGCTGATTCTATATTTCTTGCATGGCCACATGCACACATCCAAAAGGTTTTTGGAGCTCAAAAATTTATTTTGGTGCTCAGAAGATATCCCCATCAGACTATCTATGTAATTGGAGAAGTTTGATTGCATGACAACTACTCCAATTTTTCCATTTCCTTGTCCACTAGTTTGCTAGTTTGTATGCAAACATCTTAGGACTTCATAGTCTCTATCTTGATCCTTCTTCTCCTGCCAAGATCATTTATGACTTGAACTTCATGCTTTGAAGCGATTCAAATAAGGGCTCATCACCTTTAGGTAGGATCTTTTCTTTGACAACCTCCTTAGTCTTCATATGAGTGATCATCTTCAATAGAGAGACACAATCTTCAGTCTTTGTTCTCTCCATGGCCAAGGTGGCTCTATTTGATGAAATGTTATCTTTCTCTATTTCTAGCCTCAATATAGCATTTCCAATTTGTTCTATAATGGAGATTCCCTCCAACTTGAGTTTCCCACTCCACTCTCTACCAATCTACCCAAAGTGTTTGTCTTCTTGGAGCTAAGAGATGAGTGCTTGAACATCTACAGTAGTAGGATCACTCATAATAGGTATTCCATAGATGCTTACCAATAGGGTGACAATTACCTAATGAAGCCATTTAGTTCTCATATTTCCACCTTCATCCTAACCTTTGACAATTTAAGGTTGTCTAGGTGTCCTTCAATCACCTCATTTGTTGAGTTCCATAAGCCAACCTTGGTATCATGTATGGATTCCTCGAGATCCACTAAATGGAGGGTAAAATCATCAGTAGACATATCCTTGATTCTTCCCTCTTTAGTAGGCTTTTCTATCTCCATTTTTAGATACCCTATTTTGTGATATTGTTCAAGAATGGACAAGGTCTTCTACTTCTTAACTTTACTCAGTGCTGATCTAGAGTAGATAGCAAGAGATAAGGTATCCTTGTTGGGAGCTCCTTCATCTTACCTTTTTCTCTTCTTGTCTAGAGTATCATCCAAACATGAATCTATGCCTATCAGTTTGGAGGCCATCCCAAGGGAGTCTATGCTAAACATCTTCCTCTTGATTAGATTGATTGCATTTTTGGTTGAAGAGAAGAGATTCTTTGGAGCCTGTGAAATGAGCTTTGAAGAATCTTGGACTTTCTCCACCTCTAAAGTCTTCTTTGTCACCTCATTAGATTCAGTGGATTCAATATCACTACTTCTTCCATCTCCTAAATCCACCACCTACACTTGAGGACTACTCTACTAGAGAAGTGCAACACTTATAGATGGAACTAGGCTACTATGAGGCAAGGGGGCCAGAGTAACTACACCATCTTTTGAAACCTCTAATTTCTTCTTCTCAACTTCTGGTTGGGTTCCAATCACTAGGAGGGAGCTGTCTTGAAAAGTTTTAACTAAAGGAAAAATTTTGTTGGGAAGTTGATCACCTCTGTCTAATGGTTGAGCTAGTCCTTGAGTGATAGCCAAGGTTACATCTAATGTGCCACCTTGAGAGGAAGAGGCCACTACAATTGCTAGAGAAGCTTGAGTAGATGTGCTTTTATTTTGACTTCTTCTGGTCATGGTCAATTCGACCCATTTCCTAGTCCTATTGATAATCTAAGCCATCATTATATCTACCTCCTCTCCTACATCTTTGTAAGGTTTAGAGCTGATCAGACTACCTCTTAGCTTGGTCATATAGGTGTTACCATACATATTCTAACCATCATCTTCTATTCCTTCAACATCAATATTGACTTTATACATCTTCACTTGATCCACTCTTAGCCTAGCGAAAGCATGATCACAAGCTCTTGAACTCATCCTTGCAATAAAACTAGTAGTCTTCAATTTTAGTGATATGTTTTATTACACTTCCAATCTACAACACTTCCCTTGCATATCCATTCAGATCAAACATGGGCCTTAAGACTTCATACATTTCCAATTTATATTTCATTTCAAATACCTTTAGCATGTTCTTTTCATAAGAATGAGACTCACAACTTAAAGATCCCACCTTCATAGGAAACTCGTACCCTTTCTTCTTCAAACTCCTACTCAGATAACTTAGTAGCTTCAAGGGGAAACCATCAAAAGCTACAAGATACAAATATGAAAAGGATGAGAATTGAATGAAGTAACTCCCAAATTGGCTAATTCTTGCGATGGCTTTAGGGCTGAATCTCCTTTTTGGACATCCTTGTAGCTCCCTGCAAATTCTCATGGTGAATGCATCATTAACTCTTATATACTCTACATAACTATTTTCCATCTTTAGACAAGGGTAGAACTCATAAGACTTCACATCATCAGGAAAATTTTCCACCCTTTAGATGCTTGACCATAATTGTAAAGAAGTTAACATGTAATTGAGGAAGGAGGGTATATAGAATGTGTTGTAGAATTTTGCAGCACTAAGAGCATTGGGCAGAATATTGTTTACCTCATGAGCATAATCAATATATTGGGTGTCAAAGAAAATGACTTGTACCAAAAAGAAATATTTCTCAAAAAATTTTAAAGCTTCTAACTCACCTTTCAATCTATGTAAGAGGACCAAGATGTCGACAATATCAAGTTTGAGATTAGTCCCCAAATGAGTCTTAGGAACCTTACTCTTGGTGCTCCATGGTTTTTGGAACCATGACTACATGATTTCCTTTCTCCAAATCATCTTCTTCATGGAGAACTCAAAAATGGATCCTCTGAATGTCAAATCTAAACATTCCTCTCATTCTAGAACTCATAGGAAATTTAACATAGTTTTTCCTATCAATGGAGATTAACACTACATCATTTGGCAATAAAATTTGCCTTCTGTCTAGGTTGTAACAATTTATACATTCATATATTAACTCCAGAGCTTGGATTGCAACCAAAAAACTAGCTACTTTGACCAACCTACATAATTGAAGCTTCTCAATAATGGGATGATTGGTTCTGACCTCACTCTCTTGTAAAAACCTTGCATGTCATAGAAATGAAGAGAAGTATCCATGAAATTCTATAGTGAAGACTTGATTCTGTTCAACCCATCAAAATGCGAAAATCGAGTTGCCATTTTTTTTGAAAATGAATTTTAAATCTAGAAAAAGAAAAGAGTAGAAAATGCATAGATACTAGTTTTTTGAAAAATTTATGCAAATAAATAGGGTAATAGTTCAAGAAAGAGCAGTAGTTTATGTAACAGTTCATATTTCTAGCTATATAGGAGCTTCAGTTCATCCATTGATCTTTAGAATTTGTGCCACATAGATGAATTGAAGGAGAGATCCATTGAAATAGTAAATACATGGTTTTAATGAATATCTTGGTGTCTTTTCACTATTCCATTTGCCCAGTAGTAACTTTCTATCTTCCCATACTTTCCCATTTTCCTTTAAGTTTCAAGAAGTTACCAATAGAGTACTCCATGGGAAAATATCCATTGAGTTGAATTCTAGTGCATATACTCTTTCTTTTAGTTATTAGATTTTTTCTACCATCATCTTGAGAAGTCTTATGCACAAATTATCGGTCAAATCTTCTTATTAACTTGATTTTCTTTAAAATTTGGGAAATTGTCTTCATGGGTTGAAAACCCGCTAAGGAGAAGACAATTTCCATTTCTCCACCCACACTTCCTTTTTGGTTTACCTTTAGACTATTGTATTCCTTGGGTTTGGAAATGTCTAAAAGAAGTGTGAAAAATCATTAGGGACCCACTTTTTGTTTCCTTTCCTTTAGAAATGGCTTTTACGAAAAACTAACTTTGTGGGTTGCAAACCCGCCGAGGAGAAGTTGGATTTGAGTTTTCTGCCTGGAATGAATATGAGAGTTGTGATGGATCTTGAATTTTTCCTGACATAGATAATTATAAAGGGAATGTGAATTTTCTATAGGGCACCTTACTATTTTCATACTTTGATCCAAATGCCTCATTTGGTGCTCTTTGTGGAAAATCATCTTCATCGGTTGAAAAATTGTTGAGGAGAAGAAGAAGTCTAAATTTATGCAAGCTTATATTTTTATTGAGAAAATGATAGACCACAAGTAGATATAACTCTGTAAATGATCTTTGTTATGAGCAATTTGAATCTTCATTGAATTAGGCACTAAGCTACCTATATGATTGTGTCAACACAAAGCAAGAGCCGCCTGACTATGAAATGCAGAGAAGGAGAAATGGAGAAATCTAATGGAGACTGATTCCACCTAAGGTGGTTTAGACCTAGAATCAAACACAAATATGAATTCACTTAGACACAAGTAATCACTTTCATTACACGGGTAGAGAATGAAATGTGGGGCAACAACTGGCTTTGTCTAAGGACTTTGGTAAGCCATACCCAAGCAATGAATCCAAAATCTCTGGTTTCACAAAATAAAATTTGGCTACACAACAAAACTAAAGCAAGGAAAAAAAAGGGAAGGAGGAAGGCAAGGGAAACCTAACCAGGAAAACATAAAAAGGAACTAAATGTAATTATAGTACAATATAGGGGTTACCCATTTTCAATTTTCAATTTGATAGAGCTTCAAATCCTGACCATTGAATGCTAGGAGTAGCACTTCACCATTTGGATATGCCAATTTAAATGAGCTTTTCTCAAATGCCTGATGAACAGTGATAGGACCCTTCCATAATGTGTCAAATTTCATCTTATGCATACCTTTTGGTGCTCTTTGCTTATCCCACAGTAGTATGCTATCTCTTGCCATGAACTTTTTCAGTCTTGCCCTTTTATCAAATAAGCTCTTTACATCCATCTAGTGTTGTGTGATATGATCCATGATTTATTCTCCTTCCTCTTTGATTTTTCTAAAGTACAAAATCATCTTTTCTATTCTATCTCTATGCATGTCATCTTCAATTACTGTTCTCAATTTTCTTCTAGCTAATTCTAGGGGTAATGGAAGATTAGCCTTAGTCTCGTAGACTAGTTCATAAGGAGAGATGTTGATTGCCCTCTTAGGGGTCACCCTATCTATCCATAGTGCCTAATGAATTTTCTTGTGCTAGGTTTGATTGGTCAACACCAGTTCCTTGACAATATTCATTAAATTCTTGTTACTAGATTCTGCTTGACCATTTTCTTGTAGGAAATAGTCAGATGAATGATTGACTATGATGCCATGCTTGTAACAAAAGTTAGTTATCTCAATTGAAGAAAAATATGTCACATTATCTATCACTAGTTTGATGGGGACACTGAATCTAACCAATATGTCTTCCTTGATGAATTCACAAACTACTTGAGAAGTAGTTTTCTTGGTTGCTTTGGCTTCCACTCACTTGGTGAAGTAATTAGTTACAGTTATAACATACTAGTGACTAGCGTTGGATGTTGGATTGATAGGACCAATGAAATCAAGGCCCTATTGTTACAAAGGACCTTCAATGATGACAGGTCTAAGAGCCAGAGTGGCTAGCTGAGGTCTCCTAGTGAACATCTTACATTTTTCACATTTTGACACTCAAGAGTAGGCATCCCTAAACATTCCAGGCCAGTAGTATCATTGTCTCAATATTTTGAAAGCTGTGACTGAAGATGAAAAATGTCCACCACATACTTCATCATGAAATGGTTTCAACAACTTTTCCTATTGTTGTTTGTCTACGCATCTGAGAAAAGTACTATCTATATATTCTTAAATAATTTGTCATCCCAAACTACATATTTGGCCACTTTAAAATTGAGATCTCTTCTTTGCTTTGTCATCATGCCTTTAGGGCATTCTCCATATGTTAGTAGATAAGTAATATTTTCAAACCAAGAGTCTTGTAATCCTATAATCAAAATTAATTTCTTCTCTCCTAATTCTTCTGGTTCTTCAATGATCTTATTTTCCATGATTGGTTTGCATAAAAAATTACCCCTCACTAGCTTAGTAGGCTTGATTTCAATGTTATACTCTTGTTTTTTTTCTATCCATGTTCCTCTGGCATTGCACCCTACATCTTGTTGCATTAGCACACTTTTTACCACTATGTTAGGTACATAAACCATAGAATGTGAGTGCAAGATATAGAACCTAAAATTCTTCAGTGCTTTGACTACTGCAAAGGCATGTTTTTTGATTTGGGAATACTTCAACTCATGACTTTTTAGAGGTATTCTCATGAAGAAAATTAGGGCTTGTATCCCTTCTTTGTCATCTTGCATAAGAATAGCTGACAAGGTGTGTTTAGAGGCATAGTAGTAAATAATGAAATCTAACTTATAGTCTGGGTGACATAGTACCAGGGTGTTAGCAATAGCAATCTTTATATTCTAGAAGGCTTGTTTCCCATCTTCAGTCCATTTGAAACTTGAATTTCCCTCCATCATATCTACAATACACTTAGTAGTTTTTGCAAAATCTATCACAAACCTTCTAAGAAAATTCACTTTCCTAAAGAATGTTTTAACTCTTATATTCTTTAGTGGTAGGCTTAACCTTTGAATGGCTTCAACTCACTCAAGATCAATTTTGATACCTTCTTGGGAAACTATATGGCCAAGAAGCTTTCCCTCTATCACATAGAAAGTAGACATTTTAGGATTGAGTGAGATTCCATGTTCTCAACACCTTTGCAATACCTTCTTCAAATATTCTATGTGGTTTTTTCTCTTTTTTGAAAACACGATGAAATCATCTAGGTATATAATGATAATCTAGTCTTTTAGATTAGCAAACATCTTACTCATTCACCTTTGAAATGTAGCACCAACATTGATAAGCCCAAAGGGAATTCTATGATATGTGAATGTACCCCAAGGAGTAGTGAAAGCCATTTTGTGTTGGTCTTTCTCTTCCACTTCTACTTGATTATATCTTGAGAACCCATCGAGCATGGACATCATCTCAGCACCAACTACTATTTGTAGTAGGTAATCAATGTTGGGAAGAAAAAAATTGTCTTTCAAAGATGCCTGGTTCAAATTCTTGAAATCTACGCATATTCTTATTTCTCCATTCTTCTTCCTAACTAGTACTATATTAGCTACCTAGGTGGAGTGATGGATGGGATACACGACCCTCACCTTTAGCATCTTGTCTACTTCCTAGAATATAAAGTCTACGAATTTCAAATTATAATTTCTCTACATCTATCACAAAGGGACTGCATTAGATTTCAATAGAATCTAATGTTTTATTTTCTTTCCCCTATAGCTTTTCAAATCTTCATAACTCCAGGTAAATACATCTTAATATTCTATAAAAATTTATCTTGCATCTTCCTTCTCTTCAAGCAAGCAACAATTTCCAATATTGATCATCTTAGGACTTTGTGCATCTCCAATGTTCACCCCTTCATTTTCACTAGTAGTAGGACCTTTCTCTGTCCTCATTTGCTTTATGTAGGCATCATGCCTTTCAAATAGTGTTGGTGTAAATACATATTTACCATTTACAGTTTACTTAAGTTTACTTCGGTTAATGCATTATTTTATTATTTATTTTGTGAGACACTTAGGAGTTTGTGTACCTTTATGAGTTGTCATGTTGACAACACATAAGTACATAACTCTAATTCAACACATGCTGTCTACAACACTAGATTTTGTATCATTTACTAAGTTTTCATGTAGACAACATAGTTATTCACACTCCTAATTTATCACATGGTGTCTACAACATAAATTTTCATGATACACCTTTGTAGGCTTATCCCCTCATCATTGCACTTACTCCTGTACTTAATGGAGGATAACCCATATCTAGTGGACATGTGCCTAGTTGTATGACTTATCATGATGCTTATTCTTATGCATTGTAGAAGCATTCCAGAGGCCTTTATATACAAGCACTACTAGTTTACTTTCAATACATTGAATTGAATACATATCAATATTTTGATCATACTCTTTCTGGTCTACAATTGTGCTTGTGTTTGAGTTCTTGGTTGTTGGGTGAATTTTTCCCTAAGGAAAATTCTCGCACTTTCTATTGTTAGAACTTCTTCCTCCTTGAATTGATTGGTTCTTATCACTAGCCACCAATACTTTGGTCTTTGATGTCATGAGAAGTCCCAAATCTCTTGAGTGAGATTGTTCAACAATCAACATCTCTACAAGTGCATCAAATGTAGGCTTTTGGAAAGCACTTCCCATGGCCAACCTGTGAGCGTTATAACTCAAAACAAAGGAAACATACTCTAAAGGTAGCCTCTTTAGGATGTGATGAATCAACTTTTCATCCTTCATGTAATTTCCACAATCTTTAAATATTGCCCTATACTCTTTGGCTTTGTTGATATAATCTTGAATTGTTTCAAAGTTCTTTGGATCCAATAGAAGTAGATTATCCTCAATCTAGAATCCCTTTTCCTCATCCACCTTACCATACAATGATTCAAGTTTGTCCCAAGCAAGTTTGGCTTTTGTGAAACTAGCAATGTGGAAGAACAGATCTCTATGTACACAACTCTTGATAATTCCTAAAGCCTGATTGTCTATAATTTTCCAATCAATGAGTTCTTTAGCATTAATGGGTTTTGGAATTGTACAATCAACATAAATATTTAGATCTTTTTCCATTAATCTACTCCATACAATATCTTTCCATGTAGAATAATTGCATGAAGTTAGAAGTGGACCTTTAGGTGAACCCATGATGTAGAAAATAAAAAGAGCACAAAAGAGAGACACAAAACACAATACACACCCCCCCTTTCACTCAATCAAAAGAACCCCCCCAAAAAAGATTCTTTCAACACTTTATATGTAGTGTGCATACAAGAGGCCACTTGTCAAAATGAACAAAGTGGACTTCTAATTTTTCTATGTACAATTTCCTTCTAAGGCCCAAATCTATCACTATGCACTATAGCTCAGATGTACAACAATTCTAAAAAGTAATCAAAGCATTACAATGCAAAAAAGGCCCTAATTCTGAAAGTGAGATTTTTGTCCACCCAACCCTATAATCTGATTGTAGATCTGGAAAGTAGACAAAAAATAATGCACTTAAAAAACAACAAAACCTGAAAAATGTGTCCAAATGAGCCCTACAAAGCATTTGAAGTTCAAAAATGTAGGATTGAACAGGTATAGTTGCCAAAAAATGCAATTTATGACAAATTCTTGCACCAAAACTATAAACAAACACCACCATTGAAGAGTTCAGGAAATTTTACAAAAAAATTGCACTTGATTTGGACTAGATGACTGAGTTATGGCTTCTCAAAGTCGAGCTACCAAATAAAAAATGCATTTGAAGAGGGGTTTGATTAGTAAAAGACGGGGTTAAATTTGATGGTCATACGACCACCACAATAGTTTTATTTTTCCCCTGATTGAAGGTCAGATGATCATCAAATTTAGCCTTAGTAACAGATGACATTAGCAAATTTCAGCCCTATGATGATGTCAGCATGACATCATGATGACATCAACATGTATATAATTGTACAAAATTATATGGATGGTATGGACAAAAAATGACATGTCCACTTACGTGGTAGAAGTACAGAGCTGAGTATGCTATATGGTGGGCTGATAAGGATTGATGACATGTCTGGCTTGTCTGTGTATATACTGAGTTGAATGTCAACTAGATGCTAATGTGGGTCCTACATAGAGGACAACTGTCAGGTTTGATGTGGTAGCTTTTAGGAGTACCACGTGGTTGGCTAAGATATCACCACGTGGCATTGGGAGGCTACACTATCTAAGACATGTCCAATGTAGATTTGTCAGTGTGTCATAGGTTGGACAAGTAAAATATTTTCGCATAGCGTGGAGCAGGTTGTTCATGTGTACCTTACTATAGACAACCTCCACGTGGCCTGCACTATCACTAAGGTGGAGGGTGAGGAGTTGACCACTCCCATGGGTCCATGTGTCTAATGGACTATGCAGGGAGCTAGAGGAACCACTGTGTAGGCATCAAAAACCTTTTATGACAGTTGGAGATTTAAACAATGGGCACTGGTTAATTGTCAATAGTGGTACCAAATTCTTCTTTGTGGGGTCCCATATCACCCATGCAAAGTGCTTTATGAGGGTTTAAATGATGTTGTCCACTAGGAGGAGTAATGTAAAGAAGTCATCAAGTTTTCTTGGGCTATCGCCAATGGAATTGGGTGTAATGTTGGTTGATGACTTGGCCACCAGTACAAATCTGTGTAGTCAAAATTTGTTGAATATTGACCACCAAAAATGAGAAAGAGATATCCACCAATTAATAATAGAATATTCCTGTGTAGGGCCAGGGTGTGACTGCTTGGTACCTATAAATTAATTTTCTCTACAGGGCTGCCTAGCCAAAAAATTTCCAAAAATTCTATCCAAAAAAGTGGAGAATAATAAAATAACATATCTGAAAATTAAAATTGTAGATATAAAAGATCATACTTGAACTTGCAAATCAGGGCCTTTCGGTGTCTATTTGCAATTTTTTTTTGACTCACAATCAACTTTGGCCTAGGGAAGCTAAATTTGTAGCTGATTTGCACCGAATCAACATTTTGGATGCAATGGCGAGGTCTGTTCTAGCTCTAGACACTCCCAATTTTTGCAGTAGTCTAGATTTGGGCTGAGGTGCTGAAGCAACAATGGTCTCAAATGACTATGTGAAGGGAGATTCTCCAAGAGCTTTGATACCATGTAAGAATTTGCCTTAGGAAAAAATTCACCCAAGAACTAAGAACTCAAACACAAGTACAATTGTAGACTAGAAAGAGTATGATCAAAATATTGATATGTATTCAATTCAATGTATTGAATGTTCACTAGGAGTACTTGTATATAAAGGCCTTTGGAATGCTTCTAGAATGCATAAGAATTAGCACCATGATAAGTCATTCAACTAGGTACATGTCCACCAGATATGGGTTATCCTCCATTAAGCTTAGGAGTAAGTGCAATGATGAGAGGATAAGCCTACAAAGGTGTATCACACAAATTTATGTTGTAGACACTATGTGCTAAATTAGGAGTGCAAATAACTATGTTGTCTACATGACAACTCAGTAAATGATGCAAACTCCAGTGTTTAGACACCATGTGCTGAATTAGAGTTGTGTACTTTGATGTTGTCAACACGACAACTCATAAAGGTATGAAAACTCCTAAGTGTCTCACAAAATAAATAATAAAATAATACATTAACCTAAGTAAAATTAAGTAAAGTGTAATAAGTAAATACATATTTACACCAACAAATAGTTTTTCCTAGCATACAAAGTATGGTGGAATGACATTACCTCATAATTGGACTTCATTAGTTTGATCTACTTTTTTCTTATGGTCAGGATCTCCATGATTGTCTTCATTGGGTTGGCTCTTACAAGTAGCTTTATCATTTTCCAAGAACAACTGTAGACTTTTGTCATCTTCAAAGACCTACCAAAATTCTGCATTGTCGAGAACAGAAGCTTGATATATAATTTCCACCTGATACTTTTTATCTTTGAATTTTTGGTGAGGGAGCAATAAAGAGGTGGAAACAAAAAATAAATTTTCTTTGGTATTCATCTCTTTTGGTAATAATTCAATAAAAAAATCATCAAGGCCTTCTATTTCATCCCATATCCTATATCTATAATTTTTTAACTTATGATTCTTCATAGAATACTGCCCCTTAATTTTCCTCACAATGAGTTCTACATCACCTTGAGCCCTTATGATCTTTATTCCTTTTTCTTTCGTAGCTATTATCCCAAGTAGTAGGGCTTCATATTCTTCTATGTTATTCATTTTCCCAAATTCCAATTTGAAAGCCATGGGTTTGGGTTCTCCTATAGGAGGTATTAATGCTATGACTGCACTAGATCCGGATGAGGAGTAGCTTCCATCAATCTCCAATGTCCATATAGAGGATGAATCTTTCTCTTCACTAAGGATTTTTATTTATGAGTCTTCAATTTATTTCTCATTCAGAGTATCTTTAGTAAACAACATATAGTTACCAAAGTCTAGTTTTTGATAGAGAATCTGAGCTTTAGGATCATCTAACCTTAAGATAGTAAATTTTTCCTTTTCTTCAGGTTCCAATTGGACCTTCTTGCTTCATATAGGTATAATTTCTTAAGACCAATCTAGTTTTATTTCTATCCCTAAATCTCTACAAAAAAAATTTCTTAAGAGTAGGCCATAGCTTGCTGGAATATCTGCAACCAAAATAGTGAATAATAGCTTCTTTTTTAGATGAGAGGCTAGAGCCACCTAAGCATCCTTGATTTTTCCAAGTAATGGGATCTTCTTAGCATCCATTGAATAAAATCTCTCATGAACTTGAGTGAGGGTGAGACTCAAAGCTTTAGCTATAGAAAAAGGCATCATATTATCTAAGACATCTGAATCTATTATGCAATTGCTTAATTTACATCTGTTGATATATAGGGAGATGTAGAATGGGTCACGTTTTTGTTTGGGGAAAGTCCCCAAGATAGTGGAGTCTTCTTGATTAAATATGTTAGATGCAAAAGGTTCATCTTCTTCCTCAGTGATAACATTATGGTTTAAATTTGAAGCACCTCCTTTACAATGATCTACTAATCTCTTCAACTTAGAGCGATGAGATTTCAAATAGTTTATAGGAGAGATTTGAATCTTTGACTCTTAACAAAATTGGATAAAATCAAAAGGACTCTTATCCTTACCTATTTGAGATGTCGATATTCCTTGATCAATGTGAGTATTATTTGATGAAGATGTGGGATCATTTCCTAGAACATGAATTGGGAATTGATTTTTGAGCTTTTGTGTCATGCCCAAACTATGAGAGAAAAAACACACCAATTTTTTTATTATTATAATAATTAAAATGCTCTAAGTTTGATAAGTTTGCATGTTAATAGTCATGAAGATTGAATCAATCGCTTAATTTGGAAATTTTGCTATTTGATTGATATCGATCATTCTTTACATTTTTACATCATTATTCTACTGAATTTAGATTTACTACTTAATTTTCAAAAAGACAATTTTCGTGATTAATCTAAAACAACTTAAATAAATTACTTACTAACTAGTATTGCTCAAAATAACATTAACTAAATCTTATTAAATTTAAAAATAATTAAATAACAACTAACTAAATTTAACTAATTATTAAATTAAAACTTTCTAAAAAAATTAAACAACTAAATTAATTTAAAACTAAACTAACTAAATCTAATACTCACTAACTGAATTTACTAACAAAATATGACTAACTTAAAAACTTTAGTACACAAAATTAACATCACATAAACTAAAACAAATCTAAAATTAATTAAATTTAAAACTAACTAACTAACTATCACATATACTAACTAAAATTTATATAAAAAAACTAACTAAAACTATTAACAAAGAAGATCTTTTAAAAAAAAACTTAATTAAAACAACACTATACTAACTTAACACTAACCCACTTTCTAACACCTAACACTAACCTATACTAACCCCTCCCCTATACTCCCCCTACACCCTACCTACACCAAGGCCAAGTGCTTCCCAAGGCCAAGTGCTTCCCAAGTGCTGGCCGAGGTACAACGCTCTGCCCCAAAACATAAAACATGCGCAGACCCATCTTGGTGACCAAGTTTGCTAGGGAGAAAGGGCTTAAGAAAATTTAATCCTCTTTTTTTTTTACATTGCAAGTCAGATCATAGGTTTGCGAATTCCATGGAGAGGATAGGGTGACATCATCCCATATGATGACAATTGACTTTGTTTAAAAAAGACCTTTTAAAAAAAAAAGCATAACCAAAACTGATGCCCAAGGGGAGATGGGTAAGCATTAAAGACATAAAGTTATATGGGTAGACTTAGGATATTTAGGATATTAAGATAGATAGTCATTAGTTTATACAATTTCATGTTATCATATATATATATATATATAAATATATATATATATATATTACTTTTTAATATCTAATTTTAAATTTAAGAATATCTTTAGGAATATTCTCTGTTGTAAAATAACATTAAATCTCAAGCCCATACAAAATCCAGAGAGCTTTTTCTCTAGGAAAGTATAAACTTTTTTTGTCAAAATTTTCTAAGTCTTAATTTTTTTTTTTAAGAACAACAACAAAAGCACGAAGATAAATATTTTCTTTTAAAAGTATGAATACCAATTTTGTCCATTTATCAAAGGAGGGTATATATATAAAAACATTTTTTTTTTTTTCATTGAATTTTTGCTAACACCTAGTTAAGCCAAAAATCTAATATCTACTTAAAATAACATTGCAAGATTGATTTTGGGTTTACAAAAAAAACACAAAATTGAACCTTCATTTATAACACAAATTTTTGTTTCCAACATATAAGAAAACTTTAAATTTTGCTTAATTGAATCAACATCATTTTCATCTTATTTTTGATGTGCATCCATATTAACTAAAAATTACAATTAAAATCTCATGAGAAGCAATAATACTCAAACACCCTTTTATTGGCAAACCTGATTCAAAGGCTCAGCCGGGAAAGAACCAGGAAGAAAACCCGGCGTCGTTGTCATTACAAAAAAGTTTTGAAATAAAAATTACATAGGATTCCAATCTCAAAATTACAAAAATTTAATTGAATTTTCGTCATGACCCTATCAAGGAATCCATATCATTTTTTGCAATACAATGCTAAGATCATGGAGAGAATAGAATCTGATCGGGTGTCAAACAAACATGACCAAGAGACAAAATCAAACATGCATATTTATACTAGTTTTTCACAATGGGATTCACAATGAATCAAAACTAGGGAAAGGTGGATTTTTCCAACAGGAGATGTCAGACACAACACCCAAATAGATGCCCAATCAGGGCTATAAATCAAGAACTTTTGTTCTTCCATTTTAACATGCCAAAACTCATACAAGGTTTGTGCTGACAGGTAGGGGCCCATAACACCCTACCCTCTCTCCCTCTTCTCATCCTAAGAAGAGACTCTACACTATTGGATTCCAACTAAAAAGACCTTTCCTGAAATTGGCCACTTCTGCCCTATCCAAGGGTGAGTATTGCCAAAACACCCATACAAGGAACTTCAAAATTCAAACAAGAACATGAAAGAAAAGCATTCAAGAAACATGGTTGCAATCCTTCCCAACATACCCAACATACATACAAGCATCCAAATAACAACACCAAAGCATTTAAGCATGAAACAATCATGAAAATCTAAACAAGAGAGATGAAGAACTCCTACCTTCACAAAGAGGTAATGGTAAATGAACAATTTGAGTAGAGCTCTTCCTTCCTTGCCTTCAATCCTCCAAGACTCCTCTCTAAAAGTAGAGATTGGGTAACCACCAAAACTACTCCAAGAAGGGCCTCTCAATAAGACTCAAACTCAACCACCAAACAAGCAATACCCACCTACAAATCTAGAAGTTTCTAACTCAACCAAAGCCAAGGTTAACCACTAAGTGGAGTTGAGGTGATGTAACTCATGGTAACCACTTGCAATTTTCGCACAATGGAAAAAATAGACTTTTTCAGTGACCTCAAAAGTCAATAAAAGGGGCTTAGGGGGTGGAAAATACCCCCAACCCATACCCATACCCCTTGGGTATAAAGATTTCATGTTTTAAAGGTCTAAGGAATTGATTTGGAACCAAATGAAAGCTAGGAAAATTTTTAGACCATTTTACAACTCTAAAAATGCAAATTAAGCACTAATCCATATTAGGGTGACTAAACTCGATTAAGAACCAAACTAGAAAAAAGACACTAACTTAATCTGACTTGGGTCCAAAGGTTACACAGTTAACCCTAGCTAGCATGCTAAAAGTATAAAAAATTCATGAGTGTCAAGTGACACTATAAGAATAAAGTTACAACATTAACATTTACTAATCACAGAAAGATACATACATACATCTCACAAATAATTTAGTTACAAAGAACAAGGTTTCTACAAAAAGCACATATGGATCAGTTCTGTTCCTTCGTCAGGTTTCTCGACTAAAATATCTTCACACTCACTTCACACATCAGTAGTCCCATAAAATCACATGCACATATGTATATAGGTATCAAGAAATCACATAAATTAAAACATACATCTATAAATCAGTTAGGGTTTCTCTCATCCTATTCAATTCTTAACCATTAAAATCCCTTAATCAAAGTGTTAACTCTACATTTACTTATTTCATCAACATACATATACATAAAACATCAAATGATGAACATCAAATTTCTGAAAGTAACATCACACAACATGAAATAATATAATATGTTCAAAGCATCAGATAATGTCTCAACATCTCGAGTTGTGATTATGAAAATAATAGTAATGTATCACTATGCTACGATGGGTCGGGGCGAGGCCTCACATCCTCCCCCACTTGGCATGAACTTCCTGCTGGAGTTTGTAAAAAAGATAAGGGTACTAAAACCGCATCTATGCTGAATCCTCCCATGAAGCCATGACCTCATCATAGCAATCCCACTGGACCCTAACCTGGTCCAGCTCTCGACCTTGAAGTGCTAGGGTCTGTGGAGAAATAATATGGATAGGCTCTAGTGCTAGATGTCTATTTGACTCTACTTGTAAAGCATCCCAATCTATAATATGAGACTCATCATAAATGTATCCTCTAAGTACTGAAATGTGAAACACATTGTGGATGTGTGACAGGCTAGGTGGCAAAGCTAAATGATATGCAATAGGTCCTATCCTCTCTAAGATCTCGAACGATCCAACAAACTGGGGTGCTAACTTAGAGCCCTTTCCTAATTGAATCAGACTCTTGTGCAGTCGCACCCTCAAGAACACCCTATCACCAACCTAATACTCTCCATCTGTCCTCTTCGCATCAGCATACTTCTTCTACCTATCATGTGCCTCTCTCAGGGGCTGTCTAATCAAGGTCACTTGCTGCTCCATCTCCTTTACTAACTGTGGAACAATAGATACTCAATCCTCGATCTTATTCCAACTCAAGGGTGTTCTACATGATCTTCCATACAAGGCCTCATAAGGCAACATACCTATGGAGGAATGGTGGC
The DNA here is from genome assembly GCA_028749045.1 of Cupressus sempervirens. NCBI lineage: Eukaryota > Viridiplantae > Streptophyta > Pinopsida > Cupressales > Cupressaceae > Cupressus > Cupressus sempervirens. Next base: position 53,710,741 of record CM053790.1, on the reverse strand, counting down.
CATTGTTATAGGAAAACTCGACAAGATGTAGGTATTCCTCCCATTTGACCTGATAGTCCATCACATACATACGTAGCACGTCCTCCAAAACTTGATTCACTCGCTCAGCCTGACCATCGGTCTAAGGATGGTACACTGTACTAAAATTGAGCCTAGTGCCCACAGCTGCCTACAACGCTCTCCAGAATGAAGAAGTGAAAAATGAGTCTCTATCAGAGATGATCTTATGAGGAACACCATGAAGTCTGACAATGTCCCACAAGAATACCTACGCTATGTCTCATGCTATGAAAGTAGTACACATAGGTGAGAAATGGGCAACCTTGGTCAATGTTTGAACTATCACCAAAATGGCATCATGGCGACAAGATGACATGGGAAGACCAACAATGAAATCCATAGATATAGTATCCCATTTCCACTCTACAATCTCATGCAGCTAAAGAATCCCACCGAGATGATGGTGCTCTGCCTTCACCCTCTGGCACTCAAGGCATCTTGCAACTATGCTCACAATCTACACTCTCATGCCTAGCTAATGATACAACTACCTCAAATCTACATGCAACTTCTTAACATCGGGGTGCATTGAATAAGGTGCTCTGTGACCCTCAAGTACAATGAGTTCATGCAAACCCCCAATGAAAGGTACATACATACGTCTTCTATGATGCAAAATTCCATCAAACTCCAAGGAATACTCTGAATACTTCCCTTCCAAGGGTCTCTGAGAATGCACTATCTCACTCACTTCTGCATAAAGCTCATCGGATGGTAAGTGCTGTAAGATCTGCTCTCTCAAGTCAGTGCAAGTAGTCACAGATGAAAGCTCATGGTGCCTTCTACTTAAGGCATCTGCAACCACATTCTCCTTTCCCTTGATGTAATGAACATCAAAATCATACTCACACAAAAAATCCATCCACCTTCTTTGCCTAGCATTAAGGTTCGACTATGAAAATATGTACTGCAAGCTCTGGTGATCAAAATGAAGCTCAAATCTATGACCCAGAAGGAAGTGTCTCCATCTCACCAAGGCATGAACCATTGCCACAAGTTCCAGGTTATGAGTAGGATAATTGAGTTCATGAGTCTTCAACTTCCTAGACTCAAAGGAAATAGGTCATCCTTCTTGCATAAGGACTGCGCCTATATCATCTAAAGATGCATCAGTGCACACCACAAAATCTGTAGAAGGATTTGGTACTGCAAGGATTGGTACACTCGTGAGGGCTCTCTTGAGCTCTTGAAAATATCTATCACACTTCTCTATCAACTCATACTTCTTCCCCTTTTTTTGAAGAGATGTGATGGGGTGTGCCAATCTAGAGAATCCTGAAATGAAGTGTCGGTAATATCCTGCTTGCCCCATAAAGCTCCTCACTTCAGTAACACTGGTGGGTGCTATCCAATCCATGATGGCCTTAATGTTTGATGGGTCTACTGAGACTCCATCACTTGATATGGCATGACCCAAATAATGTATCTCAGGTTTGAAGAACGCACACTTCAACAAGCTGCCAAACAACTAATTCTCTCTTAGCTTTTGCAATACCTACCTCAGGTGCTCTTCATGCTCTTTCTCATCATGAGAATAAATCAAAATGTCATCAAGAAAAACAATCACAAAATTATCCAAAAAGGTATGGAATACTCCATTCATGAGGCTCATGAATACAACTGGAGCATTCATGAGGCCAAATGGTACCATGGTGAACTCATAGTGACCATACCTAGTACGAAAAGTAGTCTTGGGGATATCACTATCCACAATCCTCAACTGATGATAACCTGACTTCAGATCAATCTTTGAAAATACACAACCTAAGTGATCTGTCCTTCTTCTTTATGAAGATCATTGGTGCACCCCAAGGTGACACACTAGGTCAAATATGTCCATTCTCTAAGAGTTTCTCCAACTAAGCCTTTAGTTCACTGAGCTCATGAGTAGTCATCCTATATGGTGCTCTCGAAACTAGCTCGGCTCCTGGCACAAGGTCTATGTGAAAATCCACTATTTGAGGTGGAGGCATACTAGGAAGCTCTGAAGGAAACACATTTGCAAACTCTTGCAGGATTGGAAAATCATCGAGGGATGGCTCCCCCTCTGAATCTTCCTCTCTGTCACTAATGCTGATAGTAAACAACTGACAACCATTTTGCATGCACCATCTAAGTTGCATAGCAGAAATCATATGAAGGGATATAGGTCTCTTCACTCCGAAGATCTCCCTAGAGATACCATCATCATCCACACATTCCACCCTCTTCTGTCGACAATCCATCTTGAGGCTAACTCTACCTCCCAACTGACATCCTGTCTAACTGCCACTAGCTCGCAATGCTCCACCACATATGGAGATATAAAAGAGTTAGTAGCTCTAGAATCAAATAAAACTACAACCATATGGCCCTATAATATACCTATAGCCTTGATAACTACGGCCTGATGCTCAACCTAGCGGTTGTCAACCACTGCAAAAACTTTGTGGGATCTACCCATGTCACCAACTGTTAGCTTTGAAAAAGCCCCTCTTTGACCACCTGAGAAGGTTTTTGCTACTGTTGTTGCTGTGGTTTCTACTACTAAGACTGTTGGCCCTTAGAGGACCCTTCTATATAGTTTTGATTCCCTTTCCAAGGGGGTTTCTGCTGGGAAGAGTTTCAATTCTGAGATTGATCTCATGACTCCTACCTACCTCGAGTATCCTTAGCAACTAGTGTTATCTCCACTACCTATCTGAAGGTGGTAGGGAAGGTCATTCAAACTAGACCCTAAAGCAAGAAATTTAGACCCATGATAAAGTGATGCACCCACAATTTCTCATCCTTCATGTATTCCACATAAGGAAGGAGCTTGAGAAACTTGCTCTCATACTGAGCCACTGTAAGACCTCTCTGATAAAGAGAATGAAATTCCTCTATCTACTTCTATCAGAAATGATCTGACAAGTACCTCTCTCAGAATCTCTCTAAGAAAGACTCCCATGTGAGGGTATCCATCCTCACTCCTCCTATGGTCTCCTCATGATGCCACCAATTGGAGGCATCTCCTCTCAACTGATCGATTGCTAAGTGTGCCTTTAGATTACTCCTATAAGGGTGTAATCCAAAGCACCACTGTAGGCTCTATAACCATGCCTCTGCTACTATCCCCTCAGTGGAACCAATAAATAATGGTGGCCTAAGTCAAATTAATTCCCTGATATCATCTCCTATATTTCTAGGAGGTTTGTCAAGTGGGGGTCCTCTTTGGTGTATTGATTCTCCCTCGTGCTCACCCTATCCCTCTATCTATTTCAGTGTAGGACTCCTAGTCCTCTCTCTGACTCTAAGTTTGCCTCCTCTGGGTCCCTCTGCTTCCACTACGAGAATTTTCTGATGAGGCTGAACTATAGGTACTGCCCTCTACTGAACTACACCGATCAAGGTCTAAAGTGCATCTATAATGTCCTGGTTCAGGTTCGATGGTGGTGGTGGTGGAGGTGGAGGTGGAGGTGGAGGTGGTGGTGGAGGTGGTGGTCCATCCTCCTATCTCGCTCTACCACCCCTAGCCCTACGACCTTTGCCTCACTGGTTTCTTTGAGTAACAGGAGGCATCTACATAATTAAAAGTTTGAGTTAAGTTTAGGAAGAACAATGGTTAAGGTTCCTAGTGTTGAAACACAGGCTCTGATATTTTGTCTTTGGGTCAACACTGTGTATGAACTTCCATCAATAGTTGCATAACATTCTCCCTTTGGCTCTGAGTCTGATTCATACTCAAAAAATAAATTTCCAAAGTCACCATTTCAGTACAAATATGACTTAGGACAAGGAGTCACAATATTCAACTCATTAATGGATAACAACTGCATCATATGAGCAGTTTCTAGATAGCTTTCACTGTCATGATCTATTGTCAAATGGAACACACACATATTTCCTTTCTATGGTGTTGTGTCAATCACCAACCTTTGTTGTGAACCTATAAGCTACAAAATTTTTACATTATTATTCCTTCCTAGTGGATTTTGATAATTCTATTGGTAAGAGTGATTATATCTAGGTAATTGCCTCTTTACTACCACCAATGTTTTTGACAACTTTTGAATCATTTCATCAGATGAAGTAGTATTACTAGAACTTCCTTTGGTTTAAAGTTCTCGTTTCCATTTTCTGGTGGAGATCAAGTCATCTTCAAATTTGACCACCTTCTTTTGTGCATCTACTAAATCTATGGGATGGTCTCTCCTCAAATCATAATTGATATTTGGTGGCATCACACTTATGAAGAATGTTTTTAGATTGCCAGTAGTAAGGATCCTACTAGCGATCTTATTAAAAGTTGCAATGAAATCCCTCATAGTCATGGAAGGTTTCTTTTTAATAGATGTCAGTTGTGTTAATAGAACGTGCTTATCTTCAGCTGTTTTGAATCTTATTTTGAAAGTTGTCCTCATTGGCTCCCAACTTGTGACAAAGCCATCATCTAAATGATACAACCAATCCACTACATTTTCTATCAAAGTTTCTACAAAAAGCCTTATAGCTACATCTTCATGAGATACTCCTAAGATGTGAGTAGTCATGAAAAAGGCATTAATATGTTCATCAATAGTTACTTTCCCATCACCTAAAAATTTAAGAAAATTCTTCCTTGAACTAGATGGGAGTGGGTGATAAGCTAGCAACTCTAATGGACCTTTCACTGTGGCTCAAGGAGTAGCCATGATTGTTCTAGCAAGGTATGGTAGAAAATTGACAACTGGAGGAGTAGTTACTTCATGTAAGGCCAATACGTAGCAAGAAGAATGTGAAGAACTTTGATTTTCTAACAAGTAAAGGTGGTCTACTCCAACTTTTCTTTACACCTTTTTTCCTTGGAGTGTCTAGGATAGGAAAACCAAGTTCTCTGAGATTTTCAAAAATAAGATCTTTCCTACCTTGCTCTTTGGTACTTCTGAGAAACCTTGCTTGTTCTAGGATGCTAGATTAATTTTTCCTTTGAGCTTTGTGTTCTAACTATCTTTCCACTCTTTAGATTTCTCTTCTTTGAACAAATATTTCTAATGCTTTAGTCCTAGATTCCTCTTCTCCCAATACCCAACTTGTATTTTTGTAGTGCTTTGTATTCCTTCTATGCCTCCAAAAAAATGTGTTAAGAGATGAGATTATATCCTCTTGGTCATCTTGAAATCCAAGATCATGTTGGAGCATTAGGATTATGTTCTCATGAGGTTGTACCATTTTCCTTCATGTTATAAGTTTATTAGTCAAGCGACTATTTGTCTCCCTATCGGAGTCACCAAAAATCTGTTGGTAAACAAATTGTTCTTTTTAAAAAAAATTAAATTTTATATGGCTAAATTTGTGAACAGTATCTGGTTACAATAGTTAGAAAGTTTCTTATAAAATGACTAACCTTCCTATGAATTATTAGGTACAACTCCCTATTATAGATTTGTGATGAATTATGTTTGTTCCTAAATCTAAAGAGGGGTATGTTCTTAACCTAATAACATGAGAGGTAAATCAATCCAAGCATATACAAGATTTAACTTAGGCAATAAATGATTTTAGAATATTAATAAAGTTTATGAACTCACACATCTTATGAACTCATAAGACTTAACAATTCAATAGTGCATACTAACTAATATTAAACTGATTAGCATGGAACTAATTACAGAGAAATAAATATTAACTTGAAGGAAAACATCTAAAGGACCTCTCTTGAACCTATGACGATAATACTTATCATATTCAGCTCATTGCCTCAAAACAAGGGAATGTAGCTCTATTCATTCCTTATTTTGATTCAGATAAAAGAGAAAACATACAATTAACATCTAACAAAATGGAACATAAAATAATTGACACCAAATACCATTCAATTGACTCTGCAACATCCAATATATCACACCAAAAATTAGCCGACCTTTTATTAGTCTTTCGTTCCAATACAAATAGGATTCTAAGATGGCCATTACAAAGGAAGCTTAATCAGTTCATATCTTCAAAAATGATAAATGACGAGGAGCCAATTTATCCATTAGAATGACTATATCAACATATGAAAGAGGTAGATTATGAATCACTTCACCTTCTTTCCCTTTTCTTCTTTTGTCCTATAGGCCTTAGTAGCTACAATGATTAGAATTAATTCTTCATGCCTATGAAAATGTACATTAGTATATCTCAAGAGCCCTTTAGAATGCTCTCTAGCCAAATATTTGATAGAACTTTTTTGATCTTGTATTTCCTCTATGGCTATAGGCACACATCCACCAAGTTTTTGGAGCTCAAAAATTCTATTCTGATGACCAGATGATATCCCTATTATACTATCTATGTAATTGGAGAAGTTTGATTGCATGACAACTACTCCAATTATTCTCTTTCCTTGTGCACTAGACTATGAGTCTATATGAAAATCTCTTAGGAGTTCATAATCTCCATCTTGATCCTTTTTCACTTTAGCTTCAGTTTCCTTAAGTGCTTCTTCTACTGCTAAGATCATTTTGGACTTGAAATACATGCTCTAGAGCCATTGAAGTGAGGGCTCATCTCCTTTAGGTAGGATCTTTTCTTCAATAGCCTCCTTAGTCTTCATATGAGTGATCATCTTTAGCAGAGAGACACAATCTTCACTCTTTTTTCTCTTCATAGCCAAGGTGGCTCTATTTGATGAAATGTTATCTTTCTCTATTTCCAACCTCAATATAACATTTCCAATTTGTTCTATAATGGAGAATCCCTCCAACTTGACTTTCTCACTCCACTTTCTACCAATCTACCCAAAGAGTTTATCTTCTTGGAGCTAAGAGATGAGCATTTGAACATCTACAGTAGTAGGATCACTAGTAATAAGCATTCCAAAGATGCTTGCCAATGGGATGACCAATTTCCTGATGAAGCCATTCAGTTCTTGTATTTCTACCTTCATCCCGACCTTTGACAATTTAAGGCTTTCTAGCTATCCTTCAATCACCTTATTTGTTAACTTCCATAAGCCAACCTTGGTATCATGTTTGGCTTCCCTAAGATCCACCAAATGTAGGGTAAAGTCATTAGTAGACATATCCTTGATTCTTCCCTCTTTGGTAGGCTTTGCTATCTCCATTTTTAGATGCCCTATTTTGGATCTTGTCTGAGAAGGGACAAGATCTTCTACTTCTTGACCTTACTCACTGCTAATCTAGAGCAAATAGCAAGAGATAAGCTATCTTTGTTGGGAGCTCCTTCATCTTTCCTTTTTCTCTTCCTGTCCAGAGTATCCTCCAACCATGAATCTATGCCTATCACTTTGGAGGTCATCCCAAGGGAGTCTATGCTAAACATCTTCCTCTTGATCAGAGTGATTGCTTCCAAGGTTGAAGAGAAGAGATTCTTTGGAGCCTATGAAATGAGCTTTGAGAAGCTTGGCATTTCTCCACATTTGAAGTCTTCTTTGTCACCTCATCAAATTTAGTGGATTCACTATCATTACTTTCTCCATCTCTTAAATCCACTACTTGCACTTGAGGACTAATCAACTAGAGAAGTGCAACACTTATAGATGGAATTGGGTTGTTATGAGGTGAGGGAGCTAGGGTGACCACACCATCTTTTGGATCCTCTTCTTTCTTCTTCTTAGCTTCTAGTTGGGTCTAATAACTGGGAGGGAGCCATCTTGACAAATTTTAGCTATAGGAACATTTTTTTTAGGAGGTTGATCACCTTTTCCTAATGGTTGAGCCAGTCCTTGAGTGATAGCCAAGGTTACACTTGATGTACCACCTTTAGAGGAAGAGGTTGCTAAAACTACTAGAGAAGCTGGAGTGGATGTATTTTTACTTTGACTTCTTCTAGATGTGGTCCATTCGACCCATTTCCTAATCCTCTTGATAATCTAGGCCATCATTATATCTACCTCCTCTCTTGCATCTTCATAAGGTTTGAACTTGATTAGAGTGCCTCTTAGCTTGGTCAAATAGGTGTTACTATATATATTCTAACCATCATCTTCTACTCCTTCAACATCAATATTGACTTTATACATCTTCATTTGATCCACTATCTACCTTCCCAACGCATGATCATGGCTCTTGAACTCATCCTTGCAATTGGCCTAGTAGTCTTCAATGGTAGTGATATGTTTGATTACACTTCCAATCTGTAACACTTCCCTTGCATATTCATTCAGATAAAACATGGGCCTTAAGAATTTATACATCTCCAATTTATAATTCATTTCAAACACCTTTAGCATGTTCTTTGCATCAAAATAGGACTCACAACTAAAATCTCCCACTTTCATAGGAAACTCATACCCTTTCTTCTTCAAACTCCTGCTCAACATGTTCACATGGATTGCTTGCCACATTGATCCCAATTAGCACAATCATATCGCTAGGATACCTCAATAATTTCAAGGGGAAACCATCAAAAGCTACAAGAAACAAATATGAAATGGATGAGAATTGAATGAAGTAACTCTCAAATCGGCTAATGCTTGCCATGGCTTCAGGGTTGAATCTCCTTTCTGGGCATCCTTGTAGCTCCCTACAAATTCTCATGGTGAATGCATCATTAACTCTTATATACTCTACATAACTATTTTCCAATTTTAGACATGGGTAGAACTCATAAGACTTCACATCATTAGGAAAATTTTCTACCCTTGGGATGCTTGGCCATAATTGTAAAGAAGCTAACATGTAAATGAGGAAGGAGGACATAAAGAACATGTTGTATAATTTTGAGGACTAAGAGCATTGGACATAATCTCACTTACCTTGTGAGCCCAATCAATATATTGGGTGTCGAAGTAGATGACTTGCACCAAAAAGAAATATTACTCAACAAAGTTTAAATCTTCTAACTCACCTTTCAATTTGTGTAAGAGGACCAAGATGTCGACAATCTCAGATTTGAGATTAGTCCCCAACAGAGTCTTAAGAACCTTACTCTTGGTGCTCTATGGTTTTTGGAACCATGAATGCATGATTTACTTTCTCCAAATCATCTTCTTCATGGAGAACTCAAAAATGGCTCCTCTAAATGTCAAATCTAAAAATTCCTCTCTTTCTAAAACTCATAGGCAATTCACCATAGTTTTCCTATCAATGGAGATCAACACTATATCATCTAGCAATACAATTTGCCTTGTATCTAGGTTGTAACAATTTATGCATACAAAGATTAACTCTGTAGGTTGAACTAAAATTAGAAAACCAACTGATTTGACCAACCTACATCCTCAAAGCTTATGTATTATGGGATGGATTGGTTCTGACCTCACTCTCTTCTAAAATGTTGCATGTCATAGAAACAAAGAGAAGTATCCATGAAATTCTATAGTGAAGACTTAATTACATTCAACCAATAGAAACCCACAAATCAAGTTGCCACGCTGTTTGAGAATGAATTTTGAATCCTAAAAAAGAAAAGAGTAGAAAATGCATAGTTATTGGCTTTTTGAAAAATTTATGCAAATTAACATAATAATAGATCAAGAAAGAGTAGTAGTTTGTGTAACTGTTCATGTTTCTATCTATATAGGAGCTTCAATTCATCCCTTGATCTTCACAATTTGTGCCACATGAATGAATTGAATGAGAGATCTGTTGAAATAGTAAATGTATGGTTTTAACAAATATCTTGATGTATTTTTGTTGTTCTATTGGCCCAATGGTAACTTTCTATCTTCCCATACATACTTTCCTATTTTTGTTTAAGTTTTGGGAAGTTACCAATAGAGTACTTCATGGGAAAATATTCAATGAGTTAAATTTTGGTGCATATACTCTTTCCTATAGTTATAAGATTCTTTCTACTATCATCTTGAGATGTCTTATGCAAAAATTATAGGCCGAATTTGCTTATTAACTTGATTTTCTTAAAATATGAGAAATTGTCTTCATGGGTTGAAAACCTGTCAAGGAGAAGACAATTTCCATTTCTCTACCTGAGCTTCCTTTTTGGTTTACCTTTATACTATTATCTTCTTTGGGTTTAGAAATTTCTAAAAGGAGTGTAGAAATTCATTAGGGACCCACCTTTTTTTTCCTTTCTTTCATAAATGCCTTTTGCAAAAAACTAACTTCATGGGTTACAAACCCACCAAGGAGAAGTTGGTTTTGAGTTTTCTAGCTGGAATGAATATGAGAGTTGTGATAGATCTTGAATGTTTCCTAAGGTAGATAATTGTAACTTAGGGAACATGAATTTTCCATAGGGCACCTTACTATTTTCTTTCTTTGATTCAAATGCATCATTTGGTGCTCTTTGTGGGAAATTGTCTTCGTAGGTTTAAAACTCATTGAGGAAATGACGAAGCCTAGATTTTTGCAAGCTTCTATTCTTATTGAGAAAATGATAATTGCAAGAAGATATAACTCTGTAAATGATCTTTTTTATGACCAACATGAATCTCCATGAGATTGGGCACTAAGCTACCTGTATGATCAACTCAACATAAAGAAAGAACCACCCGGCTATGAAATGCGAAGGAGAAATGGATAAATATGATGGAGATGCATTCCACCTAAGGGGGTTTAAACCTACACTCAAACATAAATATGAATTCACTAAGAAATAAATAATCACTTTTATTACTTAGGTAGAGAATGGAAAGTGGGGCAACAAGATCCAAATTTTCATTGTGCACTTTTGGTCTTCCTTATGGCTCCCAAATTCTTAGTCAAATGTTGCAATTGCAACTCAACAAGATCATAAGTATGATCTTTCTTCACTATATTCTATCCCACATCAACTGTAATACATGGTACATTATTGACTCTACTAGATTGATAGAACTTGTGTGATACAATTCTTACTACAAAAGAAATTAAGGGATCTATGATTGTATCTATTGTCATCCCTCATTTATTCCATACAGCCCATGTAGTCCTTTTAATTACCTCTTTTTCTTCACTTCTCATTGTCTTGGGCTCATCTAGGGTTGGATACCCTATAACTCTATGCATAATCTTCTTTGTGATTCTCATTGGTCCATTCTCTAACCATACCAAATTGTCATGTATTCTTCTCAAAAACTATCTTTATCCATTTTGTCTTGAAGACGTTGGGGAAATCTAGGGCACGAGTTAACTCTTTCTTCTCAAAAATTTTGTTTTCCTCCTTTAGCACTCCATTTTTACACAATTTCCCATATGTCTCCTTAATTTCAATTTCTCCTATGCTTCCAACCTTACATGTATAGAAACATCTAACATTTTGAATTATTAAAACTCGCGGTGGTATCAGTGACAATGCACAAGATGGATCTTGTTTATAAGCTATTTCTAGAATAGCTCTAAAATTTAGTTGTGTAATCTCATTACTTATTAGTTGCACATTCAAAACTTCCTTTCCCTCTACAACCTTGGCTATTGAATAACTAGATGCCATTTCATAAAACTATATTTTGCAAAAACTTAAACTGTGTAGCTCGACACACAATAAATACCTTTTCAATCCTACTGAGATGGTGTTGAAAAACTATTAAATCCATTTACAAACACTCAGGAAAATTTTTCCAATTTTCCTTTAGCTCTTCATGCTCTCCTTCAAATTCAAATTATGTCGAATGAGTAGAAATCGATCATATAGATCTCAAAACCTTGCAATTAATGCTTAGTGCTTACACAACTATAAGCTATGCTTCAATAAATATTTTGACCCACTCATCTTCCATGAAGTTTCCTCTTGAAAACCACTATGAGCTCAGTCTACACTAACAATTTTGATAGCTCAACATCAACTAACATTTCAGTCAACGACCATAGTGAAACTTTTCATGCTTAGCAGTAACATGAATACTGACAAAACTCAAAGATTTCTTCTAGATTCTTAACAACACTTTGCATCTTTCTTCATGCACATGTAATCTTTTATAACTAAATCCTTGGAACTGATGTATAGTATATCTTTTAGATATTAGTCCTACATACCTCTTGATTTCTTAATTTAAGGAAGTGTGATCACCTAACCCATTGTCTAAAGTGATCCCTTCTGATCTTGATGTGCTGGAATCTTCCTTTCTCTTCTATGTCTTGTTCATCTCATCTCTAACATTGTAAACATCTACCTTTCCTTTTCATTTTTTGAATTCACTACTTGGTGCCTTTGACCTTGTTGGACATTTTCTACTTATGTGACTAGTCTTCAAACAACTAAAACATGTTGTTTGAATCAACCATCTATTGTAGTCACTTCTAAAATGTGTTCTTATGCAATTTTCAAAAACATGTCCATTTTCTTGATAGTAGTGACAACTATACCTTGTATTATAATCCCAATTATAAGAGTTTTCATTGTACTTTACCTTTTTCTACTTGTTTGATGACCATTTAGGCTTGGATTTGCACTCATATACTCTATGTCCATATTTTTGATAGTTATAGTAGTATCCTTCAAATCTTTGTGTGCTTATGGTGTTGGTTCTACATTCATGTGCTTGATGTCCTTATTTTTTGCATTTATAGCAATGACCTATTAACTTCCTCTTAGGATTCTTACTTGCAGTCTTGCTCCTGCAAACATAAGCAACATGACCTGTCTTACCAAAATTATGACAAGTAGGTTTGGAGTTCTTACCTTTGTTGCTTCTTTCTTCACAACTTTTTGATGATTCTTCTTCTTTAGTAGTAGTGTAACACAACCCAAAAGTGTCACTGTTGGATTTAGGGGATCTCATAAATTATTAAAAATATTTGATGGCTTCACTAGGTTTTTAAACTATCAGAAAACTCCTTTTCTCTTTTCAGATCATTTCTTAGTTGTTCATTCTGCAACTTTAGTGTTGTGATCTCAATATCCTTTGTATTTAGTTCATGATTTTCAATCATCATTTGAACCAAAGTTTCCAATCTCATGTTAGCAATCCTAGTTACCTTTGATGTTTTCTCTTCCAGTCTATTGGTCAAAATTCTTATGTCATATGCAACCATGACTTTATCCTCTTCAACTTTATTTTTCTACTCGGTCACTTCACATAGAAATACTAATTGGAATTCTTGTTCTCTTTTGAGATTTTTGACTTCTTTAGTTAGGATTCCATTCTTTTCCATCAGATCTGCAACTGCTACACCAAATTCATTAGAGTTTCTATTTGAAAATAATTCTGTAGTGTCAATCTCTTGGTATTGTGTGTCATTCTATTCAATAGAAATTTCCTTCCCTCTCTTTAGTGATATCTTTAACTCATTTCTTGCTTCATTCAGCTGATGTAGGACAAGTTGTATTTTAATCATCTAGTTCTCAATAATCTTTCCCAATTTGTAGACTTCCATCTTCAAGATCTTTCCTCAAAGCTACAAAGCTTTACTTTTAGAGAACTGTGCTTTGATACCAATTGTTGGAAATACAATAGGAACTCTAGGTGGGGTGGGTAGGGGGGGGTGCATGAATTAACACTTAAAACTTTCAATCTCTAAAAATATTCACCACACATCCATTTCAAAATCTATGCATATAAATAGAAGTACCAAATTAAGCATATACATCCATAACATGAACGTAAAATATTCAACACATGTATGACACAAGATATTTGGTTACCTAGAAACCCTCCAAGGTGAAAGTAAAATTGGGGTGGGGATGATGCCCACAAATATTCACTACTATTTTAATAAAGTGTATCCAAAGAAGGTTACAATGCTTGACCATGAAACATGACCTGTGAAAGGTCTACTCTATTATAGGCTTGCAAGATTGTTAGATCTTACCCTATTAAAGGATTTAAACACCCCACTAAAAGTGTTCCTAATAAAAGGACTTTAACTTACAATGAAGTAAGAACCCTGGTAAAGGATTTACAATAGCATATTAAGACTACATTATTAAGAGATTTAACTGATTCACCTATTAAAATGTCTCAGCAATGATCCTTTGTTTAGCACTATGTTGCTTGATGTTAGCTCCTCTATACTGATGTGTACTTGATTCTTTTTGATAAGATGTATCTCTACTATCCTCTGATTCCTTTCCTTTGTTCTCCTTTAACTGATTATACAATGTAACTTAATTCACAATGCATTAATCATCATGAATGCTCTGTTTGCACATGTAAACTCTCTTCAACTCTCCTTAGCATTCATTATAAATTTTAGGGTTTGTCTTCCTTAAGAATGATGTAGAGCCACACCTTGAAAAACTCAAGAGGAATTAGTCACTCAACTGAGTTGCTTCAAGGGGCATCTACAACCTCCAAGATCACACACTAAAATCAGATTGAAAACAAAACTTTGAAAATAAAATCCCCCAAAATATCTTTTTGCTGCCTCTGGATAGACCTACACTCAGACATGAATAACTTTCGAACCAAAAAATGATTTATTCAATCCAACCATTGAGATTTTGCGTAACTAGATTTCAAAAAACATATAAAAATTTGAGAGAAATCCAACGGTTCAACCCCGAGATATTGACCATGCATCAGAGTACATTTTTCTGCAAAATATTGCTTCTTGCTGTCTCTAGATAGACCTGTGAACAGACATGTATAACTTTTGAACCAAATCAAAACTCTTCAATCACTCTAGTGAAGATGGGCATAATTAGGCCTATAATAACATATCCAAAGCTCATGAAAATCCAACAGTGCATTTGGGAGATATTGCCCATGCACTGAGACTAATTTTCTGCAAACATATCAAATTTGACCCAAAACTAAAACTTTTTAATCTTTTGCAAACTATCAACTTGTTTCCAGTGAGAAGATAAGAAAAATCCGTTCAAAACTCAGACCATCAAAAACTTGCACAAAGAAAAAGAATGAAAAACATTCCATATCTCTTCAAATTTGTTTCGTGTCTTACATAGCTGACTGGCTCTCATTTTAAAACTGACTTTCTTTTCCTATTAAAGGATGTGAAACATTTTCTTCTTATTTTAGAAAAGAAGAACGTCTTCTATCCAAAAAAAGGATAAGAATCTGAAATGTTTTTTCTACCAATATTAGACAGTCATTTTCTAAGTCAAGAATATTCCAAAAACTGCCTACTACCTATTATTGGATTTTAAAAATCATTAAACACTCCACCTACGAACTAAAAAAAACTATTCTAATTTAAGATCCACACACCTGGTCCTAGGTGGCTATATCTGGAGAGCTTATTGAACTGCTACTCTAGGTATGCCACCACATGTAGGACGTTATTACAAACTTCAAAAATAAAAGCATTTAAAACATAACATTAAATTCCCTATTACATTTTCAACAATGTTGCCTCCTATAGCGTTTCTCTTCTCTGCCACTGCAGGATACTCCCCTGTAGAATGAATCTCAAGTCCTCTTGAGATGATGTGTTGTAGAAATGAATCTCATTCTTCTTTCAAACTTTCCAATTTCTTTGAACTAGGATGAGCATATCTACAAGAAAAACAAAAATAATATCCAACTTCTCCACCTTGTAGCTTTGATTCTTTAATGCTGTAAATGTCACAGAAAATTCTCTAGCATGATTCACTATACATGAAATCTGCATCCCTACATAAACATTATTAGAAGAAAACATATCATCAGCATTAAGATTATTTGAGTTCTCTTTTTGAATATGAGCTTCCTTATACACCATGTAATGTGCATCATTTCTATCTTCATCAATAGTAACCATAAACTTATCTGCTTCTTGACTATCAACTAGTTTCATATCTTGAATCTTAAGAATTGTATTTATTTCTTCTTCCTTTATTAAACATTTATCATCATCTTGATCTTCTGTAGTAATCTCACTTTCAAATATCTCTTTCTTATTACAACTTTTCTCAAGAACAATAATAGTATTGCACTCTTTCCTTTCTTCTTGAAGCTGAGTTTCCATACTACCGCCATGCCTTTTCCATTCTCCCACAATGGCTGCAAATTTTTTCCATAAATCAGATTCTTCTTCAGAACTTGCTGTTACACATTCCTTAGCTTCATCTTCATGCCATTCCTCTTGATATTTTTCTTCATTATGCATATTTAAGGCTTCATCAGTTGCCTCCAAAATCTTTTCCATAGGATTACCTTCCAACATTGTACTCTTCTCTATTTTCAAAGGACACATTATTGTTCCAACCATAACTTTATCACACTCAAATCCCATAGGACTTTCCTCTTTATTCTTCTCATCAACATTTACTTGCTGCACTCCTTCTTTCTGCATTTTATTTTCTCTCAACTTAGCTTCATTCTCTTCACGTTTCCTTCTCAAACTTTATATTTCCTCTTCTATCTTGCTTACCTCTTCTCTTTGTTTTCTCATTTCTTCTTCCTCTCTTTTCTTCTTTTCTATCACTTCTTTCAAGAATTCTTTCTTACCCATCATCATAACTTTGGCTTCTGCAGTTTTGGATTCTTCTTGACTTGGCTCAACTAGAGGTATCAATTCAATGACCTTTCCTTTCTTTGTAATGGTATACGTATTCTTCACTCCATCATGATGTGCCTTGAGATCATATTGTTAGGGTCTACCAAAAAGTAAATGGCATGCATCCATATTAACAATATCAAACAATAATCTATCTTTATAGGCTACAATCTGAAATTCCACCCAAGCTTGCTCTTCCACTATAGTATGCTGCCCTTTATTTAACCAAGATATTTTGTAAGGATACGGGTGTTGTATTCTTGGTAGCTTTAACTTTTCCACCATTTCAAGAGACACAAAATTTTTTGTAGAACCAGAGTCTACTAGTACCTTACAAACTTTTCCTCTAGATTTACAGGTAGTTCTGAAAATGGACTTCCTTTGTGGTGGTTCTTCTTTGATAGGCATTTTCAATAGTTTTCTTCTCATCATAAGTGCTTCCCCCTTTTCTGGATAACCATAATTGTCTGAATCTTCTTGTAAATCCGCTTCTTGTGCTAGGTGTATTCTCCTTTCACCATGAGTACTAGAGCTTGCTTTTGCTGGACATTTGTGTGCCATATGACCTTCTTGATTATAGTTGTAGCATCTTATTGGTCCATTTGTCCTTCCTGGTGATCTTCCTCTAAAATTTGGCCTTCTACCTATGAAACTTCCTTTGAAATTATCAAACTTATTATCTTCATTATGCATCTCCGTTTGTGGCTGAAAATTTGAACTCCTTTCGCTAAATGTACCTCTTCCTCTGAATGGTTGTCTTTCTCTGGCTCTGTTATTATTTTCTTGTCTCCTTTTGATTTTATCTTCCACCTTTAAAGCCAACTGATAGCACTTAGCTACAGTGTTAGGACTCAGCAACTGCAACTCTTCTTGTATGTTAATCCTCAAACCATTTAGGTATCTTGCTACCTTGATACTCTCAGGTTCTGCAATATGATACCATAAATGATGTAGAGCCACACCTTGAAAAACTCAGGACAAATCAGTCACTCAACTAAGTTGCTTCAAGGGGCATCTACAACCTCCGGGATCACACACTAAAATCAAATTCAAAACAAAACTTTGAAAATAAAATCCCCCAAAATATCTTCTTGTTGCCTCCAGATAGACTTGCACTCAGACATGAATAACTTTCTAACCAAAAAATATTTACTCAATCCAACCTTTGAGATTTGGCATAACTAGATTTCAAAAAACATATAAAAATTTGAGAGAAATCCAACAGTTCAACCCTGAGATATTGACCATGCATCAGAGTACATTTTTCTGCAAAATATTGCTTCTTGTTGTCTCTAGATAGACCTATGAACAGACATGTATAACTTTTGAACCAGATCAAAACTCTTCAATCTCTCTAGTGAAGATGGGCGTAATTAGGCCTATAATAACATATCCAAAGCTCATGAAAATCCAACGGTGCATTTGGGAGATATTACCCATGCACTGAGACTAATTTTTTGCAAACATATCGAATTTGACCCAAAACTAAAACTTTTTAATCTTCTGCAAACCATCAACTTGTTTCTAGTGAGAAGATAAGAAAAATCCGTTCAAAACTCAGACCATCGAAAACTTGCACAAAGAAAAAAAATGAAAAACATTCCATATCTCTCCAAATTTGATTTGTGTCTTACATAGCCGACTGGCTCTCATTTTAAAACTGAATTTCGTTTCCTATTAAAGAATGTGAAATGTTTTCTTCTTTATTTAGAAAAGAAGAACGTCTTCTATCCAAAAAAAGGATAAGAATCTGAAATGTTT
Organism: Cupressus sempervirens; assembly: GCA_028749045.1. NCBI lineage: Eukaryota > Viridiplantae > Streptophyta > Pinopsida > Cupressales > Cupressaceae > Cupressus > Cupressus sempervirens. The sequence goes on along the minus strand of CM053790.1, from coordinate 53,692,658 downwards.
TTTCTACCAATATTAGACAGTCATTTTCTAAGTCAGGAATATTCCAAAAATTGCCTACTACCTATTATTGGATTCTAAAAATCATTAAACACTCCACCTACAAACTAAAAAAAACTATTCTAATTTAAGATCCACACACCTGGTCCTAGGTGGCTATATCTGGAGAGCTTATTGAATTGCTACTCTAGGTATGCCACCACATGTAGGATGTTATTACAAACTTCAAAACTAAAAGCATTTAAAACATAACATTAAATTCCCTATTACATTTTCAACAATGTTGCCTCCTATAGCGTTTCTCTTCTCTGCCACTGCAACAAAGAAGACCTAGGTGACTTAGGGTTAGGTATGAACCAATGATAGTGATTCACCCATATTGCTATTTAAAACTTCCCCTTTTCTAATTGGATGCATGTAATGCACAGGGATTCACAATTAAGATTCATCATTATCATCAAATATCATAAAATAATCCTTAAGTTACCTCAAAAATAGTTTACATAGTAGTTTGTACCAATACTACTAACTATGTCAAAATTGTATTACTCAGCATCTGAAGTCTATAGTGCTTGACACTAACTTTAACTTAAATGTTGTCACCTGACATCTAAATGACTTGACATGCTTTGCTTACTCAACACTTGAATCACTTGCTGGATACTATTTACTCGACATTTGAGTGACTCAGCACTTGAGTGGCTCGGAACTCACTATTTACTTGGCATGCTCTATCTTATATGTTATGCTCAACATATGTTACTTATTTGACATGAACAAAGTAAATGACTTATAATGACTAAGTGTATAAACACTCATTTGTCAAAACCAATATGAGATCAACAAGATCTACACTATCAAATAGAGTGTAACCATCCCAAGAATCTTCCAAAAAGAGTGATGGTTCTCCAAGTCTCCCAAGAAAATTAATTTTTGTTATATCCCTCTATTTCAAAAAATAATCCAAACTCTAGAGTCCTTGAGGGTATTTATTATCCTAAAGAGGTTGATTGGGTCATCATCCTAGATGTATTTTTTAAAAACTATTTTATTTCCATTTCCTATGATATTCCCAATACATTTTCCTTAACATGAGCTTGTCTGTAAGGCCAAAATTTTCCATTTCAAAATTTTAATACCTAATCCATAGCCTTGAGAGGCCTAAATTTTTTTCTCCCCTTTAATTAGTGCTAACTTTTTATTTTCTGACACTTGTTTCTCAAAAAAGGTTTTTATTTCTCTTTCCAACTTGTTTGTGACCCTTTGTGAGCAAGGTAAAAATGATATTTGATAAGAAGGAATGTTTGATATTATTTGATTTAATCATAGTGGATCTATCTACATTGGTTAATTGCTTTCCTTTCCAAGTTTCTATTTTTCTATAATTCAACTAGTTATGGAATTCCATAATTTTTAAACTTGCATTGCTTTATCTATGTGAATCCCTAAATATCTACATGGAAGCTCCCCTTTCCTTAAACCTAGAACATGACAAATCTCAACTTCTCACCTAGCTTTTGCATTTGCAATGAAAATCTCAAATTTATTAGCATTTACTCTTTGTCTTCAAGATATCATGTATAAAAAAATTAGTATCTCTTTGTAGCCTATATTCTAGTTTTCAACTTTTACTAGGAAGCAATTTGTCATCAAAAAATTGATGGTGTGTGATATTAGGTACACCTTTCATGACTTTTGTTCTTGTTATTTGACTTGACTGATGTGCTTTCTCAATAGTTCTACCAAAATCTTTAGCCACAATTATGCAAAGAAAAAGGGGAAATGAGGTCCCTTGTCTAAGTCCCTAATAAATACCAAAAAAACCTTCAAGAGTTCCATTAAAATGAAATGAGATTTTTGGTGTGGAGATACAAATGAAAATTAGATTGACACATTATTTGAACCAAATATTTCAAGGCATTCACACAAAAATCTCTAACTAACCTAATCATAAGGCTTTTAGATACCTAACTTAATTGGCATACATGGACCTTTATTTTGTTGGGTAAAGTGAATGATCTCATGTAGTATAGTGATACCATTAAAGATAGAGCTAGTGGGAATAGACATAGTTTTTTCTTTTTGAGATGATTTTATGCAGTAACCTCTTAAGCATATTTGCTAATGCTTTTGAAATAATTTTATAAGTAGTATTACAAAGGGATATGGGTTTGAAATCTCCAAGCTCTTTACAACTTTATTTCCTAGGTATGAGTGGTAGAAAGGTGTAGTTAATTAATCTAAGCGACCTATCTAATTTCCTAGTATTCTCAATAGCTTCCCAAATATCCTTACCTAGAAAATGTCAATATTTTTGAAAGAAAAAAAACCTAAAATCCATCTAGACAAGGTGATTTACTAGGATGGATTTGAAAGAGGGAAGTTTTAATTTCTTTTATATAGAATCTTCTATTAAGAAAGTGCTTTTGATTACCACTAATTAATTTTGGAATAACATTTAGAAGATATTTTTATCCATACAGGTCCAAATAGTCTCATTTATTTAAATTATTTGAGTAAGAATATACAAAATCTTTTTCTAAGATTTGAGAGTTTTTTTATAATGTCTCCTCCAATATTTTTTATCTTCAAAATATTGTCAATATTCATTCTATTTTTTGTCCTATTATGATTTTTTTGCACTTTTGTACCCCTCAAGCAACCAAGTCTCTCTAGACTTTTGTTTCTAGAAAATCTCCTCTTTGGGTAATAAGTTTTCATACTTTTCTAACAATTCATTTTCTATATAATTGTTATTACAATCCATCCATGATCTAATAACTTCCACATTTAGTTCCTGAATGTTAATCTCTGCTCGTAGTTTTTTGTCAAAGAAATTTGTTAAATGTTCTATGTTCTATTTTAGGAGTTTAAATTTAAGTGATTTTAGTTTGGACACAAAAAATAACATATTGGATCCTTCAAATATATTTTCTAGCCACCATTTCTCTAATAGGTTTCAGAAATCTTATCTTGAAATGACATATCTTCAAATTTAACAAGATCATTGAGCAATTTTCTTTCTTCCTCAATGCCTAATATAATTGGAAAATGGCTTGACAATGATGTTGCAAGAATACACTGAGGGGGTTTTGTCAAAGGTCCTCAAGTTCCCTTTAAACAGGAGACTATCTATATTTTCAATAATGTTTCCAAATCCATCTCATTTATTGTTCCAAGTGAAGGTTTTGTAATTCATATTATTATCCAAGATGTAATTCCTATCAACTAATCTCTTAAGTACTTTAAGAGATGGGATTCATGTTGGATACCACCAATATTTTTGTTGGCATTATGTTGTAGTTTGTCATTAGTGACAACACTTATTTGATTCTGAATGCTTATCGAGCTCATCACTCAGTCCACAGTTTATACCGAGCATTTAGTGGTTACCTTGTAAGTTCAGCAGTTAAGCAGTTCACACTGAGCATTCTTGAGGCTATCGAGTGAATGTGTAGTTCAACAATGTTTATCGAATAGATAATGGTCACCAAGCTTCACAATATAGATATAGTGTCATCAACTTGCATGATACGTAGCCAGTTTCTACTAAGTAATGGATGTGTAGCATTTACCGAGTAATAGCAAGGTAAACAAAGGTTTTAGTATTCACCGAGTGACACTATATCTACTGAGTCTCTAATGGTTACTGAGTTCCAAGCTATGTTGTGTGATTAGTATGGACCAAGCTTCTACTTCTACTGAGTGCATGATGATGTCGAGTAATGTAGTGGATGCCGAGTATCAGAAGGTCACCGAGTCAGCTTGAAGAGCTCAAATTTTCTACAATTTAGCCGACTCAGTAACAAGGTAAACTTTAAGAAAGTCACCTCCAAAAATGGATATAAAATATTGGTGAATCTTTCATTATTTTGAAAAAATAAAATCATTTCTATTAGCAAATTTCTCAAATTTTTATTCTAAATATGATTAATATTGACGATTATTTTTTAATCATATATATATATATATATATTGAAGAATCTCAATAATAATATGAAGTTCATTAATCACCGTGGAATATTACAAATCAAAATTGAACATTTTTTTACATCGTAGAATATTATGAGGATCATTACATATACTTTAAATCAATAGTGAAAACTAAATATTAGTGATATATCCCTAAAGTAACTAATAATTATGATAATTATTTGTTAGTTTAATTTAATTTCTCTAATAATATATTATATTTAGGTGACTCAAATCTAATCATGTAATGAATATTGTGGCAAATATTTGAATTTAAATTTTTTAATAAAATAAATTATTGAGCGATTTTAAATATTCTAGAACTAAATTTTATAAAACTATGGCAATTTAGGTTGTATCAAATCTTAAGTTATTAGCCAAATTACTAGCCAAAAAATTATAAAATAGCCAATTTTCAAATATTAGCCACTAAAATATACCTTTCTCAATAATATTTTATTTACTTGTGTTTTAGCCGACCTTGCAATTGTAATTATTGAAATGGTATATATATAATGTATTGTATCATTTGTAAATTATTAGTATTATCATTGTCATGAGTATGTCAAGGAATGGACATGCAATGTTTTCAGAAGAGTGAATGCGAATCAACAGTAGAGCAGAGTTTTCATCAAGGTCATTAAGGAATAGCAAACACATATCAGTCACAAGAGGTGATATGTACTTCAAGATCTATTCAGCAATCAAGTTTGTAAATCAGATCTACTATTTCATCCTGACAGGTGAATCAATTTTCCAAATCCTTTAACAGGGTAGACCTAATAGTCTTTTTTATAAATCTCCTAATAGAGTGCATACTTCATTGTATGTTTGTAAAACCTTTAACAAGGTGGACCTAGCAGCCCCAATTGCTCTTAATAGGGTAGATCATCAGAAGTGGTCAATGTAAGCCCTAATAGCCAACTTTATACTATAGTAGTGAAGTTTTATGGGTATCATCCCCATCCCAATTTTACTTTCTATTTGGAAGGTTTCTGGATCACCAAAATACTGTGTTCATGTGTTATGAATGTTTATCTTTTCTCATGCATGTAGTAGATTAGATGAATGAATGATGCATCATTTATATGCTGAATTGATTTAAAGTTTTTGAGGTTATTGATTCACCCCTCCCCTCTTAGTAACCTAGCTAGTCTTGAGTATTTCTAACAATTGGTATCAGAGCTTTTTGGTTCTTAGGATAAAGTTTGATAGCTTGAGAAAATATCAAGGACAATGGAGATATTCAGACTTGACAAAGCTATTGAGAATGAGAAGCTAGATTTGGAAATGGCCATAGCTCAACTCAAGGAAGTAAAGGAGAATCTCTCCCAATCCCTAAAAAGATGGAAGGAACTTGCAAGATAGATGAATGACCATCAATATTTTGAAGAAAAGATTGAATATTGTTTCCCATCAAGTAGCTCAAATGAAGCAAATGAGGCAATCAAAGAACTATTAGCAAAGAATGACTCTTTGCAAGAAGAGGTAAGAAAATTGATAAGAGAACAAGAAGTTTAGTCAATAAGAATGTGTGAAATCTTGGAACAAAGGAATAAGGCAAGTGAAGACTTGGAGGCAAGGAACAATGAAAATCAAACTTAACCCCTTCAGCAAGAAAGTCTTATCAATCAGCTCTCCAAAGGAATGATCTAATCACTGAAAGATAGATCAATGAAAGATTGAAAGCTGATCTAATTTATAAAAAGAAACTCAATGAAAGGATGATGAAATCACAAATAGATATGGATTAATTGAATCAAAAAAGTGAGCAGAATCTTTGTAGGCAAAAAGTAGGACTTAGCTACAAAGAAGAAGTTGAATCTTCCAAACAAGGTGCCCAAAGGAATCAAAGACCTACTTGTAATCACTGTGGTAAGTTAGGCCATACATCAAACAAATGTTGGAGCAATGGAAAGGAAAAATTCAATGGAAAATGCTACAATTGTAGTAAACATGGTGATAAAGCTAATGAATGCAAGGAGAAACCAAAATTTGAAGGTAAATGTCACAAATGCAAGAAACAAGGTCACAAGGCATCTGAATGCAGATCCAAACCATTCAATCTAGCTGAATAGAATATTCAAGTAATATTTGATTGGGATTACAACACTTGGTGTAGATGTCACTATTGTGGATAATATGGACATATTGGCATAGACTGCACAAGGCATCACTTAAGAAAAAGAGATTCAACAGTAATATGTTAGATCTGCACTAAAATTGGTCATATAGCTAAAAACTACATGAACATAGGAAGAGTTGAAGATAAGAAGAAAGCTAAAGCTAATAACATTAGAAAGTAGATGAGATAGTAGTGGATTCCTAAATCTACCAAGTAGAATAATTCAAATGATGGCAATGTCACTCAAGAAGTGGGTGACTCCACCATTTCCAATTAGATTCTTCTAAGGAGGAATTGGAACTGCATCTTCAAGCTATATCTTGAATAGTTCCAAATGGAAGAAAGCAAAAGATCCAAATTAGTATTTTAGATACAAAAGGATCACATGAGTTTAGTTCATATTGAGCTAGGTTAGGAGCAATGTAAGTTTGTTTGATCGTTGAGTTACAAGTTTTTACTGAGCTAGTAAGTGGATGATAGTCTGTCATGCATTATGTTAGTATGGTACCTATTGGCTCCTAATTTAATAGTTTTGGAAACAACCAAGAAACTAGACAAATGCATCTAAGGCTAGCAAATTCCTATGATGAATGCACCTGACTGCAGTCTTGGGCCAACTATGAGGATAAATCTTTGTTCACTTCAGGCTCTGCTAGACCTAGGTGGGTTAACCTTGAGGTTCTGAGATATAGTACTTGTGCATTTAAAACATAAATATGAACCTATTTACTATAGATGAAAACCCTTATATCTCCTAATAACTCATGAAATAACATAGATCTACAAAAGCTAAATGTAAATCTATGGATCTCAAAAGTTGAGTGAGGGCATTCTATTATATCTCTTTGACATAAAATGTAAAGATGACTTGAATTTTATTTTGATTTAAAGATTTAATTTTTTCAGCATAACTCGGGTATGCAACAACAAAGAACATGTATCCTTCAAGCTAGCCAGTCCCTTATCTGTTGGGCATCAACTAAACCTTAACATATAGATGGATACCTAAAGTATACTCATATATTTAGGCATTTTATCTATCTATTTGACTTGCAAATAGACATCAATCTTCATAACAACTCTCATACTTATGATAATATCCTTTTGGTGTAACCTATAACCCTATCAGTATAAACAAGCATTTACTTGGCTCTTTGTTCTAGTAACAAATCTATTGTGATATACAACCTTAAGGGATTGCAATTGAGTTCAAGCTCTTTGTTCTCAAACACAAAACATTATAGATAACAGAAGGAGATGAGAATTAGAATGAAACTAAGAATGTTAAACTCTTTGCATTAATTTCCTTGAAACCAATACATCATCTGCATATCAAAACTTAGAAAATACACAAAGAATGACTATTTAATATGAAATGCCTCAAAAGGAATACAATATGTTGTTCATAATAGAGGAACACTAGGAAAACTAGTATCACAACTCTAAAAATTGGAGCCAGCCTTGTGGTCTCACAAGTCCTAAAAATTGGAACCTTTACAATAAGCAAAAAAGGAAGGTATATAAGAGAGAAGATCTTTTAGGAATTGTAATATGGAATTGACATCTATCCCACTAAAAGAGTTTTCATTCTAGAGTTGTTGAAACTGAACTTCCTCACCTACCTACACTTTTAAAACCATAAATGAGGCCAAAATATCTGCTATATCCCCACTTAAAATATGCAAATATCTCATGAAGGGATATCAAGAAATCATTACAATTTGCACTGCAGCTCCAAAAATTTGATCTTTACTTGTCCTATTTGCTTTTCTATAAAGATCAACTTGTGTAGTTGCCAATTTTTTTTTTTTCTTCAAATACCTCCAAAACATTCAATTCATCCTTACAATGGCTGAAGGATTTAAATCAGATGAAAATGTATCCAAATTTGATTGCAATTTCATCTACAACATTAAATTCACACCTCCTCTTTGTATAATTCTTGTCGCAACTCTTCGGATTGCTTGATGAAAAGTTTGTGCCCTGGCTATGAGCTCTGTGCCATATTTAACTCTCAGTAACCATTACCTCCAAATTTTAATTAGCTTTAAATTTTACCCATAGATTTTCACCACATCAAGTAGTTCTAATTCAAAAAGCAATGGGCCTTATATCCTTAAAAGTGGGCCATGTGTCACATTACTGCTTACCCGCATTCCTTCAATTTCCTGCATCTTAAAATTGTGGGTAAGCACCAACCATTGATCAAGACAAGATCAATGACTACGAAATGAAAACTGGGCTGACCCACTTTCCTCTTAACATGCTAGTAGTCAACCCAATAAAATGCTTCCATCTATACCTTTCCTTCATTGTTGGCACCTTTGAACTGGACCCATAGAATTTTGAGGGCATGTGTTGTTGAATCTCTATCTCGCTATACATAAAAAGTGAGCACTTTGCTATAGTGAGATAGTGACCATCATTGATTCTACATTGATTATGTGGAAGAAATTTGATGTATTACTTAGGATAAATATGGTGGGCCCCTATCACTATGTTGCTATTCGTAACCTTCGTGCAACTCATCATAGCGAGATAATAACGATCGTAGATTTGAGATCGATCTGATGATCAGAATCATTGACATGTTCTATGCATGGGGGTGTGGGTCCAATTATTGATGACATGAGAAAACCCTACACCACTGGCATATAAATTCATATTTTAAAAACCTAACCATATTACCACGCTGCTTGGGTCCCACTGTGTGTTTATTTCCTGATTGGGCGCTATGTCGCTAACAGTGAGAAGAACAAGTTTCTCGATAGTGATATAGCGACCTCCAACATTGTCACTTTTCCTGGTACATATGTGTATCCCACTAGATGCCATCATGCACCAAAATTTTATAACTAATATTTGATGGAGTAATGTTTGGGACCCACTTTCTCTAAAATGTTGCCACAGGATTACTTTCTATGAAGGTACTATGTCGCTAACGGTGAGAAACACAAATTTTTTGATAGTGACATAGCAACTTCTAGGGACTTATCAAAATTTGAGGCCAGAAAGATAAAGGCAAGTGAAGTAATAACCACCCTCATTAATGCTTTTGACATAACAATAAAACCATGTCCATCACACAGCTTGGAAAACTTATGGTCACCGAAAAACATAAAAGTGATTGCCGACCATTTCTTTTGGTGAAGTTGCCATGTCGCTAACGATGAAGTGCTCAATTTTTTCAATAATGAAAAAGAGACTAATCAGAAAATTTGAGATTTCTATTGATTTCTTTTGTACTTCAATGTTCTAACACCTTTTTAGGTTTTGACAGGTCTGTCATAAAAATGTGATCAAATATTTCTAAAGCAGTACAATCTCTGATCACCGTACTTCCATTTGACGACACTGCTCTTCAACTTAACAGTAGTTGCTATGGTGCTAAAGGTAAAACACTTGCATCTTGTCATAGTGAGATAATGATCACCGTAGATCTTTTAGGGATCAGGCAGTGAGAAACAAAAAGGAAAAAGGGAGACTTGAGGCACAGAAAGTTTGAAAAAGATGGAGAATATTCACATATTTTTAAAAGGTTTTCATGCCATTAGTGGATTCAGTCTAATTTTTTACCTAGGCAAGGGAAAATTAAAATGTAAAAAATTAGACCAATTGTACCTAGCATTAATGGCAAATTTTCATCAAATAGGCATAGAATTTGACTCCATTTTTCGCTGTGTCTTTAGTATTCATAGAGCAAAGAGATTTCTAGGTGCACACAAGAAATTCCAAGTGGTTTTGAGAAAATTTTTAGCTAAGGAATTTGTTTGAAAATTTCCATCACTTACCAAGTAGCAATGGCATCTGGAAGCACTAGCAACAGAAGGGTGAAAAGGGGTTCATAGATGTTTGTCAAGGGTGTAGAGTGGAAAGCACCAAATTTCAAACTTGTTCTAGCAGTGGCAGAGACACTTGACCCTAATGGTGAACAATTCTAAATTCCACCAAAGGTACTATTAATTAACCATATCTGCACTCATTTCAAGTGTTCAATTTAGGAGATAGGAACCCTAGAAGTGGATAGTGCTTTAGAGGAAATGCATGTTGATGAATCATTAAAACCCAAACATAAGCATCTTGAAACAAAAGGGTTGACACATATCACACAATTGCCAAGAAGTTTTCAGATAAAAATGGATTAGTTATATTCTTAGCAGCATACACAATGGTCAATTATGGTTAGAGCAGCCTATATTGATAACCAAAAAGATGATTCACAAGATTACTAGCTTTCCCATACTGAGCAAAGAAAAATCTACCAAAACCCTAGGTTGGGATGAATTCCAAAAGAAAATCCTAGCCAAGTGGGATGGTAGAGGTTTGAAAATTAGCACCATTTCTAATGTGGAGTTGAGGTTTGGTATCCATGCAATTTCTCACAAGATCTATAGTTCTAGTCATTTAAATAATGTGCCATGTGAGGCAGTGGACTTAGCATTTAAAGTTGTGAAGAAAAGCATGGAATTTGATCTATCAGAGTTACTACTCAAACAATTAAAAAAGAATATAGACAACATCCAAACATCAAAGAACAATCCTTGTAAATTTGGTTCTTTATTGACATGCCTTTTCTTTTATGTACAAAAGTTCTTTCCATCCAAAGGTTTTGTTGTATGGAGAAAGGATGTTCTCATTTTGTATTAGATAAATGAGTTTATTGCAGAAATGGGTGTAAATTTTGACAGAATAATGGATAATTATTTTGAAGATTTCAAAGAAAGGATGAACAATAGGTTTAGGGTTCCTCCTAAACTTGTTGAGGATTATAAAGATGATGTGTGTTTGATGGTAGACTATGATAGAGTATACATTCAGGCAGTCATGCCCCAAGTTGCATGGGTGAAAAGGTCAATATTGATGAAACTAGGGACATCATTGAAGCATTGGAAAATGAACCTGTAGACCCTAAGCAACTAGTATTTAGCACATATGATGAGGAAAAAGCTAGAATTGAATTGGAAATAAAGCTACCTCAAGCAATCAACAAAGGCAAGAGGAAAATTGCAAAGATGAAAATTGCCACTGGTCCCTTAATGCTTACTGAGGGAAAAGGAGAGGATGAAGAAGAAGAAGAAGAAGAAGAAGAAGAAGAAGGAGAAGAGAAAGAAGCTAAAAAGGAGGTAGAGCTACCAAAGAAGAAGGGAAACGTAATTATTACCAATCCACCAAAGGTCTCCACAATTGTTTTCACTAGGAGAGGCAAAGGCAAAGGTAAAGGTGAAGTTATGTTCAACAAGCCTCCACTTACCTTCTAGGAAAGGCTAAAAAAAATGGAAGAAGGAGTTGGCATCACAAACTTCGAGGCTCTAAAGTTTGAAACTAGAACTGATGCTGAGAAGATGCAAATTGGGGAATTAGTACTACCAAAATGGGAAAGTGGAAGTATTCCCTAGACCAGATTGCTCCTCAAATCTCAAAGGAATTATTGGTAAGATTGCAGCCAAGATGGGAGTCAGTTGCACAAACAACCAAGGATGTCTATGAAAAATATTTAAGGAAACTATTGCCAAATCTTACTGATGCAAAAGTAAAATTAGCCATGAAGAACAATGAAGGTAAAATGATGATTAGATTCCACACATTTTTGATTTTAATCAAAGACATTGAGCATGTTGTAAGAGATGCAACAAGCATGCGGAAGAATATCTATCATCTACATAAGCCTAGTGATGATCTAGTTGAGATCAAGGATGATGATGGTGATAGTGATGATGAAGAAGATGATAACACTCTATGTGCTACTATTGATGTTGAAGACTATCAAGCACTAAGGGTTGATGATGAAGAGAAAGAGGATGAAGCTGACGAGGAAGATAGGGAGGAAGAAAATGAAGAATATTACCCAATGAAAAATGCAGTAGAAGTCATTACTTCCCTTCCTCACTCTCCACCTAAGCCAACAACATCATTAGGGTTGGAGTCAGCTTTAGCAGGATTGATTGAAACTACATCAGAAATATCATCTACTCTTGCCACCTCATAGCTCCAAGTATCTTCAATGGAAGTATCAGTTACTTCATATACCAAGCTATAGCCCTCTTCATCAACACCCAAGCAATCTACCTCAGTAGTGTGCATAGCTACTAGTTCTACAATTTCATCAACTTCTACTGCATCTTGTTTAGTGAGTTTGCCAATTTGTTCTACAATTTTGTCTACTACAACTTTAACTACATCAAATTTTTTTCCAGTTAGTTCTTCAATTGTATATATTCCAACTTGTACATTACCTATTAGTAAATCATTTTTTGGAGGCACATCAATTTTGGATACATTTGGTACTTCTCTTAGTTTTCCTTTAGTTGGACCAATTCAAGTCTTTTTTGCTAATCCAGCTACTTCAACTATTGTTTCCATTTCTAAATCGAAGGAAGTAAACATAGAAGTAAAACCAAAGACTCCTCTAAAACTTTTGCTTACTGGCAAGGCAATTGATGAAGATATAGACTTGGATAAAGAAATTGTTATCCCTAAGATAGATTTGGACACTACCACAGCCAATGAAATGAGATTGGTGAATCAGCTTTTAGAGAAAAAGGCAAGGCAGAAGTAGCTTAGAGAAGAGAGATAGAGAATTTACAATAATTGAGAATGCAAAAAACATGATTACTGAGGCTATAGGTATTGATGTTGATCCATCTCAACACATTTTGTTACAATTAGAAGAGGCTACAAATAAGTTCAATGTGGACACTTCTTGTCAAGAGAAGCTCATTGAGAAGATAGAGAAGAAATTTGACAATAATGTGCTTGAGCACATTGCCCAGCACATTGCAATAAATTAGGTAGAGTTATGCTCAATTTTGAGAAACCTTGAACAATCCTTCACTAATGTAACATCCCTTTTTGGCAAGCTTTGTGATGATACTGAGTATACCAAGAATATAAAGGAGAAATTAAATAAGATTGATATAGATATGAAGGCTAGTGCTCAAAGGTTACATCTTGAACCTAGTTAAAGCTCAGCACATCACATGAATGTGAAATTTTTGTCACAATTGTAGGCAGAGTTACTTAGAGAGGAAGCCAAGATCAGGTCTACACTGATTGATATCTAGAATATGATTCTTCCAGTTATGGACCCAATGCAGAAACATATTGCATATTCAAAAACATTGGTCCAAGATAACAATTTTTTAGTAGTAGATCATATGATCAAACTTTCTATATAAGTTCAAGTGACCCTCTCCACCTGCACAATTTTGCAAGATAATTGGGATAAGACATTGGCTCTTATTCTCAAGGTACACTCTGAACTTCTCTCACATTTTGATGTCTCTATTTAAATATATTGCATATACCCTTTGGCATTATTTTCAAAAAGGGGGAGGATGAAGATAGTAGATCACATGGGAGTAAAGAGAGACTTGTGGAGAAATAAGGGAGAAAATAGATTGATATATATATATACAGATAAAAGCTATAAATATATTATGCCATATGTATGGGGGAGATATGTAAGATATGTTTATACAATAGCTTTACAAAGATCAATTTTGAAAAATAAAAAATTAGAATGTCAGTGTACATAAGTTTTGGCTTATAAGTGTTTTTGTCACTAATGCCAAAGGGGGAGATTGTTGGCATTATGTTGTATTTTTTCATTAGTGACAACACTTATTTGATTCTCAATGCTTACTAAGCTCATCACTTAGTCCACAATTTATACCAAGCATTTAGTGGTTGCCTTGTAAGTTCAACAGTTAAGTAGTTCACATCGAGCATTCCTGAGGCTACCAAGTGAATGTACAGTTCAACAGTGTTTACTAAATAGATAATGGTCACTGAGCTTCACAATATCTACCGAGTCATTAGTTTACATGATATGCAGCCAATTTCTACCAAGTAATGGATGTGTAGTGTTTATTGAGTGACAACAAGGTAAAAAAAGGTTTCAGTATTCACCTAGTGATAGTATATCTACCGACTCTCCAATGGTTACTGAGTTCCAAGCTATGTTGTGTGATTAGTATGGACCGAGCTTCTACTTCTACTAAGTGCATGATGATGCTGAGTAATGCAGTGGATATTGAGTATGAGAAGGTCACCGAGTCAACTTGAAGAGCCTGAGTTTTCTACTATTTGGCCGACTTAGTAATATTTTGTTTATGTGTGTTTTTGCCAACCTTGCAATTGTAATTATTGAAATGGTATATATGTAATGTATTGTATCATTTGAAAATTATTAGTATTATCATTGTCATGAGTATGTCAAGGAATGTACATGCAATGTTTTGAGAAGAGTGAATGTGAATCAGCAACAGATCAGAGTTTTCAACAAGGTCATTAAGGAACAACAAAGACATATCAGTCACAAGAGGTGATCTGTACTTCAAAATCTATTCAGCAGTCAAGTTTGTAAGTTAGATCTACTATTTCATCTTGACAAGTGAATCAATTTTCCAAATCCTTTAATAGGGTAGACCTAACAATCTTTTGTATAAATATCCTAATAGAGTTCATACTTCATTATATTTTTGTAAAACTTTTAACAAGGTGAACCTAGTAGTCCAAATTGCTCTTAACAGGGGAGATCATTAGAAGTGGTCAATGTAAGCCTAACAGGCCAACTTTATACTATAGTAGTGAAGTTTTGTGGGTATCATCCCCACCCCAATTTAAATTTCTATTTGGAAGGTTTTTGGTTCACCAAAATACTGTGTTCATGTGCTATGAATGTTTATCTTTTCTCATGCATGCAGTAGATTAGATGAATGAATGATGAATGATTTATATGGTTAAGTGCTGAATTGATTTAAAGTTTTTGAGATTATTGATTCACCCCTCCTTTTTTATTATTCCTAATAGGAATGTATACATCAAATAGAAAAAAAACCTAAATAATTCTTAATATTACGAACCCACCGCCCCACATGCCCACCATCTAGTTAGATTTCTTGACTCTAATCTTGTAATCAACTTTCCTAGGATCCTATAATACAAAAAATCCTTTCAAAGTTTCTTCTAATATGATTTTTTTCTATTCTCCATACGCTGATTATTTTCCTAAACTTATTTGTTTCTTCATCATTTAACTTAGTTTCATGCATTAAAATTATATCAGATTCCATTAAGATAAAGTTGTGCTTTGTAAGCATTGTTTTTTAGAGGTATTTAGACCCCTAAGATTCCAAGTTGTGATTTTTATTGATCCTTGGGGAGGAACTTCTCCTCCCCTACATAAGATATACTAGTCACTTATTATGATTTTCAGCAGCCCCAACCAATTTCCTTACTTCATTTAAGGATTTCATACCTCTCTTTTCAAGATTTTCCCACATACTAGGATTTCTAAACCTACTTTGGTGGCTGATTACCTAGCTTAACATTATTCAATCCATTTCCTTCAACATCTATTATTTTAGAATATTACTCAACCTTATTTTCCTCATGTTCCAAAATAGTGTTGACAATAGTTATGTTCCTATTGTCAACGCCCTCTCCAACTACTTCATCCTCAATGTATTCATTATCAACTTCATGACTAATCTCCATGATACAATAAATTGATTTTGATTTTCTAGGAATATAGTTTCTCTCATTATTGTCATTCTCAGTACTTCAAAACTTTTATCCCTAGATGGTGATGCTACCTTATTGTAGGGAATTACAAACTCTACCTTATTATTCAAACTAAGAGTCATAGGTGATATTGCCTTATTGGATTCTTTCTTAAAATTATACCATACATTTAATTCTTCTCTAACTTTATTCTGGACCATCAAGATTTAAGCTATATATTAGAAAGAATATGCATATTGGCCTCTAACTTCCTATAAATTTCATCTTAATTACTATAAGGAACTAATTCAACAATCGAGGATTAGTTTAGTAAATCCTAATTAAAGGCTTCTAGAATAGGAGTGCCTAGATCAAGAGGATGATCTACATTATCTTGAAACTAAACTGGTTCCTTGTCAAAAAAAAAAAGAAGTCTCGTGTCTCTAAAAGATTGAAATGAAGGGTTGGATCTAATGCCTAAGTTTAAATAGAGGAAAGTAAACCCAAATTGCTTTAAATGTCCTTAGGGAATAGGAGATATTTAGAGGGATAGGATTGAATTTATTAGTTTGAACTAGGTATAATTTGGGTAAATATCAAAACTACCCAATTTTGAAGAAATTTGAATAGTGTTGGTCTTTGAAAGAGGGTTAATTTTAACTAAGATCTTAAGTTCACTAGTATCACAACTCAATTACACAAATCCTAAAATAGATTTGTTAGAAATATTAATATTTCCTTTTATTTATTCAATTTTGGATATTCCAATCCCTACATATATTTTTTCCTCTTGTACACATGTGAAGGACATGTCATTTACTTGTCCTCTAGTCCACATGTGAGGACAACTCATTTAATAATTCATTTTGTTGTGATGTGGGGCCTAATCAGACTCAAAGGTTTACTCAGTGTATTTTCTCCCCAACTTATTTCTATGGGGATTTGTGGGTAGTACCCCCAAGAAAAACTCAAGGGGAAACACCCCTTGCATTGTCTCTGGATAGTGCCCCAGATGCACTACCCGTCGTAGTATAGGTTGGGGTCGAGGGCCAATGTCCTCATGAGGGTTTTTGGGGATAGTGCCCCAAAAGCCAAAAGTGACCCTATTATTGCAAAGGGTAGAAAATTCTATTTTTCTATTGGACAACTTATTCTAGCCCTAATTTTGTAAGTAGAAAAAGCTTGTATAAAATGGCTTAGGGTTAGCGATTTCATAATGTATGCTGATATTTTGGCTTCTTGCAATGGTATTGAGCTATAAGAGATTACAGTTTGTAATCACTAGATAATAATAATATTGGACTTTTTGTTGGTGGACATAGCCCAAGGATTGGGTGAACTATGCTAAATCTTTGTGTCTTGTGTTCTCTTTTGTGCAATTTATTATTTTTTGATATTGGCTATATTTTCATGTAACTGTTATTTATGTCTGTGGTTAGTCCTAACACCTTTTAAAAAGGAAATTATTTTATCCTCCTTAATAGGATCTTGACACTTTGTACACACTTATAATGAATTTGGCATTCATAGATGTTGGATTTACAAATGTGACTCTTTTCTCATCTCTATAAAAGAGATGCCTCCTTCTTATTCTTCTCCACACATCACATTGATGCTATTTTCTCTCTTTCTATCTCTTTCTAGATTTTTCCTTCATCATAATACTCACAAGGGGTTTTCTTTGCTTTCCCCTTTCAAAATCTTTGTCTCATTTGTTGCTCTACATCGGTGTATGCTCTTGGAATTTTGCTATTTCATGGTAACACTATTTCACTTGGATTGATTTAATTTCCTTTCTCTATTTTATCTTTTCTTACATGGTATTAGAGCTAAGGTTATTAATCCATGTTTTGAGTTTGTAATGTTGAATATTGCCATCATTGGAGCCCACCTTATTTGGAGAAGTTTTTCTTAGAGAAGATTTTTTGTGGATTTAGCTCATTCTAACATTGTGTGTGAAGGTTTTTAATGTTTCACCTTTTTATTTGCATCTAATCTCCTTTGGAAGGCTTGCTGCTAGAGGGTTGCTTCTTCTTACATTTTTTTACTCTTTCTTTGGAAGGCTTGCCACCAAAATAAGAGACATTTAACTCTATTTTTCTTGCAGGATTACTATACTAACATTTTATGTTCTTATAGACTTCATTATTTGTTATTCTTAAAATTTTGTTTCATTTATTTGATTACTTTACTAACAACTCCTGTAGCAACTTTCCTCCTATCACTATTTTCTATTTTTTCCTATTCCTATAGCTGTATTATTCTAGTCCCAAGGTTGCATATTATTCTTTGTTAATTAGTTCCTATAGAAAGTTTGTAACATTGCTCCTATTTCCACTTTCTAGGTTTTTATGTTCCTACAACTATATTATTCTATTATCAAGGTTGCATAATATTCTTCACTAATTAGTTTATGTAGCAAGTTTCTAACATTGTTCTTGTTGCCATTTTATGGGCTTTTTATGTTCCTATAGCCATATTATTTTGTTCTCAAGGTTTCATATTATTTTCTATTAAGAAGTTCGTGAAGTAATCGGTTTTTGTAGCAAATTTATGATAGTAATATGTTCCTGTAGTAGTAATTTCCTATAGCATCTTATTTGGGTGCAATCAAACTGAGTATTTTTTATTTATATATATATTCTCATTTAGAAACACTTTGTCTAATTGTTAATGGATATTGAGTGTATGCATGATTCTTTGATTAAATATGTGGTGCTTTTTCTTATTCGTTTATATTAATATATCATTTTAATATTATTTTCATCCTTTTAAAATAAAATTTTATATGCATTATATGTTTGAGTGATAAAATTAAAATTTAAGCATTATTTTAATAAAGAAACTAATTTCTTTCCAATTCTTTTAAAAAAATTATCTTATCTTTTTAAAATTTTTTCTCTTCTTTAATAACGGGGATATTTTTTTCTTTAAACCATGTCAACTGTTATTCCATAGATTAAACTTAATAGCTCTAATTATCATTCATGGATGATACATATTTCATTTATTTTTTCATTTTAAACACATTTTGGATGTTGTATGACGAGTCTAAAGCATTTTCCACCCAAGAAGAAAAAAGATTCTTGAAAAATCAAAAACTAAGAGGCTTTAGATTTGATTGACATTTCAATTATTCCTTATTTATATGTTTTTATATCAAATTGTTCTAAAGATAATAAAGCGTGGGAAATTTTTCAAATTACTTATGATAGTGTAGATGAATCCCACAAAATACAATTGCGAGATCAACTCGAGGATATTAAGTATACGAATTCTAAACCCATGGACGAACTTATTTTAAAATTTGTTGCTCTCAAAAGTGATTTAATTTTCTTAGCTTCCAAATTAGCTAATATTCATTTAATTCATATCACTCTTAAAAATTGGTTTACCTAGACAATTTCAATAATTTATTGTTGGAAATATAAGAGGAGTAACTGGGAGGGGAGGGGTGAATCAGTTACTACAAAAATAAATCCTAGATCTGTTAGATGTTAGCAAAAAAAAAATTGAATACTATTGAAGCTTGGTAAACACACAGAATGCTGCAGCTCGATAATAACTGGATTAGCTCGATAAATGATTAACAAATAAACCTTTAGAAATTATATGTGATTACCATTACTTTAATTTAGTTAAAAACATATAAAATAAAATAGAATGAACACATTTGACACTAGGATTTAACATGGAAACCCAATTTGGGAAAAACCACCAATTGCAACTAGTTACTATGTTTTCACTCTTCTGAAGTGAGCCCTATTAGGAGCCAACCTTGTTAAAGGTTACAAAACACATTGTTAGGTGTGACCTTGTTAAAGGATTCAATCACCCTACTAGGAGTGGTCTTGTTAGAGGTCTTGAGAACAATTCACTGGAATCGCCACCTTGTTAGAGGATTTGCAAATAGTTGCTAAGCCAACTCTGTTAGGAGATTTAGATCACTGCTACAATGGTTAGAAAGTAACAATGAGATGACTTGATTTGAATGCAACTAATTTTTTTATTATAGATCTCTATTCTAGCTTGTACTTGATCCTTCCTAATCTAATATATCTTTGCTGCTCCAAAAGGATATTCTACTTATCCTTCAAATTCACTTCCTCTTCTCATCATTAGTTATTAAATCACATCACTATCTCTTACACATTTTATTTCTCACTTTAAAATCACAACATGACCTTATATCTTTCACTTTTTCAAGTTGGCTCAAATGCAACTTAGAATAATCAATATTCATCACCATAGTCGGCTGGAATCAATAGATAAATCAATTAAGCTTAGTACAACAAAATAAGAAAATCCTTCGTTAGCTAACCCAGCTCGATAGAAAGTAACTCAGAAACAATTTCCTTTGTCAACCAATAGAAGCTCGGTTAACACTGCAAACTCACAAAAATCCTTTGGCAACTGAGTGAGCTTAGTTAGCACTAGTTCCATCCAACTTTCCTTCATTACCCGAGTGAGCTCAGTTAACACTCACTTTCTGTAACTTTTCCTTTGATGCTTGAGTGAACTCGGTAGACACTACCTTCTAAAATAGGCAAACACTGGAATGCTTGGTAGACACTGAGAACTATCTTCATTAGCTGAGTGAGCTTGACATATACTGATTAATAATGATATGACATTTGTGTAACATCAAAGACAACACACAATTAACCAATTGTATCCAACATTTATAACTAATATTCATGCTTAACTTGCTATTCCTAGTTTATCTTCTCAGTTGACTTATGGTATTTAACAAAACTTACTCCATTAGAAGTAGTTAAACTAATTCAATTTGGTACTCTTAAATCAAGTGAACGTGCTTTCATGTCTAGGAATTCAAAAAATATCTTTAGATCTAATCATAATCATCATCATAATAACCATAATCATAATCATCACAACTCTAATCACTCAAATACAAAATACCATGTTAAGTCTCATAATAATCATAATAATAATTGTATAATACAAACCATAACAATAATAATAAAAGGACTAAATTGAATTATAAACATCATTGTACTTACTATGGCCAAGATGGTCATGTGATAAATAATTATTTAAAAAATAAAAATGATAAGAAACCCATGAACAACAATAATCAACATAAAAAATTACATCATTAAAAAGGTAATTCTAATGGTTCTAATTCTCATCATGCTTTTGCTTGTATTTATAATATCTCTAGACCATTAGGATGGATTTTGGATAGTGGTTCTTCTCAATATGTTACTTCTCATAAAAATTTTTTTGATTCCTTGCAATTGGATTTGGCTAATAATCCTATTCAATTAGCTAATAATCATAGTTGCAAAGTTGAAGGTTTAGGTAATATGAGTGTTATTAATGGTTAATTTGATGTTGTACATTATGTTCATGATTTGAAAACTAATATTCTTTCTATTGCTAAGCAATGTCAAGATTATAAAGTTGGATTTTACAAAGACATGTGCTATGTAATTGATCCTCAAAATAATCATGTTGTTGTTAATGTCATGAACTTGCAAGTCAAGGTATTCTTTACATACCACTATTGATTTCAATATATCTCATGCAAGACTTGGCCATTTAAATTCAGAATCTATTACTTTGATGCAAAAAAGAAAATATGATTGATGGATTGCCTCACATTATTCCTTCCAAAGTTGTATGCACTAGTTACATGAGTGAGTTGCATAGGGAGCCATTTCCACATGGTAAATCATGGAGGGAAACTCATAAGTTTTTCCTAGTCCATAGGGACCTATTTTGCCACATGGAGAATAACTCCATCCAAGAATCAATGTATGCACTTACTTTTGTTGATAATTTTTTTAGATGAACTTGAATCTATTTTTTGCATAGAAAGGATCAAGTTCTTGATACTTTCATTGAATTTTATTTATATGTTGAAAGACAGTCTAAGTTTAAACTTAAGATTCTTAGAACCAATAATGGGAAGAAATATTTGAATAATTATTTTCATTCTTATTTAAAATCATGTGGATCCAAACATGAGCTTACTTTTCTTTATACACTACAAAAAAAGGGTATGGCAGAAATAAGACATAGAATCATTGTGAAAATGGCTAGATGTATGTTGCATGTTAAGAATATGCATGATAAGTTTTGGGATGAAGCTATGTCTTGTGCCACTTATCTTATTAATAGGACTCCTACCAAAGCTCTTAATGACACAACTCCCAAAGAATCTTGGTCTGGTAAGATACATGATTTACATCACTTGATGATTTTTGGATTTATTGCTTATGTTCCTACCCCTAAATTAAAAAGGCATAAATTAGATGCTAAGTCTTCTCCTTATATTTTTGTTTGGTATGATAGAAACAAGTTAAGGGTTATAGAGTTTATGATTCTAATAATAGCAAAGTGTAAGTTGTAAGGGATGTGTCTATTGCATAAAATGGAGTTCATGATTACTCCAATGTGTAAGATGAAGAATTTAGTGGCAATAAAATAGTGCTATTGGAGGACTAACCTCCTTCTCTAAACCCTACTCCTACTCTTAAATATCCTTCTCAAGCACCATATTTTATTCCTCTTATTTCATCTAATGCTATTAACGATGATAATGTTGATACTAATGAAACATTTATAGATCATGATTCTTGTGTTGGAAATGTAATACAAACTGAGTGACTAAGAGGGGGAGGGGGCGAATCAGAAACCGATAAAATTTCAACTTATATTCACCAATTAAACCTTCACAATATGATCTGATCTAATTGCATCCATGAAATACTAAAAGCAATAAAACATTCATAACACTTGGCACAATTTTTGGTAACCTAGAAACCTTCCAAATAGAAAGTAAAACTGGGGTAGGGATGATACCCAAAAGCTTTATTACTATAGTATAAAGTTAGCCTATTAAAGCTTACAATTGATCATCTCTGGTGATTTTCCTAATTAGGAGTAGTAAGGATTGTTAGGTCAACCTTGTGAAAGGATTTAAAACATACAATGAAGTATGCACTTTGTTAGGAGATTCAAAAAATATTGTTAAGTCCACCTTGTTAAAGGATTTGGCTGATGCACCTATTAGGATGAATTAGTGGCTGATCTCTAATTTGAAACTCTATTTGTTGAATGCGATTCCTTTGAAATACAATGACCACTTGACTATGATAGATAAGAATCTTCTTTTCCTTATACTTCTTGTAGCCTTCTTAATTCTCCCTCATACTACTTTCTTGATTCACTTTTATATTACATATATACAAATCCAATAAATTACCTAATGGAGTCAGCTACAATACCTAATTCAAACAATCTTCACTAAGTTGGCTTATTGGTATAACTCAGGTTTTGAAGACAACTCAGATGATATTCTAACACATGACAACACTATCAACTTGACAAAATTGAGCATTCATCTGAAACTAATGCTCGGTTCACATTGATCACTCAAAGTAGCAAGAACTTAGTTAGTAAGTATGACTCGGTGAACACTAAAGAGCTCAGTAGATATGATTGGCACTAAAACACTAAAGAACTTAGTAGATATGATTGACACTAAATGGATCAGTCAACACTACCTTTATTCACTTTGTTAAGACTACCAGCTTGATAGACACCGATTAGCTTGGGTAACACTGCAGAGCTCGATTAACACTACATCTTGTATGGTTTGCATTGATGAACTCGATAGAATCTATGTAGCTTGAAAAACACTACAATTTGAATGACTAGGTTGATAGAAACTGTGAACCATGACTTACATTGCATTCTGTCTCAAATGCTTGGTAGATACTATGAATCTTGAGAGACTCTTCTTTTTGCATATGGAGCCTGATAGAAATGTAAACAACTAAGTGTTAAGTCACTAATAGAAAAATGATTTGACCATAAGATCAACAATTTTCCCCTTTGGCATTAGTGAAAAAAGCACTTATCATACCAAAAATCTAAATACTCAAAATACAAGCCAAAACTCCCCCTATCAACATATATAGGTCTGTAACTTGGCTTTGACTGTTGTCCACTCCTATTGCTCAATAACATCTGATTCTTTAAAAAAAAAACAAATTTTTTTTGTAAGCATATTTTCTACATTGTATATACATCTTTCATACTATACATATATTTCTTCTTTTATATATACACTCCCCCTTGTGTATGATAATACTATTCTCCCTTATATATGATATACATTCCCCCTTCTTTGACACAAATGTCAAAATCACATATCTACAAGGTAATGCAAAAATGTGAAAGGAAATCACTATGTACCTTCAAAACTATGGATATTTTCTTGTCCCAATTCTCTTGCAAAACTTTTGAGCTATGCAAAGATACCTACACCTTTGCTGATAATTCCATCATGTGATCAACTATAGAGAAATTTTTGTTATGGATCAATGTTTTTTCATGTGCAATATATTTTTGCATTGCATACATGTTATTAAGTATCATGCCCTATATTTATGCTAGTGTGACCCTTATATTGGCTTCTTCCCTCAATAATTTTGCTAGAAGATTTGTCAGATATCTAATTTTCACAAAATGTGCAAAACTATTGATAGGATCAAGTGACAACTGATGTTCACTTTCCTTCATATCAACATCTATCTTAGACAGATTATCCTTTATTTCCTTATTAAAGTTTGATTTATCACTTAACTTTACAAATAAAGTAACAACATTATTTATAGAATCTTCAAATGTAGCAAGAATAGTGGACAACTCCACTTGGTTAATAGAAATCTTCTGTTCTACTTTCTCTAGAACTTTATTTTCAATTTTTCTTTCTTCCCTTTGTAGAAGTTTGTCTTGTCCATTCACTTCTTCATTATACTTGTGAACTACTTCAACAAGTTGATCTATAATTGGTTTTTTTTCATCAACTTACACTTAATGCATCAAAAAATATGCTCTTAATATATTCAAGGTGTTGGTTTTCTTTTTCTTATCCTCTCTAAGATTTTGTTGTTTTTCTCTCTTCTTCCACAATTCACCAAGGGTATCCATTTGATAAGAAGTTAGATTGGAAAGATCCCAATCTAGTATTACAATGTCCTCCTCTAGATAAATTTCTTTAGTGGAGGCTTCTACCTCTTTACCCTTTTTTTTTTTGAATAACAAAAGGAATAATTTCTTTTTCTTTCTTCAAAAATTCAGTGCTTGGTTGAGGCTTAACCTCAACTTTCATTGCACTTTCCATAGTAGAAAAAATAGTATAATATCAATGATAGTTATAACATGAAAACTTACTTATGCTAGTTGTGACTCAGTTTGATCCATTGCTATAACAATTGGAAATTGTTGCTTGATAGATGAAGTTGTCAACATAGAACTCAGTATGATAGTTCCAACTATCAATTGTATGCTTGATGGAATAATGGTTATGACAATTGACTTGGTAGTGGTCTTCTCTAATATGGATTACACTAAGGCTTTGCTCAGAGAGAGTGGGAGGGAGTCCATTACCTCTACTACTATCTTTTCTAGGCCTAAGTCTTGAATACTCTAAACTTTAGGGAGGTCACCACTAGCAATCTGATCCTCTTCATCCTCTTCATTATTGACTTCTTCATCAACATTGTCAGTTTCACCAATTTCATCATTATTTATTTCCTCATCATCTTTCTCAACATTTTTTTCATCATCTATTTGCACAACCTCCTCAGTAGGCTTGTGTAGACCATAGATGTTCTTCCATGCAATTGTGTTAAATTTCACAACTAATTCAATGTCTTTTGAGAATGCATTGAACTTAGGGGTTAGCTTTGGTTCATTCCTCCTCAATGCTTCCTTCAATTCCTTATCAGATAGACTCCATATAAGTTGTCTTAGGGTTTGTTGTGTAATGTCCTTGGAAATGTTTAATGCATTATTCCATTGTGGTGCAACTATCTTTAGTAAGACATTAGGAACTTTCTTTGTCAGTTCCTCTAGAGAGTACTTCCACTTTTCCATCTTAGCCACTAGAGCTTCTTCAACTTTTTTTTGTTCCTCCTTGGTTCTTATTTCATATTTGAGGGGTTTAAAATTTTCCATGACTCCTCCATTATTTAGCCTATCTATTTTATCTTGTAAGGTAGGGGAAAACCTCTTTAAGACCACTTCTTCTTCCTCATCTTCATCACTACCCAATTTCAACTTCTTCCTAGATTTTGAAGAACTCATGGAGAATATAGTATGGAGGAATTTTTAGGTCTAGTCATGATAACCTTCCCTTTATTCTTGGGTGGCTCCTCCTCTTCAAATTCTTCTTCCTTTGTAGGTTCCTTAACTTCTTCCTCTACCTCAATGTCATCTCCTTTGCCCTCTGTCAGTAGAAGAGGAGAGCTATACTTCTTGGTTTCCTTCAAGATCTTTTCCCCTTGTTTTCTTCCTCTCTTCATAGCTTTATGAATCTTGATTTCCAATGAAATCCTAGCCTTGGCTTCCACATAGGTACCAAAATATGGTACTTTGAGGTCCACTAGCTCATTCATAAGAGCCTCAATTATTTCCCTTTTACCATTAATGTTAACCTCATATCCTAGAGGCTTTACCCATGCCACTCTTGGCCTTACTATCTAGATATGAACTTTATCACAATCCACAAGAAAACAAATATCTTTCTCATAGTCTTCAATTAATTTCTTTGGAATCCTATATATACTAAGAATTTTTTCCTTAAAAGTTTCAAAATATGCTTCCATAATTCTTTCAAAATTATCACCCATATCTACTATGAATTCATTAATTTGATACACAACTGGTGTATCCTTCTTCCATGCCACAATTCCTTTGACAGGGAAAAAATTTTGTAGATAAAACAATAACCAGGTCAAAAGAGATCCAAATTTACATGGATGATTCTTTGAAAACCGAATGCTTTCCATGTTTTTGCTGAGTTGATTGAACTGCAACTTGGCAAGGTCGAAAGACAAGTTGTTCTTCACAACTTTGAATGCTAGATCAATAGATTTGCACTAAATGTTGTTCAAACAACTTGAGCTATAGATCTTGTGTGCAATAACATGTATACCAAATTTGATCTCCATATCAATAACTCCATTTAACTTCATGTATCTACCATCCCATTTGGAAAGAGTCTTCTTTGTAAGTTTGACCTAACCTAGGGTTTTGATGGTTTTCACTTTGTTAAGCATCGACAACCCTATGATTCTATGAATCATCTTCTTGGTGATATGAATGGGTTGATCCAACCATAAATTCATATTGTGAACTCATTTTAAAATAAACCTAATCCACTTCCCTTGAAAATCTCTTGGCATATGTAGGATATGTGTTAGACCTTTTCTTTCCAAGTGCTTGTGCTCAAGTTTTAGATTTCCATCCACACATAGCTTGTTATATGCCTGGTTTATGTCTAGGGTTCCTAATTCTTTGATAGAATAGTTATAATATGACCAAATATTATGAATTATAAGTACCTTGGGAAGAATTCACAATTGAGATCCAACTAGGTCAATTTCTTCCATAATAACTAGACTCATTTTGAATCTTAGGGCTTTATTATCAACTCCTTAAACCAACATTTATGAACCTTTCTTTACTTAACTATTGGAAGATGCCATACTATTGAGTAATACTTTAAATGTAGGGATAAAATTAGATGAAATAAATCTAAATCACTCAGGGGCTCTAGAATACTCTTTACTCTTTACTTTGGAAATTCATGATGAAATAAATCCTTTGATTTCTTCTTTTTAACAAGATTATGTCTTCAAGTCATCATTAATGTGTCATACAATAGTTGGCTTAGTGATAGGCTATCCAATTTGACTAAGTCTTCATAGCTTAGAAGATAGCTTTGACATGGTAAAGTTATCTACTCGATAGAGTTTTTAACTTATCAAAGTCTTTAACTCGACAAAACTCTGATCTTTCCATCTATATCCAATATCAGTTAGGTCTTGCAACTAGACCATGCTCAATAAGGTCTTAGACTTACTTTAGTTGTCATCTTAACTTGGTGATCCTTATGTGTCTAGAAACTTGATATGGATCTTCTTCTTGTTGACTGCAATTGATGTGAGAATCTCCATAAATAAATAGGTTGAAATGGTTGAGTCACCCAACTCATTGACTTGGGTGTTAATACTTTCATTACTCTAATTTGCATCCTTGGGAGATTTCCTTACCCATTACTACCTCATTTGACTTATGATATTGTCTTCCTTTTCTTTCTTTTCATCTTCAAATCTTCCTCAATTCATATAGTTCTTGGCCAGATGTCTAAGTTCTGTACATACAAAACATCTCTTTGTAGTGTTTATGTGATGTTTTGTAGAATTTTCTCCAATGTGCCCATACTTACCACAATAGTGACATTTGTAACATGTGTTGTAATCACAACCAAATATAGCTTTGATAATTCTGAAGATTTGTGCCCTTGTTTGTTGCAATTAAAACACTTTCCTTCAACTTTAGATTTCTCTGTGAATTCACTTGCTCTATTTCGTTGTTTGTTACAATTGTAACACTTTCCTCTGAACTTTAGTTTTCCATTGCTCCAACACTTTTTTGATGTACATCCTATCTTTCCATAGTGATTACATGTAGGACTTTTTTTCTTTTGAGCTCCTTGCTGAGCTGACTCGTCTTCTTTTGTGTATCCTAATCTAGCTTTTCCTTTATATCTAAATTGATTTTTCTCATTCAATTTATTCATGCTTTCTTGAGATTTCACCATCCTCTCATTGGTTTTCTTTTCTATGCTTAGATTATTCTAAAAAAATTTATTCTTTATCCTTAAGTTTATAATCTCTTGATTGAATCATTGAGTTGACCAATCAGATCTATTTGCTAAAGAGATAGTTGATGAATTTCATGGTTCTTTTCTTCTATTTATTCTTTGGCATTGTCATTTTGTTCCATGACTTTACACATTCTGAATGATTGAATTTCTTTCTCTCTTTTTAACTTTCTAACTTCTTCATGAAGAGTAAGATTCTTTTCAAGTAGATCTATGATTATTGCATAAACTTCATCTAAACTTATGTCTTAACAAATGTCTTCAATTGTTTCATCAATGTAGATATTTTCATCCATCTGTGCTACAAGGTCTTTTCTTCTTTCCGAGGATTGAGAGAGTTTCTCCTTCATTTTCTTGAATTTTTCCATTGCTAATTATAGATCCAACTTTTCATTTTCAATAGCTTTCTCCAATCTATAAACTTGCATTGTCTCTAATTTTTTTTCAAGTTTCTAAAATTATGATGTGAGAACCAATGCTCTGATACCAATTATTGGAAATGTAATATAGACTAGGTGACTAAGAGGGTGAATCAAGTACCAATAAAACTTTAACTTATATTCACCAATTAAACATTCACAATATAATCTAATCTAATTACATGTATGAAGTACTAAAGGAAATAAAACATTCATGATACTTGACACAACATTTGGTAACCCAAAAACCTTCCAAATTGAAAGTAAAATTGTGGTGGGGATGATACCCACAAGCTTTATTACTACAGTATAAAGTTAGCCTATTAAAGCTTACAATTGACCAATTCTAATGATCTTCCCTATTAGGATCAGTAAGGACTTGTAGGTCCACCTTATGAAAGGATGAAAAGATTTACAACATAAAATGAAGTATGCACTCTATTTGGAGATTTGAAAAAGATTGTTATGTCTAACTTGCTAGAGGATTTGGCCAATGCACCTATTAGGATAAATTAGTGGGTGATCTCTGATCGACAACTTGGTTGCTGAATGAGATTAAAATACAATGATTGCCTAACTGTGATATATGACTCTACTTTTCCTTATACTTCTTGTAGCCTTCTTAATTCACATTCATACTATTTTCTTGATTCACTTCAATATTGCATTTGATATGAAAAGATATATTACCTTTAATGGATTGGTCAACACTACCTTCATTCACTTCATTAAGGCTACCATCTTGATAGACATTGATTAGCTCAGGTAAATATAGAGCCTAGTTAACCCTAGATCCTATATAGTTTGAATTGATGAACTTGATACACTCAATAAAACTTGAAAAGCAGTACAATTTGAATAACTAGCTCAGTAGCAACTATGAAACATGACTTACACTACATTCTATCTTAGATGCGTAGTAGACACTATGAAGCCTGGGAGACTCTTCTTTTTACAGATGGATCCTGGTAGAAATGTAAAAAATTGACTAATAGACAAATGATTTGATCATAAGGTCAACATCTTTTTCTAGTGATGACTCTATTGCTACTAAGAAAATACCTAAATGGGCTCAATACTTACTTAACAAAAGTGTTGATTATCTTACTAGATTTGGTGGACTTAAACCTAGGAGGATTAATTATTGCAATTATTCTTTGATGACTTTTTTCATGCATTCTTATGATCATAATTAGTTTGAACAAGCTAACTCTCAACCTCATTAGCAAAAGGCCATGCAAGAGGAATATGATTCTTTAATTTCTAATCAAACTTTGGATTTAGTTAATTTACCTCATGATAAGAATTTCATTTCATGTAAAGGGCTATATAAAACCAAGTTGAATGCCAATTATCAAATTATTAAATTTAAATCTAGACTAGTTGCTAGAGGATTTTCACAAGTTGAAGGATTAGATTACAATTAAACTTTTGCACCCTTTTCTAAGATTCCTACTATCAAATTTTTTATAGCTTTAGCTTCTAAAATTAATTATCCTACTCATCAAATAGATGTTAAAATTTCTTTCTTAAATGGTGAATTACATAAAGAAATCTATATGGCTCAACCCCCCAAGTTTGTGAAAAAAGGTAGTGAAAATTTAGTTTATAAATTAAAATAATCTATTTATGGTCTCAAACAATCACCTAGGGAATGATATTCAAAGATAAATTCCTTCTTTATTTCTCAAGGATTTACCAGAAGTAAAAATGATTCTAACTATTATAGGAAGCATACTCAAGATGATATTAGTATTCTTATTCTTTATGTAAATGATTTGATTCTTACTTCAAGTTCAAATGCTTTAATTTATTGTATTAAGTTTCAACTTAATAAAAATAAAATCAAATGATTGATTTATGTATTTTACATTACTTCTCAGGCATGCACATTTGGGAAAAACCTAAGGGTATTTTTTATTCTCAAAGATATTATGCCCATGATCTTTTGGAAAAGTTTAAGATGAATGATTCTAACCATGTTTCAACTTCATGAGAATTAGGAACTAGATTAATGGCTGATATGAATACTCATTTTGTTGATGAAACTTTTTATAGAAAACTAGTAGGAAGTTTGAATTACTTAACTCTTACTAGACTTAATATTGTATATGAGAAATGTTAGTATGCTAATAGAAACCAAATTTAAATAAAGCTTCTACAAACTAAACAAAATTCATAAACTTCAAGATAGACTAAGATGAACTCTCAATTGCGAATATGAGCCATTAATGGGCTCTCTCAATGAGAAGCTCTCTTGTTGAGTAGCTTTGTCTAAATAGATAGGATGTATGCTCAAGCTTATGCTTCAAAAAGGGCTTCAAATGGAGTTGGAATTTGGGTGTGAGTGTATGGTTTTGATGTAAAATGGCTCCTCAAAATGGCATTATGACTTTACTTCATGGATTGTGTTATTTTGCAAAGGGGAAGGATCCAATTTATAGGCAAGAGGCTTGAGGGTTTGAGGGCTAAGATGCAAGGATGGGAAAAAGCTTATGGAGGGCTCAGATTGCATGACAGGAGAGCACATGGATTGTGCTTCCTTATAGCCAATCAAGGAGTGACACATGTCACATGGTGAGAGGATGGAGGAAAGGGGAAGGATGAGTCAACAAAGGAGGCTCAAGGGATAAAATATTCATAAAGACCCTCATAATGACTTGTAAGAGCAATAAAAGGGCTTGTAAGAGTCATTTATGACCTAGTGGACTTCATAAAGTTTTATGGTTGAGATATTTTGAGGGTGATGAGAGCAATTTTGACTTGGACTTGATTAGGAAGGCTTTAAGCTTGTTTAGGCTTGTGAAAATGATTAGAGGATGGATTAGGATGGTTTAGGATTAGCTTAGGGATAGGCAAGGGGATGGCATTTAATGAGGGTGGGTGAAGGAGGAGATATTTGTTAACTTTGGCTTGGGTTAGTAAGTTTTAACCCATGTTTAGGGAATGTGACAAGGTTAGGAGGGGATTAGGATTAGGTTTAAAGACATCTTCTAGAAGAGTCTAGATTTTGGATGAGGATAAAGACTTTCTAAAATAGTCTAGAATTTCCTAAGATGAGGATGAAGACTTTCTAGAAGAGTCTAGAACTTCTTAGGATGAGGATAAATTAGATTTTTAGGAAATAAATAAAGTTTTATTTATTTCAAGGGTTTGGGTTGAGGAGATATTTATTAAAACTTTTTTAATAAACATGAGGATTAATATTTAATTTTAATTAAACATTTTGAGTTGGGGTTAGGGGTAGGAAATGATGAGATTAGCCTTTAATCGAAATTAAAGAAGGATTAGAAGATTTTGGAAGAGGTTATTGGTCATAAGGAAATTGGCCAAGTTTTGGAAAAAAATAAATTATTTATTTATTTTGGGATTTTTGGTCAATTTATTAATTAAATAATTAATAAATAAGGAAATAATGTTTAAATAAGATTTAAACATTTTTGGGAGGGATTCCTTAATTAAATATTTTTAATTAAGATAAAGGGATTTAATGGCATAAAAATTAATTAATTAATTAATTAATAAATGATGATGTCATCGGGACTTTTTCAGAAAATAAAAATACTTTATTTTCTAAAGGTTTTTAGCTGTCTACATTTTGCCCCTCTTTGATGTGATGCCGCAAGTGGCATGGCATCAAAGATAAGAAAATAAGATGCCCAGGGCTAGAGCAGAAGAGGAGAGAATGGACTGTGAGATGCCCCCTCAAGAAGGTAGCGAGGAGAGAAAGTGAGGCTCGATGGCTTCTTGAAAAGTACAAGAATCCGAGATGAGCAAGGAGACTCAGATTGGCAAAGAGAAGGGGCTGAATTAGCTCAAACTCTCACTATGGGAGAATGATAAAGGAGAATCAAATGCACAAGAGGAAGCAAGCTTAAGACCTTAGGGAAGGTGGAGGATGAAGGAGCAGAGCGCTATAGAAAAGAATCCAGGATAGGGAGATGGATGAGGGGATTATAAAGCTGATGCAACAGGATTTCAAAGAGTCAAATTAGTGGAAGATGTGTTTCGGAGATCCCTAGGACTAGGATTGTGGATCTCAAAAGATGAGGCTTGGTGGATTGATTTGGATTGGTGGATCCCTAAGACTAGGATTGTGGATCCTTAAAGCTAAGAGTGATGAGTGATTCAAAGAGATACTGATGCATAAGCTAGGGTAGGAGAGACGGATGCTAGATATGGATGGGGGATAATGGAGATGAAGGAAAACCATTGAAGCTTTTTGAGTGGGGGGATACTTCAAAGAGAAGTACCACCATGTAGTTGAGCACTAGATTTGCTATAGGAATATTGGTTAATTGCCAAGGTTACCAAGAACATCAAGGCCTATTCACCAACTATCCAGAGGATTGACAAACTAACTCAAAACAAACACGCAAGGATTTCCCCAACATCACACATGAATCCTAGAGGAAGCAGCATGGAAATGACTTTGGAGAACCCTCAAGCAGAAAAGAAAAACAAACGAAAGACCTGATCAAGACCTTACGCTCTAATTTCCCCATTCGCAGCCTACCATGATATGGAAGATCATGGCAACCTTGAGGAGGGAACAAGGAGATTGCTTGGAAAAGATACTTCAAGATCCAAAAGGGAAGATCCCAAATCAAAAGAAAGTGAAAATCCAAAAGAGAACCATTTTCCAACGAGATGGGTAGGATGAGGTACTAACGGACCAAGATCAGACATGAGGAAAGCTATATCCTGCAAGGACCTATCGGAGAGCACCTAAGCTGGTGGATTTGGATGAGTGATGCGTCTGGCAAGCTGAACTAAGAAAGATAACACTTTGGTGATAGGAAATCTAGCTAAAGGATGCATTGGAATATCTAACCAAAGTGTGCGATGTGTTCAAGATGTTGACCAAGGACGAACTGACACGAATGCTGGATAGATACAATGGTACTAAGCTAAAGAGGATGTACAAGCTGATGGACCAAGATATGTTACAAATGTACAAGTTTTTTCATGTTTTGTTTTTTGTGAGATGGAAATGTTTGTGAAGGATGGGATATCTATAATAGGTGATAGGTGGATAGGTAGATGGTTTGCGAAAAGATTAAGTGAAAATGAGGTTTTGTGTGTGCACGTGATAGTATACAAGCTAGGATACAAGATTATTTATAGGCTGGAATATGGTACAAACCTTGGACAAGATTTGGATAGACAAGGTATGGTACAAGATTTACAAGGTATAATACAAGCTTTGGTACAAGATTTACAAGCTATACAGGAGGTATTTACAAGCTTCATCAAATTTTGGATATTTGGTTGGAACACCAAGGGAACAAGCAAGTGTGGCTTATGGGATGGTGGGTAAATGGATGAGGGATAGGATAGTGATAGATAATAGATTAGTCTTTAGTACACAAGGCGTCTGAATTACCAGGTTTTCACCAAGGTACCTATCCAAGGTGCTTGAATTGCCAAGTTTTCACCATTGGACGCTTATTTCTCTTTACTATTTTTTTCTTTTGTATTTTTCAAAAGCCTGGTATACCAAGGATCTTCAAGCATAGAACTTCTTGAGATGAATGATGTTAGTAGGATCATTCAAGAGTTCTCCTTCTGGTGTAGATAGCTGATAAGCTCCAGAGCCAAAGGAAGTAGTGACAACATAAGGACCAAGCCATGTAGGTTCAAACTTGCCTTTCCTTTCTCGATCTACTTGGACTTTCATGTTTTCTTTGAGGACCATGTCACCTGGTTAAAAGTGTCGTGGAAGCACCTTCTTGTTGAAATTTCTTTTGAGAAGAGTTTGATAGACTGTGAGATGATCATAGGCTTGTTGCCGCTTCTCGTCTAAGAGATCTAGCTGGGTGAGTCGAGCTACTCTATATTCTTCATCTGATATTTGCCCTTGCAAAGATATGCGCAAGGAGGGAAGTTCAACCTCTATAGGTAGTACCGCTTCGGCACCATAGACTAGGGAGTATGGAGTTGTTCCTGTGGATGTATGGAAGGAAGTTCGATAGGCCCATAGGGCTGGATTTATTTGTAGGTGCCAATCACGGCCGAAATCATTGACAACTTTCTTTAGAATTTTGAGGAGGGTTTTATTAGTTGCCTCTGCCTAGCCGTTACCTTGTGGGAAATATGGGCTAGAAAAGCGGTGATGGATGCAGAGGGAAGTGC
Organism: Cupressus sempervirens; assembly: GCA_028749045.1. Classification (NCBI taxonomy): domain Eukaryota; kingdom Viridiplantae; phylum Streptophyta; class Pinopsida; order Cupressales; family Cupressaceae; genus Cupressus; species Cupressus sempervirens. The sequence continues at coordinate 53,657,797 of CM053790.1, read as the reverse complement.
ATAATTCTTCCATGTTGAGATTTTCAAAGTTACCTCCGTGGTCGGTGAAGATGGTGGATGGGATGCCGAAGCGGCAAACAATGTGGTACAAGATGAACTTGGAGACCTAAACTCCTGTAGCTGAGACTAGGGGGACTGCTTCCACCCATTTAGTGAAATAGTCTGTAGCTGTTATTATCCATTTATGTCCATCAGATGAGAGGGGTGTGATAGTTCCAACTAGATCAAGGCCCCAACAAGTGAAAGGCCAAGGTGGTGCAATAGGCTGTAGATCCTATGTCGGAGCGTGCACAAGATTTGCATGCTGCTGACATGGGAGACACTTCCTGACAAAGTCACAGGAGTCTTCTTCAATGGTAGGCCAATAGTAGCCTGCTCTAAGAATTTGTCACGCTAGGACAATACCACTCGTGTGGGCACCGCAAAGTCCAGAGTGTACTTCCTTTAACACCATCACGGCCTCATTTTGGTCTAAACATCGAGAGAGAGTATCCTTATAACCCCAACGATATAGGGTATTGGCTATGATAACATAGCGGGATGATTTTCGGATGAGGTTCTGGCATTGGGTATGTGTGAGGTGAGGGGATATGATACCATCATTAAGGTAAGCGTGAATCTCATGGTACCAAGGGGATTGGGGACCAACCAAGATACAAACATGGTTTGAATCCTCATTCGCATAGGCAGGTGTGAGGAGCTGCTCCACTAAAAACTCATACTGTGTAGCTACTTGGGGAATTTCCAAGAGCGAGCCTATAGTAGCCATAGCATCTACTGTTATATTCTGTATTCGAGGCACTTGTGTAAACTGAAGCTTTGTAAAATGTTGGGTTAGCTGATCAACCAGCTCTTTGTAGGGTAATAGCTTTTCATCTTTGGTTTGATATTCATTTAGGGCTTGCTTGATGATGAGCTGAGAATCGCCAAAGATTTGTAGCTCAACAATGTTCCATTCTACAGCTATCTTTAATCCTGCTATGAGGGCCTCATATTCAGCTATATTGTTGGTGCTAGGGAATTGTAGCTTGAAGGCTTTTGGAATGTAATCTCCTTGAGGTGTGACCAACAATATTCCTGCCCCTGATCCATGAGATGTGTATGAGCCATCAAAATAAAGTTTCCATGGGGGTTGTTCTTCAATTAGACAGATATGCTCATCTAGAAATTTTGTGATCAATGGATAAGCATCTATTAGAGGTGCATCAGCTAGGTGATCTGCTATAGCTTGCCCTTTGATTGCCTTTCTATCCACATACTGGATGTCAAATTCACTAAGGAGCATAACCCATTTGGCCAAACGGCCTGTAAGTGCTATTCTAGAGAGCATATACTTGAGAGGTTCAATCTTGGAGACTAGTTGGATGGTATGACTTAGCATGTAATGGCGAAGCTTTTGAGTTGAGAAAAAAACTGCCAAACAAGCTTTTTCCATAGGAGTGTAATTGAGTTCATAACCAACTAGGGTTCTATTGATGTAGTAGATGGCTCTTTCTCTGTTGTAGTCATCAAGCTATGCTAGAAGTGCCCCTAGAGCAGTAGGTGTTGCTGATATGTACAAAATTAGGGGACGATAATGAACTGGTGGAACCAAGATAGGGGGATTGATGAGATACTGCTTGAGATGGTCGAAGTTGCACTGACATAAAGGATCCCACTTGAAGTTCTCATCCTTCTTCAGTAAATGTGAAAATGGTGTACACTTATCTGCAAGCTGGGAGATGAAGCACCGAACAGATTGGAGCTTTCCTTGAAGAGAGCGAAGCTGTTGCAGTGTCTGGGGAGGAGGCATGTCTAAGATAGCCTTGACCTTCTTGGGGTCGATCTCTATACCTCATTTAGAAACTATGAAACCTAGAAGCTTTCCATATGTGACCCCAAAGACACATTTCTTGGGATTCAGCATGAGATGATATTTGGGTAACCTATCAAAGACTTTCTCCAAGTCAGCAAGATGATCCATGAAGGTATGAGACTTGACCAAGATATCCTCCACATAATCCTCCAAAATGCTATGGATGAGATCATGAAAAATGGTTGTCATAGCTCTTTGATAGGTAGCCCCAGCATTCTTTAGGAAAAAAGGCATCATGTTGTAGCAAAAGGTTCCCCAAGGGGTAGTGAATGTTGTCTTATGTTGATCCTCTTCTGCAATCTTGATTTGATTATACCCAAAAAATCCATCCATGAGGGATAAAATTTCATGTCCAGTTGTAAGATCTACAATCATATCTATGTTGGGCAAGGGAAAATCATCTTTTGGACAAGCTTTGTTAAGATCTCTAAAATTAGTGCAGATTCTGATGTCACCGGAAGGTTTAGTGATAGGGACCATGTTGGAGATCCACTCTAAGTAGTCGATAGGTTGGATAACCTTAGCAGCTAACATTCTTTCTAATTCAGCTTTGACCAATAATGCCACCTTGAGGTGCATTTTTCTAAGCTTTTGTCTGACGGGCTTGATCTTTCGATCAACTGCAAGATGATGAACTACAAGCTTTGGATCAAGTCCTGGCATGTCCTGATATGACCATGAAAATTGGCCAATGTTCTCTCTTAAGACCTCAAAGAGGAGGTCAGCTTGGTCTTGTGATAGGGATGCAGCAATGTGAACAAGTCTGGGGATCTCTGATGGACCAATGTTGACTTCTCGAGTATCCTCAATTAGAATAGAAGACACCTCTGGTCGATTATCTTGAGGAGGCAATGCTAAATCCTCATGTTCTTCTAGATTTTCTTGCTGAGGGGTTCTCTTCGTTGCCTTAGCTAGTCTTAGATTCACCTTAGTTCTAGTTTTGGGTGTATCGGAACTAGGTTGGGGATTTTCTCCAAAATACCCCTTGGAATCTAGCTTGTAGATATAGGTAGAATCTGGCTTTGTTTTCTTTTGAGGAGTTTTAGCTCGCATGAATCTTAGAAGTGCCTCCTCTAATGTGAACTCATCGATGTGTATGACACTTGGTTGGTCCCAATCTATGAGTTGTGGATGGGCGAGTGGTAGGTCAATGAGGTGGATGGATAGTTCTTGGAGAACAATGTCTCCGAGGGAGATTTGGTCTAGGATATCGTCGTAGGCTCTCTTTTCAACTTCCTCAGGAATGTCTTCGATTTCAACAAGGTTGCGGTGAATGTTTAAAAAAGTGTGACCGTTCTCATTGGTGCCCCCAATTGTGGGTATGCCAAAGCCAAGACCTGACTTCGATTCTCACTTGTGTGTGTCGATGGGGCACTACATGCCTCTTTCTTCTGGTCCTAGACCACCACCTTGATAGTTCCATTTTTCAGTGATGAGCTTATGTTCTTGGGGATACTTTTGGCTGAAGTGATCAAGGCGTGCTTGATTTCTTTGAGGTGCATCCTTATGTAACCATTTGTTGATATCTGGAGTGAGCTCCTCATGAAGAGGGATTTTTGAGGATACAAAGGTTTTTGGGCCAAACTGTTTGTATCGAGGAGGTGGAACCTCCTTAGCTTTGTGATATTTCGGTCGTCCATGGGCATGTGGATCAAGTGGGAGTGCCTCGACAGCAAATGCATCTGACAGACTATACTCTCCACAACCTTTGTTATTGATCTTCACGATAGATAGGGTAGAGACGAGGATGGTTTCTGGGTCATTATAAGTGTGGGATGAGTTGGCGATGGATGTGCCGATATCAATTCCAGGGCAATGGTCTGTATATGAAGCTTCAACCGCATTGTAGTAAGCAAAGGGTTCTAGATCGGCATGGATGGTTACCTCAGTGCCTTGATGCAAAAATTTGATGCATTGATGGTAAGTGGATGGAACGGCTTTCATGGCATGAATCCATGGGCGACTGAGGAGGATGTTAAATGGTAGGTTTAGATCAATAACATGGCAGAGTGTCTCTTGGATGACTGGCCCAACCTTGATTGGCAGCAAAATAGTTCCTTCTGTGGTTCTTTCCAAGTTGTCATAAGCTTTGATGGTGATAACCTCACTGATGATATCTACCTCAGTATACCCAGGTTGTTTTATGAATTTTAGGCTGCAAATATTCAAGGCTGATCCATTATCTATCATTACTCTTTTTACAGCAAAGTTGGATACCATGATGGCTATGCGAAGCAGAAGAGTGTGATCTGGCTCGACCACGGGTATGTCAGTGGGTTTGAACGATAGGGCACATGAGGATGAGAGGTGTCCAACAAGATTACAAAAATCAGTAGCATTGATATCAGAAGGGACACGAGATTCTATGAGAGCACTGTCAAGGATGTTCTTGTACATAGGACTAGTGCGAAGAAGGTCTAAAATGGAGATTTGGGTTGGCATGTTCCCAAGGTGTTCCAAGATATTGTACTGGCTTTTTGATGGAGCTGATGGTGTTGGTGTAACAGGTGGGCTTGCGATGTTAAATCGCGCTCTTTGAGTGGTGATCGCACACTCATTATTTGGTCCTTGGATATTGATAACATTGACGGAACGCTCTTTCTCGGATATACAACCTATAAGGCTGCCATAGTCTATATAGGATGAAGTGTGGTCATTGTTCTTCCCATGCTGTTGGTTTGGCTGATGGTTGTTGGTGTTGTTGTTGTTGGTTTGGATAGGTGCTTTTCCAGGATTTTGGTTGTGGTGTGGAGGAAAAGCATTTTGATAGATCTGTAAGCCTGCATTGGGAGAGGTTTGGGCACCAACAGTGATTTCCTTCCGATCAATGAGGTCCTGCACATAATCTTTCAGTTTCATGCATTTGAGGGTAGTGTGACCTTTTACCCTATGAAATTTGCAGTACTCATTATCTTTGTACCATGCAGCTTTGGATTGGCTTGGGTCAATTTGCTAGGTAGGAGGAAATTTGATGAGGTTTTCTTTGACTAATTTCTCAAAAATGACATCCAATGGCTCACCAAGGGGTGTATAGTTTCTAGGTGTAGGTTGGAATCTAGGCTTTTGTCTTGCAGCTACATTGATGGCATTAGCTTGATTGCTAGACCCTTGGAAGTTGGGTCTTGGATTGTGGTTTTGATAGCTTTGGTTATTCTGTTGTTGGTAGTTGATAGCTTGTTGATTTTTTGGTTGATATGGTGGGTTGGACTGGTTGTGAGAAGGACCAACAATATTCACATGTCTGGTGTCAGTGATGCCTTCTGTTGCAACGTGCTTGTTTTTGTTCCAATACCTAGACTTGTCATTGGAATGTGATTGATTTTGGTTGGCTTCCTTGTAAAGCTTGACCAGACCATCTTTAATGAGTCCTTGCTCAAGGATCATTCCTTTCTCTTTGATATCTTTGTAGGTTTGCAAACAATTCATGGTCATGTGGTGAGCCAAGCTAGGATGGGCATTATCAATAAAAATTTTCACCACATGGCGTTCTGGAAAGGTGCAGGATATGTGGGCGGTAAGGGTTTGCCATCTTTGCAGGTATTCGGCAAGGCTTTCTCCACCTTTTTGCTTGGTGTGGACAAGATCAACTATTGATAGCTCTGTTTCAACAAGATGGGCATATTGGGCTACAAATGCCTCAGATAATTCAGCAAAGTTTTTAATTGTGCCATAGGGGATTCTATAAAACCATTCAAGAGCTGGTCCAGCTAAGATTTTGGGAAAAAGGCGTAAGAGGAAGACATCATTATATGCTACGTCCTGGCAGTGCATGTAAAATTCTTTGATATGTGTGACAAGGTCTCCTTTTCCTCTGAATTTGTCAAATTTGGGTACCTCAAAGTGTTTGGGAAATGGTGTCATGGTAATGGCTCTGTCAAATGGGTAAGGACACACATTCTCAAACTTGAATGTCTTCGGATCATTCCCTTCTTGGATGGCTTTTAGAGATATCTTCATTTGCTCCCATTCTGAATTGATAGGTGATGGCTGGGGTGCCCCCAATGTAGGAGTGCCTTGAGGTAGGTATGTGCTGGATGGGGCCACTGAATATGGATGGCTATGAGGGATTTGCTGATAGGGATTGTATATTGTTTGGGCAGCTGCATGGTGGATGACAGGTTGCTGAGGGGGAGGTGGCGCATATTGCTGCATGTGCTACGAGGCTTGCTATTGATATGGGATTTGAGGTTGGGATTGAGGAACATAAGCTGGCTGTGGGATAAATGGATTGCTTTGTGGAGGTAAGGTATAAGATGGTTGAGAGGCTTGGGGAAAGGATCGGGGGGCTTGTGGGGTTTGACCAATATATGTGGGTTGTGCCCCCATTTGGGATGGTATCTGCAAATAATTGGTGGTTGGATGGGGTGGTGGATTACCTCCTAGAAGTGGCATTGAAAAGTAGTTGGTAATTGGAGGTAATGGATTAGTTGGTGGTGGAGGTGGTGGGAATTGAAAGCTTGGGAATGGAACTGATGGGGTTTGATAGCTTTGTGGTTGGATTTGGAAGCTTGGTAGAGTGGTGGCAGGGGCTGGGGTCACTTGGGAGTTTGGTAGAAAATTGGTAGTAGCTTGTGGGATTTGATAGCTTTGTGGAGTGAGGGTAGTAGCTTGTAGATTTGTGGCTAATGGTATTGAGCTCCCAAAACCTAATGGAAATGATGGGATTGTGCTTTGGGCTGCAGTGAACAAGCTGGGGGTGATGAAAGGTTGATTACTTGGCCCCATGGGTGGCATCCCTGTTGTATATTGCTGAGGTTGCCCAAAGATGCTAGCACTGATTTGGGAGATGGGTGGATTTGGAAGGCTGGGTTGGGGAGCAGCAGCAGCAATAGTGAAAAGGGTGAACGGTGAGCTGTTTTGGGTAAAGGGGGTTTGGAGCAGAGAGATATGAACCAAGGATGGAGTGGTGGTGGATGGGTTGGCTTGCAGCATGGAGATTTCAACTTGGGTGGATGATGGTATGTTTGGGTCTGTTGGATAATATGGATTGGCTGGAGGCTCTTCTTTTGGCATATATTGAGGATAATTTGGATCATAAGAGCCTATGGGTGGTGGTAGCTGCCCAAACAATGGGTGAGATGGATCTGATAATGGAGGGGGTCTTCCAAAGTCAAAAGTTCCTACATTTTCCCTTCGAAAATTAGCCATGATTGTCTCTTTGTTCTTGTCTATAATGGCATTTACCAATACTGCATTTCCTGGTTGGTTCATGAAAGCTTGAATGTCAGTACATAATGGCATAGCTTTCTCTAGGTTGAAAGATGGCTGAGTGCTCAAGGGGGGTGAGGTTGTTCGATCCAAATGATAGGGCTCCATTGTTTCTTTCTTCTTGGCTAAGCGAGTGACGAGTGGCATGAAAAATGCTCCTAGGGATGAGATGCAATAATGCTGATGGATGCAAAAGGTGGAAGGCTTCTCTATGCAAATGATTTCCTAGATTAAGGCAAAGCTATATGAAAAAACCTAAGGAGGATTGGGTTGGAGATTCTAACTTCAAAGATATGTTGCCAAAGCACGAAAGGTCTGCTTTCCTATGTGCAAGCTTGGTGGTGATTGTGTCAACTTAAGGATAGACTGATGATCCTTTAGGAAGAACACGAGATTGACCACTTGTGGATCCCAACCTTTAGCTCAAGGTGATGAGGGATAACAAGTGACAAAGCTGGATTACCCTAGACAAAGCTCTATCAAAGGGATAACCTTGGTGAGATTGATGGATTTGGAAGATTTTAGGAGTGGCAAACTTTTGGCAAAAGTGACAACAATTTTGAAGGCTTGGATGTGAGGTTTTGATTGTTGGCTAGATGGTTTGATTCTAAATGAGATGGATGAGCTAATAATGCTTAAGGGGATAACCTAAGATGGCTGACTTTTCTACAAAGATGACTCTAAAGTGAAGCTAATCCAAGAAGATGTGGAGAAACAAGGGTGTCTAATCATAGAAATCATGCCTAGTTGGTAAGGCATAAGCAGGATTAACTCCTGGATGTTGGCTAAATTTGATGGTGCGCTCTAACCAGGCCTCTTGAAGTGCTTCGTCGGTAGCTTTGTCCTCTGCTTTGTGGAGTTTGGAAATTTGTGGGCTTGGTGTTATTTCTTTTCTCTTGGCTGAAAGTTCTTGGTATGCTAGAGATGGTTTGAGTTTAACTTTTTGGAACTTCTGTTTGGGTTTGGGTTGCTCTAACATCAATTTTTGAATCTGCTTGGCTTTGAGAGATCTTGGTTGTTTTGCTTCAACTCGTTCAACTTTTGGAATAGGTAATGACTATGCTAAGTATGCCCTAAGCTAGGATTGACCAAGTTTGGCAAACATTCATTCAACAAATAAAAGATCAAGCAATAGATAGAAACAACTAGATAGAATTTTTTGATTCTCAGAAAGTGATACTTGCTCCAAAGAGTGTGTGTGTTCTACAAATGTTTCGATCAGTCACCTCAAATACATTAACATCCTAGATGGTTGTCTACAAGGTTGGCAGTTGGTTTAGCTAAGGAGTCCTAGATATACCCAAGGTACGTGAGGCCCAAATCCGTAGATGAGACCAAAAAGATGTCACATAGCCGAGAGGAGCGGTAACCCACTTCTCCTCTTTCACTTCTCAACGGTATAAAGTTCCTTGAGGCTTAGCCCGAGTGACAAAATCTTGATCCCAAGAGAGGTGTCTTTCGATTCACCTCCCAATTCTTATACTCCACCAGAACGCTGGAGTTGAGGTCATCCAAGGCGTGATGAAATCCCCAAGCAGGCCTCCTAAAAAGAAACAAGGTTTTGGATCCTAATCTTATGCACCCAAGATGGCCTCGAAAGACGACAAGGGGAGAGAAGACTTGGATGACCTTGGGCTAAAAAACACGCTTGTTCTTTTACCAACTGACTCTTATGTGTGCTAATCTAGACTTCGCAAGCACTCATGTTTAAGAGACAATGTTCAATTCCAACTTGAAGCGCCAACAAAAGTAAATCGATCGAAGAATGCAAACAATAAGAAGAGTTAGGGTCAACAAAAGAAAACTCGCGCACGCAGAGGCCCTCCACGTCAAGTATCAATTAATTTTCTTTAAGGCATTCAAGATTGAGTGTGAGTTTGTTTTAAGCCCAAAACAAAAGTGTGTGAGATTCGATTTCAAGCACGTGCCCGGAGGCTCTCCACGTTAGTTGTTGTTCAATTTTAGTGCCCAAACTTGAAGTGTGATCGATTTAATCTAGAGTTTTGATCATTTAAGAATTTTGATAAAGTTAAAGCAAACATTCAAAGACCAAGTGAGTGAGTTAGATTGTGGAACATTTAACACCTTTTTCAAGTAGACCCATCCCCATAAATGGCGCTGAGATTGCAACCAATGGTTAATATTTGATGGGTGATTAGAAAAGAGGTGAGTCCAAGGAACTACTCAAATTTATTTTTGCAAATTTGTATTTTAACTTAACAAGGTTTCTTAAATGTCCAAAAATCAAACTTTACCTAGATTGCATATGGAAAAGAGATTTGTTTTGTTCAATTTTTAGAAGCTCCAAATGAAGTGTTTGATATTGCAATGGTTAATTTATCCTTAGAATTCAAGATTGGATTTGTTGTTTTAATCATGCATTCAAGGAAAATTTGATTTTAATCCATGGCATTCAAGAGTGATTTTAGCAACATGCATTCAAAGAAAAGTGGTTAAACATTCAAGTGTTTTCTTTTGAGCATTCAAGATTGAGATTTTGTGTGTTGTTTTAAGAACTTTGAAGTGCTTTGTTTTAACCTTAGATCATTCAAGATTGTTTTGGACTCAAAAGTGAAAATGACTCTTTGGACTTTGGTTTTCATTCAAGATTTTGTGTTCTAGTTTGCATATTTTTAGCCCAAAAATGATATTCCTAGATTGTTTTGATGCATGAAAATCCTAAGAAACATTCAAGATTTTGCAATAAGACATTTTTTTGGAACAAATAACAAAGCTTTTAGGACAATTTTTGGCAACCATTTAGGACTCTTAGTTTTCATGAAATTTTTTTAAAAGAACTTTAGTGTGCACTTAGTGTTGATTTTGAACCTTTTGAAATGGAAACTTGAAGTTCTTTTTAAATTCCCAAAAATGAAGTGTTCCTAATTTTGCATGAATGCATCTAAAATCTTGATGTTGCAAGGATGCAAATGATTATATTGGTTTAGTTTTACTTGTTAAAATATTTTTTCTTTCTTGCAAATTTTTAATTTTTCAATGGATTTAAGTATGATTTGGGGGTTCATTTTAAGCACTAAAAAGAAGTGTGTATGATTTTGCTTCCTTAAAAAAAAAAATGGCCAAGATCTCCCACAAGAAGAAGAAGAAGAATTAGATGGAATAATAAGAATATAGACAAGAAGAGGACAAAGAATTTCAAGTTCTTTGTCCACCTATAAGCTTGAAAAATCTGCAAACACTATGAGATAGATTATGAGTTCCTTTGTCTTCTTCATGCTCATGTGGACCTACAAAACCAATTTATACAATCCTACCAATCACAAAAACAAGAAAAATTAGCCAAAATCAGCAAATAACATACAAAACTTGACTAAAAAAGCTAATGAAGATGACCCATGCGGGGTCCCACCGGGCGTACCAAAATGTATATGAGAAATGTTAGTATGCTAATAGAAACCAAATTTAAATAAAGCTTCTACAAACTAAACAAAATTCATAAACTTCAAGATAGAATAAGATGAACTCTCAATTGAGAATATGAGCCATTAATGGGCTCTCTCAATGATAAGCTCTCTTGTTGAGTAGCTTTGTCTAAATAGATAGGATGTATGCTCAAGCTTATGCTTCAAAAAGGGCTTCAAATGGAGTTGGAATTTGGGTGTGAGTGTATGGTTTTGATGTAAGATGGCTTCTCAAAATGGCATTATGACTTTACTTCATGGATTGTGTTATTTTGCAAAGGGGAAGGATCCAATTTATAGGCAAGAGGCTTGAGGGTTTGAGGGCTAAGATGCAAGGATGGGAAAAAGCTTATGGAGGGCTCGGATTGCATGAGAGGAGAGCACATGGATTGTGCTTCTTTATAGCCAATCAAGGAGTGACACATGTCACATGGTGAGAGGATGGAGGAAAGGGGAAGGATGAGTCAAAAAAGGAGGCTCAAGGGATAAAATCTTCATAAAGACCCTCATAATGACTTGTAAGAGCAATAAAAGGGCTTGTAAGAGTCATTTATGACCTAGTGGACTTCATAAAATTTTATGGTTGAGATATTTTGAGGGTGATGAGAGAAATTTCGACTTGGACTTGATTAGGAAGGTTTTAAGCTTGTTTAGGCTTGTGCAAATGATTAGAGGATGGATTAGGATGGTTTAGGATTAGCTTAGGGATAGGCAAGTGGATGGCATTTAATGAGGGTGGGTGAAGGAGGAGATATTTGTTAACTTTGGCTTGGGTTAGTAAGTTTTAACCCATGTTTAGGAAATGTGACAAGGTTAGGAGGGGATTAGGATTAGGTTTAAAGACATCTTCTAGAAGAGTCTAGATTTTGGATGAGGATAAAGACTTTCTAGAATAGTCTAGAATTTCCTAGGATGAGGATGAAGACTTTCTAGAAGAGTCTAGAACTTCTTAGGATGAGGATAAATTAGATTTTTAGGAAATAAATAAAGTTTTATTTATTTCAAGGGTTTGGGTTGAGGAGATATTTATTAAAACTTTTTTAATAAACATGAGGATTAATATTTAATTTTAATTAAATATTTTGAGTTGGGGTTAGGGGTAGGAAATGATGAGATTAGCCTTTAATCGAAATTAAAGAAGGATTAGAAGATTTTGGAAGAGGTTATTGGTCATAAAGAAATTGGCCAAGCTTTGGGAAAAAATAAATAAATTATTTATTTTGGGATTTTTGGTCAATTTATTAATTAAATAATTAATAAATAAGGAAATAATGTTTAAATAAGATTTAAACATTTTTGGGAGGGATTCCTTAATTAAATATTTTTAATTAAGATAAAGGGATTTAATGGCATAAAAATTAATTAATTAATTAATTAATAAATGATGATGTCATCGGGACTTTTTCAGAAAATAAAAATACTTTATTTTCTAAAGGTTTTTAGCTGTCTACAAATATTACTTATAGTGCTAGTTTAGTTCCAAGGTTTATATCCAAACCTCAACAAACACACTTTAAAGTTGCTAACATAATATTAATGTATATCAAAGGAACAACTAATATGGAATTATTTTATGATGAAAATTATGATTTTACTTTACAAGGATATACTAATTTTGATCGAGGTGGAGATCCCAATGATGAGAAATCTACTTCTGTGTATTGTTTCTTTGTTGGTTCAAGTGAAATTTCTTGGAAAAGTAAAAAAGAACATTATGTTTCCCTTTGATCTACTGAATTTGAACAAAAAGGTTGTACTAATGTATCTAAGGAGGCTTTATGGATTAGAAGGATACTTGAAGATTTGGGTCTACCTCAAAAAGAACCTATTCCATTATATTGTGACAATTAAAACTCTATACCATAGCCAAAAATCTAGTTTTTCATGAAAGGACTAAACATATCTCTCTCCAACATCATTTCATTAGAGAACAAGTTTAAGAAAAGAAAGTTATATTTATTTATTTCAAGGGTGAAGATCAAGTGTTTAATATTTTGACAAAACCACTCTCTAAAGAGAGATTTTAATTTCATTGTAAAAATTTGGGTTTACAACCCCTTAATGTAAACTCCCCAAGTAAAGATTAAGGAGGTGTATTAGAAATATTATTCTTTCCCTGGCTGTATTTAATTTTTGATATTCCAAGGATCCATACATTTAGTCTGTCCTCTTGTACAAATGTGAAGGACATGTAATATACTTTTCCTCTAGTCCACATGTGATGATAATTCATTTTGTAAAGAGAGATTTAGTGTCTCTTATTAGTGTTTGATATTTTGACGAAACCACTCTCTAAAGAGAGATTTCAATTTCATTGTAAAAATTTGGTTTACAATGCATTGATGTAAACTCCCAAAGTAAAGATTAAGGATGGGTGTTAGAAATATTAATCTTTCCTTGGATGTATTTAATTTGTGATATTCCAAGGATCCATACATTTAGTTTGTCCTCTTGTAAAAATGTGAAGGACATGTAATTTACTTCTCCTTTATTCTATATGTGAGAATAATTCATTTTGTAATTCCTTTTAGAAAGGAAATTAGTTTATCCTTATTAAGAGGATCTTGACACTTTGCACACACTTATTATGAATGTGGCATTCATAGAAGTTGGATTTACAAATGTGACTTCTTTCTCATCCCTATAAAAGAGATGCCTCCTTCTCAGTCTTCTATACAAATCACATTGATGTTATCATAATGAGCTCTCTCTCTCTCTCTCTCTCTCTCTCTCTTCCATAGGATTTTTCCTTCATTCATAATACTCACAAGGGATTTTCTTTACTTTCCCCTTTTAAAATATTTGTCTCCTTTATTGCTCTACATTAGTGTATGCTCTTGGAATTTGGTTATTTAATGGTAATATTATTTCACACTTGACTCAATTGGATTGATTTAATTTCCTTTCTCTATTTAATATTTTCTTACAAGAACTTGGAATATTACAAATAATATTAAGAACATCTTGATTCCTAACTTCTACAAAAGGGTAACCTAGGTTAAATTGTTGGAAACTATAATTGGAGCAATTATTACATTGTCATTGATGTCAAACCTATTGGTAAGACAAAGTTTCAAGCCTACTAGAGAGACATTTACTAATAAGTGTAGAGTGAAATATCATTTGATTGATGAAGCAAAATTGAGAAGAAGATATAGCAAGGTGATCTAGTGAGTGTTTTTGAGTGATGAGAACTTAAGTATCATGGAAATACAATGCGAACTTGATAAGTTAGTCCTTAACAAGATAATATTTTGTTAAATCAATACATAAAGTGAAGAAGATAGTTGGATGAAGCTTGCTTGAGTATTGCTATTGGTTGATCAATTAAGGAGATGAAGTAAAATATTAAGGAACTTATTTAGAAGCCAAAAAAAAAACTTCAAGTTGAGTGTTAGTTATTTTTGAAAAAATATATGAAGAAGTGTTAGTAGAAACAAAACATAGTAATGGTTGATCAAGCTTGTTGATGCCAAGTGAGACAATATAGTTTATTTCAAGCTATATAATGATGACTAAGAAGAGGAACACAGTGATTATTGTGTGACAAATAAGTTACATTTTGAAAAGAATTGAATTTGAGGCTAACACAATTGGAATATTGAATTATTCAAAGGCATGGAAGATAAGGATTAATGAGGTGACAAATTTAACACACCAGGAGATTTTTTTATGTGATCAAAGGAAATTATTTGATTAGAAGTTTCTAGAAGAATAAAGAGAACAAAATGATGGAAGGGTTTGATGATTTTGACCTAACCCTAAGATCAATGGTGATGTTTAAGTGAAAGAATATCAAAATTACCTATTTAAGGAGGCATAAGAGATGTTTTTCCAATGTTGGTTCATTGTTGATTGGTGATCTGAAGGAGAATCTATGGAGATCCGAGTAGTAGAGAAGAAGTGTGAAGAGTTTGGTGAAGAGAGATTTCTTGAGGAAATATCAAGCATATCAGTGATGTAGATGTGAATGGATGTGAGTCAATGAACTAGTGGATGAGCATACAAAGATCTAAATTTGAAAAGTGAGTTGTATTCTATAGATCAAACCTACTATTATATTCTAACTATTTTATTAGTCAATCCTTTAATCAAGGTTGACCTAACAATTATTTTGTAAATCCTTTAATCATGGTGATATTATAATAGAATGATCCAATGTCCTCTAACAAGGACACTTCTAGCAAGGTTATTAAATAATTTAATAGGGTCACATTTAACATTGTTTTATATAACCTTTAGAGGGTTGGCTCTTAACCAAGCTCACTTTAGAAGAGTGGACAATTGGTCGCATGTTACTTGGTGGTTTTTCCCTAATTAGGTTTCTACATTAAATACTATTGTCAAAGTGTCATTTTCATGTGTGGATGTTATTGTTATGCATGCTATAATTTTTATTTTAGTGAATTTACTAGCAGCTCACACATATAGGAGACAAAAAGTCAAGTAATTATATGAAAAGTTGATTTGCTAATGATATTCTATATAGATTGACTGGGTGTCTGAGATTGATTAAGTTGTTTGAATTTATTAAAAATTGAATTGGTACATCTAGACCTAAGGATAACTAACCCCTCCCCCCCCCACTCACCCACATCTTAGTTATTCAAAATCATTATAACATAAACTAGATAGTATTTATGGCCAATTGATTTAAAAATGCATCAAAATGTAAAAACTAGTTGAAAATTAAAAACCATGTCCATTAAAAAAGAGATTAGTACCAGATAATAGATATTATTTTTAAGCCATTTATTTGCACTTAATTAGAATGATTTTTCTTGCAAGGTGAGAAATGCATACTCGATTTTGGAATGAGGTATTCTACTAGCATTATACCTATTCCATTTTTAGAATTTCCTCACATCACTTAGCCAACAATATAATCTTCTCAAGGTTATTAGAAATAAACATTAAATATATTGGTTGTAGATTTTCCCTCAAAACCCTATATTCAAGAAGAGATTTTGTGTTTGTTTCTTCATTGTTAGGGTTTTGAAGATGACCAATTCTATTATTGTTAGATTTCTCCAAAAGGACTTGCTATCATTTTAGTAAACTTTTCAATATAGGAATAGATGAAATGTTATTGGAATTGAGGTTGACACAATTGGTGTCACTCTCAAAAATAGGTTTTGAGAAAGTGAGATAAATGACCCAAGTACTCATAAATTTTCATTTGATGGTTTATTAGCCAAAAGAACCCTATCTACATTATTTGCATGATGTTTGTGTTGGTGTAAATAAGTATTTACTTATTACACTTTACTTAAGTTTACTTAGGTTAATGCATTATTTTATTATTTCTTAAGTGAGACACTTAGGAGTTTGCATACTCTTATGAGTTGTCATGTTGACAACACTGGAGTAAGCAACTCTAATTCAGCACATGGTGTCTACAACACTGGAGATTGAATAATTAATTGAGTTGTCATGTAGACAACATAGTTATTTTCACTCTTAATTTAGCACATGTTGTCTACAAAATAATTTTTTTGCTACACCTTTATAGGCTTATCCTCACACCAGTACACTTACTCTTATGCTTAATGGAGGATAACCCATATCTTGTGGACATGTGCTTGGTTGTATGACTTATCATGTTGCTAATTTCTATGCATTCTAGAAGTATTCCAAAGGCCTTTATATACAGCACTCCTAGTGTAATTTTATCCATATTGAATGAATATTATATTGTCATTCTAATCATACTCTCTTTGGTCTACTATTGTGCTTATGTTTGAGTTCCTTGCTCTTGGGTGAATTTTTCCCTAAGGCAAATTCTTACATGGTATCAGAGCTATACCAAATTCTTACATGGTATTAGAGCTAAGGGAGATTCTCTTTACATAACCATTCAAGACCATTCTTTCTCTAGCACCTCAACCCAGATCTAGAGAATCCATAGAAATTGGGAGTGTCTAGAGCCAAAGTGGACCTGACCATTGCATCTGGAACATTGATTCGATGAAATTTGACTATAAATTTGCTTATCTAGCAATAGTCAAAATTAAGGCAATATTTTTTTGCAAATTGGCAATCCGAAGGCCTGATTTGCAAAATTGGTATGATCATTTCATATCTCTAAATTTAAATTTTAGATCTACATATTTTATCATTTGAATCTTTGCTATTTTTTTTTATCTACATTATTTTCTAAGAAATTTTTGGCCATCGAGCTAGTAGAAGATATTTTTGCAGGCAAAGATTGAAGCTTGTTGGTGCAAATCAAATATTTGCATCACTTTCAAAAGGTCAAAAAATCCTCAAATTGGATTTTGTTTCATGCAAATCAGACATCCAAGGAAAAATCTAGAGCCATTTGATTTTTAGAGGTGCAACAACTATGATTAAGGAAAAATAATTACAGCAATGATTTTTAAACAATGATATCTCCCTCATATGGACTCCTTTTTGTGAGCAATTTTTTTGTTTTGGGGTAGAATTTCATGATCAAGACATTGATGTAGGTGGTTTGAGATCCCTCTTACTGAATTTTTTTGCAACTCAAAAATTCCAATTTTTGCCACTTCAAATGCTTAGCACGGGCTCATCTAGACACATAATCAGGTTCCATTTTTTTTGAAAGTGCATTTTTTTTGTCTCCTTTCTAGATCTAGAATTAGATTATAGGTTCTATGGATAGAAATACTACTTTTAGAAATAGGGCCTAAATTGGCATGTGGCTATCACACTAAGTGTCAAATCACACATTAGGGGGGTTGATCGAATATTTTTGCATTTTGGGGGGTTACATTTATTGATCTCATGGCATCTTGTCACATATGTCAATCTAGTTTAAGACTAAAGTTGACACCCTGCTTGATCATCTAAGAGAGCATTGAGATGCAATTCCTTATCTTTGCTTGAAGATACTGCCACCTCATCCAAATTGGATAGATTATCTTCATCATCTTATTCACTATATGTATCAAAGAATGAGTAAGGAATCTTTTGCTCCTCTTCTTATGGCTAGTTTTCCTCATGATGTTTGGATGGCTATTTGGGAAGCATATGGAGATCCATTAATTCTTCCATTTCCAGAGGACATTCTATCTTTAGCAACTTCAATATTGATTCCTTAACTCTAGATGAGATCACACGTCTTGATGCTCCTCTTGATACTAGTAATCCAATTCCAACCACAGATGCTTTAGATTTAGTACAATAGGAAATTACATGTCTTCCTACTTTAGGTTCATGGGACTACTTCCTTCCAAACATTGCAAAGTTGTTCATGGAGTTTGTTGGTGTTTGAAAATGCTGGAGGGTTTTCAATTATCCCACTGAGAAACTAACATATCTAGGGGCAGCTAACTCCCATTTTCAACATGCCATTTCTGACAATGGACCAACTAGACTGCAACACTTGAAAGACTATAGTAAAATACACACTTGGAAATCTCTTACCTATAGTTCTTTTATGTTGTTTGGCACTCGTGCCAAAATCTACACGATCCTTTGAGTAAATGATCCTATTCGCATAAGGTGCAACTTGAGAAAATCTTATAAGTTACACTCTATTTTTTCTTTTCACATGCAAAACTTTTCATATCTCATTAATATGTAGAGTGCCACTACCTTCAGTATTTAAACCTATGCCATCGATCTCTAAAATCATACAATTAAGGAATGAAAACTAGGCTGACTCAATGTTCCTTTTAGCATGCTGGAGGTCAAACAAATAAAATACCTCCATCTGTATCTTTCCTTCAAATCTAGCATTTCAAACTGGGCCCACGGATGACCAAGGACATGTATCATCGACTCACTAACTCGCTATACTTATCTTTTGAGCACCTTTCCATAGCGAGCTAGTGATAACCACTGATTTAGCTTTGATTGTATGGCAAATATTTGAAATGACTTTTAAGAAAACAATAGTGGGTCCCTCACTTGTTAACTCGCTATACTTATTCATCGCACATCTCTTTATAGTGAGTTAACAAGCACCGTCGATCAATACTTGATCTTGTGGATGACAATTTACTACATAGTGGTGGGCCATTGCTCGCTAACTCGCTATGCCTAACTTTCAAGCATCTTTCTATAGTGAATTAACAATGGCCTTTGATCCAGGTTTGATCTAGCAATCAGAACTCTTTGTGTGCTTTATACTTGGGGAGTGGGTCCATGCACTACTGTCACTGAGATGGTTGAACACGCTGGTACACACACGTACTCTTTTTTTTTGTTAATGACATCACATGTTGTTGGCCTTGCCATGTTTGTGTCTTCCAAGCAGGTTGCTACATCACTACTAGCAAAACACTAAATATTCGGCTAGCGACCTCCCGATATATAGACACTGGGAAATAAAGTTCCACTTGCACAAAAATAAATGCAAAGTCTGCACAAGATTTTATTTGGGATCTTCAAAATCACTTCTAGATATAAAAGAATGTCATGTTTTGCAATGATCTGGCCCTCGCTATGTCACTATGAGAAAAGTGGTATTATTCTGGCTAGCAATATAGCGACCTTTGATGGATTCTCAATTTTTGTGATAGAAATAAAAACACACATTGATTGAAAACCCTACTAGTTAATGCTACTATTAGAGAAGGTGGTTGTGCTCATTTATAATACTGCGTGGGAACTTTTGAGGTCATATCAACTTATTGAAAGAACAATGCCTTTTTGCAAAATTCAGGCATTCGCTATGTTGCCACTGGAAAGTCACGTGGATTTTTCTAATACTGACTTAGAAAATTGTCAAAAAAAACTTAGATGTCAGTGACACCATTCACAGTTTTCTTCATGTGCATTTATTCTTAAAACTAACAAGCTGGGGACACAACACGTGCTAAAATTTACCTCATGTTAACACAATTCGCAATGCTAGATTTCTCTTTTCAGTATCATGGACATGTGTCATCAATCTCGCTAACTCGCTATACGTAATAATCGAGCATTTTTCCATAGCGAGTTAACAATGACCATAGATTCAAAAGGATTCGACAGTGGGGTAAAACTTCTTTCACAAGGATTGAACAACAAACTCAACACAAGCAGGAAAAGAATATTTGCTTATCCTCCTATTTTAAAAAAATTTTGTGCCAAGGAAAATTTAAATGGAATAGGATATAGGGTTTTAACAAAAAATTTCAAAGGCTAACAAAAATATGACTTAGCTAGAAATCATATTCACCAATAATGGAGATAATATGAATTTTCTATTCCTTGATAGAGGAATTTTATCATATGAAAATTCAGACCAATAGTGGCTCTGTCTGGGGATGCATGCCCCTTGCGGGCATGGCAAGGATTCAAATCTCTAGGGAAAGCATACCACACACCTAACAACATTTTTTTTCTCTCTGACAGCTTTACCAAAAGCAAGAAACTACCACTAAGATTATGCATAAACGATGGCCCTGGGCCATTGCAATTCAACAAAGTTTTTAACCTCTATCATAAATCTGATTCTCATCTGAACATGCATGAGGTAAATTGAAAATATTTCTTCTATCAATTTCACCAATCAGCTTGGCATCATGAATTAACTCCCTTGGTAAAACTAAAATTACAACTTCACCTTCATAATGCATATAAAAACTAAATTTACTTGCAACCACTTGCTCATTATAAAGGTTCTGATCAGCATTCTCAAACATACCAAACTGAAAATCCTCTTCATTTAATGACTTATGCATGCAATCAATTTCAAATATGAAAGTTTCATACTCAACTTGAGGAAGAGGATCACTCATACCTTCAAATTTTGTATCCTTATGCATATCCAAATGGTACTCTAAAGAACAATCTGACTGGTACTCATATGTGTCATCAATGTTAGATACTGAAACTAATCCAAGATCCTCAAATGATTCTCTGAGATCAGCAAATGGGTTAGTTATCTCATTAGAATATTTATCATAAAATTCATTACAAGGTGCATGCTGATTTTCAAAAACCCCTTCATCCAACACCTTGTTATCAATTTCATAAGATGCAATCTCATCAATACATTCACCATCATATCCGAAAGAAGAACAATCTGATCTCTCACAATAGTAAGATAATGTATGATCATTAAACTCATTCTCAACTGAATTTGAACTTTTCATGTCTTCTTCAAACAATGGGTTAATGATTCCATGCATTGATCCCTTTTGTACATTAGGACAAAACATGAGTTGCTCATCCTCACAAGCATCATCATATAAAGTGTTATCATATACTTTAAATTCACTACCCATTTTATTCACTACCCATTTTATTCTCATGGAAGATTTCAGTGTATGAAGAAAAGTTAGAACTATATGAAGACTCCCTTTCTATTTCTTCTACCAAATATATAGTGTCCATAATTTCATCCTCTTCATTATCTTGTTTAGAATAACCATTACGAATAGACCCTGATTCATTCCTAAACATCCCATTATATGCTGAATCTTTACTGTCTAATATAAAAACACTTGACAACTCTTCCCTGAAATCTTCATATGCAAAGTTATTAGCATCAACTGACTTCACCATCTCTTTATCATCATACTTTGTGAATAAATCACTTTCATATTTTTCATTTTCTAACTGATTTGTATGACGCCAAAAATGAGATGCACTTTCCTTTTCAGAATTAGAGGAAGAATTCATACCTTTAGCTTCAGATGAATGTCCACTATCATCATTTCTTTCTTCCTCCCAATCAAGATCAGACTCATATGAAGACAAACATACAATGTCATTTTCCTCACTACGATTCAAGCAAAAACTCTCACCATCAGCTTCATATGATGCTTCTTGATTGTACATTGGATAAACAACTTCATTGTCATCACTTGGAAGATGACTTAAAACTTCTTCATACTCACATTGAGATTCATATCTTTCTATTTCATTATTAACATAATGCAACCTCTCAATAAGAGAATTCAATTCTTGCCTATCCGACTGATTAAAAGAATACATCTTACCATTTACTACTGAAACATTATCAACATGTGCATTCTGTTCTTCTGATTTTGGTTGAGGTGACTATGATTCATGCTCTTCACTTTGTGTTAACTCTCCATGGCATGTTAGATCAATAACATCAAAATTGGAAACATTAGTAACATCATCATACAAATAACTGTCATGAGAAGAACTTTCTATTGTAACTAATGTTTGATCTATAAAATCAACATGTCACTGAAACCTATCAGAGTCTAAAATATTATTCACTGCTGTAGCATCATGGATATGTTTATTTCTATTTGCAACTAAACTAACCTTTCTCATACACACATTCTGATTTGAATTCTCAATCTGATTATAACTTATAGCAGGGGTGTTGACATTCTATTTTGAAACTAAAATATCAACACTATGTTCCACTTTTCAATCAAACACATTATATTGGCAATCATTCAAGGCAAAATGACCTCTAGTCAATCCGTACTTCAAAGTATTCTCAATATCTCTAGCATTCATAAAAGCCTGGTATAATGTCTGTGGTTCTTTATCTCTTAGTAGATAATTTATTTTCTTATCAAATGCATCAAAATAAATAGCTAAAAACATTTGATCATCAGGTCTGTAACTCTCAGGGATATCATTCAAAATTCTAGCTAATCTAACATTAAATTGAGGAAAAATTTCATCACTCCCAATTTGGATCTTGAAAAACTTATCATAAGAATCAGACATACTTACCCGTTCTCCAAATTGCTCCATGAAGGAGGAATGCAACTCACTCCAAGATGAAATGAAACACACTGGTAGAAAAGAAAACCAATCTCTAGCATTGCCTTCTAAGGTCTGAAAAAATAGCTTCATGTGCACATCCTCGTGAGCAATTTCATAGTCATCCATAAAATCAATGAACAACTCAATATGATGACGGGCTGAAACAAGATGGTTCCCACTAAACTTAGGCATTTCAGACATCACTAGGAATGACATTTGGGAAACCATGAATACCATTGAAATCCAATGGCATATATCGCTTGGTAGAAATGGATCTAGGCATTTCATTAACTAGCTGCCTCCTAGGTGAACTGAATCTTGATATTCTTAACAAATTTCAATCTCATTCACCTATAACAACTTCTAATTTATAGTTTGTAGCAGATCTATACCCTTCTACCCATTTCAACTTTTGAAATACACTTCACCACTTTTAAAAACAACCAACTAAAATTGATCTAATGAAATGTATAACCTCAAAACCATTCTCCTATTCTCAGTGTTGAAACTTCACTTGATGGAGAACACACTTGTATAACAATCAATTTTCATGAAAATGAGAATACCTTTAGTGTTGTTGCATGAAACCACTGATCTTCTGATTGGCCTGGTACTAACATGAATTCCTCACACCATTGGTCATAACCTTATAGGGTCACCATCTCCTTGAGGAGAGAAATGAAATCACAACAGTGATTTGTATTTATCATTTCAAAAAATTTTAACAACAAATCAACCAGCACTTTGAAATGTACTACTTAGAAACTTATATGGATCTCTCTTCTTGCTTGAAAATTCACACAACTTTCAGATTTGCTTATTTCAACTAAAAACTCTTTGAAAGCAATTATACAATCGATCTACACTGGTTTAGAGATCCTTTAGATAGAGTTGCCACTCACTTTTGTGAGAAAGATTTGAAACATAATTTGCATCATTACAGATCTGAACTGAAATTTTACTTTGTAGAATTTTGCAAAACTTTTAAACACTGTAAAGAGAGAAACCCCTTTCCAACAATTCTGACTTTGAATTACAATAGTATTTTGAAAGCAACAACTGACTGACTTGACTGAATATGAACATTCTTAGCAACAAAATCTTTATTCAACCTTGAAAAATACTGCTGTAATAGATCAAACTTAACTGGGGTGCATGATTTAAAGTAAGAAAATAGGAAAGACACATCAGAGAACTTACTGTTGCAAATTTTTCATGCCGTTCTCCTCTTGTATTGAATCCCTTCTCAAATTCTCAAGGTTTGTCTAAAATTTGATTCAATATAGCCCCCAACAGAGTCACCATCTTGTTGGTGTTTGAAAACGCTGGACGGTTTTCAATTATCTTACTAAGAAACTGACATATCTAGGGGCAGCTAACTCCCATTTTCAACATGCCATTTCTGACAATGGGCCAACTAGACTACAACACTTCAGAGACTATAGTAAAATACACACTTGGAAATCTCTTATCTATAGTTCTTTTATGATGTTTGGCACTTGTGCCAAATTCTACACAATCCTCTGAGTAAATGATCCTATTCGCATAAGGTGCAACTTGAGAAAATCTTATCAGTTACACTCTATTTTTTCTTTTCACATGCAAAAATTTACATATCTCATTAATATGCAGAGTGCCACTACCTTTAGTATTTAAACTTGCACTATCAATCTCTGAAATCATACGATTAAGGAATGAAAACTAGGCTGACTCAATGTTCCTTTTAGCACGTTGGTAGTCAAACCAATAAACTACCTCCATTTGTATCTTTCCTTCAAAGCTGGCATTTCAAATTGGGCCCATAGATGACCAAGGACATGTGTCACCGACTCGCTAACTCGCTATACTTATCTTTTGAGCACGTTTCCATAGCGAGCTAGTGATAACCACTAATCGAGCTTTGATCGTATGATAGATATTTGAAATGAATTTTAAGAAAATAATGGTGGGTCCCTCATTTGTTAACTCATTATACTTATTCATTGCACATCTCTTCATAGCGATTTAATGAGCACCATCGATCAATACTTGATCTTGTGGATGGAAATTTACTACATAGTGGTGGGCCATCACTCGCTAACTCACTATGCCTAACTTTCAAGCATCTTTCTATAGTGAATTAACAATGGCCTTTGATCCAGGTTTGATCTAATGATCAGATTTCTTTGTGTTCTTTATACCTAGGGAGTGGGTCCATGCATTGCTGTCGCTGAGATGGCTGAACACATTGGCACACACATGTACTCTATTTTTTGTTAATGACATCACATGTTGTTGGCCTTGCCACATTTTTGTCTTCCAGGTGGGTCGCTACATCGCTACTGGCAAAACATTAAATATCTGGCTAGCGACCTCTCAGTAAATAGACATCGGGAAATAAAGCTCCACTTGCACAAAAATAAATGCAAAGTTTGCACAAGATTTTCTTTGGGATCTTCAAAATCACTTCTAGTTATAAAAGAATGTTGTGTTTTGCAATGATCTAGCCCTCGCTATGTTGCTACTGAAAAAGTGGTGTTATTTTGGCTAGCGATATATCGACCTTTGACAAATTCTCAATTTCAGTGACAGAAAACAAAACACACATTGATTGAAAATGCTACCAGTTAATGCTGGTGTTAGAGAAGGTGGCCATGCTCATTTATAATACCATGTGGGAACTTCTACAGTCATATCAACTTATTAAAAGAATAGTGCCTTTTTGCAAAATTTAGGCATTCGCTATGTCACCACTAGCAAGTTGAATGGATTTTTTTGATAGCGACTTAGTGAATTGCCAAAAAAACTTGGACGCCGGTGACACCATTCACAATTTTCTTCACATGCATTTATTCTTAAAATTGACAAGCCTGGGACAAAACACGTGATAAAATTTACCTCATGTTAACACAATTCTCGGTGCTAAATTTCTCTTTTCAGTATCACAGACATGTGTCATCAATCTCGCTAACTCATTATATGTAACAATCAAGAATTTTTCCATAGGGAGTTAACAATGATCATAGATTCAAAAGGGTTCGATGGTAGGGTAAAACTTCTTTCACAAGGATTGAACAACAAAATCAACACAGGCAGGAAAAGAATATTCGCTTATCCTCCTATTTTTTAAAATTTTCACGCTAGGGAAAATTTAAATGGAATAGGATATAGGGTTTTAACAAATATTTTCAAAGGCTAACAAAAATATGACTTAGCTAGAAATCCTATTCACCAATAATGGAGACAATTTGAATTTTCTATTCCTTGATAGAGGAATTTTATCATACGAAAATTTAGACCAACAGAGTCTCACATTAAAGATGTGGGAGACACCATCAATGATATTCATCTTCTCTTTGTTGAGGAAAATACTTCATTCATAGCCACAGTGATAGGTCTAGAACAACAAGGTACAACTTATGTTCCAACTCCAACATTAGTGGATGACTTCTTGATAGATATTTTAGGTTTGTTTGTGGGGTCACACATCATAGATTTGGGAGATATATTTGATGATATACATCTTCTCTTTGATGAAGAAGATCCCTCTTCAATTGTTTCAAGGGCTCACTCTGACCCTCATGTCCATTCTCTAGATGATCGATCTTCATAGATTGATATGATGATGGATTCTTATGTATAAAAATTGTAGGAGGTCTCTTTATCATTTGAGGAGATAGTTTGTTCTTTGGGACATGTTCTACGTCTTCCCTTGCTAGATCTACACTTGTTCTTTTTAGTACTGTTGTAAGGGGTGACCATCAGTATCAACACAGAGATAATTGAGTAGGTTTCAGAGACACCATTCATCATCGAGATTCTTTCTACACATAGGGGAAGCATCTCATTTGTACCTTTGCCATTGTTTCTTCCAAATGGGAGGAACATTATTCAACAACACTGGATCAACTTCTGTATTGGAGCAGCTATCACTGATTGACACTCTAAATTTAGGGGGGGGACTACCTTGTCTCCTTCTTCCTCTCTTTTATGAGGGGGACTTTTTCCTCTTACGAGGTTTTATTCTTCTCATAATTCTCTTTTGTATATACTTGATGTATGTATTAATGGGGGGGTCTTGATTACCCCATCCATCCATGCATCTTGTCTTTTCATCTCTCTTTTTTGAGGGAGGGTTTTTCCCATGAGGTTTTCCCTCTTTCTATGCTTTATGAGAGATTTCATTGCATTATGTACATGGGTACCTAAGATGGCCTAGTAGTTTGGACCCATCTTTCATTTTTCATCATAGCTTTCATAAGCTTAAGTGCATTCCCTTAAGTTGCACTTAAGGGGGGGTGTTAGTGTAAATAAGTATTTACTCATTACACTTTGCTTAAGTTTACTTAGGTTAATGGATTATTTTATCATTTCTTAAGTGAGACACTTAGGAGTTTGCGTACTCTTATGAGTTGTCATGTTGACAACACTGGAGTAAGCAGCTCTAATTCAGCACATGGTGTCTACAACATTGGAGTTTGCATAATTAATTGAGTTTTCATGTAGATAACACAATTATTTGCACTCCTAATTTAGCACATGCTATCTACAACATAATTTTGCTGCTACACCTTTGTAGGCTTATCTTCACACCATTACATTTACTTCTGTGCTTAATGGAGGATAACCCATATCTAGTGGACATGTGCTTGGTTCTATGACTTATCATGTTGCTAATTCCTATGCATTATAGAATTATTTCGGAGGCCCTTATATACAGGCACTCCTAGTGTACTTTTATCCATATTGAATGAATATTATATCATCATTTTGATCATACTCATTTTGGTCTATTGTTGTTCTTGTGTTTGAGTTCCTTGGTCTTGGGTGAATTTTGTCCTAAGGAAAATTCTTACAATTTGGTGTTCTAAAAACCTAGGGTGAGGCCCTCTATATGGGAGATGAAAACTATTTTGATCATTTGATGCCCTGGGCCTCTATGCCTTTGAAATTTAGTAAAGGAATCATAGGGTTTACCAAAATTTCCTTTCTTATTGCTCACAAATCTCTCAAAGACTGAATCATTTCATTGAAATTTTTAACTGTGATCCTCAAGAGTTGCTCCCCTATGAATCCTCTATTTGGTTCTCTTGCTAATAATCAAATGTCAATCCCCTAATTCATTACTACTAGTGGGAGATATTTAAGTCACAAAGTCTTGATGATTCACATATTCACATTTTTTCAAATATCTTTTAATATTCAAGTAGAAAATAATTTAATTCTCTACTAATGTGCATAAAAAAATTCCTTTTTGGCATTTAATGGAATGTAATTGATTTTTTAAATTTAAAATATTACATATACCACTAAGGGTCTATTTGTTTTGCTAGAATATAAAAATGCTAGAATTTACAAATAGTAGAATTAAAAACTCTTGGAAGTTTTGAATCTAGAAAATAGATTTTGGAATATGGTGGAATGTTTGGTTCACCTCAAAGTTGAATGAGAAGATGCATTTTCTATATTTAGTTCCATAAATCTAAAAGTGAATATCACCTAGAAAAAGGCTAGATTGTGTATGATAATGATTTTTTTAAAGTCACAACCTAGTACTTGTAGTAATGAATTAATCTAGTGTCATTTCATGTCCAAATTTATATAAAAAAGAAAAAAAAATGATTCCCAATTCTCTTCCTTGAAATAGTAGAATATGTTAATGATGTTGAGTAGGCTATAAAATTCATTGTGTGAGCTTATGTTGTGAGGTAACAATTTCACCTTTATTTGTAGAAGAAAATGGTGTATAGAGAAACAAGTGATGGGTTCCTCAAGGACAACAATGTCTTTTTTCCTAATGCACAATATTTGACTCTATAAGGATGAAAAATTATGTGCCTCAACAATCTTGTCCTGCTCAAAGTTTTCCCTCACTAATTCCAATTATGTCACTTGTTCTATGGAGGGTACATGGAAAAGATGGTTCAACCACAAAATTCCATGTGGATCAAGGGTTATGGTTTACAAAAAAATACTCTCAAATAATTTTTTGCAACATCTCTTCTTGTGGATGGTATGGTTCACTTGGAGGAGTATTGACTTTTTTTAATTAAAAACACCTCAAGATGTTAGGGCCACAAAATGGGGACTGAGACTGCATGGATCTAACTCAAAATGGTGGCCTAATCTCTTTGAATGGATAGAACATTTCATATTTTTGGCAACCTCCTTAGTAGACATTGAAGTCACTCATCTAACATTAGAATTCTCGAGAGACATTGAGCATATGTTGAATCATCGATTGTGCATGATAATCTATAAAAATTACATATGTCATTTCTATAAGCATCAATAAAAAATTACAATTTGATATGATATAAACAAGAATTGTGTGAACCACATAAACACAAATCATTGAGCTGTCACTATTGATCTACATTCAACTTCAAGTGATCTTGATTGTTGATGCTTGGTAGCTTCAATTAGATAAAATATGGCTATATATAATTATATATAAGATATAATTACATATGCAATATAACTTTATTATATGAGAGAAATTAATATGATAATGACGTATAGGTATAGGTATATGTATATGTATATGTATATGTATGTGTATGTGTATGTGTATTGTAACGCCCCGCTCGAGAACACAAGAGAAATAAACCTAACATGTTACAATGTTTACTGAACTATTTTTTATTTTGAAGTTTAAACAACCTCAAGATAACATTAATGCGGAAGCAATATGAACATACACATCAAATACACATATGCAAATATAGATACAATTTCAATTCCTCAAGAGTTCGTTTACGTTGAGTCACATTTAATAATTTTTAAATTAATTAGTTTAAGTTCCAAGTACAATGTCTCATGATCATAAAGAAATACCAAATACATAATCGCATAAGCAATTGCATAAGTATAAACGATACAATGAAAGTATATCCAAATAATAACATCCACTGCACATGTCGCAGGGTATGTGAGAAAATAGATACTGTACAATAGAATACATGATAACATATATACATCATCTGAAAAGAAGTCTGTAAGATAAGAAATAAGAATGATAAAGGTACATCTTCTGCAACGAACATCCAACAGCTAGCAATGTGAAGGGGAACCCAAATGGTAAGAAGACACTACCTCCCGATCGCGTGGTTACCTAGTCAAGCTTCCACTCCCACCATGCAGGGAAGATAATGAATGATCCACATACGGCTAATCAAACATAAAACATTCCTAGGCAAGGTACCCCTAATAGCCAAAACTACCTCAAAGGTAACACATGCTACTCAAGAAGATAAAATAATCCAAAAGTAAGAACACTCAATCCAATACTGACACCACATAACCAAACATCATACACGAACCAAGTATAAACCAAATACCAAGATCATAAAATAAAGTCAACGAAAGATAATCATCTCAAGTCAAAAGCCACATGTCAAAAGTACAACATCCATGAATCACCAATCATCATTAATGAAAGTAAATAACCATAATGAACATATCCAACAATAAATACACCACCAGAGGTGCACATAATCTACAGAGAAGACTCAGGCTACATACTAGGGAGTGTCATCACATGGCTGCTTGAGTTACCCTGGACTGATCTCTTAATAGACCCCGGACCCTCAAGTGTTGAGTTACCCTGGAATGGTTACTCTGAACCCCGGACCCTCAACATCACACATGTGGAAACTAGAAAGCCCTCTCAAGAAGACGAGGCACTCATCTCATTCCATCCTTAGTCTATACAAGCACTCAAGGCATGGGTGGATCAAATATCTCTAACTTATATTTTTAGTGTGTTTTCCCCCCATAAATTTTACTTACTAGATTATCACTTATTTCATAACTTGCATTAGGTTACCCTGGTACTGACCACTTTGGGTCCCGGGCCCCTATGCAAGCCACTCCCAAGTCACGTACCTAGACAACCTCTCCTAAGCACATAAAAACACAGTTGTGTCCCATACCACAACACCCATAAAGATCAAACTCGGTTCCTTAACAGGCAACTTGATAACAAGATGGTTCTCCAATTCAAGTACACATAAAAGCTCCACAAATAAAACTTATAAATATAATCTCCAATATGAATGTCAAAACACATCATGACATCCAATCACATCAATAGTATAAAATAAATCTCACAAAACCTTTGGTGTACTCCCTAGACTGGTCGACATCTAATCAACGCCAAAATCTCAAAGCATAGGAAGTACAAGTAAAACAATACAGATACCAAGAGTAAGTTTCATGTTTGGCTTAATCGAACTCACATAGTTAAGTTGAACATAAGATTTCATTTTTAGTTAACATATGTTCTAGGTAATAAGTTTTCACAATCATTCCTTTTCAACTAACCCATTTCTATATTTAAATGATTGTTCAATTACCTTATAACTAAGCTAAGGATAATCATTTATTTATGTATGTTATAAAAACAATCCTTAATGATTTTAAATAAAACAAATTCAACTTTATTAAAATCATTAAACCTTCATTAATATCTTCCATTAAATCAATAATCTATTTTTACAATTTTAACAAATAATGTCCATTATTAATTAACTTTAATTAAGCTAATATTAATTAAATTAATCAATAATTGTTCATTTAAATACTTATATTATAATCTTCATTGATTATCAATTTATTAATTTTTAACTAAAAACTATTACTAATTATGAAAACTACATTAATATATATTAATATTTAAATCATTAAATATTAATAAAGATCATTAATAAAACATTATTAAATCACATTTATTAAATACATTTTAAAATGCATTAAAATTTATAATAAAAAAAACAAAATATAAAAAATGTATATATGTCGGCGTGTTTAAAGGCCCGCCGGCCTGGTACCTGCGACAACAGGTACCCTGTTGCGCGCAGCAGCAGTTGTACTGCTGCCTACAGCAACAGTGGTACCGACTGTCGCGACAGACTCTGCCAGCAGCAGGTACGGGGGGGGAGGGGGGGTATGTCCCCACCCTAAAAATTTTATATATTATTATTTTTTTTTAATTTTAAAAATTATAAAATTTCAAACGTACGTTTTTTTTTAGTAATATATAAATATATTAAAATATTTTAAACAATCCAAATACATTATAATAAATTAATATTATTTTTAAATATATTTCTTTTAAAAATAATAACAATTTATAAATATAAAATAAAACCTCTTTCTTTCTTCTCATTATTTAATTTTTATTTTTAAATACTATCTACAAATATAGTCTGGTAGAGAAGATACAACAAATCATTCGAATTTCTAATTTTAAATCTTCTTTTCCTTCAAACCCTACATGATTTAATTAATTTTCTCAATGATTCTTCTATATGAATAATGAGAGACTAATTTTAACCAATCAGCTCTTGAAGACAATCGAGATGATAAACAAAATTTCAATCACCCAACAATCACGAAGCAAACAGATATTTCCAATTAAAATTGCATTCATGAGATTTCAAAACCTACCTCGTACTGATGTTAAAACTCTAACAGCTGGATGAAAATTTCTACTACAAGCAAAATCCCTCAAGTTACGAACAATTCCTTCTTTTCCAAACCCTCTGAATTGCTCTCCAAATCTGTGTGTGTTCTCTGAAACCTGTGTGTGAAAAACTTGTCTCCAAAAAAAATCTCCCTTGAAAAATGAACCCTCAAATTTGATAAGGAGTTCTCTTCCTACAATCGGGATACTAATTGTGCGTTTACCCGAGAGGTCTCTTGATCAATCTTGTTAACTCTAAAATCAACCTTTATTTATCTTATCTTTCATATTTTCATGCACGTTAAATGGATTATTAAATCTCTTTATTTAATTTCCACTCAACTTCTATTTTAATCAATTTATAACTTATAAATCTCATGCGCACTTAATGCGAATTAATATCTTTATTAATTCCACAAGTTTAATCTTTTCAATTAATTTCTTTTATTTCCAACTCATGCATAAATCATGCGAACTATAATCTTTATGATAATTAAATATCTTTTCACTTTTAATTTCATTTTTAGAAACTTAATTGATAAAAATATTTATTAACTTAAATAACAATAATATTTAGCATTTATTTAAAAATGCACTCTAAATATATTATTATTAAATTAAATAAATATAATCACGTTCTAAATTTAAACTTTAACTTTTATCTCCAATATTTAATTCTCTCTCATTTAATTAATTCATTCATGCACAATTAATTTCCTTTTTAATTAAAATATTCTTTTATTATTCCTTCATGCACTTTAAGTGAATTGTTAAATTACTTTATTTAACTTTCCACTTTACTTTAAATTAATTTATTAACTTTAATCTCTTGCGCACTATAATAAAATATCCTTATTAAGTTCACATATTTATCTTTTAATTAATTCTTATATTTAAAACTCATTCATGCGAACTTAAATCTTTTCCATAAATTAATATCTTTTAACTTCTTAATTTATTTTTGAACGTTTTAAATTTGATAAATATTTATTAACTTAAATAACAATAATATTTAGCATTTATCTAAAAATGAACTCTAAATATATTATTATTAAATTAAATAAATATTATCTCGTTCTAAATTTATTCTTAAAACTTTTATCTTCAATTTAATTCTTTATATTTAATTAATTTCTCAATTAATTAAATATAATTAAATATTCAAAATATCATAATAATTTTCCATTAAATTAAATCATTAATTTAATCTTTTAATTAGACTTAATTTAATAGAAAATACATCAAACACTCACAAAACAACATACGCATAAAATACTCACGGGTTTAAAAAGGGTAGACAGTCTGTTACGAGTCCTCCTTGCAGGACAAGTATTATAGGCTTATGGCTAGGATTGGACCTGATCATTATCTTCCCATTCTCACCATTTGAGTATTTGTAATAGGGCACGCTCATCCTGGCAATTCAGGGAAGTTGATGCCCGGTACCTGCATCCTGCATAAAAGACCAGCATGTACATGTATATAATATATCTAAACTAAAAAGACAATGGCAGGGAGTGGTTCATCGTGTAGATCCCGACTAGCAGGTGACTACAACTCCCTCCCTTAACCACATTAAACACGTCAGACAAAAAGATAAAATAAACACGCACACCATACACATGCAAGTATGGGGTAAGTATCGTAAAAATCATAAGTCTAATATCAAATGCGTACATATAATAATGCATCTCTATCAATACAACATAATCATCATTAAAGACATCATGTTAACATTTTTATGAAAGAAATCACATTTACTAACTAGGATCATCAAAATACCATTAACAACACATGAATGAAATCAACTAAGCAATAATAACTGATGCATTTGTAATTCAAGACATGAAATAATATCATAATATTATAAATCCAATATCTCTAAACTAATCAGTGCATAAAATCAACCTAAAAGAATTTGACAATGATAACAGAAATGCAAACTAGGGGCAGGCACTACATGTATTTGTATAAACACACACACACACACACACACACACACACACACACACACACACACACACATATATAACTATGATTATTTTGTTATTATATTAATTATCAAATTAATGAATAGACATCTCCCATAAAGGGAGATATCTCTTCTTATCTTTTCCTCATTACAAATAAGAGGTTTCTACTATTTGGAAACCAATCCTTCCAAAATATAGAGAGTTCTTAATTAGTACATTTGCAGTGATCCAAGAAACTCAACATGGTATCAGAGCCAAACTACAAATGTAAACAAGTGTTTGAATAATGGAATCTTGCAAATATGGTGTGAAATTAGGTCATAATTGAGAAGAGGGTGGAGAAAGTTGGTGGAATGTTTTAGAAATATTTGTAGTGACCAATGTCATGTACAAAATGTTTAAAAAAATGTAGAGTGTAGAAGAATGCAAAGTGCACAAAATGAATTTTGATCAAGCATAATTACAATCTAAAACTTTCAAAAAATGTGGGGATAGACACAAAAACAATGTGTAGATCATACCACTCATTGGTAGGAGACATAATGGACCAGGAGCTGACAAGTGAGAGTATATTAGAGATGGAGTGTGTAATACATATTATAGAGGAATGAATATATGGATATGATGACAATGATATGGTAGAGAAATTAAACATGTGAATTCTTATAAAATTAAAGTTAGAGATGAACCATGTTCTTAACTCTAATCAAAAGCTATGGAAAGGTCTATGCAAGAAAATATTGGACGATTATGTTGTCAATTGTTCCAAGAGATTGCAAGGCGATTTATTGTCAGAGGTCATTCACAAAAGAGTTGATATCTATGCCAAAAATAGATAATACTAGGAGGGGGGGGGGGGAGGTTGGGGTGAATCAATATTTTAAAAAATTTTACCCACAACTAAATATTGTTAATTACTTTACAACATGCATATGAAAGGAAACTAACAATGCTACATAATAAATAAATCCATCCACAAAGGGAAATCATAGCACCATATTTTGTTAACTAGAGAAACCTTGGCCAAGGGAAAACCATGGTGGGGATGGTACCCACAAAATGATCCACTAAACAAAAGAATAATGTTAAGGATATTGATCGTGTTAGGAGTCTATGAAATACATATAGTGTATTGGTCCTTGTTAGAGGACTAGGCTCTATTAAAAGCCTCAACCTTGTTAAGAGTTTCTTCAACCTTGTTAGGAGTTTCTTCAACTCTGTTAAGAGTTTGTAATATAATTACAAATGTATGCAAGAATAGCCCACTTACTTAACATGCAATTATACAATATAGTGCCTTTATACAAAAGAGATAGATACAAAAACCTCTTTATTGTTGATAGTTGTCATTTTCATATTTATGATCTTTCATCAAAATTCACATTACATAGTCTTCACATAAGCTTTCATATCACATTTATAATTCACATTCACACCACACAATTTGAAAGTAATAATTTCTTACTTGTACCTTTTCATTTTACAAAGCTCTATCCAGTCAACTTCAATGCTTTCACACGTTTGTCTAAATAAACAAATGATGTCATGCTAACTTAGGGTTAACATATAGGATGTCGTCCCTAAAGTATTAAGTAATTATTTCATAAAAATAATAATTCATTAACCTATTATTCATCTTTTACTATTCTGCTATGTTCACTGTCTTTATTGGTAAATCTAATATGCCTGGCATTGTACTAGTTGTACCATACTATGCACTTAGCCACATCATCTAGATTATTTATAATACATGTCCTTAACTGTTCACGTGCCAAATGTTTCTATATAATTTGCAATATCAAAAAATTTCTCTGCACTGATATAAAAAATGTTTAACACTTAGAAATTTTTCTATCTTTGATTATAGAATCTTTAATTATACATACTTCCTTTCATTCTAGAATTGTATGTTTCCATAAATGACAACCATTAGTCATCCTACATAGTCATATTTCCAATAATCTCCCCCTTTTCCATTGATGGTGACATATGGGAAAATTGGCTAAGTTCCAAAAATGTTACTTAAAAACTTCTTCAAAATTTGACCTTCCAAGCTTTATAGAATTTCAAAATTACAAAAATTGTGGATCATTACATTTATACCATATTTTCCTTTTATCTCCTAATAATACTATAAAACTCCCCCTTAGTATATAACTATTTCTTTCATTTACATTATATTCTATACAATTTTCATGTAATCTTCTCCCCATACAATTTTTGTGTATTCTTCTCCCCCTTTGACATCAATGACAAAGGTGTCAAAACTTATATACATTTCAAAATTTGGTTCACTACCTCTTCTTAGGCTGATAGGAGAGAAATAAAATCTGCAAAACTAACTGTCAAAATCTTCATGCTTTTCTCTCTTGTGTCCTTTACTCCTTTTGAAATGCTAATGAGAGTACACAACCCATAAGATGCAATCTCTATTAAATTCAAGTCTGAGTAGATGAACTTGTCAAATGATTCCTTTGCTACCAACAAATCTTTTAACTATTGCTCAATTATTCTTATTTTCACAGATAGATGTTCTTTCAGAAGTGAGAACCTCTTTATAATCCTTTCCTTGCTAACTTCTAACATACTTATTTCATCATAATTCTTACACTAGTAAATTTGGACCTATTTTTTGATGCATTGGTGGTCAAAAATTTTCCACTTAAACATTAAAAGTCAACATTGCTAGAATTGTATCAAAAGTTTGATGAATTTCATGGTTGTTGATTTAGCGATGAGTCACTCCATTGAAAATTATTGGTGTAAACACGTATTTAATATTTACACTTAAGTTTACTTAGGCTAATGCATTATTTTATTATTTATTTTGTGAGACACTTAGGATTTTGCATACCTTTATGAGTTGTCATGTTGACAACACAAAAGTACGCAACTCTAATTCAACACATGGTGTCTACAAAACTGGAGTTTGCAGCATTCACTAAGTTCTCATGTAGATAACATAGTTATTTGTAATCCTAATTTAGCACATAGTGTCTACAACATTAATTTGCATAATGCACCATTGTAGGCTTATCCTCTCATCACCACACTTACTTCTGTGCTTAAATGAGGATAATCCATATCTGGTGGACATGTGCCTAGTTGTATGACTTATCATGATGATATTCTTAGGCATTCTAGATGGATCTTAGGGGCCTTTATATACAAGAACTCCTAGTGTACTTTGATGCATATTGAATTGAATACATTGTTATTCTAATCATACTATTTCTAGTCTATAGTTGTGCTTGTGTTTGAGTTCTTAGTTCTTGGGTGATTTTTCCCTAAGGAAAATTCTTACATGATATCAAAGCTTGGAGAATCTCTCTTCACATATCCATTTGAGACCATCTTCTTGCTTCAACACCTCAGCCTGAATCTAGAGTATCATAGAAAATGGGAGCCTCTAGAGGTTAAACGAACCTCACCATTGCATCCAGAACGTCAATTTGGTAAAAATTGACTATAAATTTGGCTATCCTAGGCCAAAGTCGATCGTAAGGAATTTTTTTTTTGCAAATCGACACCCAGAGGCCCTAATTTACAATTTAGGTATGGTCATTTTGCACATCTAATTAATTATTTTTTCAGATCTATAATCTTATTATTCTCTACTTTAAAAAAAAAAAAAAAAACAATTTTTTTTTAGGCTAGGCAACCTTGCAAAGAATTTTTTTTTGTAGAACTAAGTAGTCACACCTGGGCCCTGCAAGGAGAAATATTCATCTGGCTAAGCATATTCTAATAGGTGAGCCTCACAATATATTCTAGTGAGTTCAAAATAAATCTGGCACATTCCTCACCTCTAGTCGATGAAGTTCAATGACCACTAGTAGACTTTACATTTTACCACAAAATGACCAAGACCCTTCCGGCGGCTCATGTTTGGTTTATCACTAATGCCCATTATTTTTAAACACCTCATAAGTTGTTATTCTTGTGCATGTGGGATTAAAAAGAGGGACCATTGACAATATTTTTTGTATTCCGATAGTGCTTAACTCTTTCTAACCACCGTGATCTGTTGTCTAGGCAATGTACCTTTTTTGGCACCATAGAGTCAAAATTGGCCCCCATGAAATATTTTTGACCTCAGACAATGTGATTTATAGTTTGGTAGCCCCTTGCATAGTTAGCCTCTACATGACCACACCACGCTATAGACACATGGACTACCTATGACATGACAAACATGCCATCTAGCTCCACACTTGCCACGGTGGATTGCATAGTCACCAAGTGACTCAATGCCATGTAAGTTGTACTCTGACTAAGAAGACCTACATAGTAAGCACCAAGTCAGTGTACAATGCCACCTGATTTATACAATTATACCAGTGCCACATCAACAATCTATACTACCATGTCACCTAAGCAAAAAAAAATTTTGACATTAGCATTTCCTGAGGTTAAATTTGATGGATTTCTGACTGTCATTTCTAGGAATTTTTTAACTACTATGATAACCATTTGACCATCAAATTTAATCAAATAGTTTCCTGCCTAGACCCCTCTTTAGGTGCATTTTTTATTTGGCAGCCCAACTTTGAGAGCCCATAGCTTGGTCATCCGGACTCCAAATTAGGTGCAATTTTTTTTTGATTTTGGGTAAAATTTCCTGAACTTTCTAGTGGTGGTGTTCTTTTTTGGTTTTGGTACAAAGATTTTTCAGAAATTGCATTTTTTGGTGACTGTACCTATTCAATCCTACATTTTGCAACTTCAAATGCTTCGTATAGGCTCATCTAGACACAAAAAAAAGTTTCATTTTTTTAAAAGTGTGTTATTTTTCTTCTACTTTCCAAATCTGTAGTCATATTCTAGGGTTGTGTTGACAAAAAACTCACTTTCAAAATTAGGGTTTTTTCTACATTGTATTGCTTTGATTACTTTTTAGAATTATTGTACATCTAAGCTACATTGCTTAGTGATAGATTTGGGCCTCAAAGGGCAGATGTAAAAAGAAAAATTAGAAGTCCACTTTGTGCATTTTGACAAGTGGCCTATTGTACACACACTACATATAAAGTGCCAAAAACATCTTTTTGGGGGAGGTCTTTTGATTGAGTGAAAAGTGGGGATGTGTATTGTGTTGTGTGTCTATCTTGTGTGCTCTTTTCATTTTCTACATCATGGGTTCACCTAAATGTCCACTTCTAACTTCATGCAATTATTCTACATGTAAAGATATTGTATGGAGTAGATTAATGGAAAAAGGCCTAAATCTTTATGTTGATGGTACAATTCCAAAACCCATTGATGCTATAGAACTCATTGATTGGAAAATTATAGACAATCAAGCTTTAGGAATTATTAGAGTTGTGTATGTAGAGATCTCTTCTTCTACATTGGCAGTTTCATGGAATCCAAACCTGTATGGGACAAAGTTGAATCATTGTGTGGTAAGGTGGAGGAGGAAAAGGGTTTTCAGATTGAGGACTATCTACTTCTGTTGGATCTAAAGAAATTTGACACAATTCAAGATTACATCAACAAAGACAATGTGTATAGGGCACTACTTAAAGATTGTAGAAATCTCATGAAGGATGAAAAGTTGATTCATCACATCCTAAAGAGGCTACCTTCAGAGTATGTGTCCTTTGTTTTGAGTTATAACACTCATAGGTGTTAGAGTAAATAATTATTTAATTATTAATTATTTATTCTATTACTTAAGCTTACTTAGATAAATGCATTTATTTAATATTTTGTATTTAATGCATGTAGTGGTTAGTTGTTGACAACACAGGAGTTTTTTCCCTTCTAGCATGTTCCACCTTTTGTGGATATGTGCCGAGTTGTCATCCTTATCTTCTACCACCTTCCAGCTTGTTCTACAAGCTTCCATGAGCTCTTTATAAATGGGCTTACTCTTTGTATTTTCATATCACATCACTTCTTGTATATTGTAAATACATTTTCTCTTGTGTTTGCATGGTTGTGGTCTCTCATGTCCGTTTAGGGTTTTTCCCTTGCTCCATGCTCTTCTTCTCCTTGGCTTCTCTTTGATAGGTTTTCACATGTAGGTGATCTTGGTCATCTTTGTAGTTGGCTTTGATCAACTCCAACATGGTATTAGAGGCTTCCTACTGCTGTTTCATTGAAGATTTTTGAAGTCATGATTTAAAGTCACAAACTCTAGTTTGTTTGTGCATTTTTTCTTCAAATTAGGGGATCAATAATTTTTTGGAGCACTTTGGGCTCAAATGGACATCATCATTGGATCTAAAAGGCCGTTTGAAGTTAGGATTTATATAAAACTTGCCATTTTGGAGACAGAGTTCCAGGAGGCAATTTTTTTTTTAGCCCTACAGGCTGTTGTATGGACTGTACGGTCATTTTTGGCAATATTTTAAAAAAAAAATTACAATTTCATAGCGCTGCCAGTGCACTGCTGAGTGGCCACCCATGCTCTATTCACTGATCACCATAGCTGACTGAGCAAATACTGGGCTGCTTCAGTCCGACCGCCGTCGGCGAGCAACCCTGGCACTGCTTCTCTAGGGGGCACCATCCCTTTGCGCCAGAGGACTCTGCCTCCCTGCCACTCCACTCATGTGGCCACCTCTGCTTGTCTGATTCAGCTGAATAGTCAGCCTACCAGCATGGTTCAAGTGCTTCATCAAAAGGTTGGTACGTCCAGTCAGTAGTTCAATCAACCGATTTCGTCAGCCTGCCCATGTGGCATTATTGCCAACTTAGTTGCAGTTCGTAGATTAACATGTGGTAGGTCTGCCACATGGCACTTTTCCATGTGGCCCTTGCCACATCATCTAATCTGCCATGTGGCCTCTTTTTTTGTAGTGATGACTTCCAAGCCATCAATTTTAATGCCATGACTTGTTGATGTCACTGCATCAACCAACCTTGCACATCTCCAGGGTCACTTTTAGACCTACTATTGGTTTATTGGCCATAACTTGAGCATACAGAGGTATTTTTCCAATCCAAAAGAAGTACAAAAAAGCTGGTTCCGAGATGGAGACATTGGTGTAGGTATTTTTTGATTTTGGTGCCATTTTATAGCTCATTTTTTCTATTGAAGTCCAAAGTCCTATTTTTGACTCTGGCATGCATATCTTTTGCGTCCCATGCCTATTTTTTGAGAACTTTATATTTTTGGAAAGCTGGTTCTATCATCTTTTCAGAAATGTGGTCATTTTTCTAAGTTTTTTGACCCATGCTCTTTCTATCATAGTTTTTGCATTTTTGCTATATGGTGG
Source organism: Cupressus sempervirens (assembly GCA_028749045.1). NCBI lineage: Eukaryota > Viridiplantae > Streptophyta > Pinopsida > Cupressales > Cupressaceae > Cupressus > Cupressus sempervirens. Next base: position 53,616,995 of record CM053790.1, on the reverse strand, counting down.
ATATCTTGAGTGTTTTAGGCCTGAGGATCATTTTCCTGGCATAGTTTCCTTTGTTTTAGGATGTACTTTGATTTGTTGTAGCTTGTTTTTAGTTTTGATCATTGCAGCTATCATTTTGAAGCACTTTTATGTATTTCACTGAGATAAAGTACCACTTTTTCATTCTGGGGATCATGAACATTGTTTTGAATCATTTGTACATGCACTATTTTTATAAAGCACCATGGGGGGGATAGTTGTTCGCTATTTCAGGCATTCTCCCTTTGTCAAGTGAGTTTCCCTTCCATGACATTAGCCCATGTAGAGTCAGTTTGAGTGTGTCTTTATAGGTGTCTATACCTCTTTCCCTGTCTCGTCATTCTTGGTTCGTCTGCAGGAGATTTTGGCCCACCTTCTTAGTTTCCTATCATCACACCCTATATGTATTAATGGGAGGTTATGTTGTTGTTCTAATGCATCCATGATTCGATGGTTTGATGGTGTGAACTATGTATTCAGTGGTTGATCCTATGTACAAGGTGATTGCAATGGCTAGCTACCTATGCATTTCAATGAGATGAATCATCTACCATATAGACATGCTTGGTTCATGCCTTCTTCTTCCATGGAGGTTCTTTAGATCAGCAGTTTGGTAGATTTTCAGCTTCTTCATGCTTTAGTGATGCTTCTTCATGATCACTCCTTGTTCCTGTTTTAGGGGACATTTCCCTAGTTGGAGGCTTCTTCAATTCTTCACTAGAGGTTACCTCTTTTGGGGGAGTCTTTTTCCCACATGGTTTTCTCTCTTTCCTTATTTTATAGAGGTTGCATTTTTTTGCATTGTACATGGGTACCTAACATGGCTTGGTTGTCGGGACCCATTTTGCATTCATCTTAGTTTTGTGAGCTTAAGGCATTTCCCTAAGTTGCACTTAAGGGGGGGTGTTAGAGTAAATAATTAATTAATTATTAATTATTTATTCTATTACTTAAGCTTACTTAGGTAAATGCATTTATTTAATATTTTGTATTTAATGCATGTAGCGGTTAGTTGTTGAAAACACAGGAGTTTGTTCCCTTCTAGCATGTTCCACCTTTTGTGGATATGTGTTGAGTTGTCATCCTTATCTTCTACCACCTTCCAGCTTGTTCTACAAGCTTCCATGAGCTCTTTATAAGTGGGCTTCCTCTTTTTATTTTCATATCACATCACTTCTTGTATCTTTTAAATATATTTTCTCTTGTGTTTGCATACTTGTGGTCTCTCATGTCCGTTTAGGGTTTTTCCCTTGCTCCATGCTCTTCCTCTCCTTGGCTTCTCTTTGACAAGTTTTTGCATGCAGGTGATCTTGGTCATATTCAGAGTTGGCTTTCATCAACTCCAACAATAGGTTGACCATGGGAAGTGATTTCTAGAAACCTACATTTGACGAATTTGTAGAGATGTTGATTATTGAACAATCTCACTTGATAGATTTTGGACTTCTCACATCATCAAAGACCAAAGCATTGGTGACTAGTGATGAGCACCAATCAAGTCAAGGAGGGAAAAATTCTACCAACAACAAAAAGAAGTAGTGGAATTAGAAATAACAATCTGAGACACAAAAATCCTCTTCACAACAAGGCAATTCTTCTTCCAATAAGAAGAGAAGTAATGAAAACAAGGACAAACTTTTTTGTGCATATTGCAAAAATCCAAATCATGATGAGCATCATTGTAAGACTAAAAGAATTGATGAGTTGGAAAACCTACTCAAGAAGAAAAAAATTCAAGTGCCAGGTACTTCTAAGGATTAAACTCCAACCTCTTCAAAGGGAAAATGGCAAGAAATTATGGAAAATCTAAGTTCTTCTTTAGATGGATACTTGAATCAGGTGCCTCCTATCATATGGGTTCTTCAAAGGGAAAATTTTCTTCATTGAAACAGTCACAAGTACCACACATCTTTGTGGGAGATGATACTAAAATGGAAGTTGAAGGGAAAGGATATGTGGGAATGGAAAATGGGGAATTCAAAGACATTCTCTATATTCCAAACCTTAGCTCCAATCTCCTCTCAGGTTACCAAACTACTCACCTTGGAGATGGAAATAAGGTTGAGTTCCTTCTAGATTCAATGATGGTGCGAAGTCTAAAACATGATTCATTGGTTGTAGTGGGGAAAGTTAATCATGAAAAGAGGATTTATTCCTTCTCCCACTTTGTGCCTAACTCTCCTTCACATGCCTTGTTAACTTAATCTAATTCAAAAACCAATTTATGGCATGAGCAGTTTGGCCATCTTGCCTTCTACTATCTTCAACAACTTTGCTCAAAACACATGGTCAAAGGTCTAACTAACATCAACTTTTCTAAGGGTGACCGTTCATCACGTTTAGTGGATATGAATCTTGAGGAGAAGTATGATGAAGGGAAGTCTTCAAGAGCACCAGTTGTTCTTCAGTTGGTTCACATGGTTTTAGTAGGTCCTTTTGTAGTGACATCAATTAGCCAAGGCCACTACATCCTTACTTTCATTGATGACTTTTCACGCTTCACATGGGTCTACTTCCTTCATCATAAGAATGAAGTGGTTGATAAGCTTCAAGCCTTCAAGATTCATCTTGAATAGAAATCAAGGAAACCCATCAAGGTTCTATGGATAGACAATGAAAGAAGATATGTGGACATAAGACTTAAAGAATTTTGCAACCTTAAGGGTATTGATCTTCAAAATCCACCAACATTTAGTCCACACAACATAGATGTTACAATACTGAGGATTAGACCTCTTAAGTCCATGACAAGTTGCATGATTAAAGCCAAGTCTCTTGATCGTACACTTGAAGTTGAAGCCAATAGCAGTTCCACTCACATATTTAATAGGTCTCCTCATAATGCCCTAGATGGGAAGACACCTTTTTAGGCATGGTGCGCCATAAAACTAGTTGTGAGTCACTTCAGAGTCTTTGGTTGTCTAGCATGGGCAAACCTATCTTGAGACTCATGGAATTTTTTTGGTCAGCCAAGTTATCCTCTAATCCTCTCTGCACTTCATACACTATGGAAAATAATAGTAACACCAGTGATAGTGCTTCAACAAATTCAAACACATGGGGTTCTATCTATAGTTGTAGTGAGAGGTCATGATATCAGTATAGTCCACATGTATACATTGCCATAGTGATAGGTCTAGCATAATAGGGTACCTCTTATCTTCGAGCTCTAGCTTTAGTAGATGACTACATGGAAAACATTGTAGGTTTGTTCATGGAGTCACACATTGCAGACTTAGGAGACATCCTTGATGTTTTACATCTTCTCTTTGATGAAGATGATCCTTCTATAGTTGTTGTGAGGGCTCACTTTGACCTCATGTCCATTTTCTACATGATCAATCTTTATAGGTTGATGTGATTGTGGATCCTTATGGACAAAAGCTTTCAAAGGTCTCTTTATTAGTTGAGGAGACTGATGGCTCATTGGGATAAGGTCAAAAGAAATCCTTTCCAGATCTACATTGGTTCTTTTTATCACTGTTGGAAGTGGTGAACCTTAGCATCAACATAGGGACACTTGAGCAAGTTTCCACCATACATCTTCAGGATTGTACCTTTTCCATTGTTTCTTCCAAAGGGAAGAAACATCATTCTACAGTCATGGACTAGCTTCTTCCTTGGAGTAGCACTCATTGGTTGGCATTCTTCATTTGCGGGGGGGGGGGGGGGGGGGACTACCTAGTCTCTCTTCCTCTTCTTTTTTATGGGGGGGACATTTTCCTCTTATGAGGTCTTGTTCTTCTCATTATTTACTATTGTATATACTTGATGTATGTTGCAATGTGGGGGTCTTGATTACTCCATCCATCCATGCATCTTGCTTTGCATCTCTCTTTTTGGGGGAGGGCTTTTCCCATGAGGTTTTTCCTCTTTCTTCACTTTATTAGAGATTGCATTTTCTTTATGTACATGGGTACCTAACATGGCCTAGTAGCTGGGACCCATCATGCATTTTCATCTTATTTTTTGTAAGCTTAAGGGAATTCCCCTAAGTTGCACTTAAGCAGGGGTGTTGGTGTAAATACGTATTTACTATTTACACTTTACTTAAGTTTACTTAGGTTAATGCATTATTTTATTATTTATTTTGTGAGACACTTAGGAGTTTGTGTACCTTTATGAGTTGTCATGTTGACAACATAGAAGTACACAACTCTAATTCAACACATGGTGTCTTCAACATTAATTTGCATGATACACCATTGTAGGCTTACCCTCTCATCATTGCACTTACTTTCATGCTTAATGGAGGATAACTCATATCTTGTGGACATGTGCCTAGTTGTATGACTTATCATGATGTTGATTCTTAGGCATTCTAGATGCATCTCAGAGGCCTTTAAATACATGCACTCCTAGTGTACTTTGATGCATATTGAATTGAATACATTGTTGTTTTGATCATACTCTTTTTGGTCTACAGTTGCACTTGTGTTTGAGTTCTTAGTTCTAGGGTGAATTTTTCCCTAAGGAAAATTCTTTCAAAAATCATCCCCATATATGTCACATGCCAGTGCTAGAAAAATAATTTGAAATGTCAAACTATTGATACTAGCCATAGATGATTCGATGGATTTTTTATACCATCGACAACAAACCCCATCAAACTATCAATGCAAGCCAGAAATGATTCAAGAAATTTTTTATACCATCGATGAAAAATCCCATTGAACTATTGATGCCATCCAAAGATAATTTGACAATTTTTTGTACCATCGATAGTAGGCCACATCAAAATTTTGACGATAGTTAGAGTTTTCAAAAAAAATTGAAATAGTCTCATTGTATATCAGGCTAATAATAGGCTAACTAGCACTTGCCCCAAGAATAGGTACAAGGTATAGCCAACAATAATCAATCATTTTAGAAATGTGATAGAATATGAATCAAAACTAATGTACAAGACATCTGCAATAATTCTAGTGTAGAATTTGTGTGTATTGATGATAATTACACTATTGCTTCTATCTCATATTTTTGCTAAATTTTTTTCTATCATGCCCTATTTTCCCACACTTAGTACAAATTTAGGATTCTACTTAGGTGGTTGGATTCCCCAATTCAAACCATAATGATGTCATATATCACAAGCTCTCAAAGACATTGATTTCATTCTTGTTTTCTTTTCCTATTGTGTTGACATTTTTCATTTCTTGATAGGGCAACAATACTCAACTCATTGGCTTCTATCTATGCAGGGGAGAAGACCAAAATTGGTCTCGTCATGGTAGTAAATTGTAAACTTGAGCGGAGAATTTTTGTAGGGGTTTCTTATGTATGGAATGATGAGAGATAGTGATGGTAACATTGGATGGGAAACCCCATTGCTGGTTTTGATGTATTCCACGATAGCTTTAATTGGTACTTTGATGACCTCAGATTGGATATTCTTTGTATACTTTGTAAATGTCATTTTTGGTACCACTTACTTTACCTACATTATCCAAAAAGGTGAAGATCAGTACCTTGCAAAAGAAATGCTCGATGCATGCTTGTTTGCATGTTGTTTCATTAATTGGGTTTATGTTTTACTAAGTATTCCCTAGCCTGATCCTAGCCTTATGTGGCTTGATTATAGCACTTTGCATTTGATTGAATAATATTGTGTACACTCTCCATAGTATCATATTTTGCATACATAATTATGAGAGTACTTTCTAAAAGAATATTTGATTCATAGTCCATTTTAATGATGTAAGAGTGGACATTCTTTTCTTATCAAATTCAACCCCTTCATAATACATTTACGAGAGGATATTTTGGGCTTCAATTCCATGTCCATTCTAACCATACCCTACAATCAATGCTGACCACAAAATTTTATCTAATTCTTCTTAGTGTCTTTACCTATATCTTCACAACACAAACAACTACCCCTCTTGCCACACAACACCTCCACTCCCTTACACCCTCCCAGACCTTTCAAAAACTCCACACCCAAAATGTTTCCAAGGGCCTAATTACTCCCAAATAATGTGATTTCAAACATTCATAAGGTTCGATGCACCTTTGTGGGCTCCAAACACCAACCTAACAAATTGACCTAATAAGGGCTCTTCCTTATAGCCCTATCCCAGGGTTCAAGGCAAGAAATCAAAATATTTCAAAACAACTACTAAAAATAAAGGAGGATTCAAATACCCACTATTGATCTCTACTAAAATTGCAAGTCTTAGGGTTTCAACTATTCATTAAGGCATTCAAACTATAGGCCCTAGTTGAGGCTAATAGATCTAAAACACACACTCAAACTACAAATTCAGAAAACCCTCAACAATCTTGAACAAATGAACTTAACTATATATTTACCTTATCAAAATCTTTTAAACTTCTAACTTTTGGGCTCCTAGCCATTGAGAAGATAACTGATCATTCAAACACTTGCCTCAATGAGGGTTTCGTTGTTATTTAAAGTGACTATCCTCCAATATCCATTATCTTGCCTACCCAACTCTTCCAATGGGTTCTTCAACATCTTGTGAATGTATGAAACCTTCCAAATACCATGCAAATTATACACAAGCCTCTATCATGTTTCTTTAGTGCTAATCCCTTGTATTCTTCATGTAGAAGTGGATGTTTTATAGATTCTTGACCAAATCCATTATAAGGAGTAGGGGTATGGTGTCAACCTACAAGATGGAAATCTAAAATAAAAAAGAGAGCCTTTAAATCTTCCCTAACTACATGCAATTAGAACATGCAACACTGTGATACTTCTCCCCAAAAATACATATAGTTTACTGTCCAACCAGTGGGTAAAGAGAACTTAGACAAATAACCAATGAAGTTAGGAACACATGTAGCATTAGAATTGATTCTAGAATTCATTAAACTTGGTATAGATCTTTTGAACTATTACATCCATGAGGTAAGGGAGAAAGTGCCAAGACTACATTCAAATACCAAATACACCAACAGATTTGACAAAAGAAACTAATTATATTACCACACCATACTCTTCCTCTCTCCTCTCTAAATTCCATCCCCATCTACATGAGATTTACTTCTTTATGTAGTAGAATAAGCTTTTAACTCCCCAAAGTGTTCATAAAAGATGGTTGATCTTCCATCTTCAAAGAATTGTCATTTTGCAAAAAATGTTGATAGAAACATTTTTTGACAACTTTACATTTTCTTAGACATTTTTGACAATTTGTCTCTTTTTCTAACACATACTTGTTTGGCACCATATATAGGTCCAAAAGACTTACAAATGACATGTTTAATTCATTGTGACCTTGCATGAAATTTTAATACCAAGATTAATAGCATAGGTATGGACCTTCTTCCCATTTTTTGTCAATGCCAAATTTGTACAAACATCCTATAAAGCTCAAAGGTTTCCTCCCCATCCCAATTATGAGCATATCCTAAAATAATTGTTTCCCATGAGACAATATTTAATTTACATATCAGTCAAATTCCTAACACATGTAATCAACAAACCCACATTTTACATACATGTTTGTTTGTGTGTCTTCCATAGATATGTCCATTAGAAAACAAATTTTGAAGCTATGGAGGAGTGTCTAGAAAGCATCTTTATAATTATTTATTAAAGAGCAATTGGTTTTCCATCAACATAATGAAATATTCCATCAAGTGATGCATCCTTTATATAATAGTCCATTAGGTGAGGCATCTACATATGCAACTTTATCACCTTGGAAAACTGGATCTGATCTTGCTAGCTAGGAATAATTGGTTGTTCATTTTATTGTACCTAATTTGATGATAGTTATAGAAGAGTTTGTAGTCAACCTAACCAATTAGAAACCAAACCAATTTAACTAGGTTATGGGTTGGGCATGTGCTATTCCCATTTATCACATGGTTGCAATGTTAGAGGCAACATTTTTTGTTTGTGTAGGATATGGAGGATGAGCGTGTTAGTCTCAAAATGGCTTTGACATTTGAGTGCCACCACACTTAACCATTTTCTACATTGGAGCCAAACACACTATGCATGTTGAGCCACAACATAAGCCGAGTTAGGAAATCCAACAGGTGTTGAGTGATCTTCAAGTGTCAAGTAGCTTTTAGGTGCTGAGTGAGGATCAGGTGCTGAGTGAAGATCAAGTACCGAATGACTTTAGGTGGCAAGCATGATACAAGTGTTGAGTGATATTTGAGTGCTGAGTCATAGATGATGCCGAGCAATATAGAAATGCAACAGGAGCTGAGTAAGCTAGTTTGTTACATATGCCAAGCATCTGGATTAGTAAGTGCCGAGTAACAAAAAATACATATATGAGTCTGTAACTTTACAAATTTAGATGTAAACCATTTTCATGGCTGACATATGATGAATATTGAAGGATTAAATAATAAGATCAAATCTTTTGTATTTCCTATGCAATCTACATGCATCCAATAAGAAAAATGGAGAAGGCATGCAACCAATAATAAAATTGCAAGGAATGAGTGAGAAACTGAGATTCAATATGAATCATAGATCCACATCTAACCCTAAGTCTTTGAATGTCTTTATAAGGAAGACTAAGTCTCATTGTATGTAGATGGATGAATATATGTAAGGGAAACTATTTTTTAGAGTGAAAAATATCATATCTCAGAAGATCAAGATTAGAGAAAGCAGATCAAGTGCCTATATTTAGCAATCAAAGGATTGTAAACTATCAAGTTTATTATAGCTAATACTCTCTAGCAACTGTATTAGAAAGGAAACCCTATGGTGATAGGTTAGCTTAACAACTATTTTGTAGATCCTTTAAATAGGTGATTAAACCCTTTAACAGGGTAACACTTCTTGTAAAGTGTTTGTAAATCCTTTAACCAGGTCACTATTGATACAGTGTAAAGCCTTTAACAGGGCAGGCCTTTAATAGGGCAGACCATTAGAAGTGGTTAAACATTATTGCTGCAGTAATTTTTGTGGGTATCATCCCCACCCCAGTTTTACCTTCTTATTCCTAGAGGGTTTTTGGGTTACCAAAATTTCTAGTGTTATGTGGTGATGTACATGTGTTTTTCATAATTGTTTAATGTTGATGTGCATGCAAGTACATTTCAATATTATGTTATGAAGGATTTGTGAAAAATAGGTTAGAAGCTAGTACTTCTAATTCACCCCCACCCCCCCTCTCAGAAGCATTCTTTCCATTAAGATATCTCAATAGAGCAGTGGGGTTGACAAACATGAAAATTTAATAATACAAAGTCACCTTGAGGAACTTATGTATGTTCTTGAAAAAAATGTCATCAAAAATGTTCATCATGACCTTTCTTGCTTCTACATGTTTTTGCATTGATCCTTCACACACCTAGTACTCACAAATGTCTACTTAAGAATGTATGTGAACCTACAATGCACTGCTGTGTGGTGAAATATGTAGAAAATCATATAATTCTTCATCACACAAGGTCTTTCACTTGGTGTGCTAATTCATTAAGTTAAGCACCCAAGTTTTCATTTGAAATCATGATTTATCTATTTTGGGCTTAAGAATTGGTACAAAAACCTAGAACATTCATACTTTAACATTCATTAATAGTAGCACATAAACACATAACATTCAATAATAATTTTTTGGATCATTCTCCCACTCATCAGTATGTATTTTGAAAAATTATTTTTGGACTGTAAGTTAGGAAAAAGAGAAATAACAAACTTGAAAAAGATGTACATAAATGCAATTAATTTTTAAACTTCAATTTTATAAACTTACAAAGAGAACCATAGAATAATAATAAACTATTGTGGTTTGTACTATTTGAAAATTATAGTTACAAGTGATAAATTTATATACCTTTGATTCAGAGAGTGCAAATAATGGAAATGAAGTATTGTAGAAGGTGTAAGTTCAACTGCCCCTGCCTCCCCCCCCCCCCCCCCCAAACATGTGGATGATAGTATTACATAGAGAATAGTTACATACATACATACATACATGATTAAGTTCTACCTAACTATGTCCAGGGCTACGTAACTATGTCCAAGGTGTTTGTGCACTAGAGGCATACTCCATCTACTAGGTTTCCTACATACCTGTATACATAGGATTAAGACCCTTGAACTGCTCACTCTAACGAATATGTAGTTGTGGTTTCTAATTGTTTTGATGTATTTGTATTCCTATAACCACTAGTGAGCTTTACTCAACTAATACAACTCTTTTCCATCATACACCCACTCGGGTGAATCATGCAGTTTTCTATAATTACAATCATGTAATACCCTAATGCAACCTCTGTGTTGTAGTTTATAGTTAATTTAAGCTTAACCTATATACATCCTAACTCAATCCTTATATAGTTATGTTTAAAAGCTTGTGAAAATAATCAATGGGTCTAAATAGAGCAATCAAGTTAATGCTAGCTGGGAACAACTAATTGTTCCTTTTATTGTACCTAATTTGATGATAGTTTTACATGAATTTGTAAGCAACTTAACTAATCAAAAACTAGACCAATTGAACTAGGTTATGGCTTGTCACTTAGTACAGATTGAATGAGTTTTATTTTTTTATTATTTGGATTAGAGGTAATGTCATTATTTTATTATTTGTAACTACTTCAAACACCTATGCTAGAGTTACAACATAGTGTGAATTTGATTTTCGATATTAAAAAAAAACATGACATAAATCATTCCCAATTTTATGTTCACAACTCAAATGCTCTCCCATGGCCTAATCTCTCTATTATGCCAAGATCTCTCTATTTACATACATACATACATATATACATATACATCAATCACAATGACTTGGAAATGAAATCTTAGATTGCAATTGGTCTCCGCAATCCACAAGATCTCTATATATACATACATACATATATACACATACATACATATATACATACATATACATATGAAATTTTATCACCTTGGAAGGCATTTGAAATATGGAAAAGTTGTAAAAATTGACCAAAAGTTGTCCTGCAACAAATATTGTTGCTAAGCAACTTTTTTGTAAATTTGGAAGGTCAACAGTCAGAGTTTTGTTTTGATCAAACAAGTAGGAATGAATATGTAAGGTCAAGATATATAGCCTATAAATGAGTTTTCTTCAACCTAAGAAAGGGTTGGAATTGATAAGTATGGATTTGAATCAATAAGAAAGTAATTTTGGTGGGAAAATATGTGCAGACAAAAAGTACAATTTAATGACCTCCTTATAGTTTTACAATAGTTACATGCTTATATTATGAAAAGTTGCATTTTTTCTTCCTAGAAAAGGTGCTAATTAGTTTGAGGTGTGTAGGTTAAGCTTAAAGTACTTTTGATTTATTTTGTGTCTGTTGGTTACCCTAATATGTGCTTAGGGTTTTAATTGAAATGGGGTTTCTTCCTAATCCTCACGGTGGAAAACCCTATTTTTTGTTGTGTAGAAGGGGTCTACAATGGAGATGAATGTTTTATTTTTTTATTTTTAGAACACCCACTTTCTTGGAGTACCACTTTGAGGGAATCTAAGTAGAGATAGCGCAAGAGATGAAGCCACCTAACATGTTTTAAGATGCCATCTTACAAAGACATATAGTTCGCTATAGTCAAAATTCTTATGAAAGGATGAATTTCAAAACTCATTAGTTACAATGATAGATTGCTCATATAACAATCATAAATGAAAATGTGTAAAATTGGCCTTCTTAGATCTCTTGTAAGTATTGTCTTGCTTGGGCAATAAGCAGTTTGGCCTTCTCATCATACACATATCTTGTGTCCTTTTAACATCTTTGATAGTGGGATGAAGAAAATCATGAGCTTTATGCCTCAAGCAACTTGAGTACAAACATAGGGAGACCCAACCATGTTATTGAGTTCATGTGAAATCGATGCTACACATGATATTTACAAAAGTCAAAATAAATGTCATACCTTGGTTACATTTTTTTAACATATTTAATGGGCTAGGACATGATTTTCATTTGATCTATTTTGTGATCAATGTGAATTCTTAATGGTGTACTATGTGCCTCATCTTGATCCAAGGTTTTTCTTCTTCTTTAGGGATACCACATGATGATTAATTTTTACATTGATTTTGATGAGTTGTAGTTCATGTTGTGTTTTCACAATGCACACCCAATTTCTCCTAGAAATGAGGACCCCCTAGTATAATTTTTAGCTTTTTAGATCCATAGTCTAGGGTTTGAGTTTTTTTTAGGGTTCTACCTAGTGTTTAAGCCTAGTCTAGCTCTCTTCTTGAAAAATATAGTAGCTAGAAATTGGAGATTTTGAGGAGAAAATTGAGTTTGGAATTAAAAGGTGCACACTAGCACACCTAGTGCACCTAGCACACCCTTCAAGGTGTGCTAGTGCGCTAAGCACACTAGTGTGGGAGAACTTCCCATTGGAAGTGCCCCAGGCTTATAAAAGCCTGGGACCCCTCCCTCCTCCTATCTCATTTATTCTTCTTGGTCACCAACAAGTGCACTTCCACACATTGTGAGATGTGCTTCATCTCCTGCACTTGTACACACAAACACATTAAAATAACTAAGGAAAAGAAGCACATCTTTTTTGCAAGAACCTAATAAAAAAATTTCACCTAAGTGAAAGGTGCACATGTGCACACCTTTCAAAGGAAAAGTATCCCCCACATGCAAAGTAAGGGTGTGCACATAGTGCAACCCACAAGCTGCACTATGTGCACATCCCTTTATTTTACACTTGGCCCACTCTTGCATTATAAGGGTGCACACTTAGCGCTTACCTCAAGATGCACTATGTGCACATCATTAGTGTTGAAGGTTTGCTAAAGAGGAATGGCTTACCTAGCACACTCTCAAGGTGTGAAAGGTGCCAAAATTTGTAAAGTAGGAGCTAAAAGTTGGATTTTAGATGTTTTAATAAGATTTAAGGTTTTTGGGTCATTTTTTTAGTATCTAGGGTTTGTTTAAATTATTATTTTTAACCTTCTAAACTAATGGATGTCTATTTTGGGTAGATAAAATGGCTTCCTCCTCATCTTGAAATGTCCCTTTACTAATTTTATATGATATTTCAAGCCTCTAATCAGATCTTTAAGATCAAACAACCAATCTTTCAAAGATCCACCAATTTCTCAAGAAACCCAAAATCGGGTATGCTGGAAATAGTGCCAAAAACTTCACAGCTTCACATATTATCAGTAAATCTGAAAGAGGAAATTTTAATAAAAATTTCAGCAGCATAACAGAATACAAAATGAAATTTTCAGATCTGTATAACATGCACACAATAGCTCCCAAACGGAAGAAAAAAACAATGCTCACCGGCTCCCGAAAATAGCACAAAATAGCCCGAAATCACCACAAAAACTTAGTAATATATCACATAAATATAATCATATCCAAATAAATATATTCAGATATATTTTATAATTTTAAAGTCTGATATACATCAGCAACCCAAACTGATATGAAATACTCAACCGGAAACACTAAACTCTTACAAAAAACACACCCGAAAAACCACAAATCTGCACTGTTCAGCACAAAGGCAAACTTTGCATGAGCATGCACATGGAATGGCTTCAAACTCCTATCCTTAGCCTTCCTAGAAACCTGAAAACTCCCATTCTTGGGTCTCCCTAGAAACCTACAAACTCTCATTCTTAGGTCTCCTTCTCCATAGGTTTGGCAGCCTCTGAAGAATAACAAAGAAATGAGCAAAAATCAAGTTCTGAAATCAGCCCAAAATGCCTCCAAACCCTTTAAAAGAGGGAATAACCCTAACTCATTTCCAAGAGGGTTTAATAAAACATATTTTAATAATAATCTTCATTTATTAGTCCATTAGCTTCCAAAGATTATCCCCTTTTGTTGAAACTTCACCTTTTTGGGCCTACCTGCCTTAGCAAAGATTATTATTTTTTAATTATTTGAAAAGGGGACATGACAAGTCCTCTCCTCCCAAATATTTCTTCTCCTCAAGAAATGGCTAAACAATAAACCAATCAATCCACCTAGATCCCAAATGTAGTCATGAACTATACTACTGCCAATTAACACAGGTTCCTGCAATATCCTCTGCAATATGACTAAGAGGAATCCATAATCAAAATGACAATTACAACTCAACCAAACTCCAAAATCACCACTGCCATAGTCAAAAACCCATGAGACACAAACTCTTAGAACATCAAAACCCAAGTAAAGTGGACAAATCAAACTACCAACATAGTAAATACCATCAACGCATCCCACTGGCCTATATGGAATGTACAATCCAACATTGCAACAATGGTGAACACTCTTGAATGAAACTATACCAAGTATGGAGAATCCACACACTGTACAACTCCTGCAGTCAACACAACTCTGCAAATCACCGGCCACTATCTCATAACCATAAATCCCATGCACTGTTGATGGTGAAAAGACATTACAAGATAAAGAGTAAGAAATGGAACCCAAACCAAATTTTCCATGAACAAGTGATATAGCCCACCTTGACTGACTACCAACTAAGCTAGGAGATGTCATAGCCAAAGGAGTAGAATCAGTAACAACAACTGTTGAAGCATCACCCCCAAACTCCTGCTCTAAGTCATGTATTATCAAGCTGTCAACTGCAGAACATATCACCATGTCATGCCCATCACAACTCTCATCTTGAGGCATCAAACTATCCCATAACTGATGACAAGCACTAGGAACCAAAGTACATCTTTGTATCATCATCTCATCAACATGGTCATCAGAGGTAAATTGATGAGTGTACCTCACAGTGTAATGCTGATAGAATGTGCCAATCTTAGTCAGTGGATCAGACTGTAATCTAGATGAAACTAGCTGCAATTGATCATTAGCCATGTTGGAACTGACTACTACCTCTGAAGATATCACCAAGGGAGTAGTATTACTAGCAGGAACCATGCCAACTGCCGACTCACCAACATCACACATGATCTTTGATACATCTCTAGTCTCTGTGCCATCAATATTAGAGGCCACCACCATGTCAGGCATACAACAATCTGCTACAACACCCAACTCAACTGAACTTGACTCTAGTGGGAATGAACCTGATATGCCAATGTTAGTATCAAGGATGGATGCATCCCCATCTCCACTGTCTCTAAAAATCTCGACCATGGACATCCTCGGATCACCAAACACCATAGCTTGTGACTGTATAGAATTAGGTAAAGACTATAGTCGCTCTAACTCCATAGTCACCTTAGCAAAATGAAACTGTGACTCCTTGAAAGCCAACTATGTACTCTCAAGAATCTCAGAAGTCACCTCAAGCTGTTGAGTAAGCTCACTCACCTCATCTTCCTTGGCCAAAAATGCATCGTATGATGTACTACCCCACTCCATAAGATAATCTCTATTGGCTACCAACTGCATATAATCTTGTCTTAGAATCTGGATAACCTCCCATAAAGAGTGGAACTTTGTCAAGGAAAGATAACTGCCTCCCTGCTCATCGCTAGTAGGAGAACCCCATCCATAAATGGTTAACAACTGACGAGCAGCATCAAAATGTTGGCAAGTGATAGCAATGTCTCGCTCACTAACTCTCAACTAATTAGAAACATGATGGCACTAGCTAGACTGTCTCCTACAAACCTCCTCTGATGCACTATCTAAAGGAGTATCCTCAAAGTTACTAGTCTCTAGAGTATTACCATCCATATCTTGTGAATCAACTCCAAAGCTCATATCAACATATGGAGTATCAAAAATTGTAGCATTGATGTCTAACTCCTCTGTCCCAAAAGAAACTGCCAAGGAAACTAAGTCTTCAAAACTACCCACTGCATCCTCCTAGATGTCATCAATGCCAATATGATCCTGGGACTCATTGGTACACACTGCCAAATATGAAAGATCATCAACACATTCCAGCAAGTATGGTCGACTTGATATATGAACAAAGTCCAACACCAATGTATAGAAACTAATACCAGCATCGGACAAGCTGCTAGCATAAGAAAAGACAACACTATGCAATCTGCTAATCAAATCCATGATAGCACCCAAACAAACACTGCTACCAAAAAGTGTTAAAGATCTCCAATCAACTGAATCCCAAATGCCAATATAATAATCTCGAATCCATATCTATAAACTAGAATTAGCTGGTAACTCAAGAAAACTCCTCACCTGAGTAATATGACCAATACCAACTAACTCCACATACCTGTAATGATGAGATAATGAAGTCAAAATACTTTCTTTGTTCACTTTCAGCTGGCTAGACAAATCATGTGAAGTACTACCAATCTCAACCTCATGTGTCGAAGCATCTAAATGTGCCTAATACTCTCTCTCAAAAAAGTCATGAATGCTTAATGTCTGCTCATCTCTACCAGGTATCTCACCATCATGCACAACAACATCCTCATAATCATCATCCTTGAGGTCAAATATATCTATCACTCTTTGACTAAAATCATCAAATGTAGTTACTTGATCATGACCTTGAGTAGTCATTCCATGATACCACCAATCATAGGCTGCATCTTCCAAGTGTAGAATTGCAATTTGAACAACATCACTCTCCTTCATGGGGTTAAGTGTGAAGAAGGTCTGTAATTTTTTTAGCCATGCTCTAGCTGAAATTTAATTTGTTCCATCAAAAGTAGGTGCTATAAACTTGCTTATTTTATTTTTGAGCTCTCTTCCACTTATGTCATGTTCCCTTTTGTACTCTTTCTTGGGCATCAAAGTGTTCATCATATCCACATATTCTCTAAAAGGAACTAAACTGTGAAAGTCATCATCTAAACCATTGTAAGTAGCTCTTAATGCAATCAAGTTACTTGTAACCTCTTCCATGGGATTAAGGGCTGGATTTGGCACTAGTGGCTCATCTGCATGCAAAAAAATAGTTTTTGTTGATTGAGAGGGTACGAGTTTCAGATTTCTTGACTCTGAAGTGCTCCCTTTCTGATTAATAGATGCAACTCCTTGCAATTTTTCTGTCAATATTCATAAAGCCTCTCTAGTTTTTGCCAAACTATCCACTATTTGCTTCTGAGTATTTTGGATGTCTTGGAAGAATTTCTTTGCCATCTCATCTAGATTAGCCATACTTTTTCCTTCTTTGGATTTTATACTTTTACTTTCAACTGGAGGTTTGATCAAATTTTTTTTATTCTTTTCTCGCTACAAATATCTCTTTTCTCTTTCACTTAGTTACATGCAACCATAAATTTTGACATGCAACTGATTAAAAGCAACATGCAATCACCAAATTCACCAAGAACTAACATGCAAATGATTAGAAGTAGAATGAAACCATAAATTTTGACATTCAGCAAATTGGAAGCAACATGCAACCATAAATTATGACAGGCAAGATTTGGGTAGTTATCAAAACTAACATGCAAGATCTGGATAGTTGTTAAAACTGACATGCAAGATCTGGGTAGTTGTCAAAATTGACATGCAAGATCTGGGTAGTTGTCAAAATTGACATGCAAGATCTGGGTAGTTGTCAAAACTGGCATGCAAGATTTGGGTAGTGTCAAAACTAACATGCAAGATTTGGGTAGTTGTCAAAATTGACATGCAAGATCTGGGTAGTTGTCAAAACTGATATGCAAGATCTGGGTAGTTGTCAAAACGGACATGCAAACTTCTACAAACCCTCAAGCTGGCAAGATCATGGCTCTGATACCACTGAAATGTCCCTTTACTGATTTTATATGATATTTCAAGCCTATAATCAAATCTTAAAGATCAAACAACCAATCTTTCAATGATCCACCAATTTCTCAAGAAACCCCAAATTGGGTATCCTGGAAATAGTGCCAAAAACTTCACAGCTTCACATATTATCAGTAAATTTGAAAGTGGACATTTTTATAAAAATTTCAGCAACATAATAGCCTACAAAATGACATTTTCAGATCTGTATAATATGCACACAATAGCTCCCAAACGGAAGACAAAAACAATGCTCATCGGCTCTCGAAAATAGCACAAAATAGCCCAGAATTACCACAAAAACTTAGTAATCTATCACATAAGTATAATCATATCCAAATACATATATTCAGCTCTATTTTAACATTTTAAAGTCTGATATATAGAAGCAACCCAAACTGATATGAAATACTCAACCGGAAACACTAAACTCTTACAAAAAACACACCCGAAAAACCACAAATCTGCACTGTTTAGCACAAAGGCAAACTCTGCATGAGCATGCACATGGAATGGCTTCAAACTCCCATCCTTAGCCTTCCTAGAAACCTGAAAAATCTCATTCTTGGGTCTCCCTGGAAACCTGCAAACTCCCGTTCTTGGGTCTCCTTCTCCACAGGTTTGGGAGCCTCTGAAGAATAACAAAGAAATGAGCAAAAATCAAGTTCTGGAATCAGCCCAAAATGCCTCCAAACCCCTTAAAATAGGGCATAACCCTAACTCACCTCCAAGAGGGGTTAATAAAACATATTTTAATAATAATCTTCATTTATTAGTCCATTAGCTTCCAAAGATTATCCCCTTTTGTTAAAACTTTGCCTTTTTGGGCCTGCTTGCCTTAGCAAAGATTATTATTTTTTAATTATTTGAAAAGGGGACATGGCACATCCTCCCTCACTGCAAACATGGCTCCAAAATTAATGGTCTTCAAATTTCAAGGTGTTCCATCAAAGTCACACTTCTAGAATGCTCATTCCGAGAGATCTGAGACACTGAGCTAGGCCACATTAATTGGAATGCATTCTTGGTCCTATGCAAAAAACCAAATGATAGGCCTCCAATGGTGTCTACACTTATAAGATTGGGGTTAGCAAATGCAACATCACACCTAATTTCAATACGATCTTTTGAGATGGCTATGGCATTGGAAGAGAATTATGTTTTGGAGGAAAGAGTGGTGAAAAGCATAATAGGGGAGATCATCTTAGATCTAAGGCCTAAGAATATAGAGAAAATTTTCCATCTTTGAGGGCAGATCAGTCCATTAGGTTGGCATACCATCAAGTAGAAAGGTGGTATAGAGAGCATGAACAAGAAACCACATAAATTATTCAATCCTCATATCTCATTGATAGGACTCCTCTTGGGAAAAAAGTAGGGAAAGTAGATATGAAAAGAGGTTCTATGAAAGATGATATCAGAAATTCCATAGTGCTCCTAAGAAAATTCATGGGATTACTAGCAGTAGGACACTTAAACATATGGATGGTACACTTCATTGAAACCATTAGAATGATAAAGATTCCAATTGACTGGGCCTCAATTCTCAATGAGAATTTTGATGAATAGGTGGTAGTGTTCAAAAATGACCTAAGGTTCTATATGACATCTTATCTAGTGTATCTATTAGCAACAAGAACAACATATTATCCAGGGTTTCTTAAAAGGGGCAATTGCAAAATGCTAATGCATGGAGTTATGTCATATACCCCTAGCTAGTGAAGAAAAGCTCTTGGATCATAGTAAGGAATATAGAATAGTGAATGATGCTTTCATTTTTTTAGTCATCCAGTTCATTGAGGGAGACTATGCAAAAAGGGTGTCAAAAGAGGCAACAATAAAGATTATAGAAATATGTGCCTACTACATCCAATTGAAAAAATTCACTTACTTAAGGGTAGGAGGTACAATTGTAAATCCTAAGAAGCTCTTGAGGTATCCATTCGATAGACTCATATTTCTAGAGATTGCATGACAACTCTCATCAGAATATGATAGAGTACGGAAGCAACATAAGAAGACCTAGGTATGGCCCATCACTATAGTTCCATTTAGTGTCAAAAAAAAGAAATAAATCATGAATTTTAATTTAGAATGGTATGAATACCCCTTGGATGACTTTAATTCCCCTCATCCATGTTTTGATAGAGTTCAACTCTTGGTAGAAAAATAGTTCAAACATGAATTTCATAAAGGATCATTGGATGAATGCAATAGATGACTACAAGATCCAAATAAGGGATTATTGTAGAATGACTCTTTATTTGGAAGCCAATGCCTTGAAAATGAAGCTCCCATTAAATATTTTGCAAAAATATATTGAAGAGGTCTTAGATCCCTTATATAACTAAGATAAGATATATGATCAGCCTATCATGAATGTAGAGATTGATAGAGAAGAAAATGTAGATATCAATCATAGGGAAAGGCATATCATCCAGTTAACCAAGGAATGGATTAAGAGACCATTCAAGCTAGATCTAATTCAACAAATATTTGTTTTCCAAGCTATAGACTACCCAGCGAAAGGTAGAGGAGTAAAAGTGATAGTACCAACATTCATAGCTCAGTCTCCAATAAGGTTGGAAATGGTGCATCAACCTGATAGAGAAGTTGAATACTTCAAGGTGTATAAGGGTAAAAATAAAAGGAAAAGAACTTCCCCTTAGTAAGTTAAGCTCGAAGAGGAGAAAATTCAAACACCTAAGAGCCAAGGAGTAGAGAACGTAGAAGTTATTCTGACCCAAGATAATTTTCCAGTGCCACCACTAGAACAAGGGAGGGAAGATGAAGTAAAAGTAGAAGCAAAGGGAGTGTCTCCACCTACCCAAGAGGAAGAAGCCTCTCCATCAACTCCCAAGAAAAGAAAGATGAAAACTCTAGTTAAAAGTACAAGGAGACAAAAGGTGATAAGAAATGTTATTCCTTTTCCATCAATCCTACAAGTTATTCCAAAGGTAGAAGAATAGGATGATAAAGATGAAGAGGATAAACTTCCCTTGTGTCAAAGGACTCACCTTGCTAGGGCTATTGAGGTATAATAGAGAAGGAGCTCCAATATAAAACCACCATCCATTTCTACACAACCTATTTAGGTTACAACTTTGGAGGATGAGTTACAACAATGGATTGATGAACAAGATGATTGGATTCAATTGATGCCTTAGCCACAAGGACCTTTAATTTATCCATCATCACCAAGTCAATATTTATCTTTCTTGGATAAAGGTTTAGTTACTCCTCTTCCTCTAGTTAATGAAGAACAAGTACATGCTGAATAGATAGAAGAGCTAAAACAAAGACCCACAGATGAAGTATCAGAGGAGGGAAAAATAGATGAGAAACTTCAATAGAATTCCCAAGATACAAAGGTGAGGAATGTGGACTCAATAGACACATATATGCCTGATATAGATCTCTCACAAAAGGAGAAGACTCCAAAAAGGAGTGATAAAAGAAAGGGCCTAATAGTACAAGCTCCCTCTTCATCTAATAATAGGTCTCCAATGGAAGATACTCCAAGATGGTTAAGAAAAGAGGTGATGGTTAGACACAAAAGGAAGCTATATTGTATTGAGGAACTGGAAATGAGAAAATTAATTGAAGCTCTCAAGAAACCTAAGCCACCTATAAGTGATGAAGAATATTGTCCTTCATTATGATTGATCAAAATCAGGACTTGTTCAGCCATTTTTCTTTCCCTCCTCTACATGTAGATATTGAGGATTTGACCCCAAAATATTATCAAATCAAAGAGGTCTTTCTTTGAAAACCCACTATGGATACTGCCAAATTGATGGTCACTACAGGAATCAAAGAAGTGTTTAGGCACTTACAACAAGATGAGTCTGAAGAGTTAAAGCTTTGAAAGAATAATGGACTACTAAGAGATTATTTGCAAGAAGTAGTTGGTCTATTGGATCCTAAAAATCTTGAGGAGACTTTAGGAGTTACACTTGATAAGAGGGATAAGGAGAATGTACAATTAGATCCATTTTTGAAGGCTTGTCAACAATGGTGAGAAATTTTTGAAGAAAAAGGTGTGTAGATCATACAAGGAAATCTTAAGTTATTGCACCATATGCAGGATAATGTAGACAAGCTGGTTGCTATATTGAACTAGGATTTTGGGTTGATGGATGAGATACATACCTAGGGTAAAGATCTACAAGCATTATAATCAATAAAGGGTCAGAGGTATCAGATGTTGATGGATGTATATACTACAAACAAGTAGATAAAATAGACAATTGGATAGAGAAGATTGCGGATGGGAATAAAGTAATGAAGATATTACATGCAGATATTCATAAGCTCAAGGATCAAACCCAAGAGAAAATTTTGGAAGCAAAGAAATATTACAGTGATGCTTGCCTTGATATTTTTGAAGATGATTCAAGGGATTGACTCATGACTCTGCAAGTAGTTGTTGAACAATTTTGGAAGACTTTTGAAGAAGCTTCCACTAATGAGGATATTAGACAAGTATGTAAGACTAAAGAGGCATTTCTAGAATTAGATGTGAAATTGGGAGATTTTGTAGATACTCACATAGAGGTGGAAAATCATTGACAAAAAGTAAAGGATAAATATGATGCTTTAGATTTTTTGGATGCAACCCAAGTGATGGAGATTATAGAGAAATTAGAGAAAAAATACCCAGACATAGCTTTGGTATGAAGGGGAAAAAAACCCATAAGTTAGTATTTTAGTTTTGACACTTGGTAAAATTTTGCATCTTTTGAATTTGTCTCCAAAGTTGCACTTCTCCCATGATGAGCTTCTCCAAAGGTGTGCTTCTCCCAAGGTGAGCTTCCCCAAAGGTGCACTGAAAGTTTTTGAAGAACTCAGAGGTATGCTGGCAGTTAACTACCAATCCCAAATTTAGAGTTTTTCATGCATAAAAAATGCATTCTGATGATATTTTAACTCCTAAAAACCTCTAGAGAAGGTTGAGCTTCCATTTTTGGCATCTCTAGAGACTCCTACATCATCTAATGGCTTTCTTCTTCTTATTTTCTCATGCTTTCTTTTTTTTAAGACATGTAAAGGCCCATGCACCCATTACATGATATAAATAAGGGTGGAGTCCTACTTAGCACTAGTTAGAGAGTCAATTTATACATAATTAGAATTTTTTAATTAGTTTTAAGCATATATTTGCATGAAGGAATTTCTCACTCTCAATACAAATTGAGGATAAGATCTTTTATAAATTTAGGAATGTAATATGTATTCTGGGCCATTATTTTGATGCAATGATATATGTTATTGGTGCTCTCATTCAGAGTGTAGTTATTCTTGCTTGAGTGTGTTATATTTTGTGAATGTATGTTCATGGAGTGTGATGGAGCCAATTGTTTTATTGTGTTATTTGAGCGATCTTTTAATTTTGGTGTTTTCCATGTGTTTACAAATTCCACTAATATACTTAGTTGGAGAAGAGATCACCCTATTGTTCTTGCATAGCTTTTTGTCTCACATGAGTGCACTTTCCATGGCCTTGTGATCTGATAAAAAGTAAAACATCTTACAGTTATTAAATTCCCATCGACGATTACATTAGTGGAATTAAGGAAGCATTGTTCCTATTTTCATTGGTTATCTACCAATCTTTTCAAAGGCTTAACTCACAGATGTGTTGTTTCTGTGGCTTATGTTTATAAGGGATTTAATTTTCAAGTCATTTTCTTAAACTTCTTGTTACCTTATATTTGTTATTTTCTTTTACAAATACTTGCTTAATTTAGGAATTCATATAGTTGCGTAGTTAAAACTACATTCATTATAAATAGAAAAATACAAAAAAATATTTGTTTTTGTGTGGATACTTTTTTGAGATAGCAAGTAGATTTAACATCTTATTTGAAATTGGTATGAACTAGCAAATGTCTCCTCATGAACACTCATATTTAGCTTCTACTAAGTGGATTCTAGTAGGTCACAAGATCACTCAAAACCTTGGAGTTGATCCCAGATTAGCTTTTCATGAGATGAGGTTGAAGGGATTCCTGCCATTAAGCATCATGAAAAATAATAGCTCAAGAGAAGTGGTGCTAGAAGGAGGCTCTACCAACCATTCAGAATTGAAGAAAATAACATGTAATTTCAAATTTTTGCATTTTTTACAAGTTCAAAAAAATTTCTAAACTGTCACCGTTCCAAGGTGTGCTAGGTGTGCTAGGTACATTTTTTGGAGATGTGCGCTTCTATAGTGGTGCACTTATTCAAAAATTGACACAAAATTGAAGATCTTGATCCATCATCTCCATTTTAATGAGCTTTGAGATCTTCCCCTGGCACACACAAGTTCCTCAAACTTAGCCACTTTTGCAAGCCTCACAGTAACAAAGGATTCCCTCTAATTCTACCATGCCCATTCAAAATTTCATCATCTTCCTTAGTTCCACCTCCACAAAAACCATTCATTATTCCACCAAATCCTCTAATGGAATTTTTTGCAAATACTATAGACTCATCAATCAACTTAATAGGTGTACTCAATGACCTTCCTAAGAATCTTTAGAAGTTTTGGATAAGGTTCATCTATGGAGAGACAAGAATGGTTGAAGATCACATCAAGGTATTCAAGGAAATTTGCAACCGAAAGTAGATTGCTAATGAGAATGTGGTTCTTCACTTATTCCCCTCCTCATTGGGAGAATTTTCCTTTAATAGGTATGTTAATTTACCACTTGGATGTGTTGGAGACTGGGACACTCTCAAAAAATTATTCTTGGAACAATTCAAAACTTTCATCAATCTAGCTGTGATGTATCATCATTTCATATCAATCATAAGGGACCCAACAGAGATGATCTCACACTTCAACCATCACTTTCATATGGCATACTACAAGCTAGAGATGCCATACACTATACTATTGAAGCCACAATTCAAATTTATCTGAATTCTAAGGACCATCTTACTAATATTTTCCTAAGAAAACTTCCCACAATAGATATTGACACATTGGAAAAAGTCTTCTAAGAAGCAATTACTTTTACAAAGTAGGCCAATTGTAATGGAAGAGGATCGATGCTTCCAACTCAAGCTATTAGAATGATGCCAACATATCCTATTGGAGCATCCATGATCCCCAACTAATTCATACCAATGAATCTAGTTCTATTATAGCAAGCACCCACTCTACAAACCTTGACTATAACATACCCAAGATATGAACCTCCAAAAGTTTCTTTCTTTGAGCAAAAGGCATCAACTTTCATAGACGGAGACGATAGTTTTTCCTTTAAGTTTTGTCAAATGAAGAAGACCATGTCTCAAATGAATACTGAATTGACCCACTTGAGGTTGTTGC
Source organism: Cupressus sempervirens (assembly GCA_028749045.1). Classification (NCBI taxonomy): domain Eukaryota; kingdom Viridiplantae; phylum Streptophyta; class Pinopsida; order Cupressales; family Cupressaceae; genus Cupressus; species Cupressus sempervirens. The sequence goes on along the minus strand of CM053790.1, from coordinate 53,592,037 downwards.
AAGGACATAATAACAACTTTTAGAGAAACAATGTTATTCCTTACAACAACAAGAAGTAAGGTCAGAACTACAATAGAAATTTCAATGGAAATAACAATTATGGAAACAATAATGGAGGAAACAATAATGGAGGAAACGATTTCAATCCTCCTAATCGCAACAATAGTTTCCAAAGATAGAATTGACAATGGAACACTCATCTAAACAATGGAAACATTCCTGTATAACAATAACAATAATACTAAATATGTGGACATCAATCAGTATGACAATAGTCAAAACACACCTAACAATGATGGTTCATATTATAATGGAAATCAAGAAGTGAATCAGAATTCACAAATAAATGATAATGTGTCTCTCACACAATTTAATGCTATGCTACTAGAATCCTACAATTCTACATAGAACACAAAAGTGGAGCCACAAGTGAGTGAATAATTTTCTTTCTCATTCAATCAAGAACTAGATATGCAACCAGAAGAGATGTTTTCTTTTCAAAATGACAATTAGAATACTTACAATCTACAAAGTTAGAAAGAACCTATGAGACATGGGATTCCTCCAACATTACATCCAACTCTTGATTTGAGAGCAAGAAATAATCTAGTACTAATCAGAGCCCCATATAGAGGACATCAAAATCAAAATCAAGGAAATGTGCCTCCAATCTTCAAAAATCTAGCATGGTCTATAGAAAAGTATACTGCGGTAAAAGATTTAAAATGAACAAAGGGCAACATGTCCATGTTCAACATGCTGGAAAATTTTCCTAATCAACGAGAAGTGTTGATGAAAAATCTTGATCATACAAAGGCACCCCATAATATGAATATTTTTCCTCAAAAGACAATATCTCAATAGGTCAATGCTTCAGAGGCCATGCCAACTATGTTTAAAGACAAGGTTAAGGTGCCTTCATTTTTTCTTAGTATCAGGATATATGGGAAGAATCTTTACAATTGCCTGATTGATTCAAGAGCTTCTTGTAATGTTATACCACTTTCAATAGCACAAAGGTTGGGAATCACTCCTCAGCCCTCTAATCAAATAGTGATACAATTGGATAAAATATAAGTAGAAGTCATTGGTGTATTGAAAGATGTTCGAATACGACTAACAATTGACCCTAGAATTCAAGACATCATTGACATACATGTGGTGGAACTTCCTGATACATACAGATTGCTACTAAGTAGAGAATGGAAAAAATGCCTAAGAGGATGGTTTTCTATGGATTTTACTCAATTGTGGTTACCACGGAAAGGGTTGAATAATCAGATCATGATAGATGTGGAGCCAAAGCTAAAAACAATGATTATAGAATACAATGCACCAAATGAGGTTGCATTCTTACAATCAGATTTGGGCTCTTATTAAGTAATGGCTTTTGATACAACTTCAACTAACCACAAAGGAAGATCCATGATTCACATTCCAAAGGAAGAAACTATGACACAATTCATAGACAACATGGTGGCAAACTTACAATGCCTAGGTAAAGAGGCTAACCCCCATATTTCAGTTCTCCTAGGATTTTGCAAATTATATGAAGTTAGTCATTTAGAGTTTGAATGTATACATTTGTAGTAAGTAGTTGCTAAGGTATTAACAAAGATAATGGGAATAAAGAAAAACCAAGTCCCAAAAGATGAACCCACAGAAAGTCAAAATTCTACAAACATATATAAATCTATGGAAAAAGTTCAAGAGGAAATTAATGTATCATACTGTGATACCTTTTCAGATGGTGCAAGTTTGTCTTCTCCTCCACCAGGAATGATCAAAGTCCAAAGAAGGAGACATTAAATAAAAGGTCAAGGATGGTCTTTAGTAGTCATTCATCCCAAGCCTAAAGTGGAAAAAAGTATAGATTTGATAGAGGAAATTTAGGATAAACAAGAAAACAATACACTCCCAATATCAAGGACTAACAATGGGAAATCGTCAAGTCCACCTCATGAAATATTACAATGGGTTCCAAAGAAAAAATATTTTAAAGCCCAAGTAAAAGAAAAGCTACGAACCATAAGCACAAGGTTAGAAAGCCCAAGGAAGAACCCATTTGGACACTGAGTTCGATGGCTTCAAGTGCAAATTAGGACCCAACACAAGTATTGAATTAATCAACCCAAAAGGTAGTTCTTTCTATGCAACACATCAATTATAGTTTAGATGTACTAATAATGTTGTAGAGTGTGAAGCTTTGATTCAAGGACTTCTCTTTACATTAGAGAAGGGGATCAAAACTCTCATAATTGAAGGAGACTCCCAATTGATGATAAGAAAAGTGAAATTGAGAGACTTTTGCAATGATAGGAGGTTTCATGCTTACTGGAAGAGAGTATGGGACCTAATGGATGACTTCAAAGCTTTGAACATAAATTCCATTCCAAGGAGGAAAAACATGGTAGCAAATGCCCTTGCAATTTCAGTCAATGCATTACAACCCATCAAGAGAACAAAATTGGAAAGATTTCTACTAGAATTGGTTGCTTCCCTATCTATCCTAGACAATATTACAAACTTCCAAGTCTTTTAGGATGATAAACATATACTCAAATTTATCATGTGCAATGGCCACTTTAAAGGGAAAGAGATTGATGACACTCCAGATGAGAAACCTAGGGATGATGAACATGAAGATGAAGATGGGATCCTAAACTTGAAGACCAACACTATCCCTAAGGGGATGGTTGAGTTGGAATGCATTTTTTATCGCAATGAATCAATGCTTAATAAAAGAATGGTGAAAGAAAAGGGGATCAAGGAATGTGATTCATATAATTTGGGTATCAATGAAGATACTAATATGGTAAGGGTCAGCAAGTCGTGCAACACTCAAGAAAGCAAAGATATGCTCAAATTTCTTATAGAATACAAGGATGACATTTCTTGGAGCTATGAAGAGCTCAAAACATATGATCCTAAAATAATTATGCATGACATTCCATTAAAATCAAATGTGAAACCCTTCCATCAAAGGTAAATACCTATTAATCCCATTATTTAACCTTTGATAATGAAGGAAGTCAAGAAATTACTCAATGCTAAGAGTATCTTCCCCATTCTCCATTCTACATGGGTGGCTAACTTGGTTCTTGTGTAGAAAAAGATTGGAGATATTTGTCTGTGTGGATTTTCATAACTTTAACCTTGTATCTCAAAAGGAAAACTACCCTTTACCCTCACTGGATGAAGTTTTGCAAATTTTCAATGGCTCCAAGATGATGTCTTTCTTGGATGAATATTTAGTATATAACTAGGTAATGGTTAATGAAGAGGATAGGATAAAGATGGCCTTCATTACTAAATGGGGGACTTTTTCTTATAGAAGAATTCCTTTTGGGTTGATTAATGTAGGCACTACATTTCAACGAGTCATGTACAAATCTTTCAAGGGATTAGTAAACAAGGGTATAATCATCTACATAGATGACTTTACTCAAAGTACTCACATTGTTGATTTAAGATAGGTATTCAATAGATGTCATAAGTATGACATATCACTTAATCCTAAGAAATGTTCATTTGTGGTTACTAAAGGAAAGCTCCTAGGTCACATTATCTCTGAAGTTGGAATCCTAAGAGGATTGAAGCCATTCTAAAATTGTCACCTCCACACATTTGGAAGGAACTTAAGTCTTTCTTTGGGAAAATAATTTTTTTACAAAATTTTGTAAGTGGATTTGTAGAGATAGTTTGCCTCCTTAATGATTTACTCAAAAAGGGAGAACAAATAGAATGAGTTCTAGAGATTAAGAAATCATTTGAGGATATCAAAGTGGCCATTTCCATAGCCCTAGTACTGGTGAGACTGGATTATGGACTGCCTTTGAAAATATACTCTTTTGCTTCAGAACATTCATGCACTGGGATTCTTACGCAGAAGAAGGAAAAAGAAGATGAAAGGCCCATTTCTTTTATGAGTTTCTCTCTAAAAAATTCTTATATAAACTATTCTAACCTTGATAAAAAATCTTTTTCTTCAATCAAAGAAATAAAGAAATTCTACCATTATATACTAAGAAGTAAAGTATATGTGGTTGTGCTTGATCCTATGGTTGAATCATTATTGATGCAAAAATGAATTGGGTGAAAGGCGAGGAAAATGGATGGAAATCCTTCAAGAGTTTGATTTAGAGATTCAACCCATGAAGTTGGTATGAGGGCAAGGATTATAAAAAATGATAGATGATAACCAGATCAAGAATGAAAAGAAATTCTAATTTGATGGTGAGACAAATGTGGAAGATAAAAAGAAGATTATAGTATCTCAAGTTGATATTGAACAACGTATAATAATAAATGTTTAGTATTAGGATATTTTTTACTATCTTTTACAAAATTAGTTGCCCAATTAGATGAATAGTTCACAACTTAGGGGACTCAAAATGAAGTGTGAATCCTACATGCTACATGATATAAAATTATACAAGAGGAACTATGAAGGGATTTATCTAAAGTGTCTGGGAAGAGAAGAAGTAAAAGACGTTTTGGAAAAATTTCATAATAAATATGGTATAGGGAATGGTTTAGTAAAGGCTATTGACCATATGATTTTAAGATCAATTTATTTATGGCCTATGATTTCAAAGGATACTTTTGAACATGTGCATACTTGCCACATTTGTCTAACTAGTGCTAACAGAGGAAGATATCCTATAATGCCATTACAACCAATGTTCAAGGTATGCCCCTTTGCAAAGTGGGGGCTAGATTTCATTGGTCCAGTAAACCCACCATCATCAACTAGACACACTTTTATTCTCACAACTATTGATTACTATATGCATTCGACATAATCTGAGACTTTTAGAAATTGTACAGAAAAGGTAGTTATGGACTTCTTGGAATAACACATTGTTACCAGATTTGGAATGCCATTCTTTCTAATATGAAATAATGGATCAGCTTTTGCATTAATATTCCTTACCCAATGAGCACTAGAAAATTAGGTTATAATCAAGTTTTCTTCAAATTATTATTTGCAAGGAAATGGTGTGGCCAAATCTACAAATAAGAACTTTATCATAGTAATAAGATGTTTTTTGAAGGAAAATCCTAAAGATTGGCATGATCAACTCAAATATGTGCTATGGATAGATCAAGTCAGGGTTGAGAATGCTTTGGGAACATCTCCACATCTACTCATCTACAGACAAGAGCTAGTATTCCCACTTAACCCCATGATTCCTACTTTGAAATTCATGAGTGGATACACTAAAGATGCTAACAAGGTTTATATCAGACTAATGAATCTCTTGGAGATGGACAAGAAATGAACAACTACTTTGGAGCATATGGTGAAACAATAGGTTGTTGTTAAGAGGTGATTCAACAAGTGGGCCATGATAAAATATTTCAGAATATCTGACCTTGTTCTTCTATGGGACAAGGCAAAAGAAAAATCGGGTGGTCACACTAGGTTTCAATGCTCGTGGATTGGTCCTTATTATATCAATAAAATTTTGGGAGAAAATACTTTTAGGATGTGTTCCTTACAAGGGGAATCGGATCCATTGCCAATCAATGGACAATTCCTAAAACATTACTTTGAGGCCTAAGAGCACAAAAAACAAAATTTAATTTTTTTTTTGCAAGTATGTTTATTTCTACAAGTGTGTTTAATTTCAACTACGTGTTTGCTTTTAGTTGTGTGTTTACTTTCAAAGGTGCATCAGTCTGGGGGTTAGGTGCACTCAAGAGTTTATCTTGATATATCTCATTTTAACCATTTTTTGGTTTTGACTTTTTGGAAGAGGTATTTCTCTGTCAAAACATTTAAATGATTTTGTTTCTCATACCAACTAAGGAATGGATGTTACTTTTAGTAATAGAGGACTTTTAGTCTTGAATTTAGAATTGTAGATTAACAAGTTTTCAACACTTTGCAAATTTAAAGATTGATTATCTTGGGTGTTTTTGAACCAAGGTTAATGGTAGCAAAGGATAGTCCAAACCCTACCAGTTCTAACAAAGTTTCTTCTTGAAGGAATTGCTAAGATAATTTTTTGGCATGAGAGTTTCCATAAAGTTATTGAAAGAGGAATGCAAGGGATGTTAACTAAAGATTGAATCTAAGAAACAACACTAATGTCCTGACCACACAGTCTAAGTGTGGTCAGGGTATAGAAAGAAAATAAAAAAGGAAAAATGGTGTTAAGAATGAAAGATTCTACAAAGTCTGAGAAAGTTAATTTCATTATATGGATACACATTTTAAATAGGCTATCTAGTATCAAAAAAATTGCTTCATCGAAGAATCAAATGGTGACATATGAGCTACGTGAAAAAAATATTTAGAAGATTACCATGGACTTCAAATGAAAAGTGATAACCCATTAAGAGCCCTTAGGACTGATTCTCTCATCTAGTTGGACAAGTGACTGATAAACAACTTTCATGAGGATTCTCAATGGATTGACCAGTAGGGTGGAAGATTGTTTCCAAGTTATTAGAAGCTTTTGATAGATTGCATTTTGAGATGCTAAATAAAAATAGATACACTAAACACACAATGAACTTGGAGATTTGAGATTCTAAGGTTTTGACTATGAAGTGACTCAAAATACACTTGGAGTATTCAAGATTCAGATGGTATTTGACACACATTAGAGGATTTTTTCCTGATGAAGGAATGCCTTTATCATTTCTTTCATTTTTGTTGGGGCTATTTTTTGTGGTTTCACAATGCACGACCCATTTCTCTTAGAAATGGGGACCCCCTAGTATAATTTTTAGCTTTCTAGATCCCTAGTCTAGGGTTTGAGTCTTTTCTAGGATTCTACCTAGTGTTTAAGCCTAGTAAGGCCCTTTGCTTGAAAATCTAGTTGCCAAAAACTGGAGATTTTGAGGAGAAAAGTGAGTTTGGAGTTAAAATGTGCACACTAGTGCACCTATCACACCCTTCAACATTCTCTAGTGCACTAAGCACACTAGTGTGTGAGCACTTCCCTTTGGAAGTGTGCACCTGCACACATGCGTAGGTGCACACCTCCAAAGGTGCACTCCATGCCAAGCTTATAAAAGCTCGATACCCCTCCCTCCACCTATCTCATTAATTCTTCTTTGTCTTTGGCAAGCACACCTCCATACATTATGAGATTTGCTTCATCTCCTACACATGCACACACAAACACATTAAAACAACTAAGGAAAAGCTGCACACCTTATTTTGCAAAAACTTAATAAAGAAACTTAAAAAATAAACAAATTTCACCTAAGTGAAATTTTCCTATGTATGCACCTATCCAAGGTGCACACATGCACATCTTTCAAAGGTAAAGCATACTCCACATGCAAAGTAAGGGTGTGCACATAGCGCACCACAAAATGTGCACTATGTGTGCACCCTTTTATTTCACACTTGGCCTACGCTTGCATTATAAGGGTGTGCATGTACATATCCTTAGTGTTGAAGGTTTTCTAAAGGGGAATGGCACATCTAGCGCACCCTCAAGGTGTATAAGGTGCGGAAAAATTTGTAACCCAGGAGATAAGAGTTGGTTTTTAGGTGTTTTAATAGGATTTAGGGTTTTTGGGTCATTTATTTTAGTATCTATGGTTTGTTTGAATTAATCTTTTTAACCTTCTAGACTAATGGATTTCTATTTTGGGCATATAAAATAGCTTCCTCCTCATCCTTCCTCACTACAAAGATGGCTTCAAAACTGGTGGTCTTCAAATTTCAAGGCTTTCGATCAAAGTCACACTTCTAGGATGCTCATTCAGAGTTCTAAGACATTAAGGTAGGCCACATTGATTGGAACACATTCTTGGTCCTATGCAACAAACAAAATCATAGGCCCCCAATGGTGTCTACACTTATAAGATTAGGGTTAGTAAATGCAGCATCACACCTAGTTTCAATACAATCTTCTAAGGTGGTTATGACATTGGCAGTGAATTATGTTTCAAAGGAAAGAGTGGTGAAAAGAATAACAAGGGTGATCATCTTAGATCTGAGGCCTAAGAATATAGAGAAGGTTTTCCATCTTTAGAGGGCATATTAGTACATTAGGTTGACATACAATCAAGCAGAAAGGTGGTATAGAGAGCATGAACAAGAAGCCATATAAATTATTCAATCCTTGTATCTCATTGATAGGACTCCTCTTGGGAGAAAAGTAGGGAAAGTAGATATGAAAAGAGGTTATATGAAAGATGATATTGAACATTCCCTAGTGCTCCTAAGAAGAATCATGGGATTACTAGCAATAGGACACTTAAACATATGGATGGTACACTTTATTGAAACCATCAGAACAACAAAGATACCAATTGACTGGGCCTCAATTCTTAGTGAGGATTTAGATGAATAGTTGGTGGACATAAAAAATGACCTAAGGTTCTATACGACATCTTGGTGTGTTTTTAGTAGCAAGAACAATAGATTATCTAGGGTTTTTTAAAAGGGGCAACTTGCAAGTTGTTGATGCATGGCCTTATGTGGTATACCCCCAACTAGTGAAGAAAAAGCTCTTAGATCACAACAAGGAATACAAAATAGTGAATGATTCTTTCATTTTTGTAGTCATTTGGTTCATTAAGGGAGGCTATGAAAAAAGGATTTCAGGAGAGGTAGTAACAAAGATTACAAAAATAGGCACCTACTACATCCAATTCAAGACATTCATTTACTTAAGGGTAGCAAGTACAACTATAAATCTGAAGAAGCTCCCGAGGTATTCGTGTGATAGACTCATATTTCTAGAGATTGCATGAAAAATCTTGTCAACATATGATTGAGTAAGGAAGTAGCATAAGAAGCTTCCACTAATGAGGATATTAGACAAGAATTTAAGATCAAAGAGGCATTTCTAGAATTGGATGTAAAATTGGGAGATTTTGTAGAGACTCTTATAGAGGTGGGCAATTATCGACAAAAAGTAAAGGATAAATATGATGCTTTAGATTTTTTAGATGCAATCCAAGTGATAGGGATTTTAGAGAAATTCAAGAACAAATACCCATACATAGCTCTGGTATGAAGGGGAACAAAACCCAGAATTTAGAATTTTAGTTTTGACACTTGGTAAAATTTTGCATTTTTTGAACTTGTCTCCAAAGGTGCACTTCTCCCAAGGTGTGCTTCTCCAAAGGTGTGCCAATTTTTTTTGAAGAATTCAGAGGCGCACTAATAGTTAACTATCAGTTCTAAATTTAGAGCTTTCCATGGATCAAAAACTCATTCTGGTGGTAGTTTAACTCCTACAAACCTCTAGAGAAGGTTGAGCTTCTATTTTTGGCATCTCTAGAGACTCCTACATCATCTAGTGGCTTTCTTCTTCTTATTTTCTCATTCTTTCTTTGTTTAAAGACATGTAAAGGCTCATTCACCCATTAAATGATATAAATAAGGGTGGAGTCTTGTTGGTGTAAATAAGTATTTACTATTTATACTTTACTTAAGTTTACTTAGGTTAATGCATTATTTTATTATTTCTTTGGTAAGACACTTAGGAATTTGCATACTGTTATTAGTTGTCATGTTGACAACACTAGAGTAAGCAACTATAATTTAGCACATTGTGTCTACAACATTATTTTGCATGCTACACCTTTGTAGGCTTATCCTTTCATCATCACACTTACTCCTGTGCTTAATCAAGGATAACCCATATCTAGTGGACATGTGTCTAGTTGTATGACTTATCACATTGTTGATTCCTATGCATTCTAGAGGCCTTTATATATAGGCACTCCTAGTGTACTTTTATATATTGAATGAATATCATATTGTCATTCTGATCATACTCTTTGGTTTACTATTCTGATTGTGCTTGAGTTCCTTAGTCTTGGGTGAATTTTTCCATAAGGAAAATTCTTACATGGTATCAGAGCTGAGGAAGATTCTCTTCACATAGCCATTCGAGACCATTCTTGCTTTAGTACCTCAACCTAGATTCAAAGAATCCATAGAAATTGGGAGCATCTAAAGTCAAAACAAACCTCACCATTACATCCAGAATGTTGATCTGGTGAAAATTGGCTATAAATTCACTTATATTGGGCCAAACTCATTTTTGAGGGAATTTTTTTTTGCAAATGGCACTTGAAGGCCTCGATTTGCAAATCCAATATGATCTATTAAATTTGTGTAATTATCTTGTTCAGATCTGCAATTATTTGTTCTCTGTTATTATTTTCAAATTTCTATTTTTGAATTTTTTTAGCCCAGTAGGGCTTGCAGAGAATTTTTTTTTGCAAGAATTGAGTAGTGACACCCTAGCTATTATAGAGAATATTCACAAAATATTCTTTTAATTGGTGGTTCCACATTTCCAAATTCTAACCACACAAAAATCTAGCAATATCCATAGGAATCCAGCGTTCAAATTCCCACTGGATAGCAAGCAATTCACCGACCCAACCTTTCCTACACCGGTAGGCTTTGAGTTTCAAGTTGTGACATCTACCTTTTAAACTATGCCTAGGTTTCTTTCCCACCAATGTGGGATAATTGTTAAGAATCCTAGTGCCTATTTAACAAGGAATTTGGCCCACTAATTCACTTCTAGGCCCCACCGCAACAACTACTCTCATTTGTCATGAATTCTTTCCCAGAACCAGCTTTGTAGATTTCAACCAGCTACTGATTAATGACCCTCCAAACTATGGTCTTGTGTTTACTCCTACAACAAGTCTTTTCACATACTATCACCTTTTTCAGGCATGGTACCCATTCACCAATAATAGCCAATGCAACATGTGGCTGCCTACTCCAAGGGACAAGACAGCTTGGCCTTTAAGTGGCACACATCAGTAGTGCCACGTGGCACATTCTACAATTGATACATAGACTACCAGCTACAAACATAGTCAAAAAATTTGTACCTGATCTATAAAATCTAACTCAGTAGGCATCTGTATTGTTGACATTAGTAGTGACATCATCTAAGGGTTGAGTTTTCACCAATGTCATCATTTTCATGAGCCTAAATTTGATGGTCGTCTGATTGTTATTCCTAGGAAAATTTGAACTACTATGATAGCTATTTGACTATCAAATTTAACCTCATCTTTTGTTGATCAGATCCCTCTCTAGATTGATTTTTGATTTGACAGTCCAACTTTGGGAGGCCATATCTCAGTCATCCGAGCTCCAAATTAGGTGCAATTTTCTTAATTTTGGCTAGAATTTCCTAAATTTTTTAGTGGTGTAGTTATTTTCTAGTTTTTGTGCATGGATTTGTCAAAAATTGCATCTTTTGGTCACTTTACCTATTCAATCCTACATTTTGCAACTTCAATTTCTCTGTACGGGCTCATTTGGACACAAAATTAGGCTCCATTTTTTTTGAAAGTGTGTTATTTTTTGTCTACTTTCTAGATATGCAATCAAATTATAGGGTCGTGTGGAAAAAAGTGTCACTTTTAGAATTAGTTCATTTTTTACATTATAATGCTTTGATATAACTTCAAAATTGTTGTATATCTAAGATACATTATAATGTTGTAGTTTTGAACTCCATAAGGAGGTTGTAAAAGGAAAAATTAGAAGTCCACTAAGGCCAAAATTGGAAAGTGGCCATTGTAACCACACTACATATAAAGTTCCAATAGCATCTTTTTTTGGGGGGGGGTTTCTTGATTGAGTGAAAAGGGAGGGTGTTTCTGGTGTTGTGTTCCTCTTTTCTTGGTGTTTTTTTTCATTTTCTGCATCATGGGAAATTTTAAGTCTCCAAAATTAACACCACATAACTATGCTACATGGTCAATTAAAATGTGGTGTCATTTAATGCATAATGGAGTTTCTCAATATGTAGATGGAACCCTTCCTAAACAATTAGGTTATCAAGTATCTAGAAGTGAAATCTCTACTTAGGAAACAACAAATAGGAAAGCCCTAGGTGATATTTTTTTGGGGGTTGAAGAAAAGATCTTCTATCAGATCTAGAAGTCTAATAGATCTAAGGAAGCTTGGGATACCCTCAAAAACCTATATGGTAAAGTGTTTGAGGAGGATGTTTACAAAATTGAAGATGAGCTTGTCTCTTTAGATCCAAAGATATTTGATTCTATATAGGACTTTATCATAAAGGTGAATGAATTAAGAACAAAGCTTGATGATTATGGGAGTCCTATTAAAGATGATAGGTTAATCTATCTCATTCATAATAAGCTACCATCTGAGTACTCCACATTTGTTTCTTCTTATAACATCATGAAGACTACATTAGGGGCTGCCTATCAGAAACTCTCTTTTGATCGTTATGCTCAACTGTTGGATGAAGAAGAACATAAGTTGAAATTAATGGGGATTCTCAATTTATCCAAGGCATTGGTGGAAAATAATGAGGGTTCTCATAATTTAGCTGGCCAAACTTCAAATAAGGGAAAGGGAAAGAAAAAGAAGTGGAAAAATAACACATAAGAGGATTTAGAAAAGACAACACCATCATCAAATCAACAAGGCAAGTCTTCCTTGGATTCAAATAAGAAGGGGGACACTAATAAGGAGAAGAAAAAGTGTGCTTATTGCAAGAAGTTGGGTCATGACGAACATGAGTGTTATCATAAAAAGATTGATAAGTTAACAAACATGATAAAGAAACACAATGTTCCACTACCTAATGCTTATAAGGAGAAAGGATCATCTTCAGATTCAAAGGGAAAAGGGCAAGCACTCATGGAAAACTCAAGTTCTTCAACGAAATGGATTCTTGACTCAGCTACCTCATATCAAATGGGCTCTTCAAAAGGAGACTTTTCGTCATTGAAGCAGACCAAGGTACTGCACATCCTTGTAGGAGATGATACAAAAATGGAAGTTGAAGGAAAAAGACAAGTAGAGATGGAAAATGAGGAATTCAAAGACATTCTCTATGTTCCTAACCTAAGCTCTAATCTCCTCTCAATTTACCAAATCACTCACCTTGGAGATGGAAATAAAGTTGAGTTCCTTCCAGATTCAGTAATGGTTCACACTCTCAAAGATGATTCATTGGTTGTAGTGGAGAAAGTTAATCATGACAAAAGGTTGTATTCTTTCTCCAAATTTTTGTTTAAGTCTCCTTCACATGCCTTATTGACTCAAATTATGGCATGAGTGGTATGGACATCTTGCCTTTCGCTATCTTCAATAACTTTTCTCAAACAACATGGTCAAAGGTCTACCTACAATCAACTTTTCTAAGGGTGAATGTTCACCATGTTCAGTGGATATGCATGTAAAGGAGAAGTTTACTAAAGGGAAGTCTTCAAGAGCACTAGTTGTTCTTTAGTTGGTTCACATGTACTAGCAGGACCTTTTGTAGTGACATCAGTCAGCCAGGGTCACTACATACTCACTTTCATTGATGACTTTTTAGGCTACACATGGATATAATTTCTTCATCAAAAGAATGAAGTGTTGAACAAGTTTCTAGACTTCAAGACTCATGTTGAAATGCAATCAAGGAAAGCCATCAAAGTTCTAAGGATGGACAATGAAAGCAGATATGTGAACAAAAGACTTAAAGAATTTTGCAAACTTGAGGCTATTGATCTTTAGAACCCACTAGCATTCAGTTTGCATAAGACATATGTTGCAGCACTGAGGTTACAAACTCTTAAGTCTATGACAAGTTGCATGATACAAGCCAAGTATCTTGATCCTACACTTGAAGTTGAAGCTATAAGTAGTGCCAATCACATACTTAATAGGTCTCCTTATAATGCCTTAGATGGAAAGACTCCTTTTGAGGCATGGTGCAGCAAAAAACTAGTTGTGAAATACTTTAGAGTCTTTGGTTGTCCAACATGGGAAAACATATCTTCTAAGAGATGCAAGGAACCACCACCTAGGCCTATTACTTTCATTAGATTTGAAGATTATGTTAAGGCATACAGACTTATGGATCCTGAGACTCATAAGATCTTTATAGAGGGGAATGTTCACTTTGAGGAAAGTTCAGCCAACTTATCCTCTAATCCTCTCCACACTTCATACATTATGGGAACTGATAGTGACACCATCGATAGTGGTTCAACAGAATTAGATATGTTGGATCCTATTGATAGATGCAGGGGGAGGTCACATCAACAACATATTCCACATGCATATATTGCCACAGAGATAGGTCCAACACAACAAGGTACACCTATTCTTCCAACTCCAACATTAGAGGATGACTACATAGTAGATATTTTAGTTTTGTTTATGGATACATATATCGCAAATTTGGGAGACATCATCGACGATATACATATTCTCTTTGATGGAGAAGATCCTTCTTCAATTGTTGCAAGGGCTCAATCTAACCCTCATGTCCATTCTCTACATGATCGATCTTCACAAGTTGATATGATTATGGATACTTATGTACAACATTTATAGGAGTTCTCTTTATCATTTTAGGAGGTTGTAGGCTCTTTGGGATAGGTTCTACATCCATCCTTGCTAGGTCTGACATTGTTCTTTTTAGTAGCATTGGAAGGGGTGACAGTCAGTATCGACACAGGGACAATTGAGCAAGTTTTAGAGGCATCATTGATCATTGGGATTCTTTCTATGCATAGGAGAAGCATCTCTTATGTACCTATGATATTTTTTCTTCCAAAGGGGAGGAATATTATGCAGCAGTCCTAGATCAACTTCTACAGTGGAGCAACTATCACTGATTGGCACTCTACATTTGGTGGGGGTTGGGGGGGGTAGGACTATCTTGTCTCTCTTCTTCTTCTTTTTTATGGGAGGGACTTTTTCCTCTTTTGGTATTATGTTCTTCTCATAATTCTCTTTTGTATATACTTGATGTATTTCGTAATTAGGGGGGGCGGGGGTGGGGGGGGGGGGTCTTGATTACTCCATCCATCCATGCATCTTGTCTTTTCATCTTTCTTTTAGGGGGAGGGTTTTTCCCATGAGGTTTTCCCTCTTTCTCTATTTTATGGGAGATTGCATTCCATTATGTACATGGGCACCTAACATGGCCTAGTAGTTGGGACCCATCATGCATTTTATCCTATCTTTCATAAGCTTAAGTGCATTCCCCTAAGTTGCACTTAAGGGGGGGTGTTGATGTAAATAAGTATTTACTATTTACACTTTACATAAGTTTACTTAGGTTAATGCATTATTTTACTATTTTGCATTATTTTATTATTTCTTAGGTAAGACACCTAGGATTTTGCATACTATTATGAGTTGTCATGTTGGCAACACTGGAGTAAGCAACTCTAATTCTTCACATGGTGTCTACAACACTAGAATTTGCATAATTAACTGAGTTGTCATGTAGACAACATAGTTTTTTGCACTCCTAATTTAGCACATGGTGTCTACAACATTATCTTGCATGCTACGCCTTTGTAGGCTTATCCTCTCATCATCTCACTTACTCTTGTGCTTAATGGATATGTGCTTGATTCTATGATTTATCATGTTATTGATTCCTGTGCATTCTAGAAGCATTCCAGAGGCCTTTATATGTGAGCACTCCTAGTGTACTTTTATATATTGAATGAACATCATATCATCATTCTGATCATACTCTTTGGTCTATTGTTGTGCTTGTGCTTGAGTTCCTTGGTCTTGGGTGAATTTTTTCCTAAGGAAAATTCTTACAAGTCCTACTTAGCACTAGTTAAAGAGTCAGTTTGTACATAATTAGATTTTTTTAATTAGTTTTAAGCATATGTTTGCATGAAAGAATCTCTCACTCTCAACACAAATTGAGAAAATGATTTCTTTTAAATTTAGGAATGTAATATGTATTCTAAGCCATTATTTTGATGCAATAATATATGCTATTGGTGCTCTCATGCAAAGTGTAGTTATTCTTGCCTAAGTGTGTTATATTTTATGAATGTATGCTCGTGGAGTGTAATGGAGCCAATTGTTTTATTGTATTATTTTGATTGAGTGATCTTTTAATTCTAGTGTTTGCCACGTGTTTACGAATTTTACTGACATACTTTATTGGAGAAGAGATCACCCTATTGTTCTGCATAGCTTTTTGTCTCGCATGAGCATAGATTTTGTGGCCTTGCAATCTGATGAAAAGTGAAACATCTTATGGTTACTAAATTCTCATCATTGATTGCATTAGTGGAATTAAGGAATTGCTCCTCCTATTTTTTTTATTTATCTATTGATCTTTTCAAAGGCTTAACTTGCAAATGTGTTATTTCCATGGCTTATGTCCATTAGGGATTTAATTTTCAAGTCATTTTCTTAAACTTCTTGTTACCCTATCTTTGTTATTTTATTTTAAAAACACTTGGTTAATTTAAGAATTCATATAGTTTCATAGTTAAAACTACATTCATTATAAATAGGAGAGTATGGTGAAAACTACTCAAGAAAGGAGATCATACGCTAAGGATAACATCTTGGGCATTAAAGCCATATTAGGAGCATTAAAATTTGAAGACACTAATTACCTTAAGGTATGTATTCATACATTATTATTAAGTTGACCTTTTAATTACATGGCTTATTTATTGTTAAGTTTTTATATAAATTTTATAATTAAGGTGATAAATAACTATTTTGATTATAACAGTAACTTTGAAGGTATACAAACACATATAGATGCAAATATTTAAGAATAATATTTTAATTAAGTAATGAAATTAAACAAATTGGCATTTGTTAAGTAGAAAGAATTAATTGATCTGTAGAAAAATGATACTTATATATATATATATACACTCATTCAAAATCATATTAATTTTTTTATATATAATGATTGTGAGATTCATTATGTGAGTATGAAGGGTAAAATATATGGAATATTATGGTAATTTCTTTCTTATTTGTATTTCTATATATGTACTATGAAGAGCTATGTGCCTTGATCTTTTCCTTTGAGAATGTTATTGTAGGAAGAGGGAGATTGAGATTCAAAGGGAGTTTGATATTTCATTAGAGACAACCTTGAAAGAGGAGGAGAAGATAGAGGATATGATTCAAGCAACCTTCAGTGATCTCAATTATATTGGTTCAGAAGGAGTAAATCATGTTGAGATGGATTCTCCAGTTATTAATAAATTGTGGCAGTCAAAGAGGACTACGATTCATGAATATACCTTGCGACTATGTGATTTTAATGGGCCTGCCCCCTATGCACATCATGAGGAAGTGACGAGTTTCAAATGATGTCACTTCTATCTACAAAAGTTATTGAAAGGTGACGATCTTACAATAACTTAATTTTCTGTTATGATGGATACCTTACGATGTCCATATAGATCATGACCGATTATACCTTACATGGTGGATGTTTTTATGGTAAGTAGTATGAGAATGTGTATGCACATACCTTATAAATATTTTTTGAGTATATGGTGAATGTTTTGCAAATTGATGTTCTAGAGGCCATTACATAGAGTATGTGGTGAATATACACGACTTGATGTTCTAGAGGCCATTACTCAAAGTACTTGGTGAATATCTTGCATCTCATTCTAGAGGTCATTACTCAAAGAGTATATGGTGAATATCATATGTTGATATTTTGGAGACCAATACTCAATTGTGAATATCATATGTTGATGTTATGTAGAAATTAATTTAAGAGGTTCTTGCTATTTGGAAAACACACACCAAAATATAATGGCAGTGCTTAGTGCATTTGTAGGGATCCTAGAAACTCAACATTGATGATGCAACTTGAGGTCACAATGTTTTTGACATTGGAAGACCAAGCACATAGCTTTGAGCTGATCCAACATAGTGAAGAAAGTTTTCTGATTCTCAATTACAGTCATTTACATCCATCCTAGATAAGAATCAAGAGGTGCAACAAGCAGCGAACGCTAGGAAAGAAGATCAAAAGTTGAATTGGAATTCATTTTCTAATTCTAGAGTTTTAGGCAGAAGATAAGAATGTTGATTTTGGGATAAACTTCTATTTTATTTTTTTAGAAATAAATATAGAAAATGAAAATTTTAGTATTAGAAACTTTTGATTCCTAGAAAATTTTAATTACATTTTAATTTAACCAAATAAATGAACTCTAAATTAATAAGAACTAGCTCATCAAAATACCAACAAATAATTATTTTAATGAACATTACATTAATATTCAAATTTATATATATAATGAATTTTTTTGATTTAATAAATATACATATATTGATGTAAATATTAGAATTTTATAATCATATACTAAAGTTGTCTTTTATAAACATTATATTAAATATTATAGTATTATAATTATTTATTGAAAGTTGTCTATTATAATTATATGCAAATGTGCAACTAGTAAAGTCTGCCAAGAAGTTAATAATTTTGATACATCATAGTAGATTATCAATATATTTTAAATATTTAAATATTTAATTTCCATTTCCAATTTATATAATTATTGGTTGACATAATTTTAATACGAGAAACATGCTAATCACCACCATCAACTTCCAAAAGCAGTGAAAGACAATAATTGCGAATTAACTTTTGATAATGGAATTTTTAAATGCCTTTTCAAATGTAGCGGAAATGATGATATTAAACATAAACAAGTACGTTTGCTTTGTAATATTAATGATTTGATTTCTAACATCAATCAAAATAAATATGTTAGCGTGGCTGGCCGACATGTTCTCAGCTTACTTAGCTTAGATATTTTTTCATCATTTCATAGAATTGAATGTGACATTAAAAATAAATAAATAAAATAATGTTACAAGTAAATTTATCTAGGGTATGATTTCAGTCTCATCCATTTTTAATGTTTGTAGGTTCTTTAAAAATCTTTTAACTTCACCACTAGACCAAAAACTCATTTACATTGCTTTTTTTGATCCCTCGATTTATAATATAAAAAAACTCATTTACAAATAATTTTATATTATAAAAAATAAATCTAAAATAAATTATTAGAAATTAAAATTTGAATAAGTAAATAAAACTAGAAGAAAAAATCAAAATTTAAACATAAATATTTAAAAATTGAATTAAGCAGTAAAATTAAATGAACTAAAAAAAAGTTAATTAAAAAAAGAAGTAAACTACTTAAACTTAATTTTTTATTTTAGATTGAGAAAAATGTGTACAAATATATGCAACAAATAAATATGTTAATATACTAATAAATTTATTAATTATACTTTTCTAATTTTAATGTTAAATATATGTACAAATAAAAAGATAACAAATAGTTGTTTATATGTGATGAGATACTAAATAAATGTTATAATATTTGTATATCAATTTTTAAAATTTGTAATTGAACTATTGAAAATTAAAGAAAGGTAAGAATTTCCTACATATAAGAAGATGAAATTCTGTAAGATTTCAATATAAAAGAAAAGGTAATTCTTCAAATATTTATTTTAAAAGGTTTTTTTTAGAGATTGAAATTTCTTCAAAGTTGAAAATGTAAGATTAACATAATATCAATATCTCATATTAATAATTATAAAAATAAATATAATGATAACATAATATCATTCATCAATATAAACTAAATTAAAATGATTAATAAGCATTCAATTATTATAAATATTTTTTCAACATAAAATGTGAATCAAATGGAAAAGAAAAATCTAAATATTTATGTAAAATGAAAAATGATTATGAGCTATATAGATTGGATTAATTCTTTAATGTGGAAGATTGATTTAATTGTAAAATTGAATTATAACTAATAATGATGAACTTAAAGGCTTGTGCCTTTAGTGGAATGACGGGTTAGCATGTAGTGCTTACAACTAAGGGTTAATGAACATTATTGATTTTGACATACTACCCAAAAATGTAAGCAAGAGCCTACAACACAATGGTACCTTTTGAACCTCTTGTGTAAGGGGTCTTGAGTTCAAGTCTAATCGAACTTCACACATAATAATAATAAATCTAAGCTTTGACCTATTACTACTGATGATGAAGAAATCTTTGTAAAAAAAGTTACTTTTTATAGGTGATTACTTTTACTATCTTATATTTTATCTTTGTTATAAAATTATATTTTTACATGTAATACTAAATTTAAATCAAATTCAAGATAATTATTAATTTACAAAATAATAATTTAGATAATTGAAAAAGATTAATAATTTTTGTTGATGGGTAATACTATTATAATTTTCTAACCTTTAAAATAGTTACTATTGTTGGTAAATAGATTGTTCTTCTATGTTACTATTTGAATGCCCAATATTCTTGAACAATATCTGGTTACAACTTGGGAAATCACCACTTAGTGATTGACTTCTCTTTGAATTCTTAGGTACAACTCCCTTGGATTTCCTAATTTTCAATGAATCATGTTTATTCCTAAATCTAAATGGGGTTTGTTCTTGACCATAGAGCAGGAGAGGTAAACTAAGTTAGGCCTAAAAAGAAACTAACTCAGGCAAAGGTTTGAGTCTTAAAACTAACCAAGTTTGTAAACTCACAAATCTTATGAACTCACAGATATTGATGAAATGTTAATGGATTCTATCTATGAATCAACTACTTAGCTGAAAGCTAACTTTAACAAATAAGAGAAATAAGTTGAAGGAAAACATAAAACAAAATCTCTTTAAACTTTTAATAACATTACTATTATCTACATCTTATTGCATTGAATAGTGAAAAAAACTCTGTTTATTCCTTAACTCAATTCAACTAAGAGAGATATCCTAAGTTATCACAAAAACAATGGAATAGTAAATAATCAACACAAAATACATTCAACTTGTCTCTCCAATATGAAGTATCTCACACCAAAAATTAGCCAATCTCCTATTAATCTTTCAATTAGGTACATATAGGATTCTTACATGACCATTACAAAATGAGACTCAAATTGGTTCATCTCCTCAAAATTGACAAATGGCAAGGAGTCAATTATCAGTTACAATCATTAAATCAAAATATGAAAGGGTGGGATAAGAATCATTTCGCCTTCTTTCCTTTTTCAAACTACACCTTATAGGCTTTGGTGACAACAATGACTGGGGTCAACTCTTCATGTCTATGAACATGAACGTTAGTGTATCTTAAGAGCAACTTGGAATGCTCTTCGGTTAGATCCTTGATGACATTCAACTACTCCTTCATTTCCTCTACAGCCACGTGTACACACCTGCCAATCTTTTGGAGCTCTAACACTTTGTTCTAGTGATTAGAAGACTTCTCTATTAGGCTATCTAGATAATTAGAGAAGTTCTTTTGCATGACAATAACTCCAACTATCCCTTTCCCTTGTCCATTAGATAGGGAATCTATATGTAGGCCTCTTAGTAATTCATAGTCTTTGTCCTAATCCTTCTTAACTTTGTCCTCCATTTCCTTTAATCCTTCTTCTGCTACTAGGATCATTTCAGATTTTAATTGCATACTCTCTAGCCACTGAAATAAGGGCTCATCCCCTTAGGAAATTTTTTTTCTCTGTAGCTTCCTTAGCCTTCATGTGGATGATCATTTTCAATAATGAAATGCAATCCTCACTCTTGGCTTTGTCTACTGCCAGGGTAGCTCGGTTAGCTGAGATATTATCTTTCTCTATTTTGAGCCTTAGTACTACATTACTGATTTTATCTATGATTGTAAGACCTTCAGACTTGATTTTTCCACTCCACTCCCTACCAATCTACTTGAAGTGCTTGTCTTCTTGTAGCTAGGAAATGATAACTAGAATGTTTGTGGCCATAGGGTCGCTGGTGGTTGACACTCTCGAGATGCTTTCTAGCTAGGTGACTAGTTGCCTGATGAAGCAATTAAGTTCATGAATTTCAGCCTTCATTTTGACTTTATCAAGCTTAATGCTTTTGAATTGTCCTTCTATCACATCATTTGTTGATTTCCATAGGCCCACCTTGGTGTCATGTCTAACTTCTTTAAGGTCTACAGAATGCAATGTGAAATCCTCTACAAACATGTCTTCAATTCTCCCTTCCTTAGTGGGTTTAGCAATCTCCATAGTCAAATTCCCTAAATCAAGATCTTGGCCAAGGATCAATATGGTCTTCTGCTTCTTAACTTTACTCAAAGTCAATCTAGAATAGATATCTAGAGATAAAGTTTCTTTATTTGGGGCTCCCTCTTCTTTCCTCTTCCTCTTTCTATACAAGGTGTCTTCTGACCATGATTCTATGGCAATCACCTTAGATGCAGTCCCAAGCATGTCTACATTGAACATTTTCCTTTTGACTGGAGTCAATGTCTTCGTAGCTAAAGAGAAAGGGTTCTTTAGGACATAGGAAATAATTTTTGAAGTTCGGGGCCCTTCTCCATTTCTGTAGTCTTCATTGTAGCTTAGTTGAACTCGATAAAATTTCTCTCATTACTTCCACCATCTCTAATGTCAACCACTTGTATTTGGGGACTACTAGGTAAGAGTAATGTGACATTAATAGATGGGATCATACTTCTATGGGGTAAGAGGGGCATCGTGACTGCATTGTCCTCCAATTCCTCTGCCTTCTTCTTCCTAGCTTCCATTTTAGTTTTGATCACTAGTACTAAACCATCCTAACAAGTTTTATCAAGGGGGATATTCTTATCAAGAGGTTTTGGTCACCTCCACTAGCTGGTTGAGCAGGCCCTTAAGTGATGGGAAAGATTGTGCCCAAGGCACCACTTTGGGAAGAGGAGGCTACTGCTACATTCAAAGATGCTTGGTCGATTGTACCTTTTCTCCTACTCCACCATCCTATGGTCCACTCAACCCATTTTCTAGTTCTCTTATAGATTCTAGCCATCATCATATCTAGGTCTTCCACAACTTCTTTGTAAGGTTTTGAACTTATTTTAGTAGTCTTTAGCTTAGTCAAGTAAGTGTTTCTATACATGTTCTGACCATCATCTTCAACTCCTTCTACATCAATGTTAATCTTATACTCTTTCACTTGGTTAACTATCTGTCTAGAAAAGGCTCGATCATGGCTCTTGAACTCGTCTTTGTAGTCAGCCCAATAGTTCTCAATGGTAGTGATGTGCTTTATCACACTCCATATCTGCAAGACATCTCTGGCATACCCATTCGGGTCAAACATGGGCCTTAGGAGTTAATACATGTCCAACTTATATTTCTTCTCAAACACTTTCATCATGTTTTTGGCATTAGACTAGGTGTCATAGCTGAAGGCTCCGACTTTCATGGGGAATTCATATCCTTTATTCTTTAGGATCCTACTTAGTATATTCACTTGTAGGGCTTGCCTTATGATCTCCATCAACATGATCATGTCACTTGGATACCTTGGTAGCTTTAAGGGGAATCTATCAAATGCTGCAAGATGCCAATATGAAAATAATGAGAACTAAATGAAGAAAAATCCAAATTGATTAATGGTGGTCATGGCTTCTGGGATGAATCTCCTTTCTAAGAATCCCTATCGCTCCCTGCAAATCCTCATAGTAAATGCATCATTCACCTTAACATAATCTGAATAACTATTCTGTAACTATAAACATCGATAGAATTCATAAGTTTTAACATCCTCATGGAAAATTTCTAATCTTGGGAGGCCAAGCCCTAATTACAATGAGGCCAACATGTAACTCAAGAAGGAAGACATCTAGGATGTTTTATAGAACTTGGCTAACCAGAGAGCATTAGAAAAAATTTCACTTACCTCTTGGGCCCAGTCAATGGATTGGGTATTTGAGTAAATTACTTGAACTAAAAAGAAATATTGCTCAATGAAATTCAAAGCTTCTACCTCACCTTTGAACCTATGTAGGAGGACCAAAAAATCAATGATTTTTAGCTTAAGGTTTGTCCCAAACATAGTTTTGGGAACTTTACTCTTATCACTTTGCAGTTTCTAGAACCATGTCCTCATGATATCTTTCCTCTAGATAATCTTTTTAGCTAAGTATTATGAGACAACTCCACTAGAGCCTAAATCAAAGAACTCCTCCCAATCTAGCACCTGAAGGCAATTCACCACTATTTGCCTATCAATTGAGATTAGCACTATATCATCATGTAGCACAATTTTCTTAGTTTCTAGGTTGTAGTGATCAATGCATTCATAGCAGTGATGGGATAAAATCATTTAGATCTCAACCTTTTCTGGAAGTCTGCCATGTCAAAGAAGCAAAGAAAATTATCTATTAAGTTCTGCAATGCAGAATTGATCCCAATTAATCCATCAAAACCCGCAAACTTGGTTGCCATGAGTTCTTGAATGAGATTTTGAATTGAGAAAGTGAATGAGACAAAGAATGCAACAATCACAGGTTTTTCAAAATTTATATGTATTTATAGAAAGAAACATCAAAGAAAAGTTGTAACTTATTCAACTATTTGTTCATCTTTATATGAGAGGTTCAATTCATCCATTGATCTTTAGAACTCATGCCACATGAATGAAACTTTAAGGAAATACCCATTGGATAGTAAATGTAAGAGTTCAATGGATATTTAGGGGTAATTTTTTTATTCCGTTGAACTCAATGGTAACTTTCTATATGCCCACCACTTACTTTTTTGTTTACTTTATGTTTTGGAAAGTTACCATTAGGGTACCCTATTGAGGATTGATATGTTTCTTCTTTAATGAGTTGATCCATTCCAATATCATCCTAACATGCTCGGCATCCAATGTGGGGGTTGGATTTAATCATTAACTTGATTTCCTTGAAAAATCAAAAAACTGCCTTAATGAGTTGAAAACTAGCTGAGGAGAAGACATCTTCAATTTTTCCACCACTGCTTCCTTCTAAATCAAATCTTCGACAACAACATTTTTGGAAGTTGGGAATGCTTGGTTAAGTTGTGAGGACCTATTTAAGAGTCATAAAGAATCTTTCTTTTCACCTCAAGTCATCTTGCAAAAAACTATCTTCATGGGTTAAAAACCCACCGAGGAGAAGAGAACTTTAGATTTTTTGCCAAGGCTTAAATATTTGAGTAACATCAAATCTAAACAAAACTTGGAGCTCTTAACTTAGATTCAAGATTTTTATTTATCTTAGAACCCTTCACTTTTACATGTTTTTAATACATATATGTCTTTAAGTGGTTATTACGGGAAATTGCCTTCATGGGTATGAAACCTGTTGAGGAGAGATGTTTTTCAAATTTCTACCAATGCCTGTTTATGAAAGAGTAGTATGCCATGAGAAAATATGAAACATGATTGAACATCAAATAAGAAATTTTGATCTCTATCGGATTAGGTATTATCTTACTTGACTAATCACAAGGTAAAATTAACCCACCTGACAAGAGGGAAAAAGAAAATGAAATGGGAAAATCTGGTAGAGATCACCTAACCTTATGGATGAATACTTAGACTCAAACTCAACTAAGGACTACGATAACTTCTTATACTACACAAAACTCTCTTTTTCGAATTGGTTAGAAAAAAAGGTGGGGCAAAAACTAGCTCTATTTGGGGACTTGGGCAATCCATGTCCAAGCAAGGAATCCAAGATCTCTAGCTTCACAAAATTGAAAAGGTGGCTACACAACAAAACTAAAGTAGGAAAAAGCAAGGGAAACTAAACTAAGAAAAGAAAAGGAACTAAATGTAAATATGGTACAATATAGGGGTTACTTTTTTTTTAGTTTGGAACTTGATAGAGTTTTAAGTCCTAACCATTGTAGGTTAGGGGAAGTACTTCACCATCTAGATATTCCAGTTTAAATGAGTTGTTTTCAAAAGCCTGATAAATGGTGAATGGTCCTTTCCATAGAGTATTTAACTTTCCATGCATACCCTTTGGTGCCCTTCATTTATCCCATAGCAGTACAACATTCCCTATCATAAATTTTTATGGTCTAGTCTTCTTATTGAACATGTTTTTCACACGCAATTGATGTTGTGTGATGCACTCCACAATTTCTTCTCTTTCTTCTTTGAGGTTGCTCAAATATAGGAACCTTTTATCCAATCCATCTTTATAGATGTCATATTCAATTACTATCCTTAATTTTCTTGTAGCTAATTCCAATCACACTCTTTGGGGTCACTCTATGTTTTGAAAGTGCCTTGTGAATTTTCTTATGCCAGGACTTCCAATTATCTAATATCAATTTTTTCACAATATTCATGAAGTTCTTGTTGTTGGATTTGGCTTGACCATTCCCCTATGAAAAATAGTCAAATGAGTGACTGACTATTATGTCATATTTGAATCAAAACTTGGTGATTTCAATGGAAGAGAAATATTCTACAAAATCCATTACCTGTTTAATGGGTACACCAAAGCTAACTAGTATATTTTCTTTTATGAATTCACAAATTACTTCAGAAGTGGTCCTCTCTATAGCCTTCACCTCCACCCATTTTCTATAGTAATTGCTTGTAGTGATGATGTAGGTGTAACTGGCTCTAGATGTTGGATTAATAGGGCCAATCAAATCAAGACCCCATTATTGGAAAGGACCTTCAATTACCATGGGTTATAGAGGTAGTGTAGCTAACTGGGGTTTACCTATGAACATTCTAAATATTTCACATTTGGACACCTAGTAGTAGGCATATTTATACATTCTAGGCCAATAATAGCACTATCGCAATATCTTAAAAGTAGTAACTGAGGATGAGAAATGCCCACTGCACATTTCATTGTGAAATGTTTTCAACAATCTTTCTTGTTTTTGTTTATCTACACACTTGAGGAAAGTTGGTTCTGAGGATCTTTTGAAAAGTTTATCATCCCAAATCACATACTTAGTGGCCTTTAATTTAAGGTCTCTTCTTTTCTTTTTTGTCAACCCTTTAGGACATTCACCATATGTTAGGAGGCATTTAATATTTTTGAACAAAGGGTCTTGTAGACTTGCCTCCAAAACCAATTGTTTCTCATTCTCTTCTTCAATGTGTATGTTCTCTGCTATAGCTATGCATAAGTCATTACCTCTCACTAACTTTGTAGGCTTGATTTCAATGTCATACTCTTGTGTTTTAGCCACTGACATCCCTTTGGTATTGCACCCTACATCTTGTTGAGTCAACACATGTTTTACTTCTACTTCAGGTACATGAACCAAAAAATGAGAGTGTAGGATATAAAATCTAAAAAATTTCAATGCTTTGACCATGATCAAAGCATGTTTTTCAATTTGATAATATTTCAACTCATGGTTCTTCATGTGTACACTCATTAAGGCAATACAATCTTGTATTCCTTCTTTATTATCCTGCATGAGGATAGTTGACAAGGTGTGTTTAGAGGCATAACAATAGATCATGAAATCTAGTTTGTAGTCAGGATGACATAGGACATGAGCATTAGCAATGGCAATCTTTATACTCTAAAAGGATTTTTTTCCAACATCATTCCATTTAAAGCCTGAATTCCCTTTCATTATGTCTATAATACACTTAGTTGTTTTAGCAAAATTAGGTACAAACCTTATGAGGAAATTCATTTGTTCAAATGATGACTTAACTCCCATCTTGCTCATAGATAGACTTAATCTTTGGATGGCGTCAATTCATTCAAGGTCAATTCTAATACCTTCTTGTGATACTATATGATAGATTAATTTTCCTCTGTCACACTAAAATGGACTTCTTAGGATTTAGAGATTTTTTGTGTGATCGACACCTTTATAACACCTTCTTCAAATCTTCTATATGATTTTTTCTCTTCTTCAAGAATATAGTAAGGTCATCCAGGTATATAATGATAATTCTATACTTCAAGTTAGAAAAATATTTATTCATACACCTTTGAAAAGTGGCGCCAATGTTGATAAGACCAAATGGCATTCTATGGCATAAAAACACACCCCAAGGAGTGGTAAAAGTTGTCTTATGTTGATCTTTCTCTTCAACTTTTATCTAGTTGTATCCTAAGAATCCATCAAGCATGGACATCATTTCAGCTCTAGCTACTATTTGTAGTAGATAATCCATGTTGGGAAGGGCATAATTATCTTTCAAATATGCCTAGTTTATATTTCTAAAATCCACACAGATCCTTACCTCTCCATTATTCTTTCTAACTAGTACTATATTTGCTATCTACATAGAGTGATGAATAGGGTAAATGATTTTGGCCTTTAACATCTTGTCAACCTCCCAAAATATAGCTTCTACAACTTTTGGACTATAGTTCCTCTTCTTTTGTTCGAAATGAGCTACATCAAGTTTCAAGGGGATCTAGTGCTTCATTTTCCTATCTCTATAACTTTTCAAATCATCATAGCTCCAAGTGAATACATCTTGATATTATACAAAAATTTGTTTGGAAACTTCCTTTTTGTCAGGTGAGCAAAATTTTCCAATGTTGATCATTTTGGGACTTTGTAGGTCTCCAATATTTACCCCCTCATATTTACTATTGGTAAGCCCCTTTTCTATCCTCTTTTCTTTAATGTAAATATCATTCCTATTAAACAACTTTTCCAATGACACAAAGTATGGGGGAATGACATTACCTTGTAGTTTCATTATATCAATCACCTCCTCTTTTTGCTTCTTGTGAGGCTCTTCTTGGTTGATTGATGACTTCTCAAGTAAATCTGGCATCCTCTAGAAATAACTATAGAATTTTTTCATCTTCAAACACTTGCCATGCTTTTACATTATTAGGGACAAAAAGTTTGTACACAATTTCTACTTGATACATTTTGTTCTTGAATTTTGGATGAGGAAGTAGTAGGGAGGTAGAAATAGCTAGTGAATCCACCTTAGAGTTCATTTACCTCAGGACTAATTTAATTGAGAATGGGTCAAGCCCTTCTATTAGGATTAAACCACAGATAGAAATAACAATTACATGCAAATATAACAAATAACAAAAAATAATAGATCACATAGAAAATAACACAAGACAACAAGATTTAACATGGTTCACCCAATCCCTAGGCTACGTCCACCAAATGGCAAGTTTGATATTATTACAATCCAATGATTATAACCTGATTACAATCTATAATCCCTTATAGCTCAATACCACTACAAGAACCAATTTTGCACCACAACTATGAAACAATCCCTAACCCTAAGCCCTTTTATATCGCTTTAGAGTTATAATTAATAATTACATGTCAGCCCAAAATCCTAATAAAATAGGGCCCAAATTTTTTTCTAGGGTGATGCCTTGAGCTCCAAAGAATTTATGAAGTATGTATAGTACTTTCCTGATTAGTCACCACAATCTAACAATCTCCCACTTGGGGATTAATCAGGCTCCACACTAAACAAAAATCTCCCACTTGGAGACTGGTCCTATAGCTATGTTGCTACTCCATGAGGCTCCCACTGGATCAAACCACCATGGACTCTGTTATTCTTTTTTCATGTTCAGTCTAGAAGACCAACTGAAGTTGAAGAGGAGTTCATCTTCTCCCTTGCTGCTACCTTTGTCAACATATCTAATAGATTTTCATTTGTATGTATCTTCTCTAGCTTTAATTTTCCATCCTCCAAAACTAACTAAATGAAATGGTACTGCAACTGTATGTGTTTGGTCTTGGAATGTAGAGCTAAATTGTTTGCAAGATGAAAAACACTTTGACTATCTATAAAAAAATTATTATCCTTCTGTGCCAATTCTTCCAAGAAGAACTAAAGCCATATCATCTCCTTGGCTACCTCTATAGAAGCTACATACATTGCCTCTATAGTGGATAAATCATTAACCTTTTGTAACCTAGAAACCTAGTTCATGGCTACCCCACCAATAGTAAAGACATAACCTATAGTACTCCACCTAGTATCAATATCCCTTGCCGAATATAAGTCAACATAGTCCTATAAATTAATAGTAGAGCCCCCAAAGTGTAAACACTTATTACATGTTCCTCTCAAATATTTGAGAATCCATTTAACTACATTCCAATTCTTAATTCAAGGATGACTCATATACCAACTAACAACTCCCACTGCATGTGCAATATCTGGCCTAGTACATACCATAGCATACATTAAGCTTTCTATAGCTAAAGCACAAGGTATCATGGACATCTTATCCTCTTCTTCTTGTTTCTTAGGACACATTTCCTTAGTCAACTTCAAATGACCAGGTAAAAGTGTGCTGGCAACTTTAGCATTCTCCATAGAGAAATGTTGCAACACCTTCTCCACATAATCAGCCTGAGATAGCATCAATATTCTATTCTTCTTATCTCTACAAATATTCATACCATAGATTTGTTTTTCTGCCCCCAAATCCTTCATAGAAAATGAATGTGCTAACTATTCCTTTAACCCCTGAATGTGATCCATGTTAGACCTAGCAATAAACATATCATCAACATATAAATATAAAATAATGTACCTATCATCATCCAACCTCTTAAAATAAACACAAATATCTGAATGAAACCTACGGTATCTATGCTCATGCATAAAACTATCAAATTTTAGATACTATTGTTGAGGTGCTTGCTTCAAGCCATATAAACTTTTCTTCAATTTGAACACTAAGTTCTCCTTACCTTTGACCAAAAATCCCTATAGCTGAGCCATATATATCTCTTCATCCAAATCACCATGAAGGAAGGATATTTTAACATCAAGCTACTCTAAATGGAAATCTTTAGTAGCCACAAGACTTAAAATAGTACGAATAGAAGTCATCCTAACAATAGGAGAAAATATCTCATCAAAATCAATGCCCTTTTTCTGTGCAAATCCTTTCACAACTAACTTGGCTTTAAATCTTTTCTTACCTTGTTCCTCTTCTTTCAACTTGTAAACCCACTTATCTATAAAGCTCTTTTGCCTACAGGCAACTTGCATAAATCCTGTTGGAAATCTGATTGAAAAGCTCATTGTTGAAGATCAAAGAGGGAGATTGTTGCAAAGAAGGAAGATTATTATAAAAGAATGTTTTCAATCATTATTTTCTCATTGATGTCAAACTTTCTAGTTGTAGGAATGACATTTGCTTATAAGATCCAAGTACTATCACTTAGTTTATTAATGAAGAGGATTTGATCAACAAGATGTAATAAGAGTACCTAAGGGAAAGGTTGACTTATGATGTTGTAATGACGTGCAAGGTTCAGTCAAGACAATTGTTAAATTATGTATTGATAGCATACTCAAAGATACAGAGGTTGGTCACAATTAGAAACATTGGAAGAATAAGTTTTAACAAGGTTGAATGCAAAGCTTAAACTAAGATCATTAGTGGGTGTTGAGCAAGTTAGTTGAAGCCAAGAAAATTCTCAGTTGGAGCTGAGTAACAAAAAATTCTTGTGTGTGCCAAGTAATCTTCAAGTGTGAAGTGAAGATCAGGTATTGAGCATCAGAAAAACTTCTTCATTGGTGTTGAGTGATCTTAAGGTGCCAAGCATAAGGAAAAACATAGTTGATGCCGAGCAACACAGTATGTACCAAGCACTAGTATTTCAATAGTGCCCAGCTATTGCATTATTTCAAATGATGAAGATTCGTCCATACCTTGAATTTTGTGAATGAGTTGGAAGATAAAGATGATGAATTGGTGGCACAAAATTCTATGTAAACCATTTTTGGGTGAATTCTAAAGGATTATTCAAGAAGTTTCTAGAGGAGACAAAATATGGGTTAGATGAAATGAATCCTATCTAATCCATACAAATTGAAATTAAAGAATAGAAGAATTGAGTAGGAAAAGGACTCCAAGACTTCTATGTAATGATTCATAGGCCAAGAAGCAAAGAGCTGCTAATATTGTTGATGCTGAAAAGACAAATCTACGAAGTAATTTGAAGGGTGTCAAGGAAGTGACATCTAGAAGAAGGAAGAGCACAGAGGCTTTGCTTCTATAAGTGGTCATGAAGAGATGATTGCACTAGTAGAGTGAGTAAGGAGACTCAAGGAGACTAATCTTGAAAGGAGGGCAAGCTATTCGAGTTGTAGAGATTGAAGGCCAGGTAAGGGTATGAGCTAAGTAGTGATCTGAGATCTGTAAGATAAGTTGTATGTTGTAGTCAGGTCTAGATTTTCTAATACTCTCTAGTAATTGTATTAGATCTGAAAATCCTATGGACTTAGGTTGGTTTAATAGCCATTTGTAAATCCTTTAACAGGGTGGCATTCCAAGTGAATGTTCTAAAGTCCTCTAACCGAGCCCACTTCTAATAGGGTGGATAAATCCTCTAACAAGGTCACATTTAATAGTGTGTTGTAAGTCTTTAATAGGGTAGGCCTTTCATAGGGCATCACTTCAGAAGAGTGAGAATTGAGTAGCATGTTACTAGTGGTTTTTCTCAAATTGGGTTTCCACATAAATCACTATGTTATGTGTTGATTTCTTATGTGTTATGCTTGCATGTTGATTTACAATAACTTGCTAGTTAGATAAATTGAAGCTTGGATGAATGAATGATTGAATAGGCTCACTATACTTAGTGAAAATTTTGAATAGGACATTTGGACCTTGAATAACTGATTCAACCCCCCCCCCCTTTTGGTTATTCTAAAGAATTTCTAACAAATCCCATGTTTTATTCTTCATCATAACATTCAGGTTCACCAGCATTAGTAAGTAAAATTGAATACAAAGAGGGAGAGAATTTTTTTGGAGGTCTAATTTGCCTTATTGACCATCTAACATTAATGGGTGTGTATGGTATTTTTTGTTGTGATTATTGTAGATCATGAGGAATGGATGGAACATCAACTTGTGGAGTATCATCCAACACTACATAATCATCTTCTTTCTTCTTATGTTGCTACAACAGATCTTTGTACAACACTTTCTCATTGAATATGACATCCCTGATTCTTAACATCTTATGATTTTTAAAATCCCAAAGCCTATAACCAAATTCATTAATACCATAGCCAACAAATACACATTTCTTTGACTTAGCTTCCAACTTGGTTCTATGTTTAGAATCTATATGAGCAAAAGCTTAACAACCGAAGGTCTTGAGAAAAGAATAATTCACCTTCTTATTAGTCCATGCTTCCTTTGGAATACCACATCCCAAAGGAGTAAAGGGACCTCTATTAATCAAATATACAACAGTATTGGTAGACTCTACCCACTTGTGTAAGGGCAACCCAACATGCAACCTCATACTCCTTGCACACTCCATTATAGTCCTATTCATGCGTTCAGCCACTCCATTTTCTTGTGGAGCTACGAATACCATTAGTGGAGAAATAATCTTCAAATTCATGACTACAACACTTACCACCATTATCAAATCTGAAACATTTTAATTTTTTACCAGTCTCATTTTCAACAAAGCATTTCCATTTCTTAAAAGTTTGAAATACATCAAATTTTTGTCTAAGGAAATAAACCCATACTTTTCTAGTTGCATCATCAATAAATGTAACATAATAATGAGAGCCACCAAGGGAAGATACCTGAGCTAGTCCCCATACATCTGTGTGCACAAGCTCTAATTTCTCTTGTTTGTTTTCCTTCCCAATATTTACAAAACTCACTCTCTTTTATTTTCCATACATGCAACTTTCACTGGAATCCATATTAACACATTTTAGACTTGGTAAAACTTTCTTTGAATGAAATACTTTTATAGCTTTCTCACTCATGTGCCCAAGTCTATTGTGCCATAGTGTTATATCAGAATCTACAACAACTATTTGTTCTCCCTACTCAACTATAGTAATTGTTCTTGAACATTCATTTTTATTTGAAACAACTAAATTAGAAGGAACAATATGACCTATAAAAAGATATAAGGTAACTACTTTCACACTTTTTTCTACTACAAGGGAACCTTTTGAAACCTTCCAATTTTTATCATTGAAAGTAACTACACAATCCTCATTACCGAGTTGCCCTGCTGAAATTAAATTTCTACTTAGCCTTTGAACATGTCTTACCTCATGTAGTAGCCAGTGATTCCCATTCTGTAACTTAATCTTAATTTTCCTTTTCCAACAATCTAATAGGGTTCATTATCCCCCAAATAAACAAGCCCTAAATCCCCTTGGACATAATCAAAGAAATAACATCTATGAGGTGTAGCATGAAATGAAGCACTAGAATCTAAAACCCATGAATCATCAAAACTTTCTAAAGGTAGAAGCAAAGCATCCTCTTTGGATTTGTTACATACCACATTTACCTCCTTATCTCCATTTGGTTTATCTCCTTCATTTTTCTTTTGATTCCAACAATCTTTCTTTTTAATGACCTGATTTCCCAGAGTACCAACAGTCATTCGGTCCTCTCAATTGAGACCTCCTCCCCTTTGGCTTTCTTCTTGATTTCCCATGATTTTTGGAATTACTTTTTCTCTCAGTTGTTCTGCCCCTATTTTGTGTGTTCAAAGCACTTCCTGATGTAGATCCACTTGAGGATTTCCTATGAGTTTCCTCACTCAAAATAACACCAATCACATCATCATATTTTAGGGTACTAGATCTAGGAAAAAAATTACTCACAACCATTACCAAGCCATTCCAACTTTCATGAAAAGAACACAAAATCAAGAGAGCCCTAATTTCCTCCTCAAAATTGATACCCACAGAAGATAAATGACTAGTAATAGTATTAAACTCATTTAAATGATCTGCAATAGATCCACCTTCTACCATTTTCATATTAAATAAATGCTTCATGAGAAATACCTTGTTTGAAGTAGAGGGATTTACATACAATGTCACTAGAGTTTTCATCAACTCTTCCATTGTCTTTGCTTTTGTAATATTAAATGCCATTGATGGTGCCAAGCATAATCGAATGCTTCCAAGTGCCTTTCTATCCAAAAGATCCCATTCATCATTTGACATAGATCCTTGATTCTTGGCTTTTCCTTCCAAAGGCTTCCATAAATCCTTCTGATAAAGAAAATCTTCCATTTGCATCTTTCATAACTGAAATTTCTACCAATTAAACCTGTCAACCCTCAGCTTACCCTCATCTTCCATCATTCCCACTCAATCTTGAGACTCCCACTCAATTGTGAGACTTTCCTACAGAGGATAACTGAAAAACAACTAGGCACTGATACCACTTGTTAGGATTAAACCACATATAGAAATAAAAATTACATGCAAATATAACCAATAGTAGAAAATAATAGATCACACAACAAAGAACATAAGACAACAAGATTTAACATGGTTCATCCAATCCCTTGGCTATGTCCACCAAATATCAAGTCTCATATTATTACAATCTAGATATAATAACCTAATTACAATTCATAATCCCTTATAGCTCAATATTGCCACAATAACCAATATTGCACCACAAATATGAAATAATCCCTAGCCCTAATCCCTTTTATACAAGTATTTGTACCACTTTAGGGTTATAATTAATAATTACATGTCAGCCCAAAATATCGATAAAATAGGGCCCAAAAATATTTTTTGGGTGATGCCCCGAGCCCCAAAGAATTTATGAAGTATGTATAGTACTTTCTTGATCAGTCACCACAATCTAACAATCTCCCACTTGGGGACTGATCAGGATCCACACTAAACAACACCTTCAATTTCATCCCAAACCTTGTTTCTATAATTTTACAATTTATGATTCTTTACAAAGTAGTAACTCCTTGATTTGTCACACAACAAGCTCTGCATCACCTTGAGCTTTCAATATTTTTATACCTCTTTGCTTCATATCTATTATCCCAAGTAATAGGACTTCATATTCCACTATGTTTTTCATGTTCTTGAATTCTAAATTAAATTCCATGTGTTCAGGTTCTCCTTTAGGTGATATCAATACCACCCCCGCACCATAACTAGATGAGGAACAATTTCCATCAAATTCTAGTGTCCATATTGATTATGATTCTTTTTCTTCCATAAGAACTTGATCTTCTTGCTCTTCAAATTTTTGTCACTTGAAACATCTTTTCTAAATAAAATATAGTTACCAAATTCTAATTCCTAGTAGAGAATCTAAGCTATGGGGTCATATGACTTCAGAACTATAAACTTAGATTTCTCCTATGGGTCTAACTTTACTTTCTTGCTTCCTATGGGTATGACCACCTAAGACCAATCCAGTTTAATTTATCCTCCTAGGTCTCTATAGAAACTTCTACTTAGAAGTAATCCATAGCTAGCTAGAATATATGCAACTAGGATAGTCAATAGTAATTTCTTTTTAGGATGGGAGGCTAGTGCTACTTGAGAATCCTTGATCTGCCCAAGTAGGGGGACCTATTTGGCATCCATAGAATAACATCTTCCATCCACCTTAGTAAGAGTGAGGCCTAGAGCTTTAGCTATAGGATCAGGCATTATATTGTCTGAGGTACCCAAATCAATTTGAAAAAATTTCAGCTTGCACCCTATTAATATATAATGATATGCAGAATAGATCTAGTTTTTGTCCAAGGAAAGTTACTAGAACTATGGACTCTTCTTGATCAAAAAGGTTAGATGGTAATGACTCATCTTCCTTTTTAGTGGTAATATTGTGGTTCAAGGTCAAATTATCTTCTTTGTAATGATCTACCAATTATTTTTAACTTGGAAGAATGAGATTTCAAAGAGTTTATTGTGGAAATTTGAATCATGGAGTATTTACAAAATTGGATGAAATCAAAAGGATTTTTATTCTTACCTAATTGAGAGGTTGTGGTTCCTTGATCAATATGACTAGGACCTAAAGGAGAGGCACCGTCACTTCCTAGGCCATGACTAGAAGACTGATCTTTGTACTTTTGGCTCTTGGTCAGTGCTATGTATGAGGTTCCATCAATTGTTGCGCAACATTTGTCTTGTCTTTTTTGAGTCTAACTCATAGTCTAAAAATAAATTTCTAGAGTCTCCATTTGAGTATAAATTCAACTTAGAACCAAAAGTTGCAACATTCAACTCATTAGTAGACAACAATTACATCATACGAGCTATTTTAGGACAACTTTCATTATCATGATATGTTGTTAAGTTGAAAAAACACAGTTTTCCTTTCTTAGGTGCAACTTCTATAGCCAATCTCTGTGGTGGACCAGTAAGGTGTGGAAATTTTCCATCGCTATTCCTTCCTAGCTACTTTGGTAAGTTCGATGGTAAGAGTTGTTGAAACTGGGAAGTTGTATCTTCATAGCAACAAGTTCATTTGAATTTTTTTGCAACATCTCATTAGATGAAGTAGTATTACTGGAACTCCCTTTGGTTTGGAGCTCTCTTTTCCATTGTTTGATAGAGATCAAGCCATCTTCTTGTTCAACTACCTTCTTTTTAGCATCCTCTAAGTTTGTGGGATGGGATCTCCTTAGGTCATAGTTGATGGTGGCATCGAGCTTATGAAGAATGTTTTCAAATTACCCATAGTAGGTCTATCAGCAATGGGGATTCTACTATTGATTTTATCAAAATTAGCAAGAAAATGTCTCATACTTATAGTAGGTTTCTTCTTTATAGATGTCAATTGTGTTAATAGGACATGCTCATCTTCTATAGTTTTGAATCTTGTTTCGAATGCCATCCTCATTGAATCCCATTCTATGATTGAGGCATTGGCCAAATGATAAAATCAATCTATTGCATTCTCTATTAGAGTTTCTACAAATAGTCTTATGGCTACATCTTTGTGTACCATTCCTAGGATGTGAGTTACTACGAAAAAGGCTGTGATATGTTCATCAGTGGTGACCCTTCCATAACTTGAGAATTTAGCAAATTTCTTTCTTGAACCAAATGAGAGTAAATGATACATTGTAAGCACTAGTGGACCTCTTGCTATAGTATAGGGGGTGGCCATAATTGTTGTAGCAAGGTATGGTAGAAAATTGACAACTGGAGGAGCAACTATCCCATGTAAGGCTAACACCTATCAAATGTTGTGTAATGAATTTTGATTTCTGGGGGAACGAAGGTGGCCTACTCTTATTCTTTTGATCACCCTTTCATTGAGGTACTTCTAGGATGGAGAAACCAAGTTCTATAAGCTTTTCAAAAATAGGGTCTTGCCCACCATGGTATTTGGTGCTTTTAAGAAATATTGTTTGTTCAAGGGTATTGAGTTAATTTCACCTCTGAGCTTCATGATATTCTTGTCTATCTACTCTTTAGAGTTCTCTTCTCTAAATAACTCTTTCTAGTGCTTCAACTCTAGCTTCTTCTTCTTCTAACACCTGGTTGACATTTTTGTAGTGCTCTGTATTTCTCCTATTACTCCAAACAAATGTATTTAGGGATGAGATTATATCTTCCTGATCAGCTTGGAATTCATGATTAGGTTGGAGTACTAGGACTATGTTCTCATGAGGTAGCACCATCTTTCCTCATGTTATAGCTCTATTGGTCTAGTGACTGTTCAACTCCCAGTAGAGTCGCCAAAAATCTATTGGTAAACAGATTATTCTTCTATCTTACTCTTTGAATGCCCAATATTGTTGAAAAATATCTAGTTACAACAATTGGGAAATCATAACTTTCTCATTGACTTCCCTCTAAATTACTAGGTACAACTCCCTTAGGTTTTGTGATTTTCAATGAATCATTTTTATTCCTAAATCTAAATGGGGTTTGTTCTTGACCAGAGAATAGGAGAGGAAAACCAACTTAGGCCTAAAAGGGAACTAACTTAGGTGAAGGTTTGAGTCTTAAAACTAACCAACTTTGTGAACTGACACAACTTATGGACTCTCAGATATTGATGAAATGTAAATGGATTCTATCTATGAATCAACTACTTAACTAAAAGATTCTAACTTTAGCAAAGTAGGGAACTAACTTGAAGGAAAATACAAAATAGATTCTCTTTAAACTTTCAATAACACCACTATTATCTACATCTTATTGCATTGGATAGGCAAACAAAACTCTATTTATTCCTTAACTCAATTTAGCTGAAAGAGATATCCTAAGTTATCATGAAAATAATGGAATAGTAAACAATCAACAAAAAATAAATTCAACTTGTCTCTGCAATATGCAGCATCTCATGCCAAAAATTATCCAACCTGCTATTAGTCTTTCAATTAAGTACATATAGGATTCTGAGATTGTTGTTACAAAATGTGACTCAAATTGGTTCATGTCCTCAAAATTGATAAATGGCAAGGAGCCAGCTTAAGGATTTTGAGTTGTCCTTCTATCACATTATTTGTTGATTTCCACATGCCCACCTTGGTGTCACATCTAACTTCTTCAAGGTCTACAAAATGCAATGTGAAGTCCTTTGCAGACACGTCTTCAATTCTCCCTTCCTTAATGGGTTCAGCAATCTCCATAGTAAAATTCCCTATATCAGGATCTTGGCCAGGGATTGACAAGGTCTTCTACTTCTTGACTTTACTCAGAGGTGATCCAAAATAGATAGCTAGAGATAAATTTTCTTTATTTAGGGCTCCCTCTTCTTCCCTCATCCTCTTTCTATCCAAAGTGTCTTCTAGCAATGATTCTATGCCAATCACCTTAGATGCAATCCCAAGCATGTCTACACCAAACATTTTAATTTTGACTAGAGTCAATGTCATTTTAGCTAAAGAAAAAGTGTTCTTTGGGACCTTGGAAATAATTCTTGAAGCTTTGGGACCCTTCTCTATTTTTGTAGTCTTCTTTGTAGCTTCGTCAGACTTGGTAGACTCACTCTCACTACTCCCACTATCTCCAATATCTACCACTTTTATTTGGGGACTACTTGGTAGGAGTAATGCAAAATTAATAGATGGGATCAGACTATTATGGGGTGATAGGGCCACTATGACTACATTGTCCTTCTATTCCTCTACCTTCTTCTTCTTAGCTTCCATTTCTATTTTGATCACTAGTACTGAACCATCTTGACAAGTTTTATCAAGGGGGATATTCTTATTAGGAGGTTGGTCAGCTCCATTAACTGGTTGAGCAGGCCCTTAAGTGATGGGAAAGATTGTGCTTGAGTCACCACTTTGGGAATAGGAGGTTGCTACTACATTCAGAGATGCTAGGGAAGTCATACCTTTGCTCTTGCTTCACCATGCTATAGTCTACATTTGGCATTCCCGTCAAGGAGTAATATTGTGATGTAGCTTTTGGGTCTTCTGCATCCATGTTCAACAAAAGAAGAGCATCAGACATGAAGACATGCAAAGGAGCTAGTTCTAGACTACCCACTCAAAGAAGAGAAAAATGCTGAAGACTCTATTTGGCATAAATCTAAAATGAGAGACTGTGGAAATCCTCTCATTCCTCATCAGACTAAAAGGAAAAGAGGAGATTTTGGAGTTCATCAAGCACCACTTCTTCCTAGTACAAGCAATATGTGCTAAGGATAGACATATCAGCTGGGCACAAATCATCTGTGATGAATTTTCCTTGTGGTTGAATTTAGCTATAGGATTGAAGCAAGTCTATATGTCTACTTATCTGATCTATTCTTTGGAAACTCACCACTTGTGGCCTGACCTTGCTAGCATCCTGAATTATGATGAGTGCACTAAAGTCTAAATTTACCCACATCTACAGCTACAAATAAGCTATGAGGAGTACATATTTGCTAATGATGCTTTCATAATGAGGCTATACTAAGAATTACAAGGATTCCCTAAAAGGAGATTCTCACTAGAGTCAATTTTGGCCATAAGCCAATTTAGATGCCCATTCATCTAGTTTTTGAGTTTCTCCTATTTGCAAATAGGAGGTTGTGATGGGTTTCCTAAGAGGTTGTCAAGATATCCTGAAGACAAGGTGATCCTAGTCAAACTTTGTCAACAAATTCTGGAAGTGAATACCTAGTGCTCCAATGTAAAGAAGATAACTAGTATTCCCTTCCCTATAGTGGTTGGCCCTTATTCACGTTCCTCCATATCAGATGCTTAGAATTTAGTAAAGATATTTGAGAGAAAGATTAAGTTGTTAGAGTATGAGGTGTTGAGGCCTCAATAAAATCCATTTAACTTTGTAAGGGATCATTTGAAGCTAGGATATGCCTACAAGAATGTCTTAGATATTTAGGACTTATGGTTTGGGTGTCTCAATGAGTACCAAACTCGGGAGAGATTTTGGTTACAGCTAACCAATCAATCATAGAAACAACCACTACATCAAAATATGCATGGCCATTATAGTCAATTGTCCAAAGTTGAGACCAACCTCTAGAAAAGAATATGCTACTCACCCCTACCTGCAGAGCTAGCCCTCTTCTAAACATCAAGAAGACTGGGGAGAAGGAAACTGACAAGGATAAGGGGAAAGAATAGTGGTCAAGCCATCTTCCCCTCTTCAAGTCATTAATATGGATGGCGTCAATAACCCATGGATGACCAAGACCAAGATGGATCTCAACAAGGGGATACTTTAGCCCTTTTAGTAACTAAAGTAGTTGTCTTCCCTATTTCTTCTCAAAGCAAGCCAACTCCATTGATCCCAAGGAAGATGTTTGAACCCACTACATTGTAATCTATTATCAATGTGCTCTCTATAGAGTCTTGGCTTGAAGATACTATTAATAGGAAGAAGAGGAGATATGAGGATGTAGCCTCATCAATCACACAATTCACCTCCTCTCAATCATCCAAGAAAACAAAGAAGTAGAAGACAATTATTGCAGTGATAATGGATTCAACAATTGGCCACATGCTAGTTGAAATTGTTGAGTTATAGAATGAAGGAATATTTCTAGATTAGGATAGTGGATCTTGGCATCCTACAGAATGAAGGAAGATTTTATGAGCTTTTAAAGGATGATTTCCAGATCAGGATAGTAGATATTGGTATCCCAGTTCTATTGTAAGAATGAATGTTGATGATATTGCTATGGGGGAGTATTGTAGATATGTTACTATGATGATATGTTACATTCATGACTAAATTTTTTATTGATGTTAACACAATAGTCTTCTATGGTATTTGACATAAGAACAATGGAAAGATTAAGTTAGTATAGATGACAAGTTGAGTATTATCACTATTTGAGGTTATGGGAGATACTTCTAAGCATTTAGTATATGTAGTTAATGTCAGGTGAAGAAATGTTAAGTATTGAAGAAGTTGTGTAAATTTTGGTGATGTCTTTTCTGAGATAGAGTTTACAAACACATGTTTTGGTAAAATTTTTATATCTCTTAGCATAGTTATTATTCTGAGAATTAAGGTTGAGGTTGTGAAGAAGACATGTTGGTCATGACATGGCTAAGTTTTCTCATCATAATGTTATATGTATGGAAAGTTATTCAAGTTTCAAGGTGGAAGATTAATGTTATCGCTAAGTGTAACATGTTCTTAATGTGCTCCTATAATAATTAATTGAGAGGGTTTAACAACTAATATAAAGGAAGGAAATTTTCCTTTATCATGGTATGGATGAAGTACATATGTGAAGTGATTTTCAAAAGCAATAAGAGTGGAACAAAAAGTTGAGCACAATAAAGAGGAAGTGAAGGAAACTTCATTGCTAAGGTTTTATTATGTGATCCAAGGTTTGATATTTGGATTTGAGGTTTGTGACATGGTGTACAAGGTCTGACAATGATTTTTTTAGTTGATAGAATAGAGGAAAGAGGAACTTAATAGTAAATTACTTTTTTTGGTAGTGAGCTCTTCTTGTAATTGAAATTGCATGTTTGGTCAGTGAGCTCTTCTTGCATACATTGTACTACAACTCCTAACAGGGATTGAAAGTCTCCTAACAAGGACTCATTTTTCTAAATGTTGTAATAGACTCCTAATAAGGTCCATCCTCTAACAAAGAATATTTATATTAGTACATCATCTTGTGGGCATCATTCCCACTCGAGTTTCCCCTCTAATCAAAGACTTCCCTAGTTAACATATTTGGTGTAATTTGTCTATGTACATATTATTATGGTTGTTGTTTACTTTGGTTGAATGGTTAAGTTTATTTAAAGAAGATATATTTTTTATTTTTTGGATAACTGATTTACCACCCAACCCCCCCACTCTCCTGTCAGTTATCATGGTGTTTGTAACAAGTTCACAACTCCATGGTGAACATGTGGAAGTCCACCAATGAGAAAATCAAGGACAAGTTGGAAGAGATTAGAGAAGAGAAGGAGATATTGAAGTCCTATAATGGATAGCTAGTAGAATACATAAGGTATGCATTTGGGAGCACTTCCTTAAGTTAATTTGACCCAAATGTAAAGGATAACAAAAGCTTACTCCTAAAGCTACAACAAGAAAGACAATTTAGGTAGGCAAGTTGAGCACGGGTAGATCAAATGAAGGATGAAGGTCTGCCACTAGATGGAAACTTGGGAAGCCTAGTATTGGATGCTCACAAGCTCAATAAAGAAACTTTAAATCATATAGATAACCATACAAAAGGTAGTAGAAAAGATGATAGAGCAATTGGCCCTTGTATAGGAAGTGATAGACATGAAGACAAATGTGGCCATTGCTCACAGGATTCTAAAGATTGACAAGGAGTCACTATTTCACTGGAAGCAATCCTTGGAATTTGTCATAGAAAGATCCATGAGATCTGCAAATGAGCTCAAGGATGTGTATGACCTATTACAAAAGAACATTGAAATGTTTTTTTTCATATTTGAAGATCTTGCACATAGAGTCCTTTGTGTCTACTAATGGAAAGCTTGTGGATATTGAAAGAATGAAATTAAAGTTCTTAGCATTTGTCAATGAAGTCATTGAACTACTCAACTTCCTTGTATCCAAGATTTGGGAACTCTCAGTAGCGGATGCAATCATAAGGAGATAAATGGAGAAACTTTAGTCAAGGGTGACCAAAATTGATGAGCTCACATAGATGCATGACTACTAGATGGTTTGAGCTAATAATATCATCATTCTAGATGTGGAAGAGTTAGACAAAGTAACTAAAGACATGGAAGCTTACAAATCCAAATTAGTTACTTATAAAAAGGCATGATGATTTTGATGCTTTTCTAGACATCTGCCATTCTCCTTCTATTTTCTAATTTTAGTCATTCTTAGAATTTTGTCAGTCCCTATAATGGACAATGATTAAAGCTTGTCCTATTCTTAGTCTTTCTATTCAAAGATACTCTGCAAAGCAATCATCCAATGTAATTGACCATTTTGAGAAGGCCTATAAATGTAATATTTGATGAAGTTAATAAGATTGACAAAATTTACTTTGGGAAAACCATTGTAGTTTGAA
Source organism: Cupressus sempervirens (assembly GCA_028749045.1). Taxonomy (NCBI): domain Eukaryota; kingdom Viridiplantae; phylum Streptophyta; class Pinopsida; order Cupressales; family Cupressaceae; genus Cupressus; species Cupressus sempervirens. Next base: position 53,548,235 of record CM053790.1, on the reverse strand, counting down.
CTACTCTATATGACTCTGACTCCATTTTAAGCTTTTCTTTTCATTTAGTTTAAAGTAAAGTATATGGAATGAATGTGTCAATGTTGAAAGTTGAATGAATGTGAATGAAAATAGTTTTCTTTCTTTGGTTCAATAGATTGTATGTCTTACTTTCTTCAGCATAAGCATGTCTTTTTTTCTCTCTATTTGTGAGGCCTCACCCTAGCCCATCATAGCATATCATAGTAGTTTATTTGCATTTTAGATGCTTTATATTTTGCATTGCAGATACTTTATATTTTGAGACTTTGTTATTCGTTGGACTATTTTGGACCGTTACTCAGACTATTTGATAGTATGGGACACTTTATTTTATGGTAATCATTTATGATGTTAGAACTTATTTATTATGCTTGATGATTAGTTACATCCATGTACTTGGTTGGTTATTTTATTAATGAGTAGGAAATTATGTTTGAATATAAATGATGGATTATGTGTGTGTGTGTGTGTGTGAAAATCATGAAATGTTGCAAAAGAGTCATATCATATTTAGTTCAATAATGGTAGCATTATATATGCAAAATAGTTAGAAATAGAAAAATGTTATTCAATTGAGAAATAGCTTAAATTTTGATTCAATTATGAATATAGAATTGATTGAGGATTTATATGTGCATATGTTTTATTTATCTTGGACTACTGATATGTGGTTTGAGTGTGCAAGAAATATCCATAGTAAAATAGAGAACCAAGACTATACCTTTGTATTAATTGAGATTGCCAAGGTTAGATCTAATGAAGAGATCTTAACCTCATTGTTAAGTATTTTACTTTGTGAATGTAATGTGAATGGATGTTTTAGATTAGATTCTTTTTTGTGAAAATTGATTTGCCACTCGTAATGTTAAATGTATATTTATAGTGTCACTTGACACTTGTGTTCTTAAGAGTTTAAATGGAAAGTCAGGTTGAGTCATTGGCAAAAGACACCTAACCTTATTACTAACTAGTTAGAAATGTTTAAGTTTTTATTCCCTTACATAAAAAACAAATCTTATGAAGGATTTATTTGAGTCTTAGGGTGTTCTTTTAGTGAAATTAAGTTACCTACATGTTAGTACTATATGTTAGGGCTTTAATTTTGGCTTTACTAGAGTTAAAATCTCTTTTCTAACACTTTTAAAATTCCATTTCTTAAGTATTGCGAAAATGGAAGAAGACTTACCCAAATTCCCACCTTATCTCCAGTGAGTTGATAATTCCAACCAAATAGGGAAACTTAGGTTGAGTTTAAGTGTTGAAAAATTAGGAATGTTATTCTTTTAGAGGAGAATTAGAAAGTAGAGTTGGCATTCACCCACTCTCTAATTTTAGAGATTTTTAGTTTTGGAGATTGGATTAAGGGAGGATAGATGGCTCTTCTCAAATTGGTCCATTTACCATGGCTGATTTTTGCATTACCACTTTGGGTACCTATGATGTAGTTCTTCGCATTGATTGGCTTTATGGACAGAATGCCAAGATGGATTACTGATAGAAGAGGGTAGAATGTGTTGATAGTCATGGAACTTCCACAATGATTTTTGGAGAAAAGAAGCCCGTATCTCTTCGTATGATATCCACCATGTAGCTAAAGTGATGCTTGCATAAGTGATGTCAGCTATTTTCCATCACTATTAGTGATAGGGATGAGAATTCTGAGAAGGAAACTTCCCTTGATGATTTTCCTATCTTGTAGGAGTTTGCAAATGTTTTTCCCTCAAAGTTTCCTGGTATGCCTCCACCTAAAGTAGTTGATTTCCACATTAATCTTGTGCTAAGAGCTGAGCCTATTTATAGGGAACCATACATGATAACCACACAGAAGATCAGTGAGCTCAAGATTTAGTTAGAAGAGCTCTTGGAAAAAGGACATATTTGTCCTAGTGTGTCACCTTGGGGTGCACCAATCATCTTTGTGAAAAATAAGGATGGATCACTTAGGTTGTTTATTGACTATCGATAGCTAAATAAAGTAATCATTAAGAATCTATACCCAATACCTAGGATTGATGACCTTTTTTATCAACTAAAGGGTGCTTGTATCTTCTCAAAGATAGATCTTAAGTTAGGTTATCATCAATTGAGGATAATAGAGAGTGATATCCACAAGATTTCTTTTCATATGAGGTATGGCCACTATGAGTTCATTGTAGTGCCATTTGGCCTCACAAATGCTCCAAATGTATTCATGAGTCTTATGAATGGGGTATTCCATACATTTTAAGATAAATTTTTGGTGGTGTTTCTTGATGAAATTTTGATTTATTCTTGAGATGAGAAGGAACATGAGGAGCATTTGAGATAGGTACTTCAACATTTGAGGGAGAATTAGTTGTATGATAGTTTGAAGAAGTGTGCCTTCTTTAGAACTAAGATACATTATTTAGGCCATATTATTATAGGTGATGGGATCTCAGTAGACCCATCTAAGATTTGAGTTTTTATGGAATGGCCAGCACCCACCAGTGTCACTGAGGTGAGGAGTTTCATGGGATTAGCTGGTTACTATGGATGTTTTGTTGTAGGTTTTTATAGATTGGATCATCCCATTACATCTCTTTAGTGGAAGAGAAATAAGTTCAAGTGGATAGAGAAGTGTGAGAAATCCTTCCAAGAGCTCAAGAGAGCTCTCACTAGTGCACAAATACTTGTTGTTCCTGACCCATCAAGGGATTTTTTTGTGTGTATAGATGCTTCTTTTGGATGGCATAGGAGTAGTCCTTATACAGGATGGTCAAGTTATTGCATATGAGTCTAGGAAGCTTATGACTCATGAGCTGAATTATCTCACTCATGACCTAGAGCTTGTAGTAGTAGTTCATGCTTTAGTGAGATGGCAACATTTTCTCTTTAGTCATCATTTTGAGCTTCATTCAAATCATCAAAATTTTCAATACATGTTCTCATAAACAAACCTTAATGCTAGGAAGAGAAGATGGATGGAGTTCTTATGTGAGTATGATTTTGATTTTCATTACATCAAGGGCAAGGAGAATATAGTTGCAAATGCTCTGAGTAGGATACAACATATGATATCTTCCATGACTAATACCACATATTTGAAAGAGTGCATTTACAAAATTTTTCTAACAATAAGTTATATGCAGAGATTTGTTAGATTGCACATTCTCAAAGACCCCTAGTGGAAAAGTTTGTAGACTATTCTTGGGGGCCTAATGGGCTTTTATGTAATAGAGGATGCATAAATGTACCTTCTTTAGGTGACTTGTGAGAGTTCATCATTTTAGAGGCTCATCAAGCACCATATGTAGCACATCCTGGTGTTAATAAGTTACATTCAGACTTGAGATAGTTATATTTCTAGCCTGGGATGAGGTATAGATTGCTGATATTATTGCTAGATGTCTTGAGTGTTAGAGAGTGAAGGTAGAACATAATCATCGAAGGGAACTTTTACAGCCACATAAGATTCCTATGTGGAAGTGGGATGTGATATCTACGGACTTTTTTATTAGCCTTCCTATGTCTTCTCATCATCATGATGCTATTTTTGTGATAGTTGATACATTGACTAAGGTCACCCACTTCTCACTTTTTCATACTACCTTTACAACCCCAGCAGTAGCACATGTGCTTATGAGACATTGTCAAATTTCATGGGATCCCTCATAAGATCATTTTTGATTGAGACTCTCTATTCACATCTTTATTTTGGAGTGAGATTCAAACAATTATGGGTACTAGTCTTAATTTCAGTACAACATATCACCCTCAGACATATGGACAAATAGAGAGGGTTAATCAGGTATTAGAGGATATGTTTCAAATTTATGTGATGGACCATCAGGTCAAGTGGGAGGAGTACCTTCATCTTGTGGAGTTTTCCTATAATAATGGGAATCATACTTCTATAGGTATGCCTCCTTATCAGGCCTTATATGGTAGACCTTGTAGGACTCCTTTGAGTTGGGATAGGATTGAGGATAGAGTATCCATTGGACCACAATTAGTCAGAGACATGGAGTAGTAGGTTGATTTGATTAGGAAACATCTTAGGGAGGCTCAAGATAGACAAAAAATGTATGTTGATGCTAAAAGGGAAGACAAAGAGTACATGGTTGGTGATAGAGTTTTTCTGAGAGTGTGTCCGCACAAGAGTCTGATCCATTTTGGAAAGGGTTCTAAGTTGGAACCTTGTTTTTTTGGATTTTTTAAGATACTGGAGAGGATAGGACCAGTATCTTACCATTTAGCTTTGTTTCCTAGCCTATTACGCATCTACGATGTGTTTCATGTTTCAGAATTAAGGAAGTCTATTTATGATGAGTCTCACATTATAGATTGGGATGCCTTGTTGGTGGAGGTAGACAAACACTTAGCTCTAGAGTCCATTTGTATTTTAGTCTTACGAACCCTAACACTTCGAGGTAGGGTGTTGGACTAGGTTAGAGTCTAGTGGGATGTTTATGATGAGGTCATGGCTTCATGGGAGGACAAAAAATAGATGAGAGCTCAGTACCCATACCTCTTTGATGAACTCCAAGAGAATGTTCATGCCTAGGGGGGAGGATGTGAGGCCTCAACCTGGCCCATCATAGCATATTATAGCAATTTATTTGTATTTTAGATACTTTATATTTTTCATTGTAGATACTTTATATTTTAAGACCTTGTTATATGTTGGACTATTTTGGAGTGTTACTCAGACTATTTGATACTATGAAACACTTTATTTTATGATAATCATTTATGATGTTAGAACTTATTTATGATTCTTGATGATTAGTTACATTCATGTGTACTTGGTTGGTTATTTTATTAATGAGTAGGAAATTATGTTTGAATATAAATGTTAGATGGATTTTATATATATATATATATATATATATATATATATATATATATATATATATATATATATATATATATATATATATATATATATATATATATATATATATATATATATATATATATATATATATATATATATATATAGCAGTTTATTTGTATTTTAGATACCTTATATTTTGCATTGTAGATACTTTATATTTTAAGACCTTGTTATATGTTGGACTATTTTGGAGTGTTACTCAGACTATTCGATACTATGAAACACTTTATTTTATGGTAATCATTTATGATGTTAGAACTTATTTATGATTCTTGATGATTAGTTACATTCATGCACTTGGTTGGTTATTTTATTAATGAGTAGGAAATTATGTTTGAATATAAATGTTAGATGGATTATATATATATATATATATATATATATATATATATATATATATATATATATATATATATATATATATATATATATATGCAAAAGAGTCATATCATGTTTAGTTCGATAATGGTAGTATTATATATGCACAATGGTTAGAAATGGGAAAATGTTATTCAATTGAGAAATTCCTTATGTTTTGATTCAATTGTGAATATAGAATTGATTGACGATTTATATGTGCATATGTTTTATTTATCTTGGACTACTAATATGTGGTTTGAGTGTGTAAGAAATATCCATGGTAAAATGGAGAACCAAGACTATACCTTTGTATTAATTGAGATTTCTAAGGTTAGATCTAATGAAGAGATCTTAACCTCATTGTTAAGTATTTTACTTTTTGAACGTAATTTGAATGGGTGTTTTATATTAGATTCTTTTTTGTGAAAACTGATTTTCCACTCGTAATGTTAAATGTATATTTATAGTGTTACTTGAGACTTGTGTTGTTAAGAGTTTAAATGGCAAGTCAAGTTGAGTCATTTGCAAAAGACACCTAACCTTATTCCTAACTAGTTAGAAATGTTTAATTTTTTATCCCCTTGCATAAAAAAAAAATCTTATGAAGGCTTTAATTATATTAAATTCTGGATTTCAAGTTTAGGGTGACTTTAGAGGGCTTTATTTGAGTCTTAGGGTGTTCTTTTAGTGAAATTAAGTTACCTACATGTTAGTACTATATTTTAGGGCTTTAATTTTGACTTCACTAGAGTTAAAATCTCTTTTCTAACACTTTTAAAATTTCATTTCTTAAGTATTGCGAAAATGGAAGAAGACTTACCCAAATTCCCACCTTATCTCTAGTGAGTTGATAGTTCCAACCAAATAGGAAAACTTAGGTTGAGTTAAAGTGCTTGTTCTCTTTCATGATGGAGAATAATTAGGAATATTTTTCTTTTAGAGGGAAATTGGAAAATAGAGTTGGCATTCACCCACTCTATAGTTTTAGAGATTTTTAGTTTTTGAGATTGGATTAAGGGAGGATAGAGGGCTCTTCTCAAATTGGTTCATTTACCATAGCTTGGAGAAAGGTTGGAGCTTTGTCCATGTTTTGGAAACTATGTGTTGTATTCTATTTTTGAATAAATGATGTGTAAATTTTTCTACAGATGCATATGTTTATTGTTCATTGTCCCTATTGTATTGCTGGGTGTGGATGAATTTCTATTGCCTTATTTTAATTTTAATTTTTTAGAGTATGATGTTATGGGTGTGGAAGAACATTACTCACCCTTGAGAGGGAGGAAGTGGCCTTCAAGTGAAGGGGTTAGTTGGGCCTATCCCTTGAGTGCATAGTCTCTTCCTTGGAAGGAAGAGGGATAAGCATGTAGTATGGGCTACATGTGCTAGTACTTTGTTATGAACTTTGGGGGTGATAAGGGGAGAAATTTTGTGAGAGTTGGTATTTATTTTGTATGCCTTATGAAGGAAGATTTGGTTATCTGTATTTGGCTTCTCCTAAGGGTTTTTAAGCATGCCTTCACCCATTCTATTAGTTTCTCTAGTAACCTACTGTGTAAGCTCAAAAAGGGTGTTAAATGTTGTATCTTATATTGTTGATTTTTATGTGTGTGCTTGGTTGTTGCCCGATTGGTTTTGGTTCTCCAAGCTTAGTGGGTGGTCTCTTAGAGACCTAGGCTGGGAGGTGAGCTCTCCATTGTTGACAAGGTTGTTTGTATAGGTTTTCTAAATGAATATGTGTTGAAGAAAAGCTTGGAATATTTTCACTTTCTGTTGGAGATTTGAAGATGATTTATTTTGAACATTTGTAAAAGTTATGTATTGTAAAAGATCAGAATTAGATCTTCATGTAATTTATAAATTGATGTAAGGATCCAATTATGATTGTAATATATCAAATAAGTTTTCAATACTGTGAATATATTTTAGTTTAAATATTTCTTAAATTGTTTCCAAAAAATAAAATTGAATAATTATTATTTTGTGTGTGTGTGTGTGTGTGTGTGTGTGTGTGTGTGTGTGTGTGTGTCTTGTTCAAGAAAATTTGGGCATGACACTGTTTTATGTTGTAGTTCATCTATTTAGATGCATAAGGAAGCTAGAAACTGATGTGAGGAGTAGCTAAGAAATAGAAAATCTGAGTATTGTCAAAACATTAGCTATGTAATGTTACATCCCAATTTTTGACCTAATTTAAAATGTTCATATAGCCGTTGAGGTTCACATGAAGTTACTTGATAGTTAAAGTTGTTATAACCCTGCAAATAAAAAGATGGTTAGTCATTATAATTTCATGCGAAGATAACATACTAGTTGATTATTTATCATGAATTCATCGAATTGAAAAGGCAATTAGCCATTATGATTATTTATGATTAAATAACTTGTTATGGTAATATGATTTAACTGTGGAGAATTTACTTTTAGGAAGCATGTCGAAGGGGTGGAAGCATTGTCAAAAAAGAATTGGGCTTAGGAGCATCACCATCATTGGGCAAATGGGTATGAATTGTGAATCATCATGGTTGAGGACCTAGCAACCTAAACATTAGGATAAAATTGATGGAAGCACATAAGCTATTAAATAAATAGTTTAAAACATAAAAATAATCTAGTTAAAATATAATACATACCTCCAAATATTTTAAATGATCTTTCACTATATTGTTATAGTATATACCTATGTACGTACACATAGATATAAATAAAGTGACACATTAATATGATTTTCTTTATAATAAAATGATGCCACCTCATTAATATATCTATGTATATGTAGATAGATATAAACCATAATATTTTCCAAATTATAACCTTCAATCTTCTTCCATCTTTGTATTATTTTTCTTGTTTGAAAATTGATTGAAGATTTATTTGGCATCCAAGAGCCAATACACTTCCTTATGCTATAGCTTCTTGGAAGCCAAATAGTCTTTTAATTCTTTTTTATAACTTGAGGTTAGGAGAGACGAGAGAGAAGAAATTCACATTTATAACTTCCATTATTTTTTTCTAGCATCTTCCTAGCTCATTCCGACTTCTTTCCACAACCGATATCTTGCAAAAATTGATCAATTTTCTACAATTTCCTTTAAAAAACCTTTGCATTTATAGTAGTGTTGTTCTTAATAAAGTCTATTGCATGTTGTTCCTTCTATGCCAAATATTGATGTTGTATTTACATACTGTGATTATGCATGGAAGAAAATAAAAAAAGAGCTGATAATGAATTGTTTAGCAACATTCTATTCTTATTTCCTACAACACCCAACTACCTTGTTCCTATTTATTCTGCCAAAAATTGTGAGCACTCTTATGCTAAGACCATGATAGATGTTTTGCAAGCAAAGGAGAGGTAAGTAGCTAAGCATGTAGCAAGGCAAAAATTACAAATTAAACTGGGTTATATGGAATACCCAAAATCCAATATTTCAAATATGATTTTTCTTGATCAATGGTTCAATAACATCGAATTACATAGTAGTAACCTACAATATTTATCATTATTATTTCTTGTTTAATATTATAGGATTAATATTCTTTAATTTAAAATTTTTCATGGCAAGTAAAAGCCAAGTAACCATGATATTAATCCATGAATCATTATACCAGTGGAATTAACATAATATCCTTTGCAAATCTTTAAGAATATCTTTTTCAAATCATAGATTGGTATAAGTTGGAATATATATGCGTGTGTGTGTGTGTGTGTGTGTGTGTGTGTGTATGTATATATATAGATAATATTTATATAACATATATATATATATACATGTACATATCTATACATGTATATATATTATATATATATATATATATAACATATATATATATATACATATATATATATATAGATACATATATATAGATACATACATACATACATACATACATACATACATACATACATACATATATATATATATTTCAAGAATTGGTTGAGAATCAATAGATAGATCTAATTGCTCTAAGATTCAAGCACCTAAGATTCACCAGCTATATAGTCATGGAAAATGTGAATAGGTGAGATGGAGTCTAGAATGACATAGAAGTAAAATTCAGATATAAAACATTAAATATAGAATAATATCATTTAATAGCTCATGCATGATCATGTTTATTATTTTCTCTTATTGTCAAGTTGAGTGGTGTGATTTGATACCAGGATGTTCAGTGGCTAACAAGATGTCCCATGTCTATTCTAGGTAGGGAGATCCTTTCTTATTAGAGATTATGTGGAGATAATTTATGGTCTGAGGTTGGGTGGTTAAGCCTTTGACAATGTTTCTCCTCTCCATAAAATGTTAGACATGCACTAGCTAAAGATAAGTTATGCATTCAAACATTTTTTTGAAATAAGTATTTTTACTTTTATGATGTATGTTCAATTAGAAGCTAAGATTAATTGAGTTTTATCATTGTTACAGTTATTTCTTTAAATGAAAGCAACTCTTATCGTCAATATAATTAGCAACCAATTAGATCAATTGATCTTCTAACTAAATATGGAATATATTTCTTTATGAGAGATAGATTTATTTGATGGATTTTTATTCAATATTTCATTTATAAGAATATTGATTATGAGAAAATCTTCTAAACTTATGTTATTTTCACAATTAAGCAATCAAAAGGAAAGGAATGATACAGTGGTATTGACGTGAAAAATGATACAGTGGTATTTGATGCCCTGAATGATCCAATGGTAATTGATGTCCTAGATGATACAGTGGTATCTAAAGCCCTAAATGTTGTAGTAATATCTGATGTCCTAAATCATCCAATGATAATAGATGCCCTAATTGATATAGTGGTATGTGATGCCCTAAATGATCTAATGGTAATCGATGCCCTAATTGATATAGTAGTATTGGATGTTAATTGTCATTTGATCCTAAGTGATATTTGTGGACTAACTTGGGTGTTTGCAGAAGCATCCCTATATTGATTTTGGTTCAAATTCCATGGTATGTAGATTTTAATTTCCATAGTAAATTCATTGATGATATTTTTAATTGTTAGTTATGGAATTTTGTTTAATTGGTTGTAACTGTTAATCTCATTCACATGAATGTAACTGATACAATTGTCTTCCTATGAAATAAAGTAATAACTATATTTGTTTGAATATGTTAGTTGTTAATTAAGACCCAAAAAAAGTGGATGTTACATGTAATCTGGGTATTACTTATTTTACCATCTCTTCTTTTCTTCCTATTGTAATAGTTGGTTATGCATATTTTCATTCATTGCATTATAGGTCAGAATAGATTGCATTTTGTTGAGTTAATCCCCCTTCTTTTTCCTAAGTTGTTTAAGGTGTTGAGCAACTTGGTTTTCTCCTCTTCTTCTCTTTGGTTAAGAGCATACCCCCCAAAACCCTAAAGAAAAATTCATTGCATATCTTTCACTCATAAGGGGATTGTACCTTTCAATTTAGGGGTCTTTGATAGATTACTACTGTGACCCATTCTGTTGTTAACTTCTTTGGTTTTTGTAAGCCATTGGGCAGTCTAAGAGTCAAGGTATAAATCAAAATATCAAAGAAGACAAACTGTTAACCAACAATTTTTGGTGACTCTATTGGGGATTTACTCAACATTGTAAGTTCTCTTACATAAGTCTATTTTTGGCTTTACTAAGAAACTTAGAGATCATCTTTGTGGCACTCAAATAGTTGAGTCATGTATAACAACTCTTAAGGAGAAATGGTGTCTCCTCATGTGGACAAATCCTAGTAGTAAAACCTAACCTTGATTTCTAGAATGAACAAGGGGATATCATAAATCAATTGAATACCCTCACCTGGAAAGTCTAAAATTCCCTTGAACAATATAGAAGATTAAGCTTTACCCTTGAAAGAGAGGAGTCCAATGTTGAATATTGGGAGGGATTTTATGGGAAAGAAGATTAAGAGAAGCACACCTTTTGTGAGCTAAGGTAGTTCACCTTGAATTCTACATATACTTGTAGTGCTCATGGTAAAGGCAAAGTCAACCCTATATTTAAAGAATTGCAAAAAGCTAAATTCCCTATATTGGAAGATACTAGAGGAAGAGGGATAACATACCCTCAGTATCTAGTATATCAAGGTATCGATGGTGCTCTTTTTTTGCCACCTTACCCTATTGCCTGGATATGAAGCAATTCATCTTCACCTCCTATTTTCCATACTCAAATCTCTTCACTGTGAAACACTCTTACTCTTCATGGGGTCATTACCCCTACTGTTGTCACTTTTTAGGCTGTACTAGTAATCCTCCCTACCTCAATGGTTGTTCCCTTGGGTAATGCTATTGGTCCTTTGCATCTTGCTACCAACAATGACCTCCCTTGAGCTTCTAGAAAGAATTTTTAAAAATTCAACATTGATGGGATGATGCAGGAGCATCCAGAGGTATAAGGGCAATCCTATGTCACCCAAAAAAAATGTACTTAGACTTAGTTTTTGTTTCATGTGTTTTCATTTTTGGATACCCATTTGGGTCAAATAAAGGTTCCAACTCTCACAGTTCCACTATCAGTGTTCTAGGATAGAGTATTTGAACACCTTGGGATACGTGTAAATGCCAAAAAAATAGGAGTATGTAATTGAGCCATTATTTTGTTGAACTAGGAGGTTTAAATTGGCTAGATGAATGTAATTTCAATTTAGAGCATTCCAAAAAAGGAATTAGGTCAAAAGGCCCCACGGTTTGAAAGTTATCATAGTTTTTCAATTTTTGGAGGCCTCCTAAGAATGTTTTAAAGTCAGGTTAGGGGCATTAAATGACGTTGAAAAGGGCCAAAAAATGAGCAATGAGCAAAGCTCATCAATAGGTCTATAGAGTGCTTTGAGAGCTTTCCAAAAATGTAAACGGTTCGTCAATCAGAGCTACGGTTCAAAAGTTATGCCTCCTGAAAGTTCGGTTACCATTTTTGGATTCTTCTAGATTTGTACCAACTTCTAACACTGCTTCTGGAGCCTTCTACTTGGTTGGTGGATACCTACTAGCACTTTCTAGAATTTTCTCCTAGTCCTTAATCCCTTGGGGTCTATTTAGGGACATTTTTGGCATTGTAAAAGGCAGTTTGGAGTGGAATTTGAGAGGAGGTACCAAAAGGAGAAATTATCTCCAGTTTTGTGCTATTGTGAGCCCTTAGGGAATGTTTTGAAGTCTATTTTCTCTATACTAAATGTACTAGCTTATTTTCAGAGTTAATAAAATTTCTCTTTTTTTGTTGTGTCCATTCTGTGCTTGGGTTGTGTCCCCATCAAGTGGTATCAGAGCAGCTTTTTTTGAGTGTGTAGATAGGGCACTAATTGTGAGGTAATTTGCACCAGGACTGTGTGGTTGTGGATTTGAGTTAAGAAGATGCCTCCATGAAGAGAGCGTGGTGGAAGGGCTGAAGCTATTAATCCTGAGGAGGTTAGAGCCCTCCAAAGGTAGGTACAAGCATTATAGGAGGAGCTCCATAGAGGAACAAATGTTGTCGCAGGTGATGACAGTGAGGATGAAAATGAAGAAGAAGAAATAGGATCAAAAAGGAAATTTGATGGGGAAGTTCTGAATCAGGCAGAGGAAAGGCTTTTTAGGGCCATTACTAAGTTTGGGAAAAGACCTACAATTGATGTGGGTGTATTTTTAAGAAATCTAAAACCAGATGAGTTGATCGACTGGATCAATGAATTGGAAGAATACTTTGAGTATGAGAATATCAGGGACCTAGATAGGGTTAAGTTTGCAAAGGCCAAACTGAAAGGCCATGCTAAAATTTGGTGGCAAGAGGTTCAATTGGAAAGAAACAAAAGAGGAATGGAGAAGATCACAAGGTGGGATCGCATGGTGGACAAATTGAAGAAGCAATTCATTCCTGTGGACTATGAGCTTGATTTGTTTAAGAAGATGCATTGGCTAGAGCAAGTAGGAAGATCAGTCCAAGAATATATAGAGGAGTTTTATTGACTTTTGACTAGAGCAAGGCATGCAGAAGCAAATAAGGAGAAGGTTTCTCATTATATCAGTGGGTTACCACCTAGAATCTAGGAGGAATTAAGTCTAGTAAGAATGACCAACGTTGAAGAGGCATACTAGTTTGTCATACGAGTTGAACAGAAGCTAAATAAGAGGTTTGAAGGGAGACAAAGAGGGCATGGTCAAGGAGGAAGGGGAAGCAGTAGGTCATTTGGAGGCTGAAATGAAACCCAAAAGAAAAATGAAGATGTGGGTAGTAGTAGGAACCAAAGGAGTGAGGGTTTCAACTACTCTCGTGATCAAGACTTTGGAAATCAGAGAGGAAGAGGTAGAGGACATAGACAAGGAAGATGAGGCTTCTGTGGTACCTGTTTCCATTGCAGTGATGAAGGTCATCATGCCTTTGAATGCCCTCAACAACAAGGAAGGACAGATAGGAGATCTGAGGGTCAAGCTAGGGTTGCTCATGTGGATGAGGATGCATAGTCATCACATTCAGAGGATGCAAAAAGAGGAGAGACCTTGGTAAATGAAAGGGTCCTACTAAGAGGTGAGATTGAACTAGGAAAAAGGAGGAGTTTGTTCCGTACTAGGTGCAAATTTGAGGAAAAATGTTGTGATGTGATCATTGATGGTGGTAGCACTGACAACTTGGTGTCAGAGGAGATGGTCTCTAAGCTGAAGCTCAAGAGGTAGAAATGCCCCCAGCCCTATCGAAATGCTTGGGTGAAAGATGATCATAAGGTCCTAGTAAGTGAAAAATGTCTCGTAAAATTCAAAATTGGGAGTTACCATGATGAAGTTCTCTGTGATGTTATTCCAATGGATGTTTGCTATCTATTGTTGGGTAGACCATGGCAGTTTCATAGACATGTAGTACATGATGGTCATGCAAACACATACTCTCTAACAAAGGATGGAGTTCGCCACAAACTGAAGCCCATGAAAAAGGAAGGTGAAAAGGTATGTAGTAGTGCTAGGATTTTTCTTGTTGATGGAAGGAAGTTTTTAGATGGAATGAAACATTAGCATATGTGCTATGCTTTTATTCCTAGGAAAGATAAAGAAGGTAGTATTGAAATACCACTTGAAGTTTCAAATTTACTAGGTGAGTTTGCAAAAATTATCTCTGATAATGTTCCAAAAAGATTTCCACCAGTAAGGTAAATCGGTCATCAGATAGATTTAATCCTAGGAGCTAGTTTGTCTAACAAGGCTACTCATAGGATGAATCCTACTGAAACTGAGGAGCTAAATAGATAGGTTCAGGAACTATTGAGGAAGGGCTTGATTCAGGAGAGTTTGAGTCCATGTGTAGTACCTACAGTATTGGCACCAAAGAAGGATGGAAAGTGGAGGATGTGTACAGACTCTCAAGCTATAAATAGGATAACCATCAAATATTGGTTTCCTTTACCAATAATGGATGATCTTATGGTCTGCTTGAGTGGAGCTCAGTACTTCACAAAGATAGATCTCAAGAGTGGTTATCACCAAATATAGATTCAAGAAGGAGATGAGTGGAAAATGGCCTTCAAGACCAAGGAGGGTCTTTATGAGTGGTTAGTCATGCCTTTTGGATTGATGAACGCCCCAAGCACCTTCATGCTACTTATGAATGAGGTACTTACGAAGTTCTTGGAAAAATTTGTTATTGTCTATTTGGGTGATATTTTAATTTTCAGCAAGACTTTGGAAGAACATTTATTGCATATTTGTAGTGTCCTTGAAAGGTTAAGGGAAGAGAAACTATTAATTAATTTGAAGAAGGGTATCTTTGCAAAAAGGGAGTTAGTCTATTTGGGGCTTGTTATATCACCTGAAGGTCTTAAAATGGATCTAGAGAAGGTAAAAGCCATCTTGGAATGGCCTACTCCAAGGTTTGCTACTAAGGTAAGATCATTTCATGGTCTGGTTAGTTTTTAAAGGAAGTTTATTAAGAATTTTAGTGGCATATGTGCACCCCTAACTGACACAATAAGAGGGGATAGAAAAGAGTTGAAATGGACTACAACAGCTACGAGAAGTTTTGAATTACTGAAGAAGAAGGTGACAGAACAGCCTGTGTTGGCACTTCCAAATTTTAGAAAGGTGTTCTAGGTGGATTGTGATGCTAGTGGCAGTGCTATTGGGGCTGTATTGAGCCAAGAAGGTAAGCCTATTGCATATTTTAGTGAAAAATTGAATGATGCAAAGAAGAAGTATTATGTTTATGATCAAGAGTTTTATGCAATAGTTCAGGCCTTAAAGAAATGGAGGCATTATTTATTGCCAAAGGAATTTGTTTTGTATATTGATCACTAGGCATTACAATACCTAAATAGCTAAGGTAAATTGAATCAAAGGCATATGAAGCGGGAAGAGTTCTTGCAGAGCTATACATTTGTGTTGAAATATAGAAGTGGAAAATCTAACAGGGTTGCAGATACACTAAGCAGGAGACAGTTGTTGCTAACAGTAATGCAGGTTGAAGTAGTTAGGTTTGATGAACTCAAGAATCTATATCCTGAAGATCCTAATTTTGCTAAAGCGTGGAAATATTTTAAAGAGCCTGTTGTTGTAGACAGAACTACATGGTTAGACTATCTGATTTAGGATGGTATGTTATTCAAGGGCAGCCAATTGTGCATTCCAAGGAGTTCCATGAGGGAAAATCTGATTAAAGAGAAACATAGTGGAGGAATGGTAGGACATTTTGGTTGAGATAAGACCATTTCCATTCTTAGAGAACATTATTTTTGGCCTCAAATTTCACAAGATGTGAAGAAATTTGTACAGAGTTGCCAAGTTTGTCAAGTTGCCAAGGGATTTAGCCACAATACTGGACTATATCAGCCATTTCCTGTTCCATCAAAGCCATTGGAGGACATAAGTATGGATTTTGTTCTTGGATTGACAAGGACACAAAGGGGTAATGACTTAGTATTTGTGGTGGTTGATAGGTTCTCCAAAATGGCACATTTCATTCCATGCCACAAAACTCATGATGATGTCCATATTGCAGACTTGTTTTTTAGAGAGGTGGTAAGACTACATGGTCTTCCAAGGAGTATAGTTTTTGATAGAGACAATTAATTTGTCAGATATTTCTAGAGAACATTGTGGAAAAAGTTGAAAACAGACTTGAAATTCAGTTCCACACATCACCCACAAACTGACAGCCAAACAGAAGTGGTAAACAAAAGTCTGGGCAATTTGCTAAGATGTGATAAGCCCAAGGGGTGGGATTTGATTCTACCACAAGCTGAGTTTGCTTACAATAACTCTATAAATAGGAGTACAAGTAGATCACCATTCCAAATTGTATACGGAAGTAGCCCAAGGACTGCACCAGAATTGAAAAAGATAGAGCAAGGGGAGAGGACAAGTGCTAAAGCTGAAGAATTTGCTGAACATATCAAGCATCTACATGAGGAGGTTCAAGCACACATTACCAAGATGAATCAAGAGTATAAAGCTAGGGCTGATCAAAGGAGAAGACATAAGGAATTCCAAGTAGGGGATCTAGTCATGGTACACTTACAAAAAGAAAGATTTCCAGCCGGTACTTACAACAAGCTAAAAATGAAGAAATTTGGCCCCTACAAAAATCTGAAGAAACATGACTCAGGAAATGCATATGAGGTGGAGTTGCCAGATGGTATTCACATTTCTCCTATTTTCAACATTGCAGACTTAACAGAGTATCATGATAATGGTGTAGATGAGGAACTAATGTTAGAGCCATGTGCAGTTTTTGCTTCTAAGAAGGAGGAAATAGAAGACATTCTAGATCATCGTGTGGGTAGGAGTACTAGAAATAGGTAGTGTGAAGAGTATTTGGTCAAGTGGAAAGGATGGCCGATAGAGGACTCAACTTGGATTTTAGCAGGTGAGGTTTACCATTTGGGATTTTTTCTACCATTCATAAAGTGATAGGGTAACTTTTCAATCTACCTAGGGTGTCTGATGCAAGAGCATCCAAAGGTATAAGGGCAATCCTGTGTCACCCAAAAAAAATGTACTTAGACTTAGTTTCTATTTCATGTGTTTTCATTTTTCGATACCCATTTGGGTCAAATAAAGGTTCCAACTCTCATAGTTCCACTATCAGTGTTTTAGGATAGAGTATTTGAACACCTTGGGATACATGTAAATGCTAAAAAAAAGGAGTATATAATTGAGCCATCATTTTGGTGAACTAGGAGGTGTAAATTGGCCAAATGAATGTAATTGCAATTTAGAGCTTTCCAAAAAAGGAATTAGGTCAAAAGGCCCCATGGTTTGAAAGTTATTGTAGCTTTTTGAGACCTCCTAAGAATGCTTCAAAGTTAGGTTAGGGGCATTAAATGACCTCAAAAAGGGCCAAAAAATGGGGAATGAGAAAAGCTCATCCTAGGGCTATAGAGCGCTATGAGAGCTTTCAAAAAATGTAAACGGTTTGTCGATCGGAGCTACGGTTCAAAAGTTATGCCTCTCAAAAGTTTGGTTACCATTTTTGGATTCTTCTAGATTTGCACCAACTTCTAACGCTACTTCTAGAGCCTTCTACTTGGTCGGTGGATGCCTACTCTCACTTTCTAGAATGTACTCCTAGTCCTTAACCCTCTGAGGTCTATTTAAGGACATTTTTGGCATTGTAAAAGGAAGTTTGGAGTGGAATTTGAGAGGAGGTACCAAAAGGAGAAATTATCTCCAGTTTTGTGCTATTGTGAGCCCTTAGGGCATGTTTTGAAGTCTATTTTCTCTGTACTGAATGTACTAACTTATTTTCATAGTTAATACACTTTCCCTTTTCCTGTTGTGTCCATTCTGTGCTTGGGTTGTGTCCCCATCATGGGAAGGTCTCTACTAATGAGCACAATGTAGCTTTCTCCACCACATGCAGTGTCATTTCTCCTCAACATGAAGATAGTAGAGAGGATTTTTGTAGAAACCTCGGTCGACAATGTTGCTGACTAGTTTCAACACCTTCCAATAAAACTTATTTGAAGAATGCTATAAGAGTACAAAAGATGATCATACACTTTTTCTCAACTTACATAGATAAAGAAGGAACCCAATGTTCTTATGAGAGACTTCATTGCCAAATTTAATAAGTTGGTCAATAGGATCCCTATTGCAAGTAGGCCTATTATTGATAACCAAAAGATGTTCTTCATTAGCTCCATGTCCCTTGACATAAGTTTTATTATAATATGTGTGCATATAGCTAATCTACTAGTTTCTTAGACTTTGGCAATTGAATTTGAGGATGACTTGATAGCAGTTGGGAAGTGAAAAAGAGAGATTTAGAGTGGAGCATCTACAAGCTCTGCCCTTAATGTAACTAAAAATACTAAAGAAATGCTTTAGAAGTTCTCTAATGAAATTATTTCCATGAAGAGACAAATGGGAAAACCTAAATCTTCACTCCAACAACCATATCAAGACATTCCTTGAAGGAAACATGAAGGCAAACCATTGCAATTATCATCTGCTTAGCAAAAGCTTTCTATTCAGGCACCCCTCAAGAAGCAAAATATGTGTATTTTTCATCTGTGAGTTGATCATGATGGTGATTCCTACCCAAAATTTAATAAATATAATCATCTCACTACTACTAATGAGCTAACCATTGAGTATCCTATAAGTGAAGACAATTATGCTCCTAACAGAGACTCTGGAAAATTCTTTTTTGAGTATGAATCAGATTCAGAGGTTGGAGGTGACTACTTCACCACCTTAGATGGAATTTAGATGACTATAGATACAAGAATTCATAAAGAGAAAATCCCAGTGAACTTTGTTCCTTCCTAGAACATAGCCACTAGCCCTTCACCAGTTGCAGCTACAGCATCCACTTCCTTGTCCTAGAGGAAAGAGTAGTCAAGGTTCGATCCAAATGGTAAGCCTCAATCCTCAATTCTCATATTGTAAGGATGGTCATATCTAGGTATCTCCCTTTAACTATCTCAAGACTAATCCCGATGAATTAGAAAAGCTAATAGATTATTGTAAAAGTGATGGTAATGCCAAAGCCCAACCTAATGTCAACTCTACCATTAGTAATGACCAACCCTAGTTGGATAGTGGTCCACTAGATAATGAAGAACTTGTTTTTCCTATGTTATTCAAAGAGGAAGAAGCATCATTTTTGGCTACCTCCCTTGGTCAGAAGCCAGACCCATTCTATGTATCCTTATATGTAAATGGCCATTAGCTTAGTAACTGTATTATTGATTCTGGATCCTCTGATAACACCATGGCTTCTTTAGTTGCTCATGCCCTTGACTTTGTTAGGATTAAACCATGGACAAAAATAACAATTACATGCAAATATAACCAATAACAGAAAATAATAGGTCAAGTGAAAGATGCACAAGTAGCATTGGTTTCTCACCTTGCAAAGAGAATGAAACTAACCATCCTAATAGTAGATATTTTGGCCATGTACAAGATGCTTTTGAGTAGAAGCTTTTGTAGAGACATGAGAGGCAAAATAAAGATGGATTTCTCTCATGTCATTATTCCTGTGGGGAATAAGAAAATCAAACTAGAACCTGAGGAAAAGACCAAATTCATAGTTTTAAAGTCTGATGATCCTAAGGCATAGATCTTATATCAAGAAATGGAGTTTTAAAATTACATGATGTTCTCTACTTCTACTTATTAAGAAGAACAACCATGTCCTCCTAGTGATCTATGGATTTGGACCCTGGAGTTCGATGGCATGCTACTACAAGGTTTGGAGCTGGTGTAGTTCTTGTATCTATAAGTGGAGATATAACTAAGCTTGCATACAAGTTAAAAATCAAGAATACTAACAATAGATTAAATTATTAAGCCTTGATGTTAGGTATAACTATTGCAAAATAGAAAGTGAAGATCTTAAGAGATCAAAGAGACATAGAGCTTATAGTGAAGCAAGTTTGAGCTTAGGGTACACTATAAAGAGTGCTAGACTCAAGAATTACATAAAAAAAGTCTAAGATGAGATTGAGCACCTAGCCACTTTCTCAATCCAAGGTATTCCAAGGGAGTAGAATGCAAGGGTAAACTAGTTAGCTATGTTATCCTCACGACTATTCCCACATCTAGATTTCATAGATAATCAAAACAAGGTCAAAGTCTTGTTTAGGATGAACATTACTAACAACATTAAGACATGACAAGTATTCAATGATGAGAAGAAAATCCAATATTTCCTTGAAGGATCCAAACCTTTTAGTGACCAATACTTTGAAGGGAGTGAAAACATCTACAAGGATTTCTCCCTTGAAACCAAGAAAGAGTTGGAGCTTGGAGCTGAACAACTCAAAGGTAACAAGATTCCCTCACATCTTATTTCCTTTGAGAAACTATTTGATAGGCATGATGCATTTATTAGAAAGGAAAGGGAAAGAAAAGCTGAAACTTCTAGAGAATATGAAGGGATGAATATTGGCACCAAATATAAACCTAATCTAGTTAATATCAGTAGTAGTTTCTCAAAGGCAGAAAGGGCAAAAGAAAAAGGTTTGTTGATAGATACCAAGATGTATTTCTTGGGGATATGAGGACCTAGAGACTTTTAGGAATGACGAGTTCAAGCACAAAATTCCCCTCAAGCCTAAGGCTACTCCCTTTAGAAAAAAGCAATGTAACTAGAACCTTATGGTCTAAGATGCCATCTTTAGTGAGGTTAACAAGATGCTAGAAGCCAAAATTATCTACCCCATACATCATTCAACATGGATAGCTAACATTGTCATAGTCTAGAAAAAGAGTGGGGAGATCACAATTTGCACAAATTTCAAGAATTTGAATCAAGCATCTCTAAAGGACAACTATGCCTTGCCTATTATGGATCATCTACTGAAAATAGTTTCTAACTTTGAAATGATGTCCATGCTAGATGGATTCTTAGGTTTCAACCAAATTGAGGTAAACCTAGAAGATTAGTTCAAGACTGTGTTCACCACTCCATGGGGAATGTTTACATATAACAAAATGCCCTTTGGGCTCATTAATGTTGGTGCCACCTTTCAAAGGGATATGAATTCCTCCTTCACTAATATAAAGGATAAGATCAAAGTTATCTACTTGGATGATCTGACATTATTATCCAAGAAAAGAGAAAATCATCTAAGGGACTTGGAGAAAGTGTTGAAAAGATGTAGGGAGAATGAGATTTCACTCAATCCCAAGAAATCAGTCTTTTGTGTTATAGAAGGTAAACTGCTAGGTCACATAGTCTCCTAGGAAGGCATCAAGATTGACCTAGAATGTGTTAGAGCCATCTAGTAGCTAAATTTTCTAGGAAGCAAATATGGAGTCAAATCATTCTTTGGATAGGTGAACTTTTTGAGATGCTTCATCCTTGATTTTTCCAAAATCACCAAATGCATAATAGATGTGATGAAATGAAGTTAAAGTTTCAAATGGAATAACTCATGAAGAATGGCTTTTGATCAACTTAAAGATGTTATAGCCAAAGCACCCATGTTGGTCCATCCAGATTACACCAAGAAGTTCATACTATACTTCTATACCTCAGCTCATATGCTATCTATAGTACTTGTGCAAGAGAACAAGGAAGGAATTCAAGTGCCAATTTCTTTCATGAGTAACCCCCTTAAGGAGCATGACTTGAGATATTCTCAAATGGAAAAGCATGTCTATGTAGTGGTAAGATCTCTCAAAAAATTTGGATTCTATGTATTGAACTCTCAATTTGTTGTGTTTGTACCTAATTCAACTATCAAAAGCATATTTACTCAACAAGAGATAGGTTGCAACACTAGAGGTGCATATATAGCAAAGGTTCAAGAGTATGACATCGACTTGAAGCAAACCAAATTGGTACTAGGAAATGGATTGTGCAAAATAATTGCAAAAAAATGGGACTTGACCCAAGGAGATGAATCTTCAAGGGCACTAATGGTCAGTCTCCAAGATCCCTAGTTCTCAAATATTGCCTATTTTCTAACTTACAAGGGTTTCTTTGATGGACTGATGTACAAGCATAAAAGAGACCTCATAATTAAATCATCTAAGTATGTCATATATGATGACCAATTGTATAAGAGGGCAATATATGGGACCTTCCTAAGATGTGTGGATAAACCTCAACAAGAAAGTTTGCTTTATAGTTTCCACAATGAGGCTTGTGGTGATCAATTTTCATCAATAGTTACAACATACAATATTTTGAGGCAATTTTATTACTAGCTTGGCATCTTTAAGGATTCTTATAAGTGGGTGGCCAAGTGTGACAAGTGTAGGATGTTCTCTAGCAAGCCTTAATTAGTTTCTCTACCCCTAAAACTAATTGTTATTAAAGGCCCCTTTCAGCAATGGGGAATTGATTTCATTGACTAATCAATCTTCCCTCTTCTACAAGTCATTTGGATGTCATTATTGCTATAGATTACTTCACAAAATAGGTGGAAGCCAAGACAACTAGAAGACTACATTTGAGGTCACCTATGAATTCATCAAAGAGAACATCTTGATAAGGTTTGGAGTGCCAACAAAGCTTGTCATGGATAAAACTTCTTATTTTTCTCCTGTGGAGATTATAGAATTCTACTATGAAAATAGTATACACCTAAGTCATTCATGAGATTACTTCTCTCAGGGAAATGGTCAAGTAGAATCAAGCAATAAGAACTTGATCAATATTATGAAGAAAATGGTCTCTAAGACCTAGAAGAACTGGCACAAGAAATTGTATGATGTGCTCTAGATAGACAAAGTTACACCTCAAAAAGCAATAAGGATTTCCCTAGTTGAGTTGGTATATAGAGTTGAAACTAGCCTTCCTCTTCCACTAGAGCTATCCATTTGTAGACTACAACAAGTGATTAAGGATCCATAATTCCAAGATGGATTGGAGAAGTGCATTATGTATCTAACTAAGATGTAAGAAGAATGTGAAAAGATGGTTGATCATATTACAAAACATCTAAAGTGCATGAAGACATTCTTCAATAAGAAGGCCAGACCAAGGAAGTTCATGGAAGGTGACCTAGTCCGATTATGGGATAGACAACATGAGCCAAAATCTATGCATCACAAGTTTAACTCCCTCTAAAAGGGCCCTTTCATGGTTATGTAAGAAACCTAGAATGATTATATCATTTTGGATATCCTTCTAGAGATATTGTACCATTTTCTTATAATGGCGAGGATCTAAAGTTGTATCAAATTCATGATTGAAAGTAGGTAACCCCTACAGTTAATGTAGGTCTAGGTTGTTTGCTTTGTGTCTTTCCTTGTTTTGTTTTGCTACTTTCCTAGATTAGATTTCCTTTCTATGTGCATGCTTAATTTAGTTTCTTTCTGTAGTTTTCTATTCCAACACCATAAAACTAGAGATTTTGGATCCCTTCTTAGACATTTCCAATGCCTAAATCCCCAGTCAGAGCCATCTATTGCCAAGTTTTAGTTTTAGCCTTTGAAGCTTGAACCCATTGGTATGAAGTGAGTGTATGTCCAAGTGTGATGTATAAGTATCAATAGGTAGCTTACTTTTCATCTTCCCTAAAGAGCTCTACTTTCTTTTATTTTTTATTTCCATTTGCATTACCTTTACACATCACCTAAGTGGGTTTCCTATTTTTTTGATGTGTGTGGGGTCTAGGTGATCTAGGCATGGTTGGGATGTATACTAGCATCCTTATAATGAGAAGTAAGTTTTTTTGCACCTCATTATCTACTATCTTTCTCTAGCATTCCATGTTCCATAGATTTTGAGCTTCCTAATTGATTTTCCCCTTAAGCCAACTACATCAAGTGTGAATCCAAATGATGAATCCATGATGGTAATTAATAGGTTGTGAATATGAATTTGTCAATGCCCAAAGGTGTATGAAGCTATGATTTGAAGCCAAGATGAGTCTCATTCAAATTCATGGAGGTAAGATCAATTGAACATGATTTTATGAAGTATCTACTACATATTTATTGAAGTGAAGTTGTGTCACTTTTCCTCCAATGTTGTATAAACTAGAGCCAAATTTCAGTCCCAGTGATCAAGTAGTGTAAGCATGAGGTCAAATGAACCATTTTTGGGCTTATAATCAGTAAGGCATGTTTGAGATCTAGCTTGAAGGCCATCAAATTGAAGTGAAGGTTTGAAGTGTTTTCATTGTGCTCTAGTCCAGAAAATATCGATGGGAAAGGATTTTTCCACCCCAAGTCAATGAAAATGACCACCTTTCTAGGGGCTTTGAGAATAGAAAGTCAAGTTACCTTAAAATATGAATATCCTTCAAAAATTCTTATAAGATACTTTTGTAGAAGTTAGTAATGAAAGTGTGACCCTGATATAATGGAAATGTAGTATTAAAAGCCTTAGGTAAAAAGTGGAAGAACAAAGTGCACAAGCTAGCAAAAGGATTACTCCCGACACTGTGATCTTGGATAGAAGGGAAATGGAACTATGCAAAAGAAAAGTATTTCTCTCTCTCCCAAATATGTTAACAGCATTAAGTATATTTGAATTCTATATTTTTTAAGCAAAGTAAGGCACTTCCCTTAAAGCTAAAGCATTTGTACTATTAAGTAAATTTTAGTCATATCACTTTACTTTAAGTAAAGTAAGAGAGCTTTTGAGAATTTAGTATTTTATGTGCAAAAGAACAAAAAGTTTAAATAGTTGTTACTCATGGAATTAAATGCAAATCCTATCATTATAATCATTGGCTAAACTTAATTTCATTCATGCAATGCCAACATTCTAATTCCTAAAGCTATTTCATTGGAATTGCATGCAATTGGTTTCATCAAGTATATTTAAACAACTATTTATCGAGAACTACGTTCTATAAAATCATAGTGAATGACAATCAGAGTTGTTAGTTATGATAAGCTAATTTGCCTAGAGAGTGAGTTAGAAGACCTTATAGACACATCCTTTAAATTCTATGATTTGGGTGATCTTCATAGGAGACTTAATTCTCAACCCATTCACCGAATCACTTAGAAACTCAAAGAGAGTGGACTAGTTGAAGTAGTTGGTTTTCCTATGGTAGTGCATGCACCTAAGCTTGTAAGGTAAAGAAACGAAAGATAAAACCTGAAAGAAAAAAAAAAGATTTTGTTTCCTAACGAATCTATTCTCATATCAATCAACAAGGCATGGATGCAATCCACATTTGGCATTCTCATCAAGGTGTGGTATTGTGATGTAGATTTCAGGTCTTCCATATCCATGTTCAATGAAAAGAACACACTCAGATGGGAAGACATGTAAAGGACCTAGTTCTAGGCTACTTGCTTAAAGAAGAGCAAAATTTTGAAGACTCTATTTGGCAAAAATCTAAAATGAGAAATTGTGGATATCCTCACACTGCTCCTTAGATTGAAAGGAAAAGAGGAGATTTTGGATTTTATCAATCACCACTTCTTCCTAATACAAGAAATGATGACTAAGGATATGTAGATCAACTAGGCACAAATAATCTATGATGAGTTTTGCCTCGTGGTTGAATTCAACAAAAGGATTTAAGCAATTCTACATGTCCTCTTATCTAATCTATGCTTTGGAAACTCACCACTTGTGGCCTAACCTTCATAGCATCTTGAATTATGATGAGTGCACCAAAGTTTAAATTTACCCACATTTTTAGCTATAAAGAAGCTATGAGGAGTATGAAGCTATCAATGATGCTTTCACAATGAGGCTATGCTAAGAATTGGAAGGATACCTTGAAAGGAGATTCTCACTAGAGACAATTTTGGCCATAAGCCAGTTTGGATGCCCATCCATCCATGTTTTAGGTTTCCCCTATTTTTGAATAGGATATTATGATGGATTTTCTATGAGGTTGTTGAGATGTATTGAAGATAAGGTGGTACTAGTTGAACTTTGTTCACAAGTCCTAGAAGTGAGTACCCAATGCTCCAATGTGAAGAAGATGTCTAGTATTCCCTTCCTATAGTGGTTGGCCCGTATTCATGTGCCTCTAGATTAGATGCTCAAAATTTAGTAAAGAGATTTGAGAGAAAGATTAAGTTGTTAGACTATGAGGTGCTCAAGCCTTAATATGATCCAGTTAACTTTGTAAGGGATCATTTGAAGTTGGGATATGCCAACAGGAACATCCCATATATTGAGGAATTCTAGTCTAGGTGTCTTAATGACTACCAAACTTAGGAGAGATTTTGGTCACAGCTAACCATTGATGAGATAAAATTATATAACAGCTATGTTGATGTTTTTGACCTTGCAGATGATGGAGCCTATATACACCCCACATCTTACAAGAAGATCAAGGGCAAACCAATCTTTCCTACCCCACCTACAGATTGAGTCATTGACCCCATTGAGGTTCTCATGTAGGGTATAATCAAGACAACAAACAAATGTTTGGAGTGGACTTGATCAAGGAAGAAAAGGACTAGGAGCACTAGTTCCATGGGTGGAGTATTAACAAGAGTAGCCCAATCAACTATGACTACAACCACTATATCAACATCTGCATGGTCATTACAATCTATTGGCCAAGGTGGAGACTAGCCTCTAGAAATGAATATTCCACTCACCCATACCTACAAAGCTAGTCCTCTTCCAAACATTGGGAATACTAGGGAGAAGGAATATGATAAGGATAAGGCAAAAGAACAAAAAAAATTAGTGGCTGAGCCATCTTCCCCTGTTCAAGCCATCAATTTGGATGGTAACACTAACCCCATGGATGGCCAAAAGCAAGATGCATCTCATGAAGGGGATACTTTAGCCCTTTCGGTACCTAAGGTAGTTTCCTTCCCTATTTATTTTTAGAGACAACCAACTCCATTGATCTCAAGGAAGTTTTTTGACCTCACTACATTGCAACTTCTATCAATCTTCTCTCTATAGAGTGTTGGCTTGAAGAGACTATTAATAGAAAGAAGAGGAGATATGAGGATGTGGCCCCAACAAAGCACTTGATCACACAAGTCACCACCTCTTAGCCATCCAAGAAGATAAAGAAGTAGAAGATAATTGTTGAACTAGCAATAGATTCAACAACTGGCCACATGATAGTTGATATTGTTGAGCCAAAGAAAGAAGGAATATTTCATAAGCTCCCAAAGGATGATTTCTAGATTAGGATAGTGCATCTTGGTTGTCAAAGCAATTGATTAATTATGTATTGTCCTTGATGTTACATAGAATGTCATATCATCACCAATCAGTATATGCCAAGCTCACTCAGGCACTGAAGATAGTTTTCTTGTGACTACTGACCATTCCAAAGTTTTCCTAGTTTAGAAGGTAGTATCTACCAAGTTCACTTAGGTTCCAAAGGAAATTCTATAGAAGATAAATGTTAACTGAGCTCACTCAGTTAATGAAGGAAATGTTGGATGGAACCAATGTTAGTTGAGCTCACTCGATTACCAAAGGAACTTTGCAAATATGTAGTGTTGACCAAGTTCATTTGGTTAACACAAGAAAATAATTTACAGTTAGTGTATATCCAATAGGGTCAACTAATGAAAGATTTTCTTGTGTTGGCATATTTGAGCCAACTAAGAAGATGAATATTAATTATTCAAAGTTGTATTCTAGCCAACTTTACAATATGAAAGATATAAATATAAGGTCAAGTTGAGGATTAAAAGTGTGTGAATGCATTGAAGATAATTGAAGGCTTGATGATGCTAAGAGGAAGTGAATCAAGAAGGATTAGGAGAATATCATTGAGAAGCTAAAAACATATATTCAATCAAGAAAGATCAAGTATACAAGCCAAAAATGAGATCTATAATCAGCAATTTAGTTGCATCCAAATCAGGTCATGTCATTGTTACTCTCTACCCATTGTAGTAGTGATCTAAATCTCTTAATAGAGTTGGATTAATAGCTATTTGTAAATCCTCTAACAAGGTAACATTTCTATTGAATTTGCCAAAGACCTCTAACAAGGCCACTCTTAAAAGGGTAATTAAATCCTCCAACAGGGTCACACCTAATAGTGTGTTTTCTAACCTTTAATAGGGTTGGCTCCTAATAGGGCTCACTTTAGAAGAGTGAAAATGAGTACCTAGTTGCAATTGGTGGTTTTTTTCAAATTGGTTTTCCATGTTAAATCTTGGTGTCAAATGTGTTCATACTATTTCTTGTATTGTTTGCAACTAAATTAAAGTAACAAGTAATCACAGATAACATCTTAAGATTTTCATGTTAAGTATTTGTCGAGAATCCTTAGTGTTTACTGAGTTAGATCATTTTTCTATGTATTTTTTGAGCATTAGTAGAGTTCAGTTTTTAGAGTTTATCATGTGCTAACATCTAAGGGATCTAGAATTTATTTTAGTGGTAACTAATTCACCCCTCCCCTCTCAGTTACTCCTTTTATATTTCCAACAATTGATATTAGAGCATTTGGTACTTGTAGAGAAGGTTTCAGGGACCTAAGCTAAAGATCAGGACGTCTTACAAAAGAGAGATGCCTAGGTTGAACCGTAACAACTTTGAAGCATGGAAAGGACTTATGAGGTTACATCTAGCAATTATCAGTGCTTTAGGTCGTATGTATCTTGATACTAAATAAAAGACTCCTATTAGAACATTATCAGTTGAAGATATTGCTAAAAAGAAAAATCATAACATCATGATGATTGATATTGCATCTACTTTTAATTATGTTAAATTTGATAAAGTAAAAGACTACACTATAGCTCATGCAATGTAGATCAAACTAAAAGACATATATGGAAGAGATGAAAATGTAAGAAAAGATGATTTAGAAAGTCTCACAAGACAATTGTATCAGATGAAAATGAGAGAATATGAAAACATTACAAAATATGTGGAAAGAATCAAAGCACGTGTGAGTGCAATCAAAGCATCTAGAGGAGACATTAATGACAAAACAATTGTAAGAAAGGTACTCAAAAATATTCTTCCTATTTATGCAATTAGAGTGTCTATTATTCAAGAGATGAGATGTGATCCAAATAGCAATATAACTTTGGATGCTCTAGTTGGAAGATTGATATATTTTGAGCTGGATAACTATGATAACTATGTTCCTAGCTCCAAAGGTATTGAATTTGCATTTGAAGCCAAACTCTCCCTCAAGAAAAGGAGTAAGAAATCAAAGGCCAATCAATCAAGAAGTGAAGGAGAAATAGAAGAAAGTTTTAAAAATGATCTTGAAGTTGTTAAAGACCTACTTGCAAGAAAATATTCCAAAGGCAAAGGAAAGTACAATGGTAAGATTCCTCTAATCTATTTTTCTTGTGAAGAAGTTGGTCATATTGCTATAAGATGCCCAAATAGAGAAGAAAAGGAGGAAAATAAAAGTAATAAGTACAAAGGGAAGAAGGAATTCAAGAACTAAAAAGATAAAGGTAAGAAATCTTGTTTTATGGCTAAAGATTCTAATAATAGTGAAGATGAAATGGTATATATTGCTGTAAAAGATGAATTTGATGATGAAGAAGATAAGATGTCACATATCTCTCATGTTAGAAAAAATGATACATGGATTATTGATAGTGGCTGATCACATCATATGACTAGAGACAAAATAAATTTTGAACACATGGAATATTATGATGGTGATAGTGTGAGATTTGGAAATAATGAACCTTGTTGCATAAAAGGTAAAGGATGTATTTCATTAACCAATGAACTTATATGTGATAATCCTTATTGGGTTAAAGGAATAAAGCATAATCTACTAAGTGTGGCATAGTTGAATAACATGGATTCAAGGTACAATTTATGAATGGAAAGGCCAAATAGCTAGATGAAAAATGAAATCTGGTTGGATCTAGCAAACAAACAAAAGGTAACCTATTCTATCTTGATCTTAGTGAAGTCTCATGTTTTATTTCTCAAATAGAAGAAAGACAGTTATGGAACAAAATATTATGTCATGTAGAATTTGATCATCCAATTAAGATAAGAAAACACAGAAGAGTAAGAGGTATTCCTAGCTTAAGGAAACTTGATATGGGTTTATGCAAAAATTGTCAAATTGGTAAAATGGGAAAGACTAGTTTAAAAAGCAAGAACTATCATTCTGAAGAAGTCTTAGAGCTTGTGCATACAGACTTATGTGGACCTATTAGAATAGAGAGTTATAGTGGAGATTAATTTTTCATTCTTTTTGTTGATGATTATTCTAGAATGATAACTATAATGTATCTAAAAGAAAAATCAGAAGCTTTTAAAAAATTCAAGTGGTATTTGGCAAGAGTAGAAAAAGAAACTGGAAAGAAGTTAAAATGTTTGAGATTAGAAAGAGGTGGTGAATTCATCTCTAATGAATTCAATGAATTTTGCATTGAAAAATGAATAGATCCATCATGGATTATGCAAGAATGTTAATGATAGCAAATAATGTTGCAATCGAATACTTGAAGGAAGCTATCAACACAATAGTTCATACATTGAATAGAGTACATATGAAGAAAGACTCAAATCAAATTCCTTATGAACTATGGTATGGATACAAACCTAATATAAGTTACTTGAAAGTATTTGGTAGATAATGTTATATCTTGAAAGAATCTAGAAAAGGAAAATTTGATGTCAAAAGTGATAAAGACATATTTTGAGATACTCCAACAAAATTAAAGCATACAAGCACTCATAAATTCATAGAAAGTGCATATGTAAGAATTGATGAGTTTGCAGCTAAGAGTGAAGAAGAAAGTGACAAAGAGCCTGGGGATTACAGAAGATTTGTTTACTATGAACCCGATACCCTACCAAATCTATCTAAAAGAAAGGAGGCTTCACCTCACGAGTCCCCAAAATCTCCAATAGCTAACAAGTTGCAGACAGTACAACCCAAGTTGTATTCAAAGGCTATTGAGCTACTATAAGAGCAAACTAAGTCTGACAGACCTAAGTTATAGAAAATGGGACCCAAGCTTAATATTGAAGCTCATGATAAAATCAATAAAACACACTCCAAATCCAAAGAACTTATGTTAGCAAGATATGTCAGAAGGCATCGTGCACTTGATCAGATCATTGGAGACAGATCACATGGAACAATGACAAGAAGCAAATTGAAAGTTACATGTTTACTTGCTAAATTTGAACTAGAAATGTTAAAGATGCTTTGGATAATGAAAATTGCATTGAAGCAATGAATGAAGAAATAGAACAGATAAAGAAGAAAAAAACTTGGATTCTTATTCCTAGACCCAAGGATAACAATGTATAGCACAAAGTGGGTATTCAAAAACAAGCTGAACAAAGATGGAAAAGTTTCTAGAAACAAAGCAAGGTTGGTATGTAAAGGATATTCTCAAAAAGAAGGTATTGATTATGGTGAAACTTTTTCTCTTATTGCAAGATTAGATAGTGTTAGAACTTTACTAACATATGCAGCTCATAGAGGAATTAAAGTTTATCAAATGGATGTGAAATCTGCATTCTTGAATAGAAAATTCTTGATGAAGAACTCTAAATTGAATAACCTAAAGGTTTTTTAGATCCCAGAAAAAAGGACATGGTATGAAAATTGTTGGTGTAAATAAGTATTTACTAGTTACACTTTAATTAAGTTTGCTTATGGTAATGTATTATTTTATTATATTGCATTATTTTATTATTTATTTAGGTGAGACACTTAGGAGTTTGTGTACTCTCATGAGTTGTCATGTTGACAACATAGAAGTACACAACTCTAATTCACCACATGATGTCTACAACATTGGAGTTTGCATCATTCACTGAGTTGTCATGTAGACAACACAATTATTTGTGCTTCCTTTTTAGCACATTTTATTTATAACATTAATTTGCATGCTACATCATTGTAGGTTTATCCTCACATCATCACACTTACTCTTGTGCTCAATGGAGGATAACCCATATCTGGTGGACATGTGCCTGGTTGTATGACTTATCATGTTGCTAACTTCTATGTATTCTATAAGCTTACTAGAAGCTTTATATATATGCACTCCTAGTGTACTTTGATATGGCATATTGAATGAATATATCATCATTCTGATCATACTCTCTCTTTGGTCTATTGTTGTGTTTGCGTTTGAGTTCCTTGATCTTGGATGAATTCTACCCTAAGAAAAATTCTTACATAGTATCAAAGCTTGAGGACATTCTCTACACATAGCTTGTTGAGATTGTTCATGCTTCAACACCTCGACCTAAATCCAAAGAATCTACAAAAATTAGGAGTGTTTAGAGCCAAATTGAACATTTCCATTGCATCTAGAACATTGATTTGGTGAAGATTGACTATAAATTTTCCTATGCTGGGCTAAAGTTGATCATGAGAAAAAAAAATTTTGCAAACCACAACCAAATGCACCGATTTGCAATTCTGGGTATGATCTATTCGATCTATTAAATCTATGTTTAGATATGAATTAATTTAATCTTTGCAATAATTTTTTGATTTTTGAGTATTTTTGGAAAGAAAAAAATTCCTAGTCAGGCTAGCAAAGATTTTTTTTTTTGTAGAACCGAGTAGTCACACCCTGGCCTTGCAATTTGGGAGTATATTCCTTATTGAATTTAGCAATTTCACAATACAAATTCTAGCATCTCCAGTGGTTTATCTAAGTGAACAGAGTATATTCTAGTCAACATTCAGCCACCAACCAAGTCTTATAACCTCTGGAAGATTGTTTGCTAGTGTATTGTGCAAGCTTTCTTTTATACATCGGCATGGGAGTACCCACGATGAATGTGGGATTTAAAACCCCCATTCATCGACATCTACAAATTTAATCTATCGCTGCAAAATGAACCCATCTGGTGATGTTCAGATAATTTAGCCAAACACACAACTTTCTCCCATGCACAGACTTCCTACCATGTTGCAACAATCCTATCCACATAGCACTATTTCAACCATTGACCTCCATGTCACTAGGTGACAACAAGATGTATAGTGTAGCACTCTATCCTCCATGGTGGACATGACCAGCTTAACTATACACTAACAACATGTACACATCATTGTATAGTCAACAAGATTGACATCACCCACCAATAGGGATAGTCCACTCAGCATCCATGTGGACCCATGTCAATGCCACATAATCACTTGCCATGCAAGCAAAATGTCAGACACATTAGCATGTTATACCTTGCACAATTAGTAGTGACATCAGTATACACGTCAGCATCATCTGTATGGTTCCCTACATGTTGATGTCATGCTGACATCATCTAGGGGTGGATTTTTTGTTGACATCATCAATTTGATGACCCTAAATTTGATGACCATCTGACCATCATCATAGAGAAAATTTGAACTACTACAACAGTCATATGACCATCAAATTTAACCCCATCTTTTGCTGATACAACCCCTGTCTAGATTGATTTTTGATTTTCCAATCTGACTTAGGGAGGCCATATCTCAGTCATTCGGACTCCAAATCAGGTGCAATCTTTTTTGAAATTGGGTAGAATTTCCTAATTTTTTTAGTGGTGTAGTTGTTGTCTAGTTTTGGTGAATGGATTTGTAAAAAATTGTGTCTTTTGGAAACTATACCTATCTAATCCTACATTTTGCAACTTCAAATGTTTCATACGGGCTCATTTAGACATGAAATCAAGTTTCATTATTTTTGAAAGTGTGTTATTTTTTGTCTAGTTTCCAAATCTACAATTAGATTATTGAGTTGTGTGGACAAAATTGCCACTTTTAGAATTAGGTCCTTTTCAGTATTGTAATACTTTGATATATCTTCAGAATTGTTATATATTTGAGATACATTGTAATGTTCTAGTTTTGAACTCCATAAGGAGGTTGTAAAATGCAAAATTAGAAGTCCACTAAGGCCAAAATTGACAAGTGGCCATTGTAATCGCACTACATATAAAGTGCCCAAAAGCATCTATTTTGGGGGGGGTTTCTTGATTTAGTGAAAAGGGGGGGTGTTCTTGGTGTTGTGTTCCTCTTTTCTACACTTTTCTTTTATTTTTTGTATCATGGGACATTTGAAGTTTCCAAAATTAATTCAACATAACTATGCTACATGGTCCATTAAAATGTGGTGTCATTTAATGCATAAAGGAGTTTCTCAATATGTAGATGGTACCCTTCCTAAACCAATAGGCGATCAAGTATCTGCCACTGAAATCATTGATTGGAAAATAATGGATGGAAAACTGTAAGAATTTTTTTAAGGGCAAAATTCACCCAGGAATTAAGAACTCAAATACAAGCACATAGTAGACTAAAGAGAGAGAGAGAGTATGATCAGAATAACAATGTATTCAATAACTTCTTCCTCATTAGAGTACACTAGGAGTGGCTAAATATAAAAGCCTCAGGAGAGCTTCTAGAATGCATAGAAGTTAGCATCATGATGTGTCATACAACCAAGCACATGTCCACTAGATATGGGTTATCCTCCATTAAGAATGGAAGTAAGTGCAATGATGAGAGCATAAGCCTACAAGGGTGTGACATGCAAAACAGTGTTGTAGATAGCATGTTCTTAAATAGAGTTGCGTACTCCTGTGTTGTCAACATGACAAATCAAACAATGTGCAAACTCCCAAGTGTCTCACAAATAAAAATAATAAAATAATGCAAAATAATAAACTAATGCATTTGTAGACACCTAAATTTGATTACACTACTTTGGTAATCCTATTTAGTTATCTCTAAAGGCATCATTAATTAAATTCTTATTTAATTAATCCTTTGCCATCCCTAGCTGATTAATTTAATTAATCATCTATAGTCCTAATTGATAAATCAAATAACCTATTATTTATCAATTAAATCCTATTCTTCTATCTATTTCCAAAAATCCCCATTTATTAAATAAATCTATTTGATAAATAAAATCCTCAAATCTAAAAACACCTAACTTATCCCTAATTCTCCATTTAGCCTAATCCACCCCATCCACCCATACTAACCAAGCTTAGCCACTAACTCACCCACCCTCATTAATGACATCCACTTGCATATCTCTAACATCCCTAATCTAATCCTAAACCCAAGCTTAATCCACCCCCTAATGTTGTCACATTCCCTAAGAAAGTTTAAGACTTTCCTAAACCAAATCAAAGTCTCCCCTCAAAAATCCCAAGCACCAAGTCATGATTGCTCTTAAAAAACATAAAAGACTCTTACAAGCCCACTCATGACTCTTACATCCATCTTCCACACTCTTCCCTCTTCCACACTCATTCCTCTTACATCTCTCTTACATACTCAACCCCACTCATCATGCCTTTAACCACCCCTTTACCCTACCCTCTCACACTCATCCTCCTTGTGACAAGTGTCACCTTCCCATTGGTGCTAAATAAGCACAATCCATGTGCTCTCCTTTGAGTGCATCCTAGCCCTCCTTAAGCCTTCATCTCCCCTTGTATCTTAGCCCTCCATCCCTCAAGCCCTTAGCCTATAAATTGAATCCCCTCCTAAGCCATTTCAATCACAACAACCATTTTAGTAAAGTTATCATGCCCTTTTGAGAGCCAAAATCCATACTCATACCCTTATAATGCCAAATTGAGAGCTCACAAAGCTACCAATTTTCCATTTACCCACCTCCATTGAAGCCATTTGAGTATTTGAGCATACATACCCAATCTACACATAGACACATCTCAAAAACAAGAGAACAAATCTCATTGAGAGAGCTTATCCATGGCTCACATTCTCATTTGAGTTTGTCTTCTCTTTGTCTCTCTTATATGTTATGTTAGTTTAATGTGTAAATTCTTTTATTGAATTAGTATTTCTAGCATAT
Organism: Cupressus sempervirens; assembly: GCA_028749045.1. NCBI lineage: Eukaryota > Viridiplantae > Streptophyta > Pinopsida > Cupressales > Cupressaceae > Cupressus > Cupressus sempervirens. Next base: position 53,512,388 of record CM053790.1, on the reverse strand, counting down.
TAGATAAGTGTATACATTTGGGCACACCCAGTGGGACCCTACTATGGGTCATCTTTTCATCCATTTCAATCTACATTGTGCTTTTACAAACTAACAATCTAATGGTTTGTTGTTGTTTGAGTGGGTGCAAGTTGTTTTTATTTATTTTTGCAGGTCAAAGGATGCACTAGAGAGAAAGATACACCCTTTAAAATCTTAAAATAATCAAGAAAACCAAAAAAATCTAGAAAAAACCTACGCCCGTCAGTTCATTACGCGTAGTGTCGTCTCCGCAAACTGGTGTCTTCACCTATCATCTGCGCAGAACGTCATCCATGAAAGCTCAACTGTCATCTCAGCACACTCAAAATGTCCTCTGCAAGTTTCAACATCTTCGCCTATTTTTTGGTAGTCTGCACCAAAACTTGAACTATCGTCTGCGAATTTTGGTGTCTGCGCAGATCAATGTCTGCGAGTTTTAGCATCTTTGCCTGGCTTCTGTCATTTGTGCCACTTTCAAAAGCTTAAAATGTCATCTCTGCCATCGCCAGTAGTCAATTGTCATCTCTACCTGGCTTTTGTCATCTGCACCACTTTCAAAAACTCAAACTGTCATCTCCGCAGCTGCTAGTAGTCAAACTATTGTCTCCACCGCCACAATCTGCCAACTGTCATCTCTGATGCCGCCAGCTACCTTCTTCATTAGATTGTCATCTACGTAGATCAGCATTTGCGTAGATCAATGTCTGCATAGATCAACGCCCGTCTCTACCTGTTGTATTGTTTTCCAGGATTTTTTGCCTAGTTTTTGGCTGTCTTGTCCAAGTCATTGTCTTTGCATGCTTTCAAAACTCTAACAAATGAATCTATAGTTTTTTATTTATATTTAAAAAAAAAAAAAGAGTAAAAATCAGAATTTGACTTTTAGTGGTTTCGTAGGAAATAGAGCATTCTAAGAATTTTTACGCATATCAAAAAGAACAAAAAAAGCTAATTTTTTTTTACCATAGTTAAGCTTTCATTTTAGAAGATTTTGGGTAACTAATCAAATTGCTTTTTTGTCTTATTGCAGGTTGGAGCAACAAACTTAATCATGTTTCTTAGGTTTTCCTTGGAATGAACTTGAATGTTTAAGCATTTTTTTTTTAATGAATGTTGTTCAAAAACACACTCTTGAATGCCATGGATAAAAATCAACCTTTTATTGGAATGCATGCTTAAAACAAATAAACACAATCTTGAATGCCAAAAATCAACTAATAATTGCAATATATCACACTTCCAATTTGGTCTTAAAACACTCTAACACAATCTTGAATGCCTAACAATCAATGAATATTGCATGGTTTTGATGCATCTTCAATGACATTCGCATTTTTTATGTTGACAATCTCTCGACTTCTATTATGCTGACGACGCTGTCAAATTGGAATGAACATTGTATGCCATAATCACGGGTGTCTTCAATCATAGCTTACAAAATCTAAATCATCAATTGGAATAAACACGTATCTTTTTAAACCCAAGATCATGTATGTGGTCTTGTTTTACACTTTTTAGGAGGCCTACTTGGGGTTTTCATCACCCCTTAGGATGACCTCAACTCCAGCGTCCCGGTAGAGTATAAGAATCGGGAGGTGAATCGAAAAACACCTCTCTTGGGACCAAGATTTTGTCACTCGAGCTAAGCCTCAAGGAACTTTATACCCTTGAGAATTGAAAGAGGAGAAGTGGGTTACCGCTCCTCTTGGTTGTGTGACATCTTTTTGGTTTCATTTACGGATGTGGCCCTCATGTACCTTGCATATATCAAGGACTCCCTAGCTAAACCAAATTTCATCCTTGTAGAAATCTTCCTAGGATGTTGGTGTGTTTGATGTGCTTGCTCCAAAATTTTGTCTGCTTGTTTTTTCATAGCTTTTGAAAGAATGTTTTCCAACTTTGGTCAAAATCCCAAAAAAGAAAAAATCTCCCAGCTCAAGGCATACTTAGCGTAGTCATTGCCTCATCAGAAAATCATCCAAGCTCCCTTAGTTCTTTGCTTTAGAACAATCCCAAATCCAAAGTCCATCCAAATAACCCCCCCCCCCCCAGCCAGCTAGCAACCCAATCCAAAATCACACCCAAGCCTTTAAAGAGTTGTTGTCACTCTGCTAGAATTTGCTATCCAATCAATCCTACCAATCAATCAATCTCACCAAGGTTATCCCTCTGACAGAGCATTGTCTAGGGTAACCCAACTTTGTCACTTGTATCCCTCATCACCTTGAGCTAAAGGTTGGGATCCACAAGTGGTCAATCTTGTGTCATGCCCATAGGATCATTAGTCTATCCTTAAGTTGACACAATCTCCACCAATCCTACACATAGGAAAGCAAAACTCTCACCTTTTGATAGCATACCCTTGAAGTCTTCCATCCACAGGAAAGCCAAAAATCTCTAGCCAATCCTCCTTAGGTCTGTCATACAGCTTTGACTCTCCCTAAGAAATCTTTCACCGGCCAATCCAAAATCTAAGCTTAATCCAAATCCGACCATGAGCTTCTGTGTTCATCCATATGCAAGACCCCATCTCCATAAAACTCATCATCAAAGAATGAAGTACCAATCCTATCATGATGTGTTCGGTTGTATTGTCCTTGCTCCTGCCACATCCTATTCCAATGATGATGAAAATCTTGTTGACTATGAAGGGTATCTTGAGAGCCTTAGAAACATTCCACCAACCATCCCCCAAAATCCAAGAGTTATTCCAAACTATCTAGTCATGCCATCTGATATCCCAGCTTCTCCTCCATCACCCAATCAACCAAGCTTCCAATCTTCCACCCCCATCACACTAGCTATTCCTGTCAATTCACCTCCACCTCCGACACACAAGTCTCCAAGGAATCTCCTAGAGAAAATACAAGAAAAGCTACCTCCAGCAGTCAATAAGCCATGTCATCTAATCCAACCATGTGAAGTAGTTAGTAATGAAGCTTCCACATCCATAATGTCGTCTCCATCTCCCATAGCTATCATCCCCATACCATCCATCAAATTGCTTAAAATCCTTCCACTTCCCACAAGCATCAAAATCCCACCACCTGTCAAATCCCTCCAAATCCTATCCACCTCACCTCCAAGCATTTCCCAAATCTCCTGTAATGACCCTTATGCATCCATCTTCTAGTCACCCATCTCCACTACTGAATCTCCCATCTATCCATCCAGTACCTTTGAAGAACCCATCCCTTCACCTCCTATCGTACCATCCATCCCAATCCAATCCTATCAAGATCCTGCCCAAAAGCATGTTGACATCCCCCAAAGCATAAACGAAGATATCCTCGCACCATGTCTTCCATCCATAGTGCAGTCACCATCCCCTCCATCTCCAAAACCTCAAGCCATACCTCCTCTACTACAGGCTATCTTTTCATCCCATTAGCTAAATCAAGATCCTATCCTACTATCTCCTCCACTCCATGCTTCCATATTACCACCTATCCAAGCTATTCCACCATCTATAATCTACCCTCTTGGTTCACTTACATTCATCCATGGTGGCCTCCTCTCAGTAGAAGAATTAAGAATAGTATCTCCTTGTTGCAGTACATTTGATAAAGCACTTCCACCATTTTCTACAAATAAAAAGTATCCTCAGCTAGTTCAAATGCTCAATCGATGACATTATCAAGCTCAAGGTTTAGGACCATAAGAGCAAGGAATCAGAATGCCTATTATTGCACAAAAGAATCTTGGATTTCATGGTCTTGGATATGTATCCAAAGGCTCACCCTCTAAAGGTGTTGGTACACCACACCCCCAAACCAAGCCTATCTCCAAACCCACCATGCTAGCCTCCCATCACTCCTTGAAGAAATCTTATGTCATCCTCCTTCCACCATCCTTGCAACCCAAAACAACCTACCATATCCCCCCTTCATCCCCTAAATCCATTTTGGGTCCCTATGTCCCAAAATCTACCATCCTCCATCCTCCTATCAACCATCATAAAAATCCTATTCCATCCATTCCTATGGAAGATCAACAAAGGCACATATCAAGGCACATCATCCATCATCATCCCCCTACACGCTCTTCCATATCCTCTCCATCTCACAAAGCTTCTCCTAACCATCTTCCCAAAGATTACCACAACAATGTAAATGCCAACTTCAAAATGCATAAAGCTAAAAATCCACATCCTAGGAAATCATATGTCTATTCTAAAAGACATACTCCAAAAAGAAAAAATCCAATCAAAGAATGCAAAACAATGCAAAATCCTATGAAAAGAAAATCCAAAACCATGTGGATCCCAAAGAAAAAAGTTGAAACCCAATGCATAATAGCATCCACCATTGCTAATCCTCCATCCAGTGACTCATGTCCCCCATCTCCTAACTCCATCTTGGGTGCCTATATCCCTAAGCGTGCTTCCACAAATCCTCCATCAAGCTCGCATCTACCATCTATCCCCCATATCCTCTTTTCATACCTATCCCAACATGTGCCAATGTTGATCCTGCAAGCATCCCCATCTCATGCTCCTTTCCAACCTTTTCATCCCTCCATCTCCTACCATCAATCCCATCTAATCCAATCTATTGCATAAATCACACATCTGATGTACCAACAACTAGCAACAAAATTGAACATTCCAATAGCTAGTGAAAAATCCCAAGAAAAAAGCCAAAAATAGCTGAAGAAAGCCAAAACCATTCCAGCTAAGTCCAAAGTCAAAAAATAAAAAAAATAAAGAAAAATAAAGCATCCATTCGTGAAAAATTGGCAATTCAAGCACCTTGGACAAGTACCATGATGAAAACTTGGTGAACAAGCGTCATGTGTAATCTAGCCATCCCCAACTTAGCCTATCATCCTCATGCTTTTGGTCACATCTTGTCATCTAGCTCCATCTTCCAATCTATCCACCTATCCTCCACCCTCCAACTTCCATCTCACACCATCCACGTATCTCCTGCAGCTTCAGCCAACCATCATAGCTATCATCCATCTCCCTAGCCCCTTTAGCTTTTTCCATCCTAGCTTCAATCCTATCACATCCATCATAAGACCTCCTTCTGCATGTCATCTTCTAACTGGGGGCATTGTATTCCTTGGAGATCTTGTCTTGTCCATCCTCCCTTAACATTGGTATCTAGCTCTAGGCTATCCTCATGCAAACCCAAATTTTATCTCTTTATATCCATCATAATCCTAGCTATCTACCATCCTATCCAGCCATCTCATCCTACTCCTCTAGCTATCCTTGGTCACAAAATCTCTCATCATCATTGGGATGCATCCTCCCCAAATCCATATCTTCTGCTATCACCCCATTCTTAGCTTTCGCATCTTGCACAACACCGAACCATCCTGCTATCCTATCATCCTGAGCTTTTTCTTGCTTTTAAATATCTTGGTCCATCAGCTTGTACATCCTCTTTAGCTTAGTACCATTGTATCTATCTAGCTTTCATGTCAGTTTGTCCTTGATCAACATCTTGGACACATCGTGCAACCCTTGGTTAGCTATTCCAATGCATCCTTTAGCTAGATCTCTTGTCAGCAAAGTGTTATCCTTCTTAGTTCAACTTGCCAGATGCATCACTCATCCAAATTCACCAGCTTAGGTGCTGTCTAATAGATCTTTGTAGGATATAGCTTTCCTCACGTCTGATCTTGGTCCGTTAGTACCTCATCCTACCCATCTCATTGGCAAACGATTCTCTTTTGGATTTTCACTTTCTTTTGATTTGAGATCTTCCCTTTTGGGTCTTGAAATACTTTTCCAAGAAATCTCCTTGTTCCCTCCTCAAGGTTGCCACGATCTTCCATATCATGGTATGCTGCGAACAGGGAAATCAAAGCGTAAGGTCTTGATCAAGTCTTTTTCTTGTTTTCTTTTTCTGCTTGTGGGTTACCTAGTGTCGTTTCCACGCTGCTTCCTCTGGGATTCATGTGTGATACTGGGGCAATCCTTGCATGTTTTTTTCGAGTCAGTTCGTCAATCCTTTGGATGATTGGTGAAAAGGCCTTGATGTTCTTGGTAACCTTGGCAATTAACCAATAGTCCTATAGCAAATCTAGTGCTCAACTACATGGTGGTACTTCTCTTTGAAGTATCCCCCCACTCAAAAAGCTTCAATGGATTCCCTTCATCTCCATTATCCCCCATCCATATCCAGCACCTATCCCAGCTTATGCATCAGTATCTCTTTAGATCAATCCTCACTCTTAGCTTTAGGGATCCACAATCCTAGTCTTAGGGATCCACCAATCAAATCAATCCACCAAGCCTCATCTTTTGAGATCCACAATCCTAGTCCTAGGGATCTCCAAAACCCATCTTTCGCCAATCTGACTCTTTGAAATCCTGTTGCATGAGCTTTGTCATTCCATCATCCATCTCCCTACCATGGATTCCTTTTATAGCACTCCAATCCTCCATTCTCCCCCCAATCCTAGAAAGTCTTAAGCTTGCTTTACTATTGTGCCTCAGATTTTCCTTTATCATTCTCCCATAGTGAGAGTTTGAGCTAATTCAGCCCCTTCTCTTTGCCAACCTATGTTACAGCTCATCTCAATTTCTTGTACTTTTCAAGAAGTCATCGAGCCTCATTTCTCTCCCCGCCGCCTTCCTGAGGGGGCATCATCTAACTCTAGTCTCTCCTCTTCTTATTTGAGACTAGGGAAACCTTCTTGCTAAAACATCTTCCTCGTGTCTTCTTCGTTTGAACTTTTTTGAAATAGTGTTGTCTCCACACTATGTTAAAGAGAGGCAAAATGTAGACACCTAAATTTGATTACACTACTTTGGTAATCCTATTTAGTTATCTCTAAAGGCATCATTAATTAAATTCTTATTTAATTCATCCTTTGCCATCCCTAGCTGATTAATTTAATTAATCATCTATAGTCCTAATTGATAAATCAAATAACCTATTATTTATCAATTAAATCCTATTCTTCTATCTAATTCCAAAAATCCCCATTTATTAAATAAATCTATTTGATAAATAAAATCCTCAAATCTAAAAACCCCTAACTTATCCCTAATTCTCCATTTAGCCTAATCCACCCCATCCACCCATACTAACCAAGCTTAGCCACTAACTCACCCACCCTCATTAATGCCATCCACTTGCATATCTCTAACATCCCTAATATGATCCTAAACCCAAGCCTAATCCAGCCCCTAATGTTGTCACATTCCCTAAGCAAGTTTAAGACTTTCCTAAACCAAATCAAAGTCTCCCCTCAAAAATCCCAAGCACCAAGTCATGAGTGCTCTTACAAAACATAAAAGACTCTTACAAGCCCACTCATGACTCTTACATCAATCTTCCACACTCTTCCCTCTTCCACACTCATTTCTCTTACATCTCTCTTACATACTCAACCCCACTCATCATGCCTTTTACCACCCCTTTACCCTATCCTCTCACACTCATCCTCCTTGTGACAAGTGTCACCTTCCCATTGGTGCTAAAAAAGCACACTCCATGTGCTCTCCTTTGAGTGCATCCTAGCCCTCCTTAAGCCTTCATCTCCCCTTGCATCTTAACACTCCATCCCTCAAGCCCTTAGCCTATAAATTGAATCCCCTCCTAAGTCATTTCAATCACAACAACCATTTGAGTAAAGTTATCATGCCCTTTTGAGATCCAAAATCCATACTCATACCCTTATAATGCCAAATTGGGAGCTCACAAAGATACCAATTTTCCATTTACCCATCTCCATTGAAGCCATTTGAGTATTTGAGCATACATCCCCAATATACACATAGACACATCTCAAAAACAAGAGAACAAATCTCATTGAGAGAGCTTATCCATGGCTCACATTCTCATTTGAGTTTTTCTTCTCTTTGTCTCTCTTATATGTTATGTTAGTTTAATGTATAAATGCTTTTATTGAATTAGTATTTCTAGCATATTAGATAAGTGTATACATCATTAACCTAAGTAAAACTTAAGTGTAAATAGTAAAGTATGTATTTACACCAACACCACCCCTTAAGTGCAACTTAGGGGAATGCCCTTAAGCTTACGAACTAGGATGAAGATGCATAATGGGTCCCAGCTACTAGGCCATGTTGGGTACCCATGTACATAATGAAAATGTAAATCTCTCATAAAGTAGAGAAAGAGGGAAAACCTCATGGAAAAAACCCTCCCCCAAAAAGAGAGATAAAGATGAATGCATCGATGGATGGAGTAATGAAGACCCCCCCATTATGACATACATCCAGTATATACATAAGAGAATAAGAGAAGGAAGAGAGACATAATAGGCTTCCCCCCCAAAAGAAGAATGCCAACAAGTGAAAGCTACTTCGATGAAGAAGCTAGTCCAAGAATGTAGAATGGTGTTCCTCCCCTTAGGAAGAAACAATGCCAAAGGTATAGTCCTGAAGATGTGTATTGGCCCTAAAACCTACTCAAATATCCCTATACTGATGCTGAAGTTCATCCCTTCCAACTGTGCTGAAAAGAATGAATGCAAATCAGTCAAGGATGTCTATTGAACCTGTTCCACGAAACCATCTATCTCCTCAACTGACAAAGAGACCTCCACTAATTGCTATTCATAAGGATCCAAAATCACACCAACCTATGTAGATTGATCATGTAGAGAATGGAAATGAGGGTTAGAGTGAGCCCTCACAATAACTATAGAAGAATCATCATCAATGAGAAGATGTAAGTCCTCAAGTCTGTATCCCAAGTCAATTGAAGTTGGAGCTAGAAGACAAGATGTACCATGCTATGTTGGACCTTTCACTGTGGTAATATAAGCATGTGGACTGGACTGATGTGACCTCTCACTGCAACTGTCGATAGAACCCCACGTGTCTGAACCTGTTGAAGAACTATCGCTAGTGTCACTATCAGTTTCCACCATGTTTGAAGTGTGAAGAGGAGTAGAGGATAAGTTGGGGGAACTTTCCTCAAATTGAACATCCTTCTCCACAATAATCTCATGAGTCTCTGGATCCATAAGTTTTTAAGCCTTCATATTGTCTTCATAGCTAATAAAGGTACAAGGCCTAGCTGTTGGTGCCTTGCAACTCCTGGAAGAAAGGTTTTCCCATGCTGGACAACCAAAGACTCTAAGGTGACTCACAATTGGTTTTCTGCCACACCATGCCTCAAAAGGAGTCTTGCCATCTAAGGCTGGATGAGGAGACCTATTAAGTATGTGAGTAGCACTTCTAATGGCTTCAACTTCAAGTGTAGGATCAAGAGACTTGGCCTTAATCATGCAACTTGCCATGGTCTTTAGAGTCCTAATCCTCATAGCTGCAACATCTATCTTGTGCATATTAAATGCTGGTGAGTTTTGAAGATCAATCCCCTTAATTCTGCAAAAGTTCTTGAGTCTTCTGTCAACATATCTATTCTTATTGTCCACCCTTAGTACCTTGATGGCTTTCCTTGACTCGTATTCAACATGAGTCTTGAATTCTTGAAGCTTATGAACCACTTCATTATTATGATGAAGGAAAAAGACCCAAGTGAATCTTGAAAATTCATCAACAAATATGAGTATGTAGTGGCCTGAGTTGACTGAAGTCATGACAAAGGATCCTGCTAATACCATGTGAATTAGTTCAAGAACAACTAGAGCTTGAGAAGACTTCCCTTTATCATAATTCTCCTTGAGATTCATATCCACTAAACAAGATGAACATTCTCCCTTAGAAAATTTGATATTAGGTAGACCTTTGACCATGTGCTTTGAGCAAAGTTACTAAAGTGAGCGGAAGTCAAGGTGACCAAACTGCTCATGCCATAAGTTGATTTGTGAAATAGAGTGAATTAACAAGGCTTGGGAAGGACTCTTAGGCACAAAGTGGGAGAATGAATAAAGCCTCTTGTCATCATTGAATTTCCCCACTGCTACCAATGAATCATTTTTGAGACTTCCCACCATCACTGAATTAGGAAGAAACTCAACCTTATGACCATCTCCAAGGTGAGTGATTTGGTAAACTAATAGTAGATTGGAGCTTAGATTTGGAACATAGAGAACATCATTGAATTCCCCATCTTCCATTTCAGCATGTCCTTTCCCTTCAACTTCCATCTTAGCATCATCTCCCACGAAGATGTGTGGTACCTTTGATTGCTTCAATGAAGAAAAGTCTTCCTCTAAAGAACCCATGTGGTAAGAGGCACCTAAGTCAAGTATCCATTCTGAAGAAGAACTTGAGTTTGCCATAAGTGCTTGACCTTTACCCTTTGAAGAGGTAGGAGTAGAATCCTTGGAAGTACCTGGCACTTGAATCTTGTTCTTCTTGAGAAAATTTTCTAACTCATCGATTCTTTTTGTCTTGAAATGATGCTCATCATGATTTGGCTTTTTGCAGTATGCACAAAAGAGTTTGTCCTTCTTTTCATTACTTCCATTATTGTTTGAAGAAGAATCACCTTATTGAGAGGAGTCATGTTGTGTCTCAGATTATTTTTCTACTTCCACTGCTTCTTCTTTTTGTTGCTTTTTCCCCCTTGACTTGATTTGTGATCATCACTAGCCACCAAGGCTTTGGTCTTAGATGAGTTGAGAAGTCCAAAATCCACCAAGTGAGATTGTTCAACAATCAAAATGTTTGCAAATCCATCAAAGGAAGGCTTTTGGTAACTAGATCCCATGGTTAACCTGTGAGTATTAAAACTCAAAATGAAGTTGGCGTACTTAGAAGGTAGCTTCTTCAGGATGTGATGAATTACCCTGTCATCCTTCATGGGATTTCCACAATCTTTCAGAAGTGCCCTATACTCATTAACTTTGATGAAATAATCCTAAATTGTGTCATAATTTTTAGGATCCAAGAGAAGTAGAGCATCTTCAATCTGAAATCCCTTTTCTTCATCCATTTTACCATACAACTGTTCAAGTTTATCCCAAGCTTCCTTAGATTCTAAATAATTTTAATGTGAAAGAGAAGATCCCCACGTACATGACTCCTAATTACACCTAAAGCTTGTCGGTCTTGTTTTGTCCAATCAATGAGTTCTTTAGCATCAGTAGTTTTGGTAATTGTACCATCAACATACAAACTATATCCTTTTTCCATTAATCTACTCCATGCAATATCTTTCCATGTAGAATATTGTGAGAAGTTAAAGGAGGACATTTAAAACCCATGATGCAGAAATGAAAAGAGCATAAAATAGAGACACAAGAACCATAGTACACCCCCCCCCCCTTTTCACTCAATCAAAAGACCCCCCCAAAAAGGATGCTTGTGGCACTTTATAAGTAGTGTGTTTACAATGGGCCACTTGTTAAAATGAACAAAGTGGACTTTCTAATTTTGCTTTTACAACTACCTTATGAGGCTAAAATTTGTCACTTAAGCACTGTAGCTAAGATTTACAACAATTCTAAAAAAGAACCAAAGCTTTACAATGCCAAAGAAGGCCTAATTTTGAAAGTTAGAAATTGGTCCACACAACCCTAAAATCTAACTTCAGATCTGGAAAGTAGACAAAAAAATGCACTTTCAAAAAAAATGGAAACTAAAAAAGTGACCAGATGTGCCCGTACGGAGCTTTTGAAGTTGTAAAACTCAGGATTATGCAGGTACAATCACCAAAAAATGCAAATTCTACAAAATCTATGCACCAAAACTAGAAAAAAACACCACCACTAGAAAATTCAAGAAATTCTACATGATTTCAAAAAAAATTGCACCTGAATTAGAGTCTGAATGTCCAAGATATGAGCTCGTAAAGTCAGGGTGTCAAACTGAAAAGCAATTTGGAGAGGAATTTGGAGGAGAAACTGTGAGTCTAAATTTGAAGGTCAAATGGTTGTTGTTGTAGTTGTAAAATTCCTAGGAACGACGATCAAATGACCATCAAATTTAACCTAGGGTTCTGCTGACATCAGCAAAAAGTTTGCTCACTAGGATGACATGGTAGATGATGTGGCTACCCGTATGATACAGATGACATGTGGTGATTTGTACGGATGACATAGTAGTCAAAAATGAGTTCCATGAGTGACATGGTGGTCCTGGGTGATGATGTACAAAATTAGCCTGTGTGTAGGGCTAACTGGGCACTACAATCTGTGTGGCAAAGGTTCAGTCAACCACGTGTTCGACCATGGGTAGGAGTTTAAAAAACCTCACCAAAATCTAAGTGCAGTAGGCACTGGAAGAAAAAATATAGCGGCCAGGGTTTTAAATGCGAGGTGGAAACAGTCTTCGTTGCTAGAAACAAAGTAGCAGCTGAAGAAGTAGCACAGAACTGTCGGAGAACGACTGCATGTACCGGGTGGTCTTTTGTGAATGCCAGAAAATAGTTAGTGCTATTGGGAAATCCACAATCCATGTTAGAAACTTCAAGCACTCTGCTGGCTATAAAGTCTACTGTCATCGAGGTTTTTGAAATGCAAAGATTCCACATTGTGGGTGTGGTGAGCTCTACGGAGTTTTGAACAATTAAGCCTCTGCCATGTGGCGCTATGTAGTGACCTGCTGGCAGGGTCGTCTGGTGTCCAATCTACATCCACGTTGTGAGTTTGTGATTTCATGGGCGGGAGTTTTTACAATCACTGTCAGAATCAAAAATTGATGCTGGAAGTTCTCACTAATTTTCTCTGCAACAATGGGTGTCAAAAATTGTCTAAGCATGAGTTAGAAAAACTAGAACACAGGCTATGAACAAAATGTGAGTGCCAAGAAATTGGAGGTATTATCCCATATGTATTGTGGGAGTGCTTTAAGTGCTATTTAAAAGAAAAATGTCACAGGCTTTTGAACAAAGGCAAGAGTGCCAGTTGTGTTGAAAGCCATTGTGGATTGTTGGGTTACGCTAGGTCTGTTGTCAGATTCTAATGTGCCAAAAATTTGTGGTACAGTGCTATGTACGTCCTCCTCTACAGTCTGCAAAAATTTGCAGATATATGAGTAGTTTGGAATTTAAGAAGTTTGCAGATCTGGGATGTCACTACTTGGGTCTGCTAAAAAAATTTCTCTGTTGGTGCCTGTAAGGGAAAAATAATTCCAAAAATTTGACCAAAAAAATGACAAAAATACAGAGAAAGAATAGATCCGAATTAAAATTAAATCACAGATCTAAAAATGATGACCATACCCATACCACAAATCAGGGCCTCCGGGTTTTGATTTGCAAAAAAAATTTGCCTCATGGTCAACTTTGGGCCAAGGTAGGCATGCTTATAGTCAATTTTCACTGGTTCAGTGTTTCAGATGCAATAGAGAGGTCAGATCTAGTGTTGGATGCTTCCAATTTTTGTAGCACTTTGAATTTGGGCTGAGGTGATGAAGCAAGCAAGAGGTCTCGAATGGCTTGTGAAGAGAAAATCTTTATGCTCTGATACCATGTAAGAATTTTTTTAAGGGCAAAATTCATGTAGGAAATAAGAACTCAAACACAAGCACACAGTAGACCAAAGAGAGAGAGAGAGTATGATTAGAATAAAAATGTCTTCAATAACTTGTTCCTCATCAGAGTACACTAGGAGTGGCTAAATATAAAGGCCTCAGGAGAGCTTCTAGAATGCATAGAAGTTAGCATCATGATGTGTCATACAACCAAGCATATGTCCACCAGATATGGGTTATCCTCCATTAAGCACAAAAGTAAGTGTGGTGATGAGAGGATAAGCCTACAAGGTTGTGACATGCAAAATAGTGTTGTAGACAGCATGTCCTTAAATAGAGTTGCGTACTCCTATGTTGTCAACATGACAAATCAAAAGGTGTGCAAACTCCCAAGTGTCTCAAAAATAAAAATAATAAAATAATGAAAAATAATAAACTAATGCATTAACCTAAGTAAAACTTAAGTAAGTGTAAATTGTAAAGTATGTATTTACACCAAAGAAAGCCCTAGGTGATATTTTTTTGGGGTTTGATGACAAGATCATATATCAAATTTAGAAGTTTTGTACATCCAAAGAAGCTTGGGATACCCTCCAAAACCTATATGGGAAAGTATTTGAAGAGGATGTTTTCAAAATTGAAGATGACCTCATCTCCTCAGATCCAAAGGCATTTGATTCTATACAAGATTTCATCATTAAGGTGAATGAACTTAGGAAAAATCTTGCTAATTGTGGGAGTCCTATTAAAGATGACAGATTGATCTATCTCATTCATAAAAAACTGCCATCGGAGTACTCCACATTTGTTTCTACTTATAATACCTCAAAGACTACATTAGGGTCTACCTATTAGAAAATATCTTTTGATTATTATGTTGATCTATTGGAAAAAGAAGAAAAGAAGTTGAAGTCAATGGGGATTCTCAATTCACCAAAGTCTAAAGCATTGGTGGCCAACAATGAGGGTTCTCAAAATTCAGCTCGTCAATCTTCAAATAAAGGAAAGGGAAAGAATAAGAAATGGAAGCATAACAAATCAGAAGATGTAGAAAAGGCAACACCATAATCAAATCAACAAGGCAAGTCTTCAAATTCAAATAAGAAGGGAGACAATAATAAGGACAAGAAAAACTGTACTTATTGCAAGAAATTGGGTGATGAAGAACATGAGTTTTATCATAAAAAGATTGATGAGTTGACCTCAATCATGAAGAAACATAATGTTCCACTACCTAATGCTTATAAGGAGAAAGGATCTACTTCAGATTCAAAGGGCAAAGGGCAAGCACTCATGGAAAATTCAAATTCTTCAAAGGAATGAATTCTTGACTCAATTACCTCATATCATATGGGTTCTTCAAAAGTGTATTTTTCTTCATTGAAGTAGTCTAAGGTACCGCACATCTTTGTAGGAGATGATACAAAAATAAAAGTTGAAGGGAAAGGAAATGTGGAGATAGAAATTGGAGAATTCAAGGATGTTCTCTATGTTCCAAACCTAAGCTCTAATTTCCTCTCAATTTACCAAATTACTGACCTTGGAAATGGTCATAAAGTTGAGTTCCTTCCTAACTCAGTAAAAGTGCACAGTCTAAAAGATGACTCAGTGCTTGCAGTAATCATGATAAAAGGTTTATTCTTTCTCCCACTTTGTGCCCAAGTCTCCTTCACAAGCCTTGTTGACTCAATCCAATTCACACATCCAATTATGGCATGAGCGGTTTGGTTATCTTACCTTTCACTATCTTCAAAAAATTTTCTCAGACAAAATGGTCAAAGGTCTACCTACAATCAACTTTTCCACAAGTGAATGTTCAATAAGTTCAGTCGATATGCATCTAGAGGATAAGTTACATAAAGGGAAGTCTTCAAGAGCACCAATTATTCTTCAGTTGGTTTACATGGTACTAGCAGGTCCTTTTGCAGTGACATCAGTCAGCTAGGGTCAATACATACTTACTTTCATTGATGACTTTTCAAAGTACACTTGGGTCTACTTTCTTCATAACAAGAATGAAGTTTTGGATAAATTTTTAGCCTTCAAGACTCATGTTGAACATAAATCAAGGAAAGCCATCTAATTTCTAAGGATGGACAATGAAAGTAGATATGTGAACAAAAGACTTAAAGACTTTTGAAAACTTAAGGGTATTGATCCTCAGAATCCACCAACATTTAGTCCACATAAGATAGATGTTGTAGCATTGAGGATTAGAACTCTTAAGTCAATGGAAAGTTGCATGATACAAGCCAAGTCTCTTGATCCATCACTTAAAGTTGAAGTAATCAGTAGTGCCAGTCACATACTTAATAGGTCTCATCATCCTACCTTAGATGGAAAGACTCCCTTTGAGGCATGATGTGGTAGAAAACTAGCAGTCACACACTTTAGATTCTTTAGTTGCCTAGCATGGGAAAATAGATCTTATAGGGGATGCAAGGCATCATCATGTTAGCCTTGTACTTTCATCAAAAATGAAGATGGTGTGAAGGCATATAGACTCATGGATCTTGAGACACATGAGATCTTTATATAGAAGGATGTACACTTTGAGGAAAGTTCACCCAGCTTATCCTCTAATCCTCTCCACACATCATACATTATGGAAACTAATAGTGACACTAGGGATAGTTTTTCAATAGATTCAGACATGTGGGGTTCTATTGATAGTTGCAGTGAGAGGTCACAATATCAACACACTCCACATGCATATATTGTCACAATGATAGGTCCAGCAAAGTAGGGTACACCCATTCTTCCAGCTCCACTAACAAAGGATGGCTACATAGTAGATATTTCAAGCTTGTTTATAGAGTCATACATAGGATATTTGGGGGATATCATTTATGATATACATCTCTTTGAAGGAGAAGATCTTTCTATAGTTGTTGTAAGGGTTCACTCTGACCCTCATGTCCATTCTCTACATGATCGATCTTTATAGGTTGATGTGATTTTGGATACTTATGTACAACAGTTGTAGGAGGTCTCTTTATCACTTGAGGAGATAGTATATTATTTGGGACAAGTTCTACATTCTTCTTTCATAGGCATAGCTGATAAGGTTTCAAAGACATTAGTGATCATCAAGAATTTTTCCACACATAGTGGAAGCATCTCATTTGTACCTAGGGTATTGTTTCTTCCAAAGGGGAGGAACACTATTCTACAGCTTCTATATTAGAGTAGCTATCACTGATTAAAACTCTTCATTTGGGGGGGGGGAGACTACCTTGTCTCTCTTCTTCTACTCTCTTGTGGGGGGGACCTTTTCCTCTTTTGGGATAGTGTTTTTCTCACCTTTCTCAGTTTTATATACTTGATGTATGTCATAATGGGGGAGTCTTGAATACTCCATCCATCTATGCATCTAGTTTTTTTATCTCTCTTTTTGGAGGAGGGTTTTTCCCATGAGGTTTTCCCTCTATCTCTACTTTATGAGAGATTTCATTTCATTATGTACATGGGTACCTAACATGGCCTAGTAGCTAGGACCCATCATGCATTTCATTTTAGTTTTTGTAAGCTTAAGGGCATTCCCCTAAGTTTCATTTAAGGGAGATGTTGGTGTAAATAAGTATTTACTATTTACACTTTACTTAAGTTTACTTAGGTTATGCATTATTTTATTATATTGCATTATTTTATTATTTATTTAGGTGAGACACTTAGGAGTTTATGTACTCTCATGAGTTTTCATGTTGACAACACAGAAGTATGCAACTCTAATTTAGCACATGGTGTCTACAACATTGGAGTTTGCATCATTCACCAAGTTGTTATGTAGAAAACATAGTTATTCACACTCCCTTTTTAGCACATGTTGTCTACAACATTAATTTGCGTGCTACACCATTGTAGGCTTATCCTCACATCATTGCACTTACTCTCATGCTTAATGGAGGATAACCCATATCTAGTGGACATGTTCTTGGTTGTATGACTTATCATGTTGCTAACTTCTATGTATTCTAGAAGCTTATAAATGCCTTTATATATAGGGACTTTTAGTGTACTTTGATATAGCATATTGAATAAATATATCATCATTCTAATCATATTCTCTCTTTGGTCTACTATTGTGTTTGTGTTTGAGTTCTTTGATCTTGGGTAAATTCTACCCTAAGGCAAATTCTTACAAAATTACACAAGGCATTATATGGTCTCAAGAAAGTTCCTAGAGCTTGGTATGAAAGACTTCATAATTACTTGATATAGATCAGTTTTCAAAGAATCAATGATAACAGTAGTTTGTATATCAAAGGACTAGACAAAAAGATTGTGTTGGCAAAAATATTTGTTGATGATACTTTATTCATAAGAAATGATGACTTGTGCAAGGCATTTTCAAAATAAATGAGCAAAGAATTTGAGATGTCTATGCTTGGAGAGATAAAATTCTTTGTTGAATTACAAATTTGATAGAAGAAAGATTATATCTACATTACTCAATCTAAATATATCAAGGAGATACTAAAGAAATTTGGAACGGAAGACTCAAGACTAGTTGGAACTTCTATGTCTATTGGAAATAAGCTTTTCAAAAATGATGATTCCAAAGAGGTAGATTAGACCACATATAGATCAGTGATTGGAAAATTGCAATATGTAGTGCACACAAGGCCTAATATTGCTATAGTAGTCAGTATGGTGGCAAGATTCTTAGTAAATTTCAAAGAAAATCACATGATGATAGTCAAAAGAATCATGAGATATCTGAAAGGTACTAAAGAATATGGTTTATGGTACAAAATAGGAGGCAATTTGAAATTAAAATTATTCATAGATGTTGATTGGGTAGGAAGTATTGATGGCAGAAAAAATACTAGTGGTGGAGCATTCTTTCTTAGTAAAATACTAGTGTCTTGGACAAACAAGAAACACAATTGTATCTCTTAGTCCACAGCAGAGGCATAATATGTGGCAACAACAATCAATTGTTATAATATTGTTTGGTTCAAACAACTAATGTTAGGTATGAAGATAGATATCAAGGATCTAGTAGTTATATAATGTGATAACACCAGTGTAATCAATACATCAAAGAATCTAGTGATTCATACCAAAATGGAACACATTGCTATAAAATATCATTTCTTAAGAGAATTGGTTCAAGATAAAGAAGTTAGATTTGAATATGTAAATACAAAAGAGAAAATTGTAGACATATTCACCAAGCCATTACCAAAAAATGCATTTATGCATCTAAGATGTAAGCTAGGGTTCATTCCCCTATCTGAAGCTCACTAAATGAAGTCTAGTGATGCATCAACCAGAGTATGTTGAAGATCAATTAGTTTGTGCAATATTGATGAGGGCATATTGCAAATGAATTAGTACTTGAGGTACATTGATATTCATTGAACATTGTCTTTGCCAAGAGATGTTAAAGAAGGAGAAGTTTTCTATCATATAGAAATTTTGTAAAGAGAAAGAGTTGTCAAAGAGGAAGAATAAAACATGGCAAAAGTTCTAGTAGAAAGAAGCTTTCTAATAGAGGAAGAAACTAAAGACAAAAATGGTTCACATTGATAGAGGGAGCTCTCATGGATGAGAATTAGAATGAAACTAAGGATATGTTCCTTGCTCCAAAATTTTAATATATTATGACATGTTGTATTTCCATCAATGTCAAAGAGGGAGATTGTTGAAAAAATTGATTAATTGTGTATTGTCCTTGATGTTACACAAAATGGCATATCATCACCAATCAGTGTATGCCAAGCTCACTCGAGCATTGAAGAAAATTTTATGTGACTACAACGCATTGTAGCATTTTCCTATTTTAGAAGGCAGTATCTATCGAGTTCACTTGGGTGCAAAAGGAAATTCTATGGAAGATGAGTGTTAACTGAGCTCACTTGGTTAATGAAGGAATTTTTGGATGGAACTAGTATTAACTGAGCTCACTAAGTTACCAAAAGAACTTTCTGAATAGCAGTGTTGACTGAGTTTATTTGGTTAACATAGGAAAATAATTTCTAAGTTAGTGTCTACCCAGTAGGGTCGGCTAATGAAGGATTTTTTTGTGTTGGCTGTTGAGTTCAATTGATTTATCTGTTGGTTCTAACCAACCTAGAAGATGAATATTAATTATTCTAAGTTGTATTCTAGCTGACTTGACAATATAAAAGATATAAATATAAGGTAAAGTTAAGGATTAGTGTTAGTTTGTGGTGACTGATCAAGAAAGTATTGTACATAATTCATAAATTCTTTGGGGCTCAGGGCATAACCCGAAAAATATAATTTTGGGCCCTATTTTATCAAGATTTTGGGTCAACATGTAATTATTAATTATAACCATAAAGTGGTAAAAATAATTTTATAATAGGGGTCAGGGTTAGGGATTTTTTTAGTGTGGTTATGTAAAAGTTGGTTCTTACAGCGGTATTGAGCTATAAGAGATTACAGATTGTAATTAGGTTGTAATCACTGGATTGTAATAATATTAGACTTGTTTGCTAGAGATAGCCCAAGAATTGGGTGAACCACACTAAATATTGGTGTCTTGTGTTATTTTCTATGTGATCTATTATTTTTTCATAATGTTTAGATTTGCATGTAATTGTTATTTATGTTTGTGGTTTAATCCTAACAAGTGGTATTAGAGCGATGTTGTTTTTCACTTATCCTATGCAGGAAAGTCTCATGGTTGAGTGGGAGTGATGGAAAATGAGGGTAAGCTAAGGGTTGACAAGTTTAATCGGTAGAAATTTCATTTATGGAAGATGCAAATAGAAGATTGTCTTTATCAGAACAATTTATGGAAGCCATTGGAAGGAAAAACCAAGAATCAGAGATATATGTCAAATGACGACTACAATATTTTAGATAGAAAGACACTTGGAAGCATTTGATTATGCCTAGCACCATCAATGGAATTTAATATTACAAAAGTGAAGATAACAGAAGAGTTAATGCAAACCCTAGCAAAACTATATGAAAAGCCCTTCGCTTCAAACAATGTATTTCTCATGAAGCATTTATTTAGTATGAAAATGATAGAAGGTGGATCTATTGCAGATTATTTAAAAGAGTAATACTGTTAATAGTTAGTTATCTTCTATGGGTATTAATTTTGATGAAAAATTAGGACTCTCTTGATTTTGTGTTCTTTTCCTAAAAGCTAGAATGGCTTGGTAATGGATGTGAGTAATTTTGTTCCTGGATCTAGTACCCTAAAATATGATGATGTGATTGGTGTTATTTTGAGTGAAGAAACTAAAAGGAAATCCTTAGGTGGATCTACATCAAGAAGTGCTTTGAATGCACAAAGCAAAGGTAGAATGACTAAGAGAGGAAGTAATTTTAGAAATTGTGAGAAACAAAGAGGAAAGTCAAAGGGGAGGAGGTCTCAATCAAGAGGATCGAACGACTACTGGTACTATGGGAAACCAGGGCATAAAAAGAAAGATTTTTGGACTCAAAAGAAAAATAAAGGAGATAAACTAGATGGAAAAAAGGAGGCAAATGTGGTAAGTAACAAATAAGAAGAGGATTCTTTGCTTCTATCTTTAGAAAGTGTTTATGATTCATGGGTTTTAGATTTGTAGTGCTTCATTTCATGGTACACCTTATAGAGGTTATTTCATTGATTATGTCCAAGGGTATTTTGGGCTTGTTTATTTGGGGGATAATGAACCCTATTAGATTTTTGGAAAGGGAAAAGTTAAGATTAAGTTTCAGAATGGGAATCATTGGATACTACATGAGGTAAGACATGTTCCAAGGCTAAGTAGGAATTTAATTTCAGCAGGGCAATTCGGTGATGAGGGTTGAGTAGTTACTTTTAATGACAAAAATTGGATGGTTTCAAAAGGTTCCCTTGTAGTAGAAAAAGGTGTGAAAGTAGGCACCTTATATCTTTTTACAAGTCATATTGTTCCTTCTATTTTAATTATTTTAGAGAAAAATGAATGTTCATGAACAACTGCTATAGTTGAGCAAGGAGAACAAATAGCTATTGTAGATTCTAATACAGCATTGTGGCACAATAGACTTGGGCACTTTGGTGAGAAAGGTATGAAAGTACTTCATTCAAAGAATGTTTTACCAAGTTTGAAATGTGTTAATATGGATTTCTTTGAAAGTTGTGTGTATGGAAAACAAAAGAGAGTATTTTATGAAGACTGGAAAGGAAAATAAAAGGGAGAAATTAGAGCTTGTGCATACAAATGTATGGGGATTGGCTCAAGTATCTTCCCTTGGTGGCTCTCATTATTATGTTGCATTCATTGATGATGTATCTTTCCTAATTACTCTTGGATCCTAATACTATAGGTGATCCCACAAAATCTCCATGTCCTAGGTTAACACTTTACTCTAAAAGGATGGCTCGATGTACTACATCTTTGAGGGTTTTAGGTTCAAACACCTTAACACCCCCAACTAGATGGTTGTTCAAGCCTCTGATGAAATGTTGTGCCAACTATGTTGGATTATCACTAATCTTTGAATAGGGCATGAGCTCATAGAATTAGCACTCATACTCTACTATGGTTATAGTGAATTGTCTTAGGTTGTGGAATTCATCTACCCTATGTTGGTTCCATTCCTCTGGTAGGAATCTCTCACGAAAGTTTTCAAGGAATAACTCCTATGCGACATTGTTCATGTTTATGCCTTCATCTCTTTGATATTCCACCAAGTGGCTCCAAAGTGTTCCAAGTTGTTAATAGAAAACCTTGCTTTGACATTATTGTCAAAGTAGTGAATAGCAAAAACCCTGTCAAGAGCAATAAGCCACTACTCGACTACATAACATGAACCATGCTCATTAAAGGGCTTGACCTTAGACCTCTAAAGGTCCTTCATTTGAGAAGCTACAATGGATCTATGACAATACCTCCAAGGACTCCTAGACCTAGGTCTATGCTCATGTCCTACCTAAGGTGCTCCATCCTGACCATGAATAGGAGGTAGGTGATCAATGATGGTTTTCATCATTTTCCTCAGGTCAACCTCCTCAGAGTTAGCCTGTTGCTCTCTATGGTTCTCTTCCTGATGCTCACTGACATGCTTTTCCCTATTCTCTTCCTAAATAGGGCCTTTCTGGATAGACTCATGTACAGTGATGTCTCTGCCTCATCCATGGCCTCTACCATAGTCAAGGCTATGGCATCTAACAGAAGATTTTGTCCCAAATACCATCCTACAATAATATCCAAGATACAAGTTTTTATGATAACTATAAATCATACTACTGTAAGTTATATATATAAAAGACACATGTTTTGAAAATAGTAGTAGTTCAATTTTTAGTTTTGCCTAGTTTTAGGTTTGCATATAAATCAGTTTTGAAGTCTAAATGTTCAAGTTTGAAAATATACAACTGAAAGTTTAAGTTCTATTTCATTTCAACTAGGTCAAGTTTTAGTTTGATATAGATACACATATCAATTTAAATTTCATTTTAATTTTCAACTAGTTAACAACTAATGGCATTCTAATATGCCCAAAGCTCCCAATGTAGAAACTTGAGCTTTGATACTAGATGTAACACCCTACCAAGGGATCCAAAAGAATTAACCTAAATTTTTAACTAAGTTTGCCAAAAAAATAAAATTAAAGAAATAATAACATACACATCATTCATAGAGTAGCGGAAGCAATAACATATAATCATAATTAAGAAAACATCACATATTACATTCCTTAAGGATCCCAAGACATTGAATCACATTTAAATTTGAGTAATACTAAGTCTAACAATAACCACATCCATATGAAAGAATAATTAAAAGTCCAAAGTCCATTTCATTTGTGATGAATGCCACTTAACAATAAAATTTGGAATGCTCAATCATCCACTGTACGTCACAAGGTATGATAGACTAAAAGAATATACATTTATAAACATAGATTACATCATCCTTCTTAGATCCATGAAACAAAGTACAATAAAATAAGTGAAACCATCCATCATAAACATATAAATATCCATCATAAAGATATAGCCATCCATCATAATACATAAGAATAGAATGAAAGGAAATGTGGACAAAGAACTCTAGCCATAGCAACAATGGATGGATCTCAATGGTAAGAGTAAAAAGAACTACCACCCAACCATGTGGTAACTCAAAAAGGCCCACTCCCACCATCCTAAGGAGATAGTCTCAAGTCTCAAATAGGATATCAATTCAAAAATCAAAAGCAATATTTGAGTCAAGGAAATCCTAAAAGTGATCTAACTCAAAGATTCCAAGATAAATTGACATCTAGACCCCGAGGAACACAAGACACATAGGAAACCTACTGTGTAAGTTGGCAAGTGTTACCACACGAATCAATAGTAGAGTTACCCTAATAGTCTCTTAGGACCTTGGCCTACTAGTGACCCTATGTGGCACTAGTATCCTCTCATACTAACAAGTACAAGGGATACTAATGATGCATGGTCACAACCAAGTGTTCTCTCTACTCTCATCCTAGTCTATACTAGCACTTGAGGCATGGGTGAGAACATATAAAGACTCTTGTTAGGTTTGTTTTACTCTCATTTAGTGTAGCATTTTCACTTATTAAACAACTTACGATGAGTTACCTTGGTAGCCACTTAAGGCCTCGGCCTCCATTGCAAGCCACTTCCCAACATTACATATAGATAACCTACCCTAGGCTCATATAAGTATAAATCAAAGAATCATATAAAATTACCTTAGTCCTATACAAGTGATTGGAAAGCAATAAAAGATAATTCACAATAATACATCAGTTCTCTACGAGCAACTGGAAAGCATCCCAAAAATACTGATCGAAGACTCAAAATGGTTAAGTCAATTATGGCATAACATTCACCTTAGCTTCACACAAGAACACTGGAAAGCAATAATGAACAATAAATTCAAACTCATCATAGAGAATACCAAACACATTACCATGGTTGGGTTTAAAAGATCAAGATCAATTTAGCATAATGCCACAATCACAAAACTCCCAAGCCTTGGGTAGACATCCTAAAATTGGTCAACACTCTAGTCAACCCAAACCCAAAACATAGACAACATACATATAGCATAGTGTAGGTTTCATAGTTTGGTTTGATTTTGAAGACACGTGGTTGAGCTAAAAGTAAGGTATTAATTTCTAGTTTAAAGTATGTTTTAAGCAGATAAAATTCATAGTTTACTCATACAAATTAACCTGTTCTTATATTTAAATAAAGCACAATTACCCTTATTCGGTCTTTAAGTCCACTGATCCAATTGACCTAAGGGTAATTATTTATTTAAAATATTAAAAATAATCCTCATTGATCTTAAATAAAATAATTTACAATTTCGTTAAAATCAAATTTATTAATAATAATTACATAAATCTAAGACTTTACTAAATGTCTTATTAATTATTAAATATTAATAATTAATAACACTATTAATAAATTCATTTAATAATTAAAACTTATTGATAAACATTATTAAATAATAATAAAATTAATATTAAAAACTTATTATTAAAAAACTCATTAATAAAAATTATTAAATAATAATAAAATTAATATTAAAAAAATTATTAACAAAAATTAATAATTAAAAATTTATAAAAAATTTAAACATAACATACAAAGCATTTATTTTAATAAGGACTGTCAGCCTTTAATACCTGCGGTCGCAGGTGTTACTACTACCACATGCTGCAGTACCACCTCCATACATAGGCTTTAATGGTCACAGGTGGAGGATTGGGATGTGGGGAAATAATGGCCTCACCCCCACCTCATTTATTATTTTACTAATATTTTTAAAAAAAATTGTTATTTAAAAAAAAACAATTCCCCCCCATTTAACATTTTCTAAAAAATATATATTTTTTAATAAAAAGTTTCAGCATTAGTCTGATAGGGAGAGTATGGCCAACCAATCAAATTTTTAATCTTAAATTTCCTCGTTTAATTCCAAAACCCTTTTTGATTTAAATTCTAATTTTTTAATCTACTAGACAAGGGTTCTATTGATAATTTAATCCTCACATAGACAAAAGATATTGAAATGCATATTAGTAATTTACAATATTGAAATATTCAAGGATTCATCACAGAGACATTCAGATTTACAATCCACAGTCACAAAGAAGACAAGAAAAGAAATAGTGTAATTAATTGTGCTAATTAATCACAAGAATCTACTTGGATTCTGATGCTAAAATTGCAACATCCAAAAAGATTTGTGAGAGAAAATTTCTCCTCTCAAAACCTTCTCTCTTCCAAAGATTTCTTCTTCAAAAATTTTCGTTTCCTCAAAAATGAACCCTCAATTAGCGATAAGGAGTTCTCTCCTAAATTTAGGGCACTAATTGTGCAATCACCCGAGAGGACTCCTTGCTTACCAGTCTTTAACTCTTTCTTATCTTTTCTTTATGTTTTCATGCATGTTTATTGAAATATAAAATATCTTTTTTTAATTTCACTTTACTTCTCTTTTTAATTAATTTATTAAATTTTATTCTCATGCATACTTTATGCAATCTTAAAATTCTTTAATAAATTAATATCTTTTCCATGCTTTAATTAATTTTTGAAACGTTAATCGATAAAATATTTATTAACTCAAGTAATAATAATATTTAGCATTTATTTAAAAATGGACTCCTAAATATATTATTATTAAATTAAATAAATATTATCACATTCTAAAATTTAAACTTATAATTTTATCTTTAAATATAGTTATTTTTATTTAATTTATTTATTAATTTATAAATTAATTAAATATAATTAAATATTAAAAATATCATAACAACTTTCTATTAAATTAGATCATTACTTTAATCATTTAATTTGACTTAATTAATAGAAAAATCACCAAAGACATATAGGACAAAATACGAAAACCCATAATAGAAAAACATATACAAGATCAAACTAAAGGGTTATAATCATGAACTTACATCATATGATGTATTCAAAAGGTAATCAACTCCGATACTTGTCCTAATTTTCTAGGACAAATGGATTTAAAGGTTAGGATTTGGACTTAAGAATTTATCTCCCCTCTCTTACCATTGAGATAATGTGATAGGGTACACTCATCTTAGCAATTTAGGAAAGTCAATACTTGGTACCTGCAATCTGCATAAAATCCACGCAGCATAAAATCCATGCATGTACAAACACATATATACTAAGCTAAATAGGCAATGGCAGGAAGTGGTGCATCGTGTAGATCTTGACTGGCAGGTGACTATGACTCCCTTCCTTGACCACATCAGAAATGTCATACATAAAGAAAATATACATGCACACCATACACATGCAATATAGGATAAGTATCCATAAGAAAACACATATGATAATCCATCTAACTAATCATCATCAATAACAAAAATCACTGTAACAATCATCATGTATTCATGAAGTATAGAGTACCAAGTAATCTCATCATAAAATCAACTGAATATGAAATAATATTTGATAATCTCAAAGATAATGCTACTAATCATGAAGCATAAAACTAGCCTAAAATAATTAGGCAATAATAATAAAAAGAAAACTAAGGGTAGGCACTACACATTTGCTCATATAGATTCTGAAAATAAAACCAAGCTGGAAGTTAAGTCAAAGAAATGTGCATTTGTTTGATATGGCATTAATAAATTTGGTTATAAGCTTTGGGATTTTGAAATTTGTAAAAATGTTAGAAAGGATGTTATATTCAATGAAAAAGTGTTGTACAAAGATCTATTTCAGCAACATGAGAAGAAGGAAGATGATTATGTAGTGTTGGATGATACTCCAAAAGATGATATTCCAGCCATTCCTTATGATGTGCAATAACCACAACAACAAATACCACACACACCATTGAATGTTAGATGGTCAACAAGGCTAATTAGACCTCCAGAAAGATTTTCTCCTTCTTTGTATTCTATGTTATTTACTGATGCTGGTGAACCTGAATGTTATGATGAAGCTATGTAGGTGGATACTAAGATTCAATGAGAGTCTGCAATGAAAGACAAAATGGATTCTTTGCTGAAAAATAAGACATGGGATTTATGCAAGTTGCCTACAGGTAAAACGGCTTTATAGAATAAGTGGGTTTATAG
Source organism: Cupressus sempervirens (assembly GCA_028749045.1). NCBI lineage: Eukaryota > Viridiplantae > Streptophyta > Pinopsida > Cupressales > Cupressaceae > Cupressus > Cupressus sempervirens. The sequence goes on along the minus strand of CM053790.1, from coordinate 53,485,000 downwards.
GTTAAAGGAAGAGAATGGAGGTAAGAAAAGATTTAAAGCCAAGTTAGTTGTAAAAGGATTTGCATAGAAAAAGGGCATTGATTTTGATAAGATATTTTCTCCTATTGTTAAGATGACTTCTATATGTACTATTTTAAGTACTGTGGCTACTAAAGATTTGCATTTAGAGTAGCTTGATGTTAAAATAGCTTTCATTCATGGTTATTTGGATGAAGAGATATATATGGCTTAGCCATAGGGATTTTTGGTCAAAGGTAAGGAGAACTTAGTGTGCAAATTGAACAAAATATTATATGGCTTGAATCAAACACCTCAGCAATGGTATCTAAAATTTGACAATTTTATGCATGAGCATGGATATTGTAGGTGCCATTATGATCATTTTGTTTATTTTAAGAGGTTGGATGATGAAAACTACATTATTTTATGTTTATATGTTGATGATATGCTTATAGTTGGGTCTAACATGGATCACATTAAGGAGCTCAAATGCCAATTGGCACATGCATTTGATATGAAGGATTTGGGGTAGAAAAATAAATCTTTAGTGTGAAAATTTTCATAGATAGGAAGAACATGAAATTGATGCTATCTCAAACAGATTATGTTGAGAAGGTGTTGCAACATTTTTCTATGGAGAATGCTAAAGCTGTCAGCACAACTTTACTTGGTCATTTGAAGTTGACTAAGGAGATGTGTCCCAAGACACAAGAAGAGGAGGATAAGATGTCCAAGGTGCCCTATGATTTAGCTATAGGAAGCTTGATGTATGCTATAGTATGTAAAAGGCCACATATTGCACATGCAGTGGGAGTCATTAGCAAGTATATGAGTCATCCAGGAATTGAGCATTGAAATGCAGTTAAATGGATTCTCAGATATCTAAGAGGAACATCCACTAAGTGTTTACACTTGGGGGCTCTACTACTAATTTATAGTGGTATGTTGACTCAAATTTGGTAAGGGATGTTGATACCAAGTGGAGTACTACAAGTTATGTATTTACTATCGGTGGGGCATTCATAAGCTAGGTTTCTAGGTTATAGAAGGTTAATGCTTTATCCACTACAGAGGTAGAGTATATTCCTACTATAGAGGTAGCTAAGGAGATGATATGGATTGAATTCTTCTTGGAAGAATTGGGACACCCTTAGAAGGATAATTATTTGTTTATAGATAGTGAGAGTGTCATTCATCTTGTGAAGAATTCAGCTCTACATTCATAGACCAAACATATACAGTTGTGGTACCATTTCATTCGATCAATTTTAGATGATGGATAGTTAAAGCTAGACAAGATATATATAGATGAAAATTAATTAGATATGTTTACAAAGGTAGTAACAAGGGAGAAGCTAAACTCCTCTTTAGCTTTGGTTGGTCTTCTAGAGTAAACATGAATAAAAGCACAACAGAGTCTAGGGTGGTTTGATCCAGTGGGAGCCCCATGTGGTAGAGGTATTGCTACAAGATCAATCTCCAAGTAGGAGATTGTTGTCTAGTGTGGAGTCTGATCAGTCCCCAAGTGAGAAATTGTTAGTTTGTGGTGACTGATTAGGAAGGTACTATACATACTTCATAAATATTTTGGAGCTTAGGATATCACCCCAAAAAAAATTATGGGCCCTATTTTATCAAGATTTTGGGCCAACATGTAATTATTAATTATAACCCTAAAGAAATAAAAATACTTATATAAAATGGCTTAGGGTTAGGGATTGTTTCAGTGTGGTGATGTAAAAATTGGTTCTTGTGGTGGTATTGAGATGTAAGGGATTATGGATTGTAATAATATTGTAATCACTAGATTATAATAATATCTAACATGTTGTTTGATGAATGTAGCCAAATGAATGGGTGAACCATGTTAAATCTTGGTGTCTTGTGTTCCTTTTTGTGTGATCTATTATTTTTTGATATTGTTTAGATGTGCATGTAATTTTTATTTATGTCTATGGTTTAATCCTAACAATTAGAAGTTTGTGAATACATGGAAGATAATTGAAGATTTAATGATGCTAAGAGGAAGTGAATCAAGAAGGATAACCAGAATATCCTTGAGAAGTCAAAAAGATATATTTGATAAAAAAAGATCAAGTATACAAGCTAGAACTCAGATCTGTAATTAGTAATTTAGTTGCATCCAAATCAAGTTATGTCATTGTTACTCTCCTACCATTGTAGAAGTGCTCTAAATCTCTTAACAAAGTTGGCTTAACAACTATTTGTAAATCCTCTAACAAGGTGACATTTCTATTGAATTTTCCAAAGACCTCTAACAAGGCCACTCCTAAAAGGGTGATTAAATCCTCTAATAGGATCACACCTAACAATGTGTTTTGTAACTTTTAACAAGATTGACTCCTAATAGGGCTCAATTTAGAAGAGTGAAAATTAGTAACTAGTTGCAATTGGTGGTTTTTCCAAAATTAGGTTTCCATGTTAAATCTTGGTGTCAAATGTGTTCATACTTTTTCTCTTATGTGTTTGCAACTAAATTAAAGTAATAAGTAATCATATATAACATCTTAATATTTTCATGTTAAGTATTTTCCAAGCATTCTTAGTGTTTACTGAGTTACAACATTTTTCTATGTGTTTGTCTAGCATCAACAGAGTTTAATTTTTAGAGTTTATATTATGCTGACATCTTAGGGATCTAGGATTTATTTTAGTGGTAACTAATTCATCCATCCCCTCTTAGTTGCTCTTATATTTTCAACACTTGGCATCCTAGTTCACGACTCCATGGTGAACATGTGGAAGTCCACCAAAGAGAAAATAGAGGACAAGTTGGAAGAGCTTAGAGTAGAGAAGGAGAGATTAAAGGCCTTGAATAGAGAGCTAGTGGAATATATAAGGTATGTACTTAAGAGCACTTCTTCAATTCAATCTAACCAAAATTTAGACAAGAACAAGAACTTACTCTTGACACTACAACAAGAAATAAAATTTTGGCAGGTAGGCCAAGCATGGGTAGATCAAATGAAGGCTCAAGATCCCCCACTAGTTGAAAACTTGGGAAGCCTAATATTGGATGCTCACAAGATTAGGTAAGTGGCTTCAAATCATCAAACAACCATATAGAAGACAATAGACAAGCTAGTAGAGAAATTGGCCCTTCTATAGAAAGTGATAGACATGAAGATAAATGTGGCCAATGCTCACATGATTCTAAAGACTGGCAAGGAGTCACTATTTCACTAGAACCAACCTTGGAGTTTGTCATAGAAAGCTCCATGAGATATGAAAATGAGCTCAAGGATGTGCATGACCTGGTGCAAAAGATCATTGAAAATTTGTTTCAATATTTGAAGATCTTGCATACAGAGTCCTTTGTGTCTACTAATGGCAAGTATGTGGACATTAAAAAAATGAAATCAAAGTTCTTGGCATTTTTTGATGAAGTTCTTGACTTGCTCAAATTCCAAGTGTCCTAAATCCAAAAACTCCTAGTAGTGGATGCAATCATAAGGAGATAAATGGAGAAATTCAAGTTAAGGGTGGCCAGAATTCATGAGCTTACAGAGATGCATGATTATTAGATGTTTTGAGCTAACAATATCATAATTATTGATGTCAAAGAGTTAGACAAAGTAACTAATCCATGAAATTTTATAGAGCCAAATCAGTTACTTCTAAAAAGGCATGATGATTATGATGCTTTTCTAGACATCTATCATTCTCCTTCTTCTATTTTCTAATTTTAGTCATTCATGGAATTCTACCAGTCTCTATAATGGACAATGATTGAAGCTTTTCCTATTCTTAGTCTTACTATTTATAGATACTTTGTGAAGCAATTATCCAATGTAATCAGGCATTTTGAGAAGGCATATAATGTAATCTTTGATGAAGTTAATAAGATCAATAAAAAATCTACTTTGGGAAAACCCTTGTAGCTAGGACTACTCTATGTGACTTTGTGTCCATTTTATGGTTTTATTTTCATTTAGTTTAAAGTAGAGTGTATGGAATGAATTTGTTAATGTTGAAATTTGAATGAATGTGAATGAACTTTGCTTTGTTTCCTTAATTCGATAGGTTGTATGTCTTACTTTCTTCAGCATAAGAATGTTTCCTATTATTTCTATTGTATGTCATATTTTATGTGTTTAAATACATAAGGAAGCTGAAAACTAGTGTGAGGAGTAGCTGAGAAATAGACAATCTAGGTATTGTCAAAACATTAGCTAACTATTTCATTTGGGAATTACTTATTTCACCATCTCTTCTTTTCTTCTTGTTGTCATTAATGGTTTTGCATATTTCCATTCATTGCATTGTAGGTCAAAATAGATTGAATTTTGTTAGTTAATCCCCCTTCTTTTGCATAAGCTTTTTAAGGTGTTGAGCAACTTGGTTTTTACCTCTTCTACTCTCTAATTAAGAGCATATCCCCCAAAACCCTGAAGAAAAATTCATTTAATATCTTGCACTCATAAGGGAATTGTACCTTTCAATTCAAGGGTCTTTGATAGATTACTACTTTGACCCATTCTATTGTTAACTTCTTTAATTTCCATAAACCATTGGGAAGTATAAGAGTCAACTTATAAACCAAAATATCAAGGAAGACAAACTGTTAACCAACAGATGTTTTATAAAATTCAATATAACTTCACAACATACCTCAATATATCCTTATACATCACAATATGATCATAAATCTCATTACACACTCTTATAGGGGTCTAAAATTTGATCTATCAATAATTCCTCCCCTTAATCCAGTTTAATCTTAGTTAGCTGATGATGTCCATACATGGTTGATGCAGTAACATCTTGGGTGTAAGAAAAATCTTGCATCAACCAAAAATATTTTATTTTAGTTGTTTGAATAAAGGTTCTCTTAATGCAGAGTTTTTGACTGTGGAGGCTTGTTGTTAAGTAAGTTAGTCATACAAGCTTAGAATGTCCTAATTTCAAAGGTTGATGTTTATCTCAATCATATCAATTTTCTAGTTGAGTCTCAATGCCATGTCATAAGTATTAATGAAGTTATTGTGGATTTATGGTACAAAAAATTTTGCCTCAATTTTGAAGGCCTAAACAAGCCCAAATGAGGCTCAAAAGCTTGATGGATGGGTGCTTGCATGGATCCAAGCTTGTAGATTAGAAGTTGAGGATTTTGAAAAGGGGTTATAATAGAAAATCAGAGAAACAATTTAAAAATTATGGCCTTGCAGAGTTCAACTGGCCAAAACTTCCAAAATAAATGTCAAAGGTACATTTGGTCAACTCTATGTGTATTATTAGGGTATGTCAGTCCTAGGTCTTAAGGTTGAGTGTCTAGAACCTTCCGAACAACATAAAATTGCCTATTTAACAAATGCTTGTAGATTATCTAGGATAGCTTTGGTGATATTTCATAGCTTTTTCTTGCAGATTACTATAATGAAAGTACCCATGTAGGTTAGCATGTTGTAATTCTAAATTCTTTAAATCCACATTTACAACAATAATAAGAAACCCATATTTTGTTCTTGCAAATTGTTGTAATTTCTTTGTTTCTATTATGTGTTTAAGGTACTAAGGGGAACTCCCTTCATTAGTAGTGAAGATGCATCTCTTTCTAATGGTTATCTCTTATCCTCTTTCACCCAAAATTAGTTCATTTGGCTTCTAGTCTCTTCACCTACTGCAATATTTTTTCCTTTTGATCAAATTAATTGGTAACTAGTTAGTTTTCCTTGTTATTCCATGACATGTAAAATCTTGCAATGTATCAAATTTTGTGACAATGGAATCATGCCATTCATGCTACTCTCCAAGGTCCCACATTACCTCTATTCATTCTTATTATATAGCTAATGGCTGCATAACCATAATTATGGCATGTGAGTATGTAACATTCTAATTCTATCAAGAACTTTGTCAAGTCATAAATTATCCTTTATTGTTCACTTTTGTCCTACACTCTTTAACCATATGACCATATTTATTGCAACTATAAATATAACAATCAAAATCATTAGGTCTATTACTACAAACCATAAAAATGTGTCCCATCTCATGAAAAATAGAATATGTAGGAGCACTAGGTGTTTGAAATCTGATTGAAAAGATAATTGATGAAGAAGATTGATTGAAAGAGGGAGATTGTTGCAAAGAAGGAAGTTGGTTGATAAAGAATGTTTTCAATCATTGTTTTGTCATTGATGTCAAACCTACTATTTTCTGGAATGAAATTTTCTTATAAGATCCAAGTAATATCACTTAGTTGATTGATGAAGAGGATTTGATCAACAAGATGTAACAAGAGCACCTAAGGGAAAGGTTGAGTTATGGTTTTGTAATGAAGTATAAGGATCAGCTAAGACAATGGTTAAATGATGTATAGATAATATAATCAAAGATACAGAGGTTGGCCACACTTAGAAACACTAGAAGTGTAAGTTGGAACAAGGTTGACTGCAAAGCTTAAACTAAGTTCATCAGTGGGTGCCGAGAAAGTTAGTTTAAGCTGAGCAATTTCTCAGTTGGAGCTAAGAAAAAGGAAAATCTAGTGTGTGCTGAGTAAAGTTCAAGTGCTGAGTGAAATAGAAGGAGATGAGCATCAAAAAATATTATTAGGTGCCAAGTGAACTTTAGGTCTCGAGCATCAGTAAAACATAGTTGATGTTGAGTAACACAGTATGTGCCAAGCACCAAAATTTCAATAGTGTTGAGCTGCTGCATTATTGGAAATGACAAAGATTTGCCAAATCTGAGCCAACAAATTTATTACCTTGAATTTTGTGAACTATTTGAAGGATAAGCAGATGAGCTGGTGGCATATAATTCTATGTAAACCATTTTTGAGCCAATTCTAGAGGATTCTTCATGATATTTCTAGAAGAAACAAAATATGAGTTAGATTCAATGAATCCTACCTAATCCATATGAATTTAAATTAAAGGAGGGAAGAATCAAGCAAGAAAAGAAACTCCAAGACTTCTATTTAAGGAGTCATAGACCAAGAGCAAGAACTGTTGGAGTGTCAAATTGCAAAGTGCTTGAAGGGTGTCAAGGAGAAGGCATCTAGGGGAAGGAAGAATAGAGAATAGAGACTTTACTTTGACAAGTGGTAAGAAAGAGATGATTGCACTAGTACATTGAGCATGGAGACTCAGTGAAACAAAGCTTGAAGGGAGGGCAATCTATCAGAATTGTGGAAGATTGAAGGCCAGGCAATGTTATGAGCTAAAAAGTGATTTCAAATGAACAAGTTAAGTTGTATTCTATAATTAGGTCAAAACCTCTTATTGTTACTCTCTAGAAATTGTATTAGTTATGGTAAAAGAAAATCCTATGGACTTAGGTTATAGCCATTTGTAAATCCTTTAACATGGTGGCATTCCAAGTGAATTTTCTAAAGTCCTCTAACCAGGCCCACTTCTAACAAGGTGGTTAAATCCTTTAACAAGGTAGGCCTTTCACAGGGCATCACTTTATAAGAGTGAGAATTGAGTATCATGTTACTGGTGGTTTTTCCCAAATTGGGTTTCCATTTTAATCATTGTGTTATGTGTTGATCTTTTTATGTGTTATGTTTGCATGCTGATTTACAGTAACTTTCTCAATAGGAAATTTAAAGCTTGGATGAATGAATAAGTTTGAATTGGACATTTGGACCTTGAATAGCTAATTCACAACACCCCCCCCACTCAGTTATTCTAAAGCATTTCTAAAACTAGGCCCATTCTTGCTAACATTGGTAATGTGTCCCACCTTATGACAATTGAAACAAATGGGTTTATAAGCTTCTTACCAGGACTTCTTATGGGTATCTCTTCTGGAGACTTTACATATTTCTTGGTCTTGTTTGTTCTAGAAGACTCACCATATGCATAACTAATATAATCTTAGTCCATAGGTTTCTCCATGCATCATTTAACTCTTGATCTTTACATCAAGCTTTGTAGAAATCTCATTGAATTTCTTCAATGGATCATTTGAAAACATGTAGTTATCCTTGTAGTTTTTACATTTTCCTTTAATAGACCTTCATTAATTTTTGTTAGCATTAAAATATCCTCTAGAGATTCCTACTTCCTGGCATTGGTTTTATGTAGACATGTGTACATAATGAATCAACATTTTATTCAAACTTGAAGAGTTTATTTTCCTTATCCCTTGGGACTTCATCCAAAACCTCCTTACTTCTTTTGCTTCCTTCCTTGCATCCATCACTTAACCCATTTTAATGGACAAAGTTCCAATTCCCTCTTGATATTATTCTTTTCCTTGTGCAACTTCTTATTCTCTTATGGCCAATTCTCCAAAGCTTTAGATCCCACAAATTAACTAGTTCTATACTCTGATAATTGCTCACAAAGTTCTTGTCTCTTGGCTCTTGACTTCTTAAGTTGCTCTTTCAACTTCTTAATGATATCATTGACATCTACAATTTGGTTATCAAGCTATCTTACCTAGTTGATTCCATGCCTTACTTGAGGATCTTCCCCAACCTGTTAGGATTCTTCAAAGGGACTTGGCTCTCATGCCAATTGTTAATACAATACAGGGGAGGAGAGGAGGTGAATTATTGCAACTGTAACTCTATAAAATTTTCCAAGTAGCTTCCACAATGACCAACATACAATGACAATTATAAAATATAAGAAAATTAAACAAAGCTTCCACACATGCAACAAAATAACACCAAGATTTTTATCATGGAAACACTTGGTCAAATGGAAAACACATATTGGGAGTTAGTACCCACAAGTCCTACTAATATAGTAATAAGTTTGTCCTATTAGAAGAAATACATTACTTTTTTAGGGGCATACCCAACTAAGACTATCTATAGGTTGGTTAAAAGCTATTACAAAGACCTATTAGGATCTACCTAGTTAAGGGATTTTGAAATTCCTTTTGAGAGTCACCTATTTTGAGGAATTGATCTTTAGACCCATTAAGAACCTTCTCACCTTGTTAGGAGTGACCAAATTAAAGAACTTATCTTGTCAATTTTTAAGAATTTAACAACAAAAAATGATAATATTTTAACACTCACTTCTTAACACATCTAATGTCCTTTTGTTCAATTACTCTTCTTTTGATTCTTCCATAAAACTTTAATACTTTTACCTCAACACCTTCATGCATCATGAATCATTGTAACAACCAAAAAAAATACAATTTGATCGACATATCCTTATTTATAACTTTCCATGTCAATGGTAAAAAGCTAAAATATGTTACCAAAGTTGGCTCTACAAGAAATTCAAATTTATGAGCAAGCATGCCAATTCATTAATTCATTTTCCTTGATGTCCACCTAAAATAGCTCACCAAAAATCTAATCCAACTTTTGACTTTGATTTTATTTCAATACCACATCTTGAAAATAATCTCTATCAGTTTTTGTGTTCAAACTATTGTCGATGCTTTGAACTAGATGATTCAACTCTAGATTTTCATAGATATTCCTTTGATGATGCTTCCAAATCAATAATGCCCTCTTCAACATGAAACTCCTCTTTGCACATCACTTAGACTACACTTGGATAACTTGTTCATCAATTCAATGAACACTTATTTTTTCTAATTATATAATCTATTCTTCTACTAGAATGGATAATCCATCACCTCTACAATAATTTATTCACGAGCAATGCAAACACTACTATATTGCTCCATACCTTTCTATACCAATAATCTTCCATAACTTTATCATTCAACAAATATTTTAAACTATGTACAAGCTTGGAGGTAAATGTTACAATCTCAAGGTAGATAGTGGTAGTACATACAACCTTGTTTGAGCATATTAAATAGATAAGGTAGGTTTAAAAAGGTTCTTTTGAGGATGAAGTATTGTATGATGTAATTTCTATAAGTGTTTATCATGAGTTGTTTAGAAGACCATTTAAATATGATAAGAAGTTCATCCATAATGGTATTAACAATGTCAAATCTCTTGGCAAGCAAGATAAAGAAAACAATAAATTTAGCTCTACAACTTTTTGTGTTTTCCTGCTCCTTTGGCTTTTGAATTTTGATGATTGGGAATGGCCCCTAGGGGCTAGGCTAGGTCCCATATATTTTCCTAGACTTGAAACTTGTTATGACCTTGTATGGGGCTGTCCAAGGGGGTGTAGATGTGGATTGTCTTGCTTGTGGGGTTTTAGTGGAGTCTATAGTGGCCTATGTGGAGTGTTAGGAGGGAGAAAAGAGTCCTAAAGTGGCTCAAGGATGGAAGGACATGGTCCTTGGAGAAAAGATGACTCACATCCCACTAGACACACCCAAGGTGATTAGTGGAGATGAGGGAGTGGAAATTGTTGTCTCAAATAGCCTAGTTGATAGTGTGTCTGCCAACCTGAAACTTTTCTTGATTGATAGGTTTGTGGCCTTTCACCCTTCAGTTGAGATGGTTAGGAAGTGGGTAAGTCAAAAATTGAAGTTAAAGGGGAGTGTGATTATTTTGGAGATGTTAGGTGGTCTTTTTTGCTTCAAATTTATGGTAGTAGAAGACATGACAATGGTGCTAGTGGGGTCTTGGTTCTATCGGAAGCATAGTATTATGGTGGCCAAATGGTATCCTGCACCGGACCTGATGAAAGAGTTGAATAGGATGGCTCCAGTCTAGGTTAGGCTCCTAGGACTCCCACTAGAGTTTTAGGATGAAATAATCCTAAAATCTATTGGGAACTCCTTTGGACATTATGTTGTGGCAGACACGGTTACCCTACAGAAGTTGAGGCTAGCCTTTGCAAGATTTATTGTGAATGTTATGATTGATGCTTCTTTACCTTAGTCCATTATTCTAAGCTTAAAGTGGGGTAAGAAGGTGCAGCCCATTATCTATGAAATGTAGGGCTTTTTCTACCAGAAATGCTCATCATTTGGACAATTGTTTATTGATTGCAATAAGAACAATAATTCTACTAAGAAGGGGACATTAACATGAGAGAATGGAGTTGTAGTTGTTTCTTTGGAACTAGGAGAGGAAGTAGTTGTATCTATGGATAAAGGAGAAGAAGGGTTTGGGGAGAAGGAAAAGATGGTTTCTCCACCTAGAAAGGGGCTAGAAGAGGAGGTTGATATCCACCCAGGAGAAGTGGAGATTAAAATAAAAGAGGCTTTTGAAAAGTCCCATGAACTGGGTGGGTCTTTTGGGGGATTAGAGGAAGGTGAGATAGAGGATTTTAATGTAGAGGATACTTTCCCCTTTCTTCAAGGCATAAAGGACCTCCTTAGCACCCCATTGAGAAATATGATGATTGAAGAGGTATATGGGGGTATGGAGGACACAATTAAAGTATCAGAGAAGGGAAATGGGAAAGACTCAGAAAATGTGGAAGTAGCTAGAGTGCTTTGTTGGAGTGAAGATGTTCCACTAGATTCTAAGAGGATGGAGAAAACTAGCACATTGTTAGCCATGCTTGAGGATATTAAGGGGAAATGGAAAACCCAGAGAAGGAAAACAAGAATATCAAAGAAATCTAAGGTGGAGAAAGAGTTGAAGATGGATATGGGTGTAAGGAAACTTGCAACAAATAATATAACCATTTCCACATAACCCATAATATATTTGAAATAAACATGCAACTAAAATCCACATGCAAAAGAATAGAAAACATACCCACAAAAATTATGACACAAGATATACCCTAGGAAACCCTCGTTGAGGGAAAAACCTAGCCTCCAAAAGCATCCATCACCATGTATTATTCAGCAAGTATATCATTGCAATACAACTATGGAAGCCTTCAAAGTCATAGCCACAACCAAGCAATCCTTGTGAACAATCATGAATCCACACATCCCATGCCATGCTTCCAACCTTCACAAGTGCTCCCTTGGCTAACCTGTCAAGCCTTGTCTCGCTCGACTCTTGCCTTTTGTCTTCTCCTTGTCTCTACAACTACCCTTGTGGCTTCTTACATAGTAGCAAGTCCCACAAAACCACCAAGTGGTATTACATGAACCATGTGCTACCTAACTTATTGACCCCACATTTAACATTGAATTTTTTTTTTCCCCCAATATTAAATCATTACATGAAATATTATCACAATGTTACAATACAACTCATCAAGTATATCCCATGGGAATCTTTCCATGTTTCACATCTATCTAGGTGCAATATTATGTAATGAAATAAAATAGTACAATATAACAATATTATACAATGTGTAAAATACCCATTATCTCAACAATCTCCCACTTCTTGTATACATTACATAGGATCAATATGTAGCCACATAAAAGATTAAGGGAACAATCTCTCCTAGCACATCCACCATCATGGATCAAAGTACACAGTGTTCTCCATCCTAGTAATAGTAACAAAATAAAAGTATCCAACATCTCAAACATGAATGATCCCACCTCCTATTATGACACTACCATCGAACATACATAGAATCCATCCAAAGAGAAAGCCAACCAACCTATCACATTAGAAGATCATAAATTCCTGTACCAACTGAAATGCCAAGCACAAAATCCTAATCCAAAGTTAAGAACATGTATCCATAGTTGTCAAAATATCCATAGCTGAAATAAAACCCACAACAAGTTCCAAACCCATCCAACTATCCATACCTCCAAAGATATACCAAGTGAATCTCACATCATCAACATGTCTAATCTATAACCTGCAATCATAAGCCTCAAGAGCAATACCTACCATATATGTACCAAGAAGCTCCCACTGCAAAAGATAATGTCAAATCTATAACCAATCCACTCACAACATCTCAAAGAAATGAATCTAAGTAGTATCAAGAACATCCACAATAGATAAACCAATAACCTGCAAGAACAACTCTCATAAAGAATCTCCAACACTCTCCCAAGCTCTCCACAACTAAAAGAAGAAAGAGATAAAGGAATAACCATTTCATCTCTCACATGAAATACATGAACACAAACAATTGATCACAATTTCAAGTCCAATGTAAGAAAAATCAAACATATAGGAAGATAAACAAGGCCAAAGGAAAATCATGCAAATCATAACATGTATCATGTCCTTCTACACACACCTCTAGATGTAAATTGTGCAAGTATGATCTCCTCCATAAAACCCCAACCAAAAAGCCACAACACCCAAACCATACCATATAACTAATCATCAATGTAAGCCTCTCACAAGAAGATCAAACTCATAAACCATTGCTAATCCAAGGAATATGCCCAATATAAAACCATCTTCCAAACTCAACCAGCATAAAAAAATATGCAAATGGATATAACTAATTCTAAAAAATCTCTCAAATGAACCCTCAAGAGCTAACTCATGTACCATAGCTCAAGATCCATATCCATGAAAGATAACCATAAACATAATGCACTTGAGAGAAACAATGGGCTATACCTCTCAAGTAACAAAAACCACTGAGTAGACCAAGAGTGGGGAATGATAATGTTCATCAAGATATCCAAGTCTCTAACCAAGACTCATCTAAGAACAATCTCCTCTCAAGTCCATATCAGGTGAATGCTGCTCGGACTTCCTATTGAAACCAAGCAACCATCCCAACAAATACTTCTCTAATCCAATAGAAATCAGCATCACCACCATCTCTAATATCCATGAGCACTTGTAAACAACCAATCCATGCCAACTCTAAATGCAACATAGAAATATCATGAAGTATCTAGCTTATGATCAATTTACTCAATACCAAGAAACTAAACCAAGATCAATGTCAAAATTCCAACCATGGCTTTAGGAACATAAATATGAAAACATGATCTAACCATCACAACCAAAGAGATAACATGATCCATATGAACATACTATAACATGTCAAAACTCTAAACACATATCAAGAGTATATCATGACATAATAATAAAACCATCCTCACACCAAGGACAACATATCAAATGAAATCATAATCATAAACCACACCTTTACCAAGAACCCCATTAGTCCTCAAGATGCAACCATCTCTACACACCATGTAGAAAAATATCTCCACATACCATGAAGAACCATCTCCACACACCATGAAGATAACCAAGAACCCCATGAGTCCTCAAGATCTAACCATCTTCACACACCACGAATATAACCAAGTGCACCATGAAAATGTCAAAGACACTTCTATAGCAATAGGATCTAAGACAAACCTCCAACATCTGCAAAAACTCAATAAATATATCAATGTCAAAAAAATCCCACTCAATCATGGTACAAAGTCACCTATGGCATCATAAAATCTATCACCTACATGAATATCCTCCAAGTCTCTACACACAAAACCAAAATGTTAGTGCCAAGTGAAACCAAGATCTCCAAACCAAGAAGATACAAACCAAACCAGGAACCAATCCTACACTATCACCTCATCATTTTCACAAGCTCCCACTAAACTATGTATCCAAGTTATCCATGACATCATGATGAAAAAAAAGCCATCCTCTAAACATGAGAATCAACCGATGCATTGAACCATCAAAGAACTCAAAGTGCACATCATGAGCTCCTCAAAAGAAACCAAATAACCATTATCCTCAACCAAAAAGACATACCACCATAACTAGATGAGGAATCCAAACCAATGAGCATCAAGGATGTACCTATTTATCCAATCATGTCATGCCAAAATCAATGGCACCATGATCACATCCATGAACCAAGCAACTAACTCTCAATATGTCCAATTGTCAGCATAAAAAAGTCAAGCACAATCCTCCACCATGACTATACCTGGTAACAACATCTCATCCATTCTACATAAAAAAAAATCAGCAAGTCATGTGACTTAGGACATAGACAACCCAAATCCCAGCCACTAATCTAAATATTTTGGTTTCAAATTAGTTTTAACAATTGAGTGTCAACACACTTAACCAATTCAAAGTTGATGATGAGTATAATATAGAACCCAAGCTATAGTGTGTGCCAAGCCAGAGATTCAATAGGTGTCGAGTGAACTTTAGGTGCCAAGTGAAGTTCAAGTGCTGAGTAATAAGAGATGCCAAGTCACTATAGGTGTTGAGAAAAGTATAGATGCTGAGCAAAACAAAATTACTATAGGAGCTGACTGACACAGAATTAGCATATGAATTTGTGCCTTTACAAACTCAAATGTAAACCATTTTTGAGTTGACTTAAGATGAATCTTGAAGGATCTTGAAGATAAGATCAAATCCTTTGCATTAGCTATGTAATCAACATGTAGCCAATAAAAAAAATGGAGAAGGCATGCAACCAATAGGAAAAGTGCAAGAATTGAATGGGAAATGAAGATTGAATATTGATTGTAGATTTATAACTAACCCTAAGTCTTTAAAGCCTTTAAAAGGAGGATTAAACCCCATTATATACGTACATGAGTAAGAGTTTATGGGTGAATTATAACGAAGTGTAGAAGGGTGTAAAGACTTAGAAAGAACAGAGTAGTATTGTAGAATTTAGTTGATCAAGAACAGAGTATCAGAGTTTTGAAGAGAGACATATCAGATCAAGTAGGGATCAAAACAAATAGAACAAAATGAGGATCTAGAATTAGCAATTGAGGATTGCAAGTCATTAGGTCAAGACTTTCTAATACTCTCTAGAAACTGTATTAGGAATGAAAACCCTATGATGATAGGTTGGTTTAATAGCCATGTTTTAAGCCTTTAAACAAGGTGCTAAATCCTTTAACAGGGTAACATTACAAGTGAGTGTTTGTAAATCCTTTAACCAAGTCACTTTTAACAGGGTCTAAAGTCTTGAATAGGACAAGCCTTTCACAAGGTATACCATTGGAAGTGATCAAACTTTGTAACCTTAAATAGTTACATATTGTTGCAGTGATACTTTGTTGGTGTCATTCTCACTCCAATTTTACCTTCTCATTTTGGAGGGTTCTTAGGTTACCAAATTCTTGTGTTATCTATTTTCATGCATGTCTTTACTTTTATGTTTATTAGATGAATTAGATGCATGTGAATGGTTTTATCTAAAAGGTTTTGAAAAGGTTAAAGTTAGTTACTTCTAATTCACCTCCCTCTTAGAAGTAAATGTTCCCACTTGTAAATTCCAATAATTGGTATCAAAGCTAAGTTCTCACAAGAAGGAGTCTTACGGCTTGGAGAAAAGATCTAGAAATGGAAGTCTACAAACTTTGGAAGATCATAGAGAATCAGGCAATTGATATACAACTTGCTCTACACACTTTGGAAGAAGCCAAGGAGGAACTAAGAAAATATCTAAAGAGAAGAAGAGAAATTTCCATAGCTAAGAATTATCCACAATACAAGGAGATTGACACCTCAAAACTATTTGCAAATAGAGATTCCAAAGAGTTTGATGTAGCAATAGCAGACCTAGTGGAGAAGAATAGAGCTCAAGTAGAAGAAATTAGAACTCTCAATCTTGAACAAGAGTCACAAGCCATGATGCTTTATGAGGTGACTAAATAGAAGAAAAGAGTCATTGAAGATAAGGCTATGCTAGAAGAAGACAAGAGAAATATTTCCAATAGACTAGAAGAAAAGTCAATTGAGCTTGCAAGAATTTCAAACATTCAACTAGACACTCTAAGTTAGATGATGAATACACATCATGAACTGAATGTCAAGGACATTGAGATCTCTACACTGAAGATGCAAAATGAACAACTAAAAAATGACCTAAAAAGAGAGAAGGAGATTATAGAAAGCTTCAACAAACCTAATGAGGCCATCAAGTACTTTGAGTAGCTACTAAAAACACCAAGGGCTAGGAATGATACTTTAGGACTAGGTTACACTAGCACTAAATGAGGAGAGTCATCCAAGACTACAAAAGAAAGGAGTAACAAAGGTGAGAACACTAAACCTACATGTCATTTCTGTGGTAAAAAAGGACATACCTCTAATGTATGGAGGAGCAAGAATGTTCACCAGCATGACAAACCTAAGAATATGAGTCACTATCATAAGCGCAACAAGCAAGGACATCAAACATATGACTATAGGACTAGGACTATCAGAACACCAAGATTTGAAGGTCATTGCTACAATTGCAAGAAGTATGGACATAGAGCTTTTGAGTGCAAATCAAAGCCTATGTGGACACCTAATTAGCCAATAAGGGGAAATAATCATGGACATCATTATAATTGGGACTATAACACCATGTATAGCTATCCTTATTGTCAAGAATATGGACACATTTCTAAAAATTGCATAAGGACACATTTTAGTGGAAAGCACAGTAGATGGTTAAGTCAAACCACATGTTTTAGTTGTTTGAAGACTAGTCATATCAATAGAAATTTCTGAACAAGGTCAAAGACACCCAACTCAAAGAACAACAAAGGCAAAGAGAACATAGATGTTGAACACATCAAAGGAGAAATGAATAAAACATGGAAGAAGAAAGATGGGAGTAGTATAGTAAATGAAGGGATCACTTCACCTAAAAGTTTAAGTGGTCACACTTCATCAAACTAAGAAAAGAGGAGGCATGAGGGACTGATTTACAAAGCTTTATCATACATTAGTTCCTAAACAAGAAAGCACTAAAAAAAAGAAGATAAGCATGATTACAGATGGAAAGATAAAATTTCAAGATATCATAAGTATTGTTGAGTTGCCCTTAGATGTCAAGTAAAATCTTAATACAAGCTGAGCTGATTGTCAAAACTAGTCAAAGTCGAGTGAAGAAGAAAATTCAGTTAAAGCTGAGTGAGGGACACTTCTATGGATGTTGAGTGGTGAACAACCACTGGAAGCTGAGTAATGTAGAAATCCTTAAGAAGCCGAGTGGATAGTTGTAAATGCACTAAGCATTAAATGCAATGAAAATAGGGTATATTATCACATTTTAAATCATTTTTCTTCATCATGAATGAAGAGAAAAGATGAAGAAGAGTGCAAAATGACTTCATAGTAGAGAATCTAGCATTTGAGCCAATTTCAATAGTGATTCAAAAAAATTTCATCAATTTTGAAGTATTTATGTTTGTGCCAAGTTACGTAGTTTCATATTTTCTTTGTGTTCAAACCCTAGATCACACAAATGGCTTTGAGTTCTAGGAAGACACAAGAGAAAGAGCCATTTGAGGTTTAGCTAGTATCCAATGAAGTAAAACAAACTAATTTTTGACCAATCCTTGAAGTGGCATATAAAAACAACCCATCCGAAACTCTATCTATCATACCCCCTAAGGTAGTTATGGTTCAAGATGTTAGAATATGTTACAACTATAAAATTGGATCCATAGGAGACATGGAGATGAGGGAAGCCTATGAGAGACTATGTGATAATGGAGTTTTGAAAGAAGAGTATCAAATTGTTGAATAGAAGGGTTTGACACATGCCCTAGAATTCCCTATAGTTTTTAAGACTGAATGGATCAAGCTAGTGCTTAGCAGGATATATTATGGAAGCTTATGGTTGGAGGATGGTCCAATGAAAATTACAAAAAGGTTTGTACATAGAGTGATAGGGTACCAAACCCTAGATTGGCCAAAGACCCTTAGGAGTGATTCTAAGGAATCAATTAAAAAGAACATTGGTGCTAAGTGGAACAAGAGAGAAATGACAATAGACACTATTCAAGACCTATTGTCACTTAGGTTTGTACCCTTGTCCAGAGCCTATGCATGAGGACAACCTAGTGAAACATGGAAATAACCTCCAAGCTGTGGGACTTAAACTATGAGGTTGAGTCTCCTGAGAAGGCCGACTTCCTCTTACTATCAAGATGCACCTAACTACTCTTGGAGGGGAAAAGAGAGAAGGAGAGCATGAAACAAATCTACCTAGCCTAATCTAAAGAGGCGATGCACCAAAATAGAGTGTTCAGACCAATCTCTACCCATATATGCACTATTGAACCAAAATGAAACTAAGGATATACACATTCAGAAGTGCTTTAATCAAATAACCACATGCAGATCAAGATGATCAAGATGAATGTCACAAGGAAAGAGAGATTCACTTATATACCATTCAAAAGCCAATACAAATATAGTCATGCAAATTATGGACTTTCACAAAACAATAGCAAAGGCAAAGAGTTCTTGCACTTTCATACCAATGGTTGAAGGAGATAAAATAAAGAATCATACAATTCAGAGGCACAGGGGAATTTACACTAGAATTGTAGAGCAACAGTAGAGAAAAGCTAGAGAAAGGTTTGATCTCCACAAAATCTACAAAAGTTGCCTTTATAGTTCAGGCATAACTAAGATCTCTTCCAACTGAAGTGACTTCGCAGCTACCTGCCATTAAGTTCTACAGAGAACAATCAAGGGAAATCTAATCTAGATGCAGATTCAGACACAATGATTTGGAACAGGGCCTTGAGAAGATCGAAATGGCTCCATAACTGTTCTTTGACCTGATAGATGGATCAAAAGATGGGTCGTGGAGTGTTCTTCTCATTCTGCATTCATTTCATGGTAGTTGGAATCAATCATGAAGATCAGATCGCATAACAAAACTAATTACCTTCATTTTTTGGGTTGTGAATTAGCAGAGTCAATGAGTCAACCTATTTCTATAAGTAGGATGGACCACGTGGACCAACAGCCTCTTTTTATTTTGCCACCTCACGAAAGTCCTACATAGTGGACCATCTCTTCATCACTAACCATGCCAACTCCTCAAACTCTAGCTGTGACGGTTACACTAACTACTAGCTATTAACTATCAACCTTGGTCGAGCCCGTAAGACACGTGTCACTAAGGCACTATGTCGCTATGGTTAAAATTCTCACAGTTCTCCATAGTGAGATAGCACCCATCATTGATCTTTTTTAATCTGATGATCGTGGAGACTTGTCATGTTCTGCACTTTGCTTTTCAACTTATGGGCCCATGAAATACTATTAGCACACCTAGAATCATCCTTGAGATTCACGAGATAACACAGGCCCACCTTGCATGTGTCACTAAGGTGCTATGTCACTATGGTATATAGTGTGCAACTTTCAATAGCGTGATAATGCCAACCATCGATCTTCCTAAAATCTAACGATCGTGAAGACTCATCGTATTACTATGCTTGTTCTTATCTAGGCCCATCATACCTGGCACCATCTTGACAACTGCACCACACTCGAATGACACCTAGCAATCCTTGGCGCACATACCTTGGCGAGACCTAGCCCCCTGATCCATGTGGCAAAAGGGCGCTATGTCGCTATGGTTAAAATTCTCGTAGTTCTCCATAGTGAGATAGCACTTGCCATAGATTTTCCTTAGATCTACGGTGGTCCACAAAACTGTACAACTATGTCTCAAGCTGGCTGAATGGGCCAATGAAAAAATGCCACTACATTCTGACCCATCTAACAATTGCCACTGAGGATGAGATGTACTATCATTTTGAAGAAGGGCAGGCCCATTATGTCATCTATGCCACGCGTCATCGAGGCATTATGTTGCTATGGGTATCTATCATGTAACTCTCAATAGTGACATGATGCCAACCGTGGATCAAATTCACATCTATGATGCTCAAACTCTTTGCAAGACTGCATACCTAGGACCCACTAACACGCGACAGAAGGGTGCTATGTTGCTAATGGTGAGAAGCTCAGATTTTTTGATAGCACCATGGTGCCTGCCGTAGAACTGGAAAAACTCGACACTGAAGAAACAATCAAGAAAAAGGGGACCCACCAGAAATGCAGCAAAAGGGTTCTATATCGCTAACGTATCCATCCTGCAACTTCCCATAGCGAGATAGTGCCAACCGTAGAAATATTTAGATCTAACGATGGAAGACTTGCGAGCCATAGAACACATTATAAGGTTTGATTAAGTATTTAAAATAATATTAACTCCGCACACTAGTCGTTGGCAAGTAAAACATTTGAAATTTGAATCTTGGCTAGGCATAAAAAATGATAACATTTTTGGTGACTTACAGGGGATGCGAGCCTGCTATGCATAAGACCAGTGGCCTAAAGCATCCATTGGGCTACATAGTCAAAAAGATGTAGATCCTGTACATTGTGAAACCCTAACCCTACTTCTGAGAGAAAAACCCAGGAATCTCTGTCTCTGCAACTGGAACCAAAGACCAAAACTCCCTACAATCTTCAAAATTTTGAAAACTTGTTGTCTCACAGAGAGACAACCATCTGCTCATGCACTTCTTGGAAAATAGGGAACAAAAAAGAATAGAACTAAACTAACTATATACATGGAACCCCAAACCCTATCATAAACATGGCTTAAGGTAAATCCCATTGACTGGGATGGGCAGAATCTCACCATTAGGCCTACTTAACTAGAAAGCATTGGCCTGCTTACAACTAATAATTAGATAAGGACCACTCCACAATGCATTAAACTTTGAGTGTCTTCCTAGTTTTTCCCTATCTGCATCCCACTTTAGAACCAAATCTCCCTCCCTGAAGATCTTGACCCTAGCCTTCTTGTCAAAACTCCTCTTCACCTACTGTTGGTGTGCCTCTAGGGTCTGCATGGCCTGATTTCTCTTTTCTTCTAGCTCCATTAGTTCTACCATTCTCACTATCATGGCATCATCCTCAATCAACTCCAGCTGATGAGGTAGTTCTAGGGCTAGGAACTCCAATGAAATTGGAAGCCTTGCTTCTCTACCATATACCAACACAAATGGTGAATTCCCTATTGATCTTTTAGGTGTTATCCTATAAGCCCACAGTGTAGTTTTCAGCTTCTTATGCCAACACCTATGATTATCCTCTATTGTCCTTTTCATGATCTTGATTAGGTTCTTATTGGATGACTCGAGAAAACCATTACCCTAAGGATAGTAATTTGAGGATGTGCTCATATAGATATTATGATCCACTGCCAATGCACAAATTTGAGCTCCAACAAAAGACTTGGCATTATCTAAAATAATGGTTGAAGGGGCACCAAACCTAGTCATAATTTCATCAAGGAACTCAACAACCAAAGATTCGGTGGCATCCTTCAATGCCACTTCCTCTGTGTACCTAGTAAAGTAATCTGTAGCAGCTAAAATCCATTTGTCACTAGAACTAGAAGGAGGATTGATAGGGCCTATGAAATCCAACCCCCACTGAGCAAAAGGTTGATCCACCTAGATAGGATGGAGGGGAAGAGCTGCAAGTCTTTGTTTTCTAGAGAAGAAGGCACATTTTTCACACTTCCTTACATACTTATGATAGTCATGGAATAGAGATGGCCAGTAATAACCAGCCCTCATGATCTTCATTACAGTTGTTCTAGCCGAGAAGTGGCCACCATCAGGACTATCATGAAGTTTCTTGATCATTCTTTCAGTCTAGTTTATATCAAGACACCTTAATAGGGCTCCATTAAAGTCTCTTCTAAAAAGGATATCATCAACCATGACATAAGGAATTGACTGTAGTCTATAGTGTCTCCTTTTAGCTTTGTCTAATCCTTGAGGGTATCCATTCCCTAATAAGAAATTCTTCATGTCATCCATCCAATTCCTTGGGCCATCATTTCTTTCTTCTTGTTCTTTTGTTAATATCATGACAACTTCTTCATCAGGCTCTTGAGATGATAACATTTTCTTACACAATCCTTTACCTCTTACTAGCTTAGTGACCTAGATATCAACATCATACTCCATCACTCTTGTAATCCAACTAGCTTTTTTCTCACTAATATCTTTTCTCAAAAGGAAACCCTTCACACTAGCATGGGGTACTAACAAATGAATCTTGTTATGGGATAGGAGGTGTTTGAATTTCCTTAAAGCTCTGATGACTGCAAGGGCTTGCTTCTCTACATAACTATACCTATCTTCATACTCCTTAAGCCCTTCACTAAAGAAAGCTATGGGTTGTTCTTCATTCTTGTCATTTGTTTGAGTCAAGATAGCAAAAATGGTTGACTCACCACCTAAGGTATAAAGAATGAAATCCTTCTCAAATTTTGGGTTCATGAGAGTAGGGGTTGAGGCTATGGCTGTCTTGATCTCTTCAAAACTTTCCTTCCCTTCCTTGGTCCATGCAAAGACCATACCTTTCCTAAGCATAGCTATAAGAGGTTTCACCATGGTAGCAAGATTTGGGATAAATCTTCTCACAAAATTTATCCTGCCTAGGAAACTTTGCAGCCCTTTCTTGTGTTTAGGAAGAGGAAGGGCAAGTATTGCTTTTGTTCTCTTTGGATCAATGGTTAAGCCATCCTTAGATACAATATGCCCTAATAATTTTCCTTGGTTAGTAGCAAAGAAACACTTTCTTGGGTTAAGGGAAACCCAAAACTCTCTACATCTTAAGAATACCTATCTGAGATGATCAAAATGATCATTTACATCCTTTGAATACACAGTGATATCGTCAAGGTAAACTAAGACAAACTTGTCAATCAATTTCTTGAAGTTCATCTCCAATACCTTCTAAAATATAGCACCTGCATTGGTTAGCCCAAATGGCATCTTACAAAAAGCATAGGTACCCCATTTAGTGGTAAATGCAGTCTTGTACTTGTCAGACTCTTTAACCAGCACTTGATTGTAACCAGAGAATCCATCAAGAAATGAGAATCTCTTTGAACCACTAACCTTGGACAAAATCTGCTCCATAGAAGGGAGAGGATGGTGATCTTTAAGGGAAGCTTGGTTAAGGTCCCTAAAGTCCACACACAATCTAATTTCCCCATTCTTCTTCCTAATAGGGACAAGGTTTGCTACCCATGATGAGTGTTTGATAGGAAAAATTATGTGGGCCTCAATCAATTTGGATAGCTCTTTTCTCATTAATGGTTCAATCTTGGGATTCATTGGTCTTTGTTTTTGTCTTCCTGGTTTTGCATCATCAACTAAATCTATGGTGTGCTGAAATAGCCTTGGGTCAAAACCATTTAAGTCATCATATGTCTAAGAAAATATATCATTAAATTCTTGACATAGATGAATAAAATTTTCTTGTTCAATTTCAGAACATACCTTCCCCATGTTTAAGGATTTTCCATCAACAACCATGACTTGAGTATGGTCACCCTCATCAGCAGCTAGGTTCATGGCCCTGCCCTTTGCTTGATCATCAGGATTAAAAACACTCTCTAAAGTAATGAGACCTTTAGGCAACTTGTTAGAACTGAGATGAATGATCTGATCACCATACTGATCTTGCAATCTTGACTTATTTCTCTTTGAAAATTCTACCTCATTCTGCAAGAAGCTGACAATTTTCTCATCATACTCAAACACTTGCCAATGGGTGTTATTTTTAGGGATGGTAGGCCTTACTACCACTCTGATTTGTTTCTTCTTCTCCTCCTTAAGATTCCCTGGCACATCATAAGATGCACCTATTGCTGCAAGTCTATCAACATGTCTATTTTCTTTTCTAGGGATGCTTTGGATGTTAAATGCATTGAAACCCTCAAGAAAATCCCAAACTCTATGTTTATAAGAGTTGAGCAAACCATTTTTGGTGATATTCTGATTTCTCACTTGATTAACCACCAACTCACTGTCTCCAGAGACCCTTAAGGCTTGAAATCCTCTTTTTTGAGCAAGTAAGAGAAATTGGATCAAGGATTCATACTCTGCCACATTATTGGTGCAACTGAATTGGAGCCTAAAGGAGAAGTAATACCTTATTTGTGTAGGGGAAATTAACATTACACCAGCTCCTAATCCATTTTTATTCCTTGATCCATCAAAGTACATACTCCACATCCCACTTTCATCTTCTTTAGCATTCACAAGATTGGGAACCAGGGCATCCTTTTCCAATATATAATATGTACTAAGATTTGTCTCAAGGATCTCTGACATAGGGTCAAATTGATATGCATCAGCCCACTCATCCAAGAAGAAATTAGGTATCTCTACTAGGGGAGTGGTGGGCTCCTTCACTATGTCATTCTCATCCATCTCTAGAATAGGGCAATTCATGTTGATGGGGTTGGGGGTGTAAGATTCAGTATGATGGAGGGATTGCGGCTCTACTTTGATTGAAGCATTGGCTCCATATCTGGTTTTAAAAGACATATATGACCAATCAGAAGATATGAAACCACCTATTTGGGCAGTAAAGTCTCTTGATAGACAGATGGAAAAATATGGCTTGACTTTAGTAATAGAGATATCTTGGGTTACAGTACAATCGGGGCATGCATGTAGGGCCATCTCCACATTCCTAAGGATCCCTACAGTCTTGAAAATACTACCATCCAACTGTAATACATCCCTAACAATGGGCTCATATTTCATTCTCAAAGCATCAGCAACACACCTAGGCATCACTGAACTACTGGCCCTTGAATCAATCATGCAATTATGGACTAGTTTGCCTCCTATAATTAGGGAAACATAGAATGGAGGAGATCTAACCCTTTTACTTATTTCTTCCTCCCTTGATGGTTGTACAAGGCTTGTGGCACTTTCCATGCTAGGTGTTTGATCCTTTGGTTCAATTCTTTCTAACTCTTCCTGCAGCAACCTCCTTTGCATTGGTATAGTAGCAACAACATCCCACGTGGAGATATTCACATTTGTCTTCTTCATTTTCTCTACCACTCTAAATGGCATAGTAGGTGTTTTGGTAGAAACCTTGGGGGCTGGAACTATATAAGGTTGTGATGGGATGGCTTGAGGATTGCTTGCATCATTTCTGCCATGGTTTTGCCTTTGTTTCTGAAAGGCACTTGATTGATTATTTGCTACTTGCTCATGAGGTACTGTATTCAAAGTTGAGGCCTAATTGGGATTAGGAGGGACAACATCTTCCATAGCTCTTCTTTTGCTTCTAGTATTATGAGCAATGGAATCCTAGTTTACATTACAATGCTCCTCCATCTGATGATTCATAAAAGAGCAATCACCCTGTCTTTGCATATCTAAGGCATCCTTAAATTGGTCCTCCTTGTGTGCTTGTTTTGGTACAAGTTCTTGGACTGTCAAGACCAAATAAGATTTAGCCTTCTAACACATACAATAGACATAGGAGTAGTTATAGGAGGGACAAAAATCTTGATCTTGAGCCATATTGTTTTGATGGACTATGGCCCTACTTTGGTTTACATTTGAGGTTGAAGCCTAGCCACCCTGCCTACTCTGATCAAGAGAATGCTTTCAATGATTAGGATTTGGAGGCCTACCACTATCTAGAGTTTGATATTGCAATTGATGAGGCTTACTACTTTGAACTTGTTGTCTTTCTAAAGTCACCACTTTGTTGCTCACTTTCTACATCATAGAGAAATTATCCTCTAGCCTCCTTCCTTGGTCTTCTAACTTCCTCCCTTGATCCTACAATCTTTTATCAAGGTTCTTGTCTCTTTTGTCCATGTTCTACATCATAGATTGCATCATCTCCTTGATTTCATCTATCCCATGTGAGGATGTGGAAGCTTGAGAGACTAGAGTAAGGGATTGTGATATAGAAGTTGTGGGAAGGGGAGCCATTATTGGTTGATGATTTGGAACATCAGGGAAGAAAGGCATAGGAGGCCTTGGAGCTAACTTACCTCCTTGTATCAAGATTTTTTTTGCCCTTATTTCTATGTCATAAGCGTTAGGCAAGGTATCTCCTCCCATAGTTTGGATTGTAGTGGCAATGTCATTGTTAAAAGCTATAAGGTAATGCAAGAAGGCATTACCAGGGGTAGGCTTCACTGAAGTAGGTATTCTATCCCATGTCTTTTGGAATCTATAGTTAAAATCAGTCATACATTCATGGGGGGCTCTTTTTATAGTAGTCAACTGCTCTAAAAGTGATAAATAGTCACTCTTATCCTCAAAATGTTTACACAATCTTGCTCCTAATCCATCCCAATCTATTATAGAACCATGAGCTAAACCTCTATACCATTGTAGTTCTTTTCCTTTCAAGGATGAGGCTAGGAGCCTAACTGCAACATCATCCTCTGTAATGGCATGGATATTGCAGACATTTGCAACCTCTTGAATGTGTTCTAAGGGGGAGGTAGAAGTTTCACCAGTAAATTATGTTATACTTTTGAGTGCAGCTACTGGTATATCATGTCTTTAGGCTAACAAGAGAGGGCTCCCACCATTAAAGGTGGAAAAAGTATGAGCTCTAGGCAATTCCATATAGACAAGTGATCTATTGATACATGCTGATGGCAGTCTAGGCTAAGATCTAATAGTAGGAGGAGTAGAGATAGATCTTGTAGGAGTATTTGTTACTACTGTGCTCCTAACTAGTGATAAGGATATTCTAGTCTTCATTCTTCTAGGGTTTGAAAGTGAAAGCTCTTGGTATTGAAAATTACCTCTAGAAGATGTCCTTGTCTCAGCTTTGGTCATGAATCACTGCAACTTTCGTCTAGAACTAGATATGTGTTTGAAGCTCAAAGTCACCAAGTACTTTGAAGAATGAGCCTCTTGAAGGCTTAAACACTAAAGCCAGTACTATCTGTTCAATATTAATCTTGAAATCTTCCCTTTTAAAACTAGTAGACTTGAAATTTTCTGAGATGTTGTCCCACTGGGTGTGCCAAAAACTATTGTCACTTAGGTTTGCACCCTTGTCCAAAGCCTATGCATGAGGACAACCTAGTGAAACATGGAAACAACCTCCAAGTTGTGGGACTTGAACTGTGAGGTTGAGTCTCTGGAGAAGGCCGGCTTCCTCTTACTATCAGGGTGTGCCTAACTACTCTTGGAGGGGAAAAGGGAGAAGGAAAGCATGAAACAAATCTACCTAGCCTAATCTAAAGAGACGATGCACCAAAATAGAGTGTTCAGACCAATCTCTACCCATATATGCACTATTGAACTAGAATGAAACTAAGGATATACACATTCAGAATTTCTTTAATCAAATAACCACATGCAGATCAAGATAATCAAGATGAATGTCACAAGGAAAGAGAGATTCACTTATATACCATTCACAAGCCAATAGAGATAGACTCATGCAAATTACGGACTTTCAAAAAATAATGGCAAAGGCAAAGAGTTCTTGCACTTTCATACCAATGGATGAAGGAGATAAAATAGAGAATCATACAGTTTAGAGGCATAAGGGAATTTACACTAGAATTGTAGAGCAATAGCAGAGAAAAGCCAGAGAAAGGTCTGATCTCCACAGAATCTACAAAAGTTTCCTTTATAGTTCAGGCATAACTAAGATCTCTTCCAGCTGAAGTGACTTCGCAGCTACTTGCCATTAAGTTCTGCAGAGAACAATCATGGGGAAATCTAATCTAGATGCAGATCTAGACACAATGATTTGGAACAAGGCCTTAAGAAGATAGAAATGGCTCCATAATTGCACTCTGACTTGGTAGATGGATAAAAAGATGGGTTGTGGAGTGTTCTTCTTGTTCTGCATTCATTTCATGGTAGTTGGAATCAATCATGAAGATTAGATTGTGCAAAAAAATTGATTACCTTCATTTTTTGGGTTGTGAATCAGAAAATTCAGTGAGTCAACCTGTTTCTATAAGTAGGATAGACCACATGGACCAACAGCCTCTTTTTCTTTTGCCACCTCACGAAAGTCCTACATAGTTGACCATCTCTTCATCACTAACCTTGCCAACTCCTCAAACTCTAGCTGCGATGGTTACACTAACTACTGGCCATTAACTATCAACCTTGGCTGGGCTTGCGAGACACATGTCACCAAGGTGCTATGTCACTATGGTTAAAATTCTCATAGTTCTTCATAGAATGATAGCACCCATCATTGATCTTTCTTAATATGACAATTGTGGAGACTCATCGTATTCTATGCTTTGCTTTTCAACTTTTGGGCCCATGAAACACTGTCAGTACACCTGGTATCTACCTGGCACAACCTAGCATCATCCTTGAGGTTCACGAGATAACATAGGCCCACCTTGCATGTGTCATTGAGGGGCTATGTCACTATGGTATATAGTGTGAAACTTTCAATAGCGTGATAATGCCAACCATCGATCTTCCTAAAATCTGACGATCGTGAAGACTCGTCGTAATACTACACTTTTTCTTACCCAGGCCCATCATAGCTGACACCATCTCAGCAACTGCACCACACTTGAATAACACCTAGCAATCCTTGGCACACATACCTTGGCAAGACCTAGCCCCCTGATCCACATGGAAAAAGGGCGTTATGTTGCTATGGTTAAAATTCTCCCAGTTCTTCATAGCAGGATAGTGCCTACCGTAGATCTTCCTTAGATCTATGTTGGTCCACAAAATTTTACAACTAGGTCTCAAGCTGGTTGAATGGGCCAATGAAAAAATGCCACTGTATTCTGACCCGTCTGACAACTGCCACTGAGGATGAGATGTACTATCACTTTGAAGAAGGGTGGGCCCATTATGTCATCTATGCCATGCATCACTGAGGCATTATGTCACTATGGTTATCTATCGTGCAACTCTCAATAGCGACATGATGCCAACTATGGATCAAATTCACATCTATGGTGCTCAAACTCTTTGCAGGACTGCATACCTGGGACCCACCGACACGTGGCAGAAGGGTGCTATGTCACTAACGGTGAGAAGCTTGGATTTTTTGATAGCACCATGGAACCCACCATAGAACTGGCAAAACTCGGCACCAGAGAAACAATTGAGAAAAAGGGGACCCACTAGACATGCGGTAAAAGGGTGCTATGTTGCTATAATATCCACTGTGTAACTTCCCATGGCGAGATAGCGCCAATCGTAGAACTCTTTAGATCTAACAATGGAAGACTTGTGGTACAAAAAACACATTATAAGGTTTGATAGGGTATTTAAAATAATATTAACTCTGCACACTACCCATTGGCAGGTAAAACATTTGAAATTTGAATCTTGGTAGGGTGAAAAAATGATAACAAGACCCTCTTTTTGACTTTGATGTTAGAGTTATTGCACACAAATTTTACCAATCTAGCATACTTAACAGTGTGTCATGCATTCCAGTGGATGCCGCTTACAAATTAGTGAAAAAGGATTATACTTATGATCTTCAAGAACTACAACTACAACAAATTAATGAAAATTTAGCAGCAATGAGGAGAACCAAGGGAGCCCAATGCAAGTTTGGTGCTATTTTGATTTGTATACCCTATTATGTCCAGAATGAATTTCCTTCCTTTGGAAAAGTAGTATGGAAAGAAAATAGGTCTATCATAGATCAATTCAATGAATATATAGAATAGATGAGAGCTAATTTTGAGACCCTTATGACTAGCTATTTTGAAGACTTCAAGAAGACCATGAAGCAAAGGCTAAGAATACTAGTTTCATTGGTAGAGAAGCATGTAAATGATGTATTTTTTCTTGTCGATATTGATTATACATACATTCAAGCTGCCATACCAAGAGTTATATGGTTAAGACCTCTTGGCTATGAAACAAATATAGATGAGGCATCAACAGCTATAACTACACTACTAGCTAAGGAAGTGGACAAAAGTGTACCACATTTTGGAAAATATGATGTGGTCAAGTCAAAGGTAGATATGGATTTGAAGACTACCTCCACACTAAAGAAGAAAGACAAACTTGTGAAGAAACTTAAATCCAAATTTGGTGAGGGCATTGCAAAAGAAGAAGGAGAAGGTGAAGAAGTAGAAGATGATGAAGAGGAACAAGGACAAGAAACACTCACATTGACCCAAGGCATGGGGAAGGATGCAAAGGAAGAGGAATGTGTCAAGAAAGATGCACCAAAGCCAGAGCCAAAGAAGATAAAAGCACAAGATAGCTAGTTGCATAGCCCAAGGGGAAGAAGAAAGCAACAAAGCCAAGCCTAGCCAAGCCAACTACATGGGTAGATACCAAGGCAACAACTCAAGTGGCAAAGGAATAGGGGAAACAAAAAGCCACAGAGAAAGGAAAGCTTGCAGAGCAAAAGAAAAGAAGAAAATATGTTGCACCCCTAGAGTCAGATGAAGAAGAGACAAAGTCTGATAATGATCAATTTAGATTGGTAAGACATTCTACCAAGTCTAATCTGGAAAATATTTGTGACAACATTAGAGATAATGCAGATTTAACTAGTTTAAAGACCATTGATTTCAATAAATTGTCAAGGGAAGAACAAAACATAGTGGAAGAGTCCATCTACACTATGATGGCCAAGTTCAAGACCACCCCACTTGAACTTCACAATTCTATGCCTAAGGAGCTAAGCTCCATTGTAGAGAATAAATCACATTACGACCTTAATATGGAAAAATAAATAAGGGAGTCAATGTTGGCTTGTGTGATGCCAGACCTTACAAAATTTCAAATAAAGAAGGCTAGTAAGAAACATGGGAGAAAATTTGCACCAAAATATAGAACCTTTAGCAACTTATAGAATAAAATAGAGGGTGTTCTAAAGAAATCCACACAAATGTGGAAATTAATTTATGGATTAACTACTATCAAGGAAGGGTAGGAAGATCCCTTTGAGGGAAGAAATGATGAGGGAAGAAGAGGAGAATGAAAAGGATGAGGAAGGAGAGAAAGAAAAAGAAGAGATAACAGTGGAGAAGACATAGCAAGGTTAAGAGGCAACAGTTGAAGAGCACTGGCCAGAATAGAGTGTCTAAGACACCCAATTGCCACCACCAAGTCCTCCACATGCAACACCTACAAAAATTGTAATTTTTAAGGATGTTCCTAACACCTCAAGTTAGAACATCAACCCATTAACTATAGAGGATGTCAAAAAGATCCTTCACCAAACCACATTGCAATCACAACTGTGCACAAATCCTATTTTGGTGAGTGTGGAAGAGTTGAAAAAAGTTATAGCAGAGATCACTAGGGAGAAGGTGTACACAAAAGAACCACCTTCACAACCTCCCATAGCTACAAAAGATTAACCAAAAGAACAAGAATCATAGGATACTACTACTAAGGTTGATCATAGAGTCATAGCAATAGCAACTACTAAGGAGCCAACAAAGGAACAAACTAGACAAGATGTTCCTATAGCACAAAGCCAAGGTGCACCTCCTCAAATCATTTTTATTGATCAAGGAAATAGAGAAGAAGAGAAGGAAGAGAAAAAATCCCCTAAGGAAAGAGAGTAAGAGGCAATTCAGACATTAGTAAACTTTCCTACCTTAGGGACTCCTATGAAATAGCTGAGCACTGATGCAATACCTCTATAAATTTCAGCACCAGGCTCGAGCTCCACCAAGGTAGCAAGGGTACTTCACTATGGAGACCTTGCACTTGATGAGGAAATATTCATACCTAGTTATGACTATAAAATAATGAACCTAGCTCAAATAAATGAATTGTAAGAGGTGCTAGAGAGGAAGAAGAAGTAGGAGATATTCATAAATGAGTATAGACAAAAGAAAGCATTGGTGGAAATCAAAGACATATTACTTGATGCATTTATCTTTCCTATGCCTAATGAAACAAAGCCTATCATGGAGAAACTATCCAACATGTTGGACCAAGTACAAAATGTAGACCTTGATACAAATGTTAAGTTATTAGAGTGGCCTGAAAAGAAGTCAAATGAAAATTAATGAGAAAATATCTAGTGAAATAGAACTTTCACAAGTGGAAGTGGCTAAGAAGATAGAAAAGGTGAAAGTAGTACTTGATAATATATTCTCATTATACTCCAAATTGTTTGACTCATCATTCTTCACACAAGAAACTAGCCAAAGAATATTGAGCTTGGAATGTAATCTTAAGATTTCTAGCACACTGCTACCAAAAGATCTAGCTCAAAGTGAGAAGCATTTTGCAACAAAACTTCACACTTAGAAGGAGTTAGCTATATTGAGAGCAGAAGAGGCCAATGTCAAGGCCAAATTGATACAGATTCAATCTACTATTACCCCACACCTAGAAGTACTCCATAAGGAAATGGCCTATGCAAAAAATGTCTTAAAGAAAGACCCTAATCTTTCTACTTTAGAAAGCCTAGTACATCTTGTAGCAAAGATAGTCATCTAGCACAAA
The DNA here is from genome assembly GCA_028749045.1 of Cupressus sempervirens. Taxonomy (NCBI): domain Eukaryota; kingdom Viridiplantae; phylum Streptophyta; class Pinopsida; order Cupressales; family Cupressaceae; genus Cupressus; species Cupressus sempervirens. The sequence continues at coordinate 53,452,249 of CM053790.1, read as the reverse complement.
TCACTGCAAATTGCCTTAGACAATTGGGATGCTTCTCTAAAGATGATAGTGGAGGTAAATAAAACATTTTTGGCTAAATATTCTATTCATTCTTAGGACCCTTTTCCATAAGGATCACAAAGGGGGAGATAAGAATTATATAAATAAAAGGGGGAGAAAGTACATTCTTTGATGGAGGTAATAAAGAATATCAAAAGGGGGATATATTCAACTTTTGAGGAAGTAATAATGAGATACAGCCAAAAGGATTCAAAAATTTCAAGAAGATGTGAAAGGGGGAGTAGAAACAAAGGGAGAGTACAAATAGATACAGAGTACAAACAAGGACAAGAGTATCAAACACATTAGCATGAGACAAATTTAGTACAAGAGTTTTTGGTTACAGAATTGGCACATCAGCTCAGGGGAAGTTACAAAATTTTTGAGGTATATAATCTTCTACAAAATTTTGAACAATTTTTTGAAGTTTTGTATATATGCCGAATAGAATGTGTAGTATATTCATAGAAATCAGAGTCATAATGTTTAGTTAACTATTTTTGCCAGTCATGTCAAAAGGGGATATTTTTGGTCTCAGATTGGTTTTGACAATTGAGTGTCAACACACTTAACCAATTCTAAGTTGATGCCGAGTATAATATAGAATTTGAGCTACGGTGTGTGCCAAGTCAGAGATTCAATAGGTATCAAGTAAACTTCAAGTGCCAAGAAAAGTTCAAGTGCCGAGTGATAAGAGATGCCGAGTCACTATGGGTGTTGAGAAAAGGATAGATGCCAAGTGAAACATAATTACTATAGGATCCAAGTGAGACAGAATTCCTATATGTGTTGAGCATCAGCAATTAGTAAGTGTTGAGTAACACAGAATCAATATATGAGTTTGTGTCTTTACAAACTCAGATGTAAACCATTTTTGAGTTGACTTAGGATGAATCTCAAAGGATCTTGAAGATAAGATCAAGTCTTTTGCATTACCTATGTAATCATCATGCAACCAATAAGAAATATGGAGAAGTCATGCAACCAATAGGAAAAGTGCAAGAATTGAGCAGGAAATGAAGATTGAATATTGATCATAGATTCATACCTAACCCTAATTCTTTGAAGCCTTTAAAAGGAGGACGAAACCCCATTGTATGCACACATGATTAAGAGTGCATGGGTGAATTATAGTGAAGTGCAAAAGGGTGTAAAGACTTAGAAAGAGCAAAGCAGCATTGCAGAATTCAGTTGATCAAGAATAGAGTCTCAGAGTTTTAAAGAGACACATATCAGATCAAGCAAGGATCAAAATAGACAAAGAAAAATAAGGATCTAGAATCAACAATTGAGGATTGCAAGTCATCAAGTCAAGACTTTCTAATACTCTCTAGCAATTTTATTAGGAATGAAAACCCTATGATGATAGGTTGGTTTAAAAGCCATGTTGTAAGCCTTTAAACAAGGTGCTAAATCCATTAACAGGGTAACATTCCAAGTGAGTAATATCATGAGAATTTTTGGAGTTTGATTGTGTCGTAATTTTTAAGCATAACGTTTCGGATCACACACAGTGATCCATCATCAGGATGAGGAGTGCAAGAGAATAGAGAAAAAATGTAAAGTGTGTGATCACTTTACATTTTTTCTCTATTCTCTTGCACTCCTCATCCTGATGATGGATCACTGTGTGTGATCCGAAACGTTATGCTTAAAAATTACGACACAATCAAACTCCAGAAATTCTCATGATATTACTAATGGATTGTGGAAATCAAATGACATTATTCCAAGTGAGTGTTTGTAAATCCTTTAACCACGTCACTTTTGATAGGGTGTAAAGTCTTTAACAGGATAGGCCTTTCATAGGGTAGACCATTGTAAGTGGTCAAACTTTGTAACCTTAAACAATTACATATTGTTAAAGTGATACTTTTTGGGTGTCATTCCCACTCCAGTTTTACCTTCTTATTGTGGAGGGTTTCTGGGTTACCAAATTCTTGTGTTATCTGTTTTCATGCATGTCTTTACTTTTATGTTTATCAGATGAATTAGATGCATGTAAATTATTTTAACTAAAAGGTTTTAAAAAGGTTAAAGTTAGTTACTTCTGATTCACCCCCCCTCTCAGAAGTAAATCTTCCCACTTGTAAATTTCAACAGAATATGCATTAATAATGAAAAACCAATGGGTAAAGATAGCTAATAACCAAGCTGTAAATGCAACCTTTAAGTATAGACCACTTACAATAGTGCACAACTTGTAGACCCAACAAGTCATGATAAATATCCAAACTAAATATTGATAACCATATGATCATCAGACCAATCTAAAATATGAACTGAGTATACAATGACATCAAATCCAAATCTTCAAACATATACAATGTAATAAACTCACAATGTTACCATAGTCAATATATACCATAAACTATTCAAATTAATATATCACCAAATAAATTATGCAAAACCTACACCCCATTTGAACCAGTGTATAGAGCTCTCCAAGAGCCTTTTGTTGACTACTCGAAGTCCAAAATATGACTCCATATGCCCAAGTTATGCCCTAATTTGTCCTTAAAATAAAAAATATCTAGCTTTTGGGCTTTTAAAACCTAACAAAATATCAAAATCATAACACCAAACCTACACCAAGTTATAGTGCTCTAAATTAGCTTTCCAATGCCTATAAGAAGTTTGAAATCTAATAATCAAAGAGAAAGTTATTGTCATTTTACTAAGATGGTATTTTTACCATTTTCACTGCATTTTTTTTTTTTTGTGACGAAAATTTTGACGGGAAATTTGACAACCATCATGGGCTGAAATTGAAAAACTCTTTCATTTCCTATGAACATGGCCAAACTAGGCCATATTATATATCAAAATTTAAGGAAACATCGACCTCGATCCAATGGTGAGGTCTATATTTATCCAAGAAGTCATTTTTGCAAGTCCCTCCTAAAATCCATATTTAAATGAAACATCCAAAAAATCCTTTTGTCCAACAATTTCACATGCCCAAAATTTTCCAACATCTCATCATAATAGCAAACCCAAAACCCTTTGATCTGCAATAAAAAAACTCATATATCTTGCCCTTTCTTTTATCCTCTCATACATTCACATGAATTAATCTAGGGTTACAATAATAAAACCATAGCTCTGATACCACTTGTAAGAAAAATTGCAACAAAGAATATAACTATTTCCACATAACCCATAATAGATTTGAAATAAACATTCAATTAAAATCTACATGCAAGAGAATAGACAACATACTCACAAAAATTGTGACACGAGATATACTCCAAAAAACCCTCATTTAGGGAAAAACCCATCCTCCAAAAGCATCCATCACCATGTATTATTTAGCAAAAACACCATTGCAATACAACCATGGAAGCCTTCAAAGCCATAGCCACAACCAAGCAATCCTTGTGAACAAGCATGAATCCACACATCCCATGCTACGCTTCCAACCTTCACAAATACTCCCTTGGCTAACTTGACAAGCCTTGTCTCACTCGACTCTTGCCATTTTTCCTTTTGTCTTCTCCTTGTCTCTACAACTACCCTTGTGCCTACTTATATAGTAGTAAGTCCCACAAAACCACCAAGTGGTATTACATAAACCATGTGCTACCAAACCCATTGATCCCACATTTAATATTGGAAATTTAATTAGTTTCCCCAATATTAAATAATTACATGAAATTTTATCACAATGTTTTAATACAACTCATCAAGTATATCCCATGGGAATTTTTCTATGTTGCATGTCCATCTAGGCGCAACATTACATAATAAAATAAAATAATACAATATAAAATTATTATGCAATGTGTGCAAAACCCATTATCTCAACTGTGGAGAAATATGGGAAATAGAGCAGAAGAATGAAGCAGATGGCAAGGGAGTTGGCTAGTGGCAGGAAACCTACCTTGGAGTCTATAACAAAAGGTAGAAGATGATGATTCTATCATTGACTATGAGGGGATTGAATAGCCCTCAAAAATAGTTTTCCCTCAAGCAATAGTTTTCTAACATGAAAGTTGATATCCTGTTGATCTAGGAAGTTAAAATGACTATGTCTAACCTTGAAAGCATTGCTAGTTATATTTGGCGAGGTGCTAATTTTTGTTATAGTGAAGTGGAGGGAGTGTCCGGAGGTGTTGCCACCTTCTAGAACCCAAGTGTTGGTAAAGGAAGTTTCATGCATTTTTCTAAAAACTATCTTATTACTAAACATATGAATGATGATAAGATCTAGAATATCATTAATGTGTATGCCCCAAACTCAAGGCAAGGAAGAAGTTATCTCTAGGAGGAACTATCTATATTCCTTTATCATAACCAAAATATATTTTGTATGGGAGATTTTAACTCCCCACTATACCACTTGGAGAAGGTTGGAGGAATGGTGGATTTTAGTGAAAGTATGAAGGACTTAGTTGAATTCATCAATAAAAATTATTAAATGGATATGGAGATGCATGGTGTGAAGTGTAGACACCTAAATCTGATTTCATCAATAAGTAATCATATTTAGTCATCTCCTAGGACATTATTGATTAAATATTTACTATTTAATTAATTAATCATCATCCCTTGGTTAATTAGTTAATTTAATTAACTATAGTCCAAATGATAAAATCAAATGATCACCAAAATCAATTTATCAATTAAATCCCAATTACTCTATTAAATTGGATAAATCATCAAATCTATTCCATTTAATTCCATACTCCCATTTTATTGAATAAATAATTTAATGAAATATCTAAAATCCTAAAACCTTTCTAAACCCTATCCTAACCCCTAATCCAACCCATTCACCCATACTAACCTCACTTAGCCTCCTAACTAACCCATCCCATCAAAGCTAAATTACTTACCCTCTAACCCCCCTTCCAAGCTAATCCTAATCCCCCTTCTAATCATTTGCACAACCATAAACATGAGTTAAGACTTGCTAACCCAAACCAAAGTCAACAAATATCTTCTCCCCTCACCCTCCAACATTTATGACTCTTACACCTCTCCCATCCTCTCTTACATCTCTTACATGACTCTTACATACTCAACCACCCTCATCAAGCCTTTTACAAACCCTTATCCTATCCTCTCACATTCATTCTCCTTGTGACAAGTGTCACCTCCCCATTGGTGCTAAACAAGAACAATCCATGTGCTCCCTTTTGAGTGCATCCTAACCCTCCCTCACCATTTCATCATCTTGACATCTTGACCCTCCATTTCTCTAACCCTTGGCCTATAAATTGAACTCTCCCCCTTCACAAAATAATCCACCTTTCATATAAAGTTATAATGTTATTTTGATAGTTCATAAACTACCAAAATACCATTATAATGTTGGAACCACTCCATGAATCCATTGTTGAAACCTTGCTTCATTCACTCCACCCATTCATCTAAAGCTTGAGCATATCTTGTGAGCATACACATCTTAAATTAGGGAGAAATCCATTGCATCATGATGTTATACCATTAGGAGCTTACCATTCTTGGTTTTCTTCCTTTTGTGGTGATAATAATCAGTCCTATCTTAAGTGTTAATTGCTTTAGTTGTGTTAATGTTTTATTTATTAGTTAGTATTCAATTTGCACTACTAAACTAGATGATACATTTTGGCATGCCTGGTGGGACCCCACATTTGGGTCAATCTAATTGATTTTTAAGTTTTTTGTGTTAACTAACCAAAGTAACTTTGTTTGCTTGTGTGTGTTTGTGATAAGTTTGCTAATTTTTTTGCAGGTATGCAGGTCATCCTTTGAAAATCACACTCACAAAAATCTAATTGTTTTTCATTTTTGAACACTTAAAAACTAGCTTTTTTTGCAATCTCGCAACCTTGGCAACATGATCCCATGACTACAAGAATGTGGCTATTCATCGATGGGAACACGAACCTGTGAATGCAAGTTTGCAATTCATCTCCAACTAGTTGCTGCTATGTGTTATAGAATAGTCTTGCATCCTCGCCAGTTCTTCTCTCATGATAATTCTATAATCACCTATGGGATCCCTTATATATGCCTGCGAGAAAATGACCTTCAACTAGTCAAATTTTCAATCTCATTCCTATCATTGACCTCTCAAACCTACCGAAGTATTTTTCCTATGGAAATGCTCAGAAATTAACCTGTAGGATCATTCTATTCTTTTTAACCCATGGAATAAATCTTCTTAGTTTTCACCAATTTTTTTCCTACGTTCTCATGAACCTTTCCCACATTCCTACATCAATAGGATCGCTGCCTAAACTCGTGGGTTCACACTATTAGCTGATTTGCTCACAATTTTGACAATTTTCCATGGAAGTTTTTATTCTAACATATTTTTTGCAGGTTTTATCATCATATCTTTAAGTATAAATCAAATTTTGACTTTTAGTGGTTCCATAGGATATGGACTATTTTGATTTGATTTACGCATATCAAAATGAACAAAAAAGAGTTTTAAAAAATTTCCCATAGTTAAGCCTTTTTTTTGGGGATTTCTGTGTGACTAACCAAATTGATTTTTTGTCACATTGCAGATTGCAACATCTTCAAAGCCTAATCATGTGTTTTATAGGTTTCTCTAAAATGAACTTGAATGTTTAAAAATCTTTCATTGAATGAATGTCGCTTAAACCAATCTTGAATGCCATGGTCTAAAAATCAAGTTTTTCATTGGAATGCATGCTTAAAACAAAAAACACAATCTTGAATTCAAATGATCAAATCATTATTACAATGCCTCACACTTCAAATTTGGGCATAAAACACTTTGACTCAATCTTTAATGCCTAAGTATCAATGAACATTGCAAATTAACACACTTGAATGCTCTAAAAAGTAAAATGTTCTTATCCTTTTCAAAGCTTTCATGCTCAAATTTATTTATGTTGGTGAACTCTCGATTTCTATTATGCTGATGACACTGTCAAGTTGGAATGAATATTGTATGTCATAAACATGAGTGTCTTCAATCATAGCTTACAAAACCTAAATCATCAAATGGAAAAGAATGAGTGTTTTTTAAACCCAAGACCACTTATGTAATCTTGTTTTACACTTTTTAGGAGGCCTGCTTAGGGATTTCATCACCCCTTGGAATGACCTCAACTCTAGCATTCTGGCAAAGTATAAATATTGGGAGGTGAATCGAAAGACACCTCTCTTGGAAGCATAATCTTGTCACTCTTGGCTAAGCCCCAAAGAACTTTATACCTTTGGGAAGTGAAGGTGGAGATTTGAGTTACTGTCTCCTCCCAGCTGAGTGGCATTATTTTCTTTCATCTACAAATTTGGGTAGGATGCCCCTACCTAATCTTGTATATCCCAGCAAACATCTTATAGGGTTTTTGTTGTATTTGATGTGCTTGAGTGTTCAAAATCCTCCCCATGTTTCAAAAACAATCAACACCTTTTGCTAAAGAGATCACTTATACACCATTTGCAATGGCTGTTAGCAAGTCCATTCGCAACAACCCTAAGTCTAGTTTTTTCCACTTTATCCCCTTGTAAATCATTCAACCCAAATCAAAAGCATACTTAGCATAGTCACTGCCTCATTAAAGGTTCATCCACAACTTCCAAAGCATTGTCATCATAATCACACCCTTTCCTACATCATTCTAGTGTTCCATGAAGTCTTCCTTATCTTGAGATAGCTAAAGTCTTCTTAGTCATCTCCCCACCCTATTTCCACATTCTTTGGAGTTAGTCTATCCTTTCATCATGAGCTTAATCCAAATCCAAATATGAGCTTCCCAACTTATCCTAAATATACATTTTCATATCCATCCATATACATCCTTCATCCCCATCCAACTCATCATTAAAACATAATGTCACAATCCTATTATGATGAGTTTGGACATTCCACCTTTTCTCCCACCCCATCCTATTCCAATGATGATGATGATCTTGTTGACTATGATGGATATATTTAAAGCCTTAGAGAAATTCCTCCAAACATCCTCCAAAATCCAAACATTCCTCCCAACTACTCCATCCTTCCTCCATGCATATCCACTAGTACTCCCTACCATACCTTTGACAAGGGAAATCCATTACTATCCTCATATTTACCTCCTTATATTGTTCCCACATATTCCTCTTATATATCAATCATACCTCCATCTTCCCGCACCTTCATCTCCCAGTCTCTGCCATTCCAAAACAATTCTAGCAGCTACATCCCTAGTTGAAATCCACCATCCCAATATATTCCAAACCCCTTTCCAAATCCTCCAACCAATCCTAGTCATACAACATATCACCCCAATCCCCTTACTCCTCCTAGTCCAACACACCCATCTCCAAGGAATTTTACAAGGAAACCCAAAAAAGTTCCATCTCCCACCCCCATCACTCCTCTTACATTGTCCTATCGCTATCATCCCTATCTCATCCACCCCACTTATCAAAACCCTTCCATCCCTTACTTCCCATCCATTGAATCCCTCCAAATCCCATCTACATCTTGTCCTCCTAGCATTACCCAAATCCCATGTACTAAACCTCATGAGCCCATCCTCCATCAACCCATCCCCATTGCAGAACCTCCTACCCATCCATCTACCTCACTTAAAGAGACCATCCATACTTCTCCTATCATACCATCCACTCCCATTCTTTCCTGTCAAGATCTTGTCCAAAGGCATGTTGAAATATCCCTTGATGCAAAAGAAGATCCCACCATCCTACTTATTCCCCTACATGATCCACTTTTACCATCCCCTCCATATCTAAATCCTTCCATCTTACCTACTCCATCTCAAGATCCCTCTCCATCAACCCATCCCTATCAAGATCCTATCCTTCTGTCTCCTTTTCTTTATGATCATACATCTCCCATAATCCATGATGATAGATCCATAGAAGAAGAACTAACTATCATATCTGAAGCTTCGACTCCTTTAGCTAGTAATGGACTCACATCTTGTGTTCCAACTAATGAACATCATATTGAAGCAAAAAATACAAGTGTATCTCTAGATGTTGGTATCCCCTCTATCCCTGCATCATCCCAAGTCCTTCCTTCTTCACCTCAAAGTTCCCATCCATCTTGTTCCACATCTATTTTGGGTCCTTATCCTATTACTTCTTTTCAACACTCCATTTTGGGTCCCTATATTCCTTGTCTAAATTCCACACCCTTTCCATCCATTTTGGGTCCGTATATACCTAATATGAATCCTTTATCTCCTCCATCAATCTTGGGACCTACTCCTTCCTTGTTTCCATCTATTTTAGGCCCATATCCTTCATTCCCTCCATCTATTTTGGGCAATTATATACATCCATATCCTATATTCCAATCCACTATTCCATCCCCTCAAATCCACAACCTAGATCATCAAAGGCACTCATCCTTGAATCCTTTCCAACCTTTAACCTATATCACCCCATCCATAATCCCTCCACATCCCCCATTCTCTTGTTCCCATACCATGGCTAATGAAAGCATATTGGATGTCAAAATCAAAAAGCATAAATCCAAAAATCCACAAAAATCCAAGTCTCAACATGTCCCTTCTAAAAAACATGTTAAAGAAGAGAAACATCAGTGAGCGCATTGTATTTTATACTCTGTGTACACTCCAGTCACCATGAATGTGGGACTAACCATAAAGAATACAGAAACTCTATAACATTAGTGGAATTCAATAAGTTTCTGGCACCGCGTTCATCCTTCCGGCAGGGAACAGTGCGACAGCCCACTTGGCGTCCACACAAACTGCCACACAGGCAGTACTAAGATAATGTGGATTACAATTAGCAACCATAATCACCACACAAACTGCATAGTCATAGTCCCAGTCAGTGCATATGTGGAACCACATCATCGACCACGAGGACATTTGTACATTTCTGTACAAGATGACATCATCATGACATCATGCTGACATCACCAAAGAGTAGAGTTTTGCTGACATCACCCATTCATGAGTCTAAATTTGACACCCATCTAGATGTCAAAATAGGGCAACCTAGAATTGCTGCATTGGTTGTATGATCATCAAATTTAACCTCGTGTTTCACTAATGCAACCCCTCTCCAAATCAATTTTGGTTTTTGCAGTCCAACTTTAAGAGGCCATATCTTGCACATCTAGACTCCAAATTAGTTGCAATTTTTTTTGAAATTGGGTAAAATTTTCTAAATTTTTTAGTGGTGTAGGTTTTTTTGGTTTTGGTGTATGGATTGTTTAGAAATTTCATTTTTTGGTGACTATACCTAGATAATCCTACATTTTGCAACTTCAAATGCTCTGTATGGGCACATCTGGAGTCGAAAATAGGTTCCATTTTTTTTGAAAGTGCATATTTTTTTATCTACTTTCCAAATCTAGCATCAGATTGTAGTGTTATGTAGACAAAATTGTCACTTTCAGCAATAGGTCATTTCTTTGCTTTGTAATGCTTCAGATTTGTAGCACATTGTAAAGTTTCAGTTTTGTACTCTATTAAGAGGTTGCAATAAGAAAAATCAAAAGTCCACAAAGGCCAAAATTGGCAAGTGGCCCATTTTAATCACACTACTGATAAAGTGCCCAAAGCATCTATTTTGGGGGGGTTTCTTGATTTAGTGAAAAGGGGGGGTATTCTTGGTGTTGTGTTCTCTATTTTTTACAATTTTCTTTCATTTTTTGCATTATGGGAAACTTTAAGTTTTCTAAATTAGCTCCTCATAACTATGCTTCATGGTCAATCAAAATGTTGTATCACTTAATGCATAATGGAGTTTCACAATATGTAGATGGTACTCTTCCTAAACTAGCAGGTGATAATGTATCAACAAGTGAAATTTCTAATTGGGTGGCCATGGATAGAAAAGCCCTAGGTGATATATGTTTAGGGTTAGATGATAAGATCATATATCAAAAATCAAGAAATGTACTACATCCAAGGAAGCTTGGGATACCCTCGAAAGCCTTTATGGTAAAGTGTCTAAAGAGGATGTGTTCAAAATTGAAGATGAGATTTTTTCCTTAGATCCTAAGTCATATGACTCAATACAGGACTTCATCATCAAGGTGAATGAATTAAGGACAAAGCTTATCGATTGTGGGAGTTCTATCAAAGATGACAGACTGATCTATCTCATACATAACAAGCTGCCATCAGAGTATTCCACATTTGTATCTTCTTTTAACACCTCAAAAACTACCTTAGGGACTGCCTACAAGAAACTCACTTTTGATGAATATGCAAAACTATTGTATGATGAAGAAAAGAAGTTGAAAACAATGGGGATTCTCAAAACACCTCATTCCAAAGCATTGGTGGCCAATGAGGGTTCTCAACATTCAGCTAGACAGTCTTCAAACAAAGGAAAGGGTAAGAAGAAATGCAAGAGTAAATCTGAGGATGCAAAAAAGACAACACTTCAATCCAATCAACAAGGAAAGTACTCAAAGTCCAACAAGAAAGGGGACAACAATAAGGAGAAGAAGAAGTGTGCTTATTGCAAGAAAATGGGTCATGAAGAGCATGAGTGTTATCTCAAAAAGATTGATGAATTAACCAACATCATGAAGAAACATAATGTTCCATTTCCTAATGCTTATAAGGATAAAGGGTCATCTTTAGATTCTAAGGGAAAAGGGCAAGAATTCATGGCAAATGATAACTCTTCAAAAGAATGGATATTTGACTCAGGTGCCTCATATCACATGGGTTCTTCAAAGGAAGATTTTTCTTCAATGAAGCAGTCCAAGGTACCACACATCTTCATGGGGAATGATAGTAAAATGGAAGTTGAAGGAAAAAGAAATGTGAAAATGGAAAATGGAGAGTTTCAAGAGGTTATCTATGTTCCAAACCTAAGTTTGAATCTCCTTTTAATCTGCCAAGTCACTCACTTTGGAGATGGACATACAGTTGAGTTCCTTCTAGACTCAATAAAAGTGCATAGTCTTAAAGATAATTCCTTGGTTGCAGTAGGGAAATTAAATGATCACAAGAGGTTACCAAGTATTCTTGAAAGGCCTTGTTAACTCAATCAAATTCAAACATGCAATTATGGCATGAGCGGTATGGTCATCTTGACTTTCAATATCTTCAGCAACTTTGCACATAACACATGGTGAAAGGTCTACCTCAAATCAACTTTTCTAAGGGTGAATGTTCAATAGATTTAGTGGATATGCATCCAGAGGGGAAGTTACAATGAGGGAAGTTTTCTAGAGCAACATGTGTTCTACAGATGGTTCACATGGTATTAGCAGGTCCTTTTGCATTAAGACAGGGTCGCTACATACTCACCTTAGTTTATGAATTTTCAAGGTTCACTTGGGTCTACTTTCTGCATAACAAGAATGAAGTGTTTGACACATTTCTAGACTTAAAGGCTAATGTAGAATGGAAATCCAAGAAAGCCATAAAAGTAATCTGAATGAACAATGGAAACATGGATGTGAATAGAAGACTTAAGGAATTTTGCAGACATGAGGGCATTGATCTTCAGACTCCTTCAGCATTCAGTCTACATAAGACAGATGTTCCAGCTTTGAGGATCTAAAATCTTAAGTCTATGGCAAGTGGCATGATTCATGCCAAGTCTCTAGATCCATTATTAGAAGTTGAAGCAATTTCAAGTGCCACTCACATTCTGAATCATTCTCCTCATCCAGCCTTAGATGGCAAAACTCCTTTTGAGGCATGGTGCGGTAGAAAACCTATTGTGACACACTTCAAATTCTTCGGTTGTCTTGTATGGGCAAAGAAATCCTATAGGGGATGCAAGGCATAGTCACCTAGGCCTTGTACCTTCATTGGTTATGAAGACAGTGTGAAGGCATATAGACTTCTAGATCCAAAGACTTATCAGATATTTGTGGAGAAGGATGTACCTTTTGAGGAAAGTTCTTCAAGCTTATCCTCTACTCCTCCTCGTACATCATACAGTGTGGAAACTGAAAGTGATTTCAGCGATAGTGCTTCAACAAATTCAGACATGTGGAGTTCTGTCGACAGATACAGTGAGAGGTCACTTCATTAGTTCCATCCACATGCATAAATAGCCTAAGTGATAGGTCCAAAATAGTAGGGTACTTCCAGTCTTCTAGATACAGGTTCAGTGATAGATTTGGGGTATAGTATTCATGAGCTGCCTCTTCTTCTTGATGCAGAATTACCTTCTTTAGTTGTCATGAGGGTTTCACACTCTCTTTCTCATTCTCTACATGATCGATCCTCACAGGTTGAAGTGATTGTGGATACTTATGATCATCAGTTGTAGAGATAGACAGTTCTTTGGGACAAGTTCTTCATCTAGTTGAGCAAGTTTCAGAGATATCACTCATCCTTGGGATTCTTTCCACACATAGTGGAAGCATCTCATTTTTACCTTTGGCATTGTTTCTTCCTAAGGGGAGGAACACCATTATGTAGTCTTGGATAAGCTTCTTCATTAGAGCAGTCACTGTTCGACATTCTTCTTTGAGGGGGGAGCCTATCCTATCTCTCTTCCTTCTCTCATTCTCTTATGTATTTATTGGATGTATGTCATAATGGGGGGGTCTTGATTACTCCATCCATCGATGCATCCTTTATCTGTCTTTTTGGGGGAGGGTTTTTCCCATGAGGTTTTCCCTCTTTCCCTACTTTATGGGAGATTACATATCATTATGTACATGGGTACCTAACATGGCCTAGTAGCTAGGACCCATATTGCATTGCATCCTAGATTTCGTAAGCTTAAGGGCATTCCCCTAACTTGCACTTAAGGGGGGGTGTTGGTGTAAATAAGTATTTACTTATTACACTTAATTTTTACTTAGGTTAATGCATTATTTTATTATTTTGCATTATTTTATTATTATTTTAGATGACACACTTAGGAGTTTGTGTACTCACATTGAGTTACGCAACTCTAATAATGCACATGGTATCTATAACATAGGAGTATGCATCATTCATTGAGTTGTCATGATGACGACACAATTATCCGCACTCCTCATTTAGCACATGTTATCTACACCACTAATTTGTGTGCTACACTATTGTAGGCTTATCCTCACATCATCACACTTAATCCCATGCTTGATGGAGGATAATCCATATCTAGTCGACATGTGTCTGGTTATATGACATATCATGATGCTGACTTCTATGTATTCTAGAAGCTCTCCTGAGGTCTTTATATTCAAGCACTCCTAGTGTACTCTTTGTAAGAATTTGGCTTAGGCCAAAATTCACCCAAGAACTAAAGAACTCAACACAAGCACACAGTAGACCAAAATAGACAGAGTATGATTAGAATGACGATATTCATTCAATAATTGATTCAGGAGTATACTAGGAGTTCCTAAATAGAAAGGCCTTAGGAGAGCTTCTAGAATGCATTGAAGTTAGCATCATGATATGTCATACAACTAGGCACATGTCCACCAGATATGGGTTATCCTCCATTAAGCACGGGATTAAGTGCGATGATGTGAAGATAAGCCTACAATGGTGTAGCATGCCAATTAGTGGAGTAGACAACATGTGCTAAATGAAGAGTGATGATAACTGTGTTGTCATCATGACAACTCAGTGAATGATGCATACTCCTGTGTTGTAGACACCATGTGCATAATTAGAGTTTCATAACTCAATGAGAGTTCACAAACTCCTAAGTGTCTCATCTAAAATAATAATAAAACAATGCAAAATAATTAAATAATGCATTAACCTAAGTAAAACATAAGTGTAATAAGTAAATACTTATTTACACCAACACCCCCCCTTAAGTGCAAGTTAGGGGTATGCCCTTAAGCTTACAAAATCTAGGTTGCAATGCAAAATGGGTCCCAGCTACTAGGCCATGTTAGGTACACATGTACATAATGATATGCAATCTCCCATAAAGTGAGGAAAGAGGGAAAACCTCATGGGAAAAACCCTCCCCCGAAAAGAGAGATGAAGAAGGATGCATTGATGGATGGAGTAATCAAGACCCCCCCATTATGACATACATCTAGTATATAAATAAGAGAATGATGAGAGGAGGAAGAGAGAGAGAGAATGGGCTCCCCCCCCTCCCAAAGAAGAATGTTGAACAATGACTGCTCTGATGAAGAACTTGATCCAAGATTGCAGAATGGTGTTCCTCCCCTTAGGAAGAAATAATGCCAAGGGTACAAATGAGATGCTTCCATAGTGTGTGGAAATAATTCCATGAATAAATGATGTCTCTAAAACCTGCTCAACTGAATGAAGAACCTATCCCAAAGAACTGTCTGTCTCTACAACTAATGAAGAACCCTGCTACAACTGCTGATCATAAGTATCCATAATCACTTCAACCTATGAGGATCGATCATGTAGAGAATGAACAAGAGAGTGTGAAACCCTCATGACAACTGAAGAAGGTAATTTTGTATCAAGAAGAAGAGGTAGATCATGAATACTGTCCCCCAAATTTGTCATTGAACCTGTATCTGGAAGTCTAGATGTACCCTGTTGTTTTGGAACTATCACTATGGCGATGTATGCATGTGGACTAAATTGATAAAGTGACCTCTCATTGTATCTGTGAATGGAAATCCACATGTATGAATCTATTGAAGCACTATCGCTGGTGTCACTATCAGTTTCCACACTGTATGATGAGCGAAGAGGAGTAGAGGACAAGCTAGGTGAACTTTCCTCAAAATTTACATCCTTCTCCATAAATATCTGATGTGTCTCTTGATCTAGAAGTCTATATGCCTTCACACCGTCTTCATAACCAATGAAGGTACAAGGCTAAGATGACTATTCCTTGCATCCCCTAGAAGATCTCTTTGCCCATGTAGGATAACCAAAGACTCTAAAGTGTGTCACAATAGGTTTTCTGCCACACCATGCCTCAAAAGGAGTTTTTCCATCTAAGGCTAGATGAGGAGAACGATTAAGAATGTGAGTGGCACTAGAGATTGCTTTGACTTCTAATGATGGATCTAGAGACTTGGCATGAATCATGCAACTTTCCATAGACTTAAAAGTGTGAATCCTCAAAGTTGCAACATGTGTCTTATGCGGACTAAATGTTGAAGGATTTCGAAGATCAATGACCTCATTTTTGAAAAATTCCTTAAGTCTTCTATTCACATCCATGTTTCCATTGTCCATTCGGAGTACTTTGATGGCTTTCTTGGATTTCCATTCTACATGACCCTTGAAGTCTTGAAATGTGTCCAACACTTTGTTCTTGTTATGCAAAAAATAGACCCAAGTGAACCTTGAAAAGTCATCAACTAAGGTAAGTATGTAGCGACCCTGGCTGAATGCAAAAGGACCTACTAATACCATGTGAACCATTTGAAGAAAACATGTTGCTCTAGAAGACTTCCCTCTCTATAACTTCCCTTCTGGATGCATCCACTGAATTTTTTGAACATTCACCCTTAGAAAAGTTGATTTGAGGTAGACCTTTCACCATGTGGTATGTGCAAAGTTGCTAAAGATAGTGATAGTCAACATGACCATACCACTCATGCCATAATTGCATTGTTGAATTGGATTGAGATAACAAGGCCTTTGAAGGAGACTTGGGTATGAAATGAGAGAAAGAGTACAACCTCTTGTGATCATTCACTTTCCCTACTACAACCAAGGAATTATCTTTAAGACTATGCACCTTTATTAAGTCTGGAAGGAACTCAACTCTATGTCCATCTCCAAGGTGAGTGATTTGGTAGATTCAAAGGAGATTCAAACTTAGATTTGGAACATAGAGAACCTCTTGAAACTCTCCATTTTCCATTTCCACGTTTCCTTTTCCTTCAACTTCCATTTTTCTATCATTCCCAATGAAGATGTGTGGTACCTTTTAGTGATTCAATGAAAAAAAATCCTCCTTTGAAGAACCCATTTGATATGAGGCACCTAAGTCAAATATCCATTCTTTTGAAGAGTTAGAATTTGCCATGAATGCTTGCCCTTTGCCCTTAGAATCTGAAGACAACCCTTTATCCTTATAAGCATTAGGCAATGGAACATTATGTTTGTTCATGATGTGAGTCAATTCATCAATCTTTTTGAGATAACACTCATGCTCTTCATGACCTGATTTCTTGCAATAAGCACACTTCTTCTCCTTATTTTTGTTGTCCCCTTTCTTATTGGAATTCAAGGACTTGCCTTGTTGATTGGATTGTGGTGTTGTCTTTTTTGCATCCTCAGATTTGTTCTTCCATTTCTTCTTACCCTTTCCTTTTTTGAAGATTGTCCAACTGAATGTTGAGAACCCTCATTGGCCACCAATGCTTTAGACTAAGGTGATTTGAGAATCCCCATTGATTTCAACTTCTTTTCTTCATCATCCAACAGTTTTGCATATTCATCAAAAGTGACTTTCTTGTAGGAAGACCCTAAGGTAGTTTTTGAGGTGTTAAAAGAAGATACAAATGTGGAATACTTTGATGGTAGCTTGTTATCTATGAGATAGATCAATGTGGGATAATACCTAAGCAAAACATCGACGGTTATTGAAGACTCCAATGACGTAAAAACCCTTGCTCGCTGTAAAAGACAACTCTGACATGGTAGATCTGTTTCCTCTAGCAGCAAAGAATTTTTGACATCTAAAAAATCTACGGCCCCTATTCAATTCCAACCTTTCCATGCAGCTTGATTGTAGTCACCACATCAATGTACTCCTCTACATAGTTAAATCTGAGTCAGCAGGCATCCCAGTCACTCGCCACGGTGTCGCCATGTGATCCAAAATGTGACACATCACAACCCTATACAGTTAGCAATCCACTTGGCATACATGCCATTGACACGTAGGTAATTTTCATACAATTTTGTACAATACGAATGCTCATGCAAGCTGCCATGTCATCCAGTGGGCCAAAATTGTTGCTGACATCATCAAGTTAATGGCCTAAAGTTGACGGCCATATGACCATCATTCCAAGGCCATATTGAACTGTTGGGACAAAATTATGACTGTGAAATTTAACCTCATCATTCATTGATGCAACCCCTCACCAAATTGATTTTGGTTTTTTCAGTCCGAGTTCAAGAGGCCATAACTCACACATCTGGACTCCAAATTAGGTGCAATTTTTTTTGAAATTGGGTAAAATTTTCTAAATTTTTTAGTCGCATAGCTATTTTCTGGTTTTGGTGTAGGAATTGTTCAGAATTTGCATTTTTTGGAAACTAAACCTAGATTATCCTGCATTTTCAACTTCAAATGCTCTGTATGGGCACATCTGGAGTCGAATATAGGTTCCATTTTTTTGAAAGTGTGTTATTTTTTGTCTACTTTCTAGATCTGACATTAGATTGTAGTGTTGTATGGACAAAATTGTCTCTTTAAGAAATAGGGCCTTTCTTTTCTTTGTAATGCTTTAGAATTGTAGCACATTGTAAAGTTTCAAATTTGTACTCTATTAAGAAGTTGTAAAAAGAAAAATTAGAAATCCACAATGGCCAAAATTGGAAAGTGGCCCATTGTAATTACACTACTAATAAAGTGCCCAAAGCATCTATTTTGCGGGGGTTTCTTGATTTAGTGAAAAGGGGGGGTGTTCTTAGTGTTGTGTTCTCTCTTTTCTACACATTTCTTTCATTTTCTGCATTATGGGAAACTTTAAGTTTCCTAAATTAACTCCTCATAACTATGCTTCGTGGTCAATCAAAATGTTGTGTCACTTAATGCATAATGGAATTTCACAATATTTAGATGGTACTCTTCCTAAACCAGCAGTTGATAATGTATCAATAAGTGAATTTTTTTATTAGGTAGCAATGGATAGGAAAGCCCTAGGTGATATATGTTTGGGGGTAGATGATAAGATCTTGTATCAAATCAAGAAATGTAATACATCCAAGGAAGCTTGGGATACCCTCGAAAGCCTTTATGGTAAAGTGTCTAAAGAGGATGTGTTCAAAATTGAAGATGAGCTTGTTTCCTTAGATCCTAAGTTGTATGACTCAATACAAGACTTCATCATCAAGGTGAATGAATTGAGGACAAAGCTGACTGATTGTGGAAGTTCTATAAAAGATGATAGACTGATCTATCTCATTCATAACAAGCTACCATTCAAATATTCCACATTTGTATCTTCTTTTAACACCTCTAAGACTACCTTAGGGTCTACCTACAAGAAAGTCACTTTTGATGAATATGCTAAACTGTTGGATGATGAAGAAAAGAAGTTTAAATCAATGGGGATTCTCAAATCACCTTAGTTCAAAGCATTGGTGGCCAACAATGAGGGTTCTCAACATTCAACTGGACAGTCTTCAAATAAAGGAAAGGGTAAGAAGAAATGGAAGAGTAAATCTAAGGATGCAAAAAAGACAACACCTCAATCTAATCAACAAGGCAAGTCCTCAAATTCCAACAAGAAAGGGGACAACAATAAGGAGAAGAAGAAGTGTACTTATTGCAAGAAATCAGGTCATGAAGAGCATGAGTGTTATCTTAAAAAGATTGATGAGTTGACTCACATCATGAAGAAACATAATGTTCCATTACCTAATGCTTACAAGGAGAAGGGATCTTCTTCATATTCAAAGGGCAAAGGGCAAGCACTCATGGCTAATTCAAACTCTTCAAAAGAATGGATATTTGACTCAGGTGCCTCATACCACATGGGTTCTTCAAAGGAGGATTTTTCTTATTTGAATCACTGGAAGGTACCACACATCTTCATGGGGAATGATAGTAAAGTGGAAGTTGAAGGAAAAGGAAATGTGGAGATGGAAAATGGAGAGTTTCAAGAGGTTCTCTATGTTCCAAACCTAAGTTCAAATCTCCTCTCAATCTACCAAATCACTCACCTCAGAGATGGACATAGAATTGAGTTCCTTCCAAACATAGTAAAAGTGCATAGTCTTAAAGATGATTCCTTGCTTGCAGTGGGGAAAGTGAATGATCACAAGAGGTTGTACTCTTTCTCGCATTTTGTAACCTTGACTTTTTCAAAGGCCTTATTAACTCAATCCAATTCAAACATGCAATTATGGCATGAGCAGTATGGTCATCTTGACTACCTCTATCTTCAACAACTTTGCACATACCACATGGTGAAAGGTCTACCTCAAATGAACTTTTCTAAAGGTGAGTGTTCAACAAATTTAGTGGATATGCATCCAGAGGGGAAGTTACAAAGAGGGAAGTCTTCTAAAGCAACAAGTGTTCTACAAATGGTTCACATGGTATTAGCAGGTCCTTTTGCATTCAACCAAGGTCGCTATATACTTACCTTAGTTGATGATTTTTCAAGGTTCACTTGGGTCTATTTTCTTCATAACAAGAATGAAGTGTTGAACAAGTTTCTAGACTTCAAGACTCATGTAGAACTAAAATCTAAGAAATCCATCAAATTATTCTAAATGGACAATGGAAACATGGATGTGAATAGAAGACTTAAGGACTTTTGCAAACATGGGGGCATTGATCTTCAGACTTCTTCAGCATTCAGTCCGCATAAGACAAATGTTGCAACATTGAGGATCTGATCTCTTAAGTCTATGGCAAGTTGCATGATTCATGCCAAGTCTCTTAATCCATCATTAGAAGTCAAACCAATCTCAAGTGCCACTCACATACTGAATCATTCTCCTCATCTAGCCTTAGATGGAAAAACTCCTTTTCAGGCATGGTGCGGTAGAAAACCTATTGTGACACACTTTAGAGTCTTCGGTTGTCCTACTTGGGAAAAGAGATCTTCCAGGGGATGTAAGGCATAGACATCTTGACCTTGTACCTTCATTGGTTATGAAGACAGTGTGAAGGCATATAGACTTCTAGATCTTGAGACACATCAATTTTTTGTGGAGAAGGATGTACATTTTGAGGAAAGTTCCCCAAGCTTGTCCTCTACTCCTCTTTGCATATCATACAGTGTGGATATTGATAGTGATTCTAGTGATAGTGCTTCAATAGATTTAGACATGTGGGGTTCTATCGACAGATACAGTGAGAGGTCACTTCATTAGTTTAGTCCACATGTATACATTACCACAGTGATAGGTCCAGAATAGCAGGGTACTTCCAGTCTTCCAGATATAGGTTCAGTGATAGATTTGTGGGATAGTATTGATGATCTGCCTCTTCTTCTTGATGCTAAATTACATTCTTCAGTGGTGACAAGGGTTCCAAACTCTTTTGTTCATTCTCTACATGATCAATCATCATAGGTTGAAGTGATTGTAGATACTTATGATCAGTAGTTGCAGTAGGGTTCTTCATCAGTTGCAGAAACAGACATTTCTTTGGGACAGGTTCTTCAACTAGTTGAGCAGGTTTTAGAGACATCACTTATCCAAGGGATTCTTTCCACACACAGCAGAAGTGTCTCATTTATACCTTTGGCATTATTTCTTCCTAAGGGGAGGAACACCATTCTGCAGTCTTGGATTAGCTTCTTCATCAGAACAGTCACTGTTCGACATTCTTCTTTGGGGGGGGGGGGGGGGGGGGGGAGCCCATCCTATCTCTCTTCCTCTTCTCATTATTCTCTTATGTATATATTGGATGTATGTCATAATTGGGGGCTCTTGATTACTCCATCTATCCATGCATCCCTATTTATCTCTCTTTTTGGGGGAGGGTTTTTTCCATGAGGTTTTCCTTCTTTCCCCGCTTTATGGGAGATTGCATATCATTATGTACATGGGTACCTAACATGGCCTTGTAGCCAGGACCCATCCTACATATCATCCTAGATTTTGTAAACTTAAGGGCATTCCCCTAAGTTGCACTTAAGAGGGGGTGTCAGTGTAAATAAATATTTACTTATTACACTTACTTAAGTTTTACTTAGGTTAATGCATTATTTAATTATTTTGCATAATTTTATTATTAATTCTAGGTGAGACACTTAGGATTTTGTGAACTCTCATTGAGTTACGCAACTCTAATTATGCACATGGTGTCTACAACATAGGAGTATGCATCATTCACTGAGTTGTCATGATGACAACACATTTATCTGTACTTCTCATTTAGCACATGTTGTCTACTCCACTGATTTG
Source organism: Cupressus sempervirens (assembly GCA_028749045.1). NCBI lineage: Eukaryota > Viridiplantae > Streptophyta > Pinopsida > Cupressales > Cupressaceae > Cupressus > Cupressus sempervirens. The sequence goes on along the minus strand of CM053790.1, from coordinate 53,430,281 downwards.
TGTGCTACCCTATTGTAGGCATATCCTCACATCATCACACTTAATCCCATGCTTAATGGAGGATAATCCATATCTGGCGGACATGTGCCTAGTTGTATGACATATCATGATGCTAACTTCTATGCATTCTAAAAGCTCTCCTGAGGCCTTTATATTCAGGCACTCCTAGTGTACTCTCAAGCAGTTATTGAATGAATATCATCATTCTGATCATACTTTGTCTATTTTTGTCTATTGTGTGCTTGTGTTGAGTTCTTTAGTTCTTGGGTGAATTCTGGCCTAAGCCAAATTCTTACAAATCCAAATCAAATAAAAAGTCAAAAGGCCATAAAGCCCCAAGTTGCAAAAGTCAAAAATCATGTGGATACCCAAGATGCTCATAAAAGAAATGTATCTCAAAGAAAAATCTCAATTGGCATCCACTCATGCTACTCAAAAAGCCTCATCCATTCATCCTTTATCCAAATCTCCATATATACATTCTCCATCCCCCCAATCCACTATTAGTCCATATTCTTCTTATCCTAAATTTCCCATCTTCCATCTCTGAACCTTACTTTTAGTCCTTATATTGCTCTTCTCCCATTTTCTCCTTAACCTCATTCAATACCATCTTTCCCACTACTTCATCACTTTTTAGGTTGTGTACCATTGCTGATCTTTTCATTTTCCTCATCCATTTACCCATAAGCCTTATGTCTTCCCATCCATCATCTCCCAACTCCCACCCACCATACCACTTGTTTAATCTAATCTTTTTCTTCCCATCCTACCAACATTTGTGAGTAAAACTACATCGAAAAAAAAAAAAACAAATTTTTTTTTTTTTAAATCATCCACTGGTGAAAACTTGGCAATTCAAGCACCATGGATAAGTACCATGATGAAAACTTGGCAAAAAAGTGTCATGTGTTATCCCTCCATCCAAATGCTCTACACACTTTGGGGCACTTCCCATCACCCACCATACCCATCTCATCCCACCCTTCCCACCACATCTTATCCCTTTCACCCACCCTCCTCCTTTGGATCTTGATAATAATAAAGCCCCCAATCAATCCATGCTTTTGGTCATCCTTTTGACATCCATTTCCCATCCCAGTTTGTATCCACCTATTCTTTATCCACCCATTCTTTCATCCATATAAGCCCTCCATCATCCTCATCTGTCAAATGTAAGTATCCCCTATCTTCCATGCTCATCTACCCTTCTTATATTAGCTTCCCTCTGCCTCATTTTCCTATTATAATTCAAACCTCTATCCTATCCCACCTCCTCTTGAATAACATATCACTAAGGGCACTATATTCCTTGGAGCCCATATTGTGTCCATCTCCTCCCCCCCCCCCATCCTAGCCCTATTTTCATCTTGCCATCCCCAAATTGGTCATACCTTTCTCTCCTATCCTTTCACTTCTAACTATCTCTCTATCTTTCCATCACCTGGTACATCCCTTGTCAATGGTATCTAACACTAGGGTATCCCCATATACCCTGATCTAATCCATTCCTATCCTCTCATGCTCCTAGAAATCTACCATCCATTTCACCCTTCCATTTCACATCCAATCACCATCTTCTGCCCACCCTTGTCACAAGCTTTGGTCACACCCCCATCATCATCATTGGGATCTATCCTTCCCACCCATTATCTTTAGGTATATCACTACCTTATCTATATCACCCTACCCACCATCAATCCATTTTTTCTCATTTTCTCCTCATCCTGAGCTTCTTACTCCCACTATCTTAAGCTTTTCACAAACCATCTTCTCCTCTTGAGCTTTTCATCCCCTTTATCTCCTCGTCTCAAGGTTTCCTCTATCTCCTTATCCCACACTTTTCCTCTATCTCCTTATCCAACACTTTTCCTCTCACTCCTTATCCCACACTATTCCTCTATCTTCTCATCCCAAGTTTTTTTTTTTTTTTTTTTTTTTAATATAGAATTTTTTAAAACCCACTAATCTCCTCATCCCAATCCTTTTATCCACTATATCTTCATCTTTATCTTTCCTATCACTATCCTATCATGCTGAGCTTTTGTACGATAATCCCTTGTACATCCTTGGATCTATCTATTATATATTCCTTGCACATCAATCCTTAGCTTGGTCCCATTATATATCTCTCATCTCTTACTTTCAGTTCATGCTTGATCACAAATTGCAATTATCTTAGTTAGGTGCTTTAGTGAATCTTTGTACGCAATCCCTTGTCATCAAAATGTTGTCCTAAAGAGTTCTAATAGCCCAACTCATCCTAGTCCTCGATATTACCAATAGATCTTTGTAGGATGAATCCTTCCTCTTGTTTGATCTTGGTCCATCAGTATCCACTCCTATCGATCTCTTTGGAAAATGGTTAACTTTTTATGGATTTACATTTTCTTTCGATTTCTTTTCTTTTCAGGATTTCAAATTTGTTTCTTAAAGTATCTCTTCCAAGAAATTTGGGTTGTTTCCTCCTCAAAGTCACCATGATATTTTATATCATGTTGTGATATGAATGGGGCAATTTGAGTGCAAGGTCTTGATCAAGTCTTTCATCTTTTCTTTTTTCTACTTGTGGGTTCCCTAGTATCATTCCCACTCTGACTCTTCCTAGATTCATGTGTGATGCTAGGGAAATCCTTTCATATTTTTTGCATTAGTCCTATGTAATATTGGTACAAAGGCCTTGATGTTCTTAGTAACTTTGGTATATCTCCAATATTCCTATATTAAAATGCATGCTCAACTACATGGTGGTGCTCCCCTTTGGAACACCCCCACACTCAAGCTTCAATTGATTACTTCACCCTCCCATTCTATCCAAGCATCCCATCCTATCAAAACATTCCATCCTATCCAAACATCTCATCCTATCCAAACTGCATCTCATCCTATCCACACAGCATCTCATCCTATCAAAAACATCTCATCCTATCCAAACAAAATTCCATCCTATCCAAACATCTCATCCTATCCAAACAACATCTTGTCCTATCCAAGCATCCCATCCTAAAAAATTATCCCATCCAATCAATCCTACAATCATGATCCAGCCAATCTATTAATCATATAGTATCCAATCTTGCATCAATCATAATCCTAGCTCCTACATCAAATCATAATTATAGCTCCTACATCAATCATAAACTTACTCATCACCAATCCTAATCCTATAATCGTAAATCTCCCCAATCACTTCCCTAGGTTTAGTTTAAACAAACAATCACCCTCCCCCCTTCCCCTTAACCCATGTTCTTCATAATCGATTATCCTTGTCCACATGGTTTTCCTTTGTATCATTCTCCTCTAGTGAGAGTATGATCTTCCTCACCCCCCTCCCCCCCTCTCTTAGCCACTCTCCATCTTCCTTCTTTCCCTCGATTCTTGTACTTGTCAATAAGCTATCAGGTCTCACCTTCTCTCCCCACCACCTTCTTTAGGAGGCATCATCTAGTCCATTCTCTCTTTCTACTTGAGATTGGGGCAACCATGTTGCTTCAAAAAGTTTTCTTCGCATTGTGTATGTTTGAACTTCTTCAAAATAGTGTTGTTTCAACACTATGTCAAAGAGGGGCAAAATTTAGACACCTAAATCTAATTACATCAATAAGTAATCATATTTAGTCATCTCCTAGGACATTATTGAATAAATATTTACTATTTAATTAATTAATTGTCATCCCCTAGTTAATTGATTAATTTAATTAACTATAGTCCAATTGATAAAATCAAATGATCACCTAAGATCAATTTATCAATTAAATCCCAATTCCTCTATTAAATTGGATAAATCATCAAATCTATTTCATTTAATTCCATACTCCCATATTATTGAATAAATCATTTAATAAAATATCTAAAATCCTAATACCTTCCTAAACCCTATCCTAACCCCTAATCCAACCCATTCACCCATACTAATCTCACTTAGCCTCCTAACTAACCCATCCAATCAAAGCTAAATCACTTACCCCCTAACCCCCCTTCTAAGCTAATCTTAATCCCCCTTCTAATCATGTGCACAACCATAAACATGAGTTAAGACTTGCTAACCCAAACCAAAGTCAACAAATATCTTCTCCCCTCACCCTCCAACATTTATGACTCTTACACCTCTCCCATCCTCTCTTACATCTCTTACATGACTCTTACATACTCAACCACCCTCATCAAGCCTTTGACCAACCCTTATCCTATCCTCTCAAACTCATCCTCCTTGTGACAAGTGTCACCTCCTCATTGGTGCTAAACAAGCACAATCCATGTGCTCCCTTTTGAGTGCATCCTAACCCTCCCTCACCATCTCATCATCTTGAAATATTGACCCTTCATTTTTCCAACCCTTGGCCTATAAATTGACCCCTCTCCGTTCACAAAATAATGCACCTTCCACGCAAAGTTATAATGCTATTTTGAGAGCTCATAAACTACCAAAATACCATTATAATGTTGGAATCACTCCATGAATCCATTGTTGAAACATTGCTTCATTAACTCCACCCATCCATCTAAAGCTTGAGTATATCTTGTGAGCATACACATCTTAAATTAGGGACAAATCCATTGCACCATGATGTTATACCATTAAGAGCTTACAATTCTTGGTTTGATTCCTTTTGTGGTGATAATAATCAATCTTATCTTAAGTGTTAACTACTTTAGTTATGTTAATGCTTTCTTTATTAGTTAGTATTCAATTTGCACTACTAAACTAGGTGATACATGAAGTTCACTTGGTCAAAAAATAGAAAGGGAGTTGACCTTTTCCAAGTCAAACTTGATAGACTTTTGGTCCTAGTTAGCTAGGAGGGTCTGACTTCTTCCTCTCTCATCAGATTACCCAGGATCGTCTTGGATCATGCTCCCATCTTTTTAATTAGACAGAGGTGTTTTAGGGGGGGGGTGGGGGGGAATCTTTTAGATATGAAATAATGTGGCAATCTCATCTTGATTTTAGTGCTTGGATGGCAGAGTGGTGGGAGATTAATGTGGAAGGAATTGTAATGTACAAACTCTCTACTAAACTAGACAATATTAGAATGAATGTTAGACCTTAGAAAAAAAAATACTTTGGAGATATTTTTAAGATCGAGAAGGAGGTGAAAAGGAAGTTAGATGAGCTCCATAAAATTATGGGGAAGGGCTTAGCCTCTAAAGATATGATTCTAGAAGAGGAAAACTATAGAAAGGTTTGGAAACATATGATGACCAGATAGGAGACCTTTTGGAAGCAAAGATCAAGAGTTTTATGGCTCAAGCTGGGGGATAGAATCCCAGATCCCTTATTACCATTCACATACCTATTAGAAATGCTTTAGAATAACTTCGAGGGGGAGTGGAGAGGGTGAATCAGTTATTCAAGGTCAAAATGTCCTATTCAAAATTTTTCACTAAGTGTAGTGAGCCCATTCAACCGTTCATTCATCCAAGCCTTAACTATCCTATTTAGCAAGTTACTATAAATCAACATGCAAGCATAACACATAAAAAGATCAACACATAACACAGTGATTTACGTGGAAACCCAATTTGGGAAAAACCACTAGTAACATGTTACTCCATTCTCACTCTTCTAAAGTGATGCCCTATGAAAGGCTTGCCCTGTTAAAGGCTTACAACACATTGTTAAATGTGACCTGGTTGAAGGATTTAATCACCCTGTTAGAAGTGGGCCTTTTTAGAGGACTTTAGAACATTCACTTAGAATGCCACCTTGTTAAAGGATTTACAAATGGCTATTAAACCAACCTAAGTCCATAGGATTTTCAAATCTAATACAATTGCTAGAGAGTATTAGAAACTCTTTGACCTAATTACAACATACAACTTAACTTGCAAATCTCATATCACTCTTTAGCTCTTAATATTGCTTGGCCTTTAGTCTCTGCAACTCTTGATAGCTTTCCCTCCTTTCAAGCTTTGTCTCCTTGAGTCTTCATGCTCAATGTACCAGCACAATCATCTCTCTCTGACCACTTGTTGAAGCAAACCCTTTATGCTCTTCCTTCTCCTAGATGTCTTCTCCTTGACACCCTTCTAATCACTTTGCAATTTGGCACACTAACAGCTCTTGCTTCTTGGTTTGTGACTCCTTAAATAGAAGTTTGGTACTTCTTTTTCACTCGATCTTTTAATTTCAATTCGTATGGATTAGGTAGGATTCATTGAATGTAACCCATATTTTTTTCCTCTAGAAACTTTTTGAATAATCATTTTGAATTTGCCCAAAAACAGTTTACATAGAATTCTATACCACCAGCTCATCATCCTTATCCTCCAATTGGTTCACAATATTCAAGGTAACCACGTTTTCAGCTCAAATTTGGTGAATCTTTGACATGTCCAATAATGTAGTAGCTCGGCACTATTGAAATACTGGTGGTCAGCACATACTATGTTACTCGGCATAAACTGTGTTTTTACTGATGCTCGATACTTGAAGTTCACTTGGCACCAACTAAGATTTTTTGATGCTTGGCACCTATTACTTTGCTTGGCACTTGAACTTCACTTAGCACACACTTGATTTTTCACTTACTCAACTTCAACTAAAAATTTGCTCGGCTTCAACTAGCTTGCTCGGCACCCACTAATGAACTTAGTTTAAGCTTTGCAATCAACCTTGTTACAACTTGTTTCTCCAATGTTTCTAAGCATAGCCAACCTCTATATCTTTGAGTATGTCATCAATACATCATCTCACCATTGTCTTAATTGATCCTTGCACTCCATTACAACATCATAACTCAACCTTTCCCTTAGGTGCTCTTGTTACATCTTGTTGATTAAATCCTTTTCATCAATCAACTAAGTGATAGTACTTCGACCTTATAAGAAATTGTCATTCCTACTAATAGTAGGTTTGACATCAATGAAAACAAAATGATTAAAAATATTATTTTAACAACAATCACCCTGTTTGATCTTCAATCTTCTTGTCACAATGATATTTTCAATCAGATTTTCAACAATACCTTATGATCCTCTTTACTGCTTGTCAATGGGAATCCTTTGATGTTTCCATAAATCTGGAAATCAAACTTACTACATGCATAATGTTGGGTTGAGTTGTTGTCAAATACATCAAGCTTCAAACCATGTTCTTCTATAGTGTTGGATTCACACTCTTGCTACAATCTTCCTTCCTCAAATTCAAACCTACTGTTGTTGGTGTTGGGATTGCCTTACTATTATGCTTTTTTCATCTCTCCAAGATCTACTTTGCTTTCTTTTTTCATAGGTCATCATCCATCCATAAAAGGAGAAACATTATTGATGTTGTCAAAGATGATAATAATGTGAAGCCTACTAAAATTGAAGAAATAGGTAGTTGGGCTATTGCTTAGTTCAAGAACTCTTATAAAGAGGAGCATAGGAATGTCAAGGAGGAGGATAGACAATGGCTGATTAATTCCATACCCATAGTGATCTCAATGGAGAAGAATGAGGAACTAACATAGTTGGTCACTGAGAAGGAAATTCATAGAGTTGTTTTCTCTATAAAAGCCTAAAAATCCTCGAGCCTTGATGATTTCCCCTTCACTTTTTTCTAACACTTCTAGGAGATGATTAAACCAAATCTACTCTAGGTTGCCCATGACTTTTTCAAAATTGGGAAGCTTCTCAAGAAACTCAATAAAAAAATTAATTGTCCTAATCCCTAGGGTCAAGGACCTGGGAGATTTTAGGCCATAGGTGAAATTTTGGTTAGAATTTGATAGAGTTACAGTAAGTTCCTCCCTAACAATACCTCATAAAGAACCTTATGAGTTGTGCACTTTTGAAGAATCTGGATGCTTGTGTGAAAAGAAAAAGAAGGATTATGATTCTATTGTGGCACACACCTACTTCTAAGACCAGCACTAGGAGGCTCAAGGTTACCCAAACCACTAACTATTGAGAATTTTATTAAAGAGATCACTAACACAGTTCTTCTGCTCAACAGAGTAAAAGGAAATGAGCATGCTTTTCACTGGGATGACTGGAGGTATTTATTCATTCAAAAAATTATTGAGGGACATAAATTCATTGATCGAGAAGACTTAATAGCCGAACGGTTTTTTGACAATTGGCTAATGAAGAATTGTAATTTTTTTCATTTATGGCAACACATAATGTACATGCTTGTAGGAAACATCAGAAATAAAGATACCTAGCTTTTGGTACTTAGAAAATTATCTAAATATGAATTTGGTTTATAGTAGTGTATTATTTTGTATGTAAATTGTTACTGATGTCATATTATGACCAACAAAGTTAGATGTGTAGACACCTAAAAACCTTTAGAAAATAAAGTATTTTTATTTTCTGAAAAAGTCCTGATGACATCATCATTTATTAATTAATTAATTAATTAATTTTTATGCCATTAAATCCCTTTATCTTAATTAAAAATATTTAATTAAGGAATCCCTCCCAAAAATGTTTAAATCTTATTTAAACATTATTTCCTTATTTATTAATTATTTAATTAATAAATTGACCAAAAATCCTAAAATAAAAAAAATAAAAAAAATTTTGCCCAAAACTTGGCCAATTTCCTTATGACCAATAACCTCTTCCAAAATCTTCGAATCCTTCTTTAATTTCGATTAAAGGCTAATCTCATCATTTCCTACCCCTAACCCCAACTCAAAATATTTAATTAAAATTAAATATTAATCTTCATGTTTATTAAAAAAGTTTTAATAAATATCTCCTCAACCCAAACCCTTGAAATAAATAAAACTTTATTTATTTCCTAAAAATCTAATTTATCCTCATCCTAAGAAGTTCTAGACTCTTCTAGAAAGTCTTCATCCTCATCCTAGGAAATTCTAGACTATTCTAGAAAGTCTTTATCCTCATCTAAAATCTAGACTCCTCTATAAGATGTCTTTAAACCTAATCCTAATCCCCTCCTAACCTTGTCACATTCCCTAAACATGGGTTAAAACTTACTAACCCAAGCCAAAGTTAACAAATATCTCCTCCTTCACCCACCCTCATTAAATGTCATCCACTTGCCTATCCCTAAGCTAATTCTAAACCATCCTAATCCATCCTCTAATAATTTGCACAAGCCTAAACAAGCTTAAAACCTTCCTAATCAAGTCCAAGTCGAAATTGATCTTATCACCCTCAAAATATCTCAACCATAAAACTTTATGAAGTCCACTAGGTCATAAATGACTCTTACAAGCCCTTTTATTGCTCTTACAAGTCATTATGAGGGTCTTTATGAAGATTTTATCCCTTGAGCCTCCTTTGTTGACTCATCCTTCCCCTTTCCTCCATCCTCTCACCATGTGACATGTGTCACTCCTTGATTGGCTATAAGGAAGCACAATCTATGTGCTCTCCTCTCATGCAATCTGAGCCCTCCATAAGCTTTTTCCCATCCTTGCATCTTAGCCCTCAAACCCTCAAGCCTCTTGCCCATAAATTGGATCCTTCCCCTTTGCAAAATAACACAAATCCATGAAGTAAAGTCATAATGCCATTTTAAGAAGCCATTTTAGATCAAAACCATACACTCACACCCAAATTCCAACTCCATTTGAAGCTCTTTTTGAAGCATAAGCTTGAGCATACATCCTATCTATTTAGACAAAGCCACTCAACAAGAGAGCTTCTTATTGAGAGAGCCCATTAATGGCTCATATTCTCAATTGAGAGCTCATCTTAGTCTATCTTGAAGCTTATGAATTTTGTTTAGTTTGTAGAAGCTTTATTTAAATTTGGTTTCTATTAGCATACTAACATTGCTCATATACATTTTGGCACGCTCGGTGGGACCCCGCATGGGTCATCTTCATTAGCTTTTTAAGTCAAGTTTTGTATGTCATTTGCTGATTTTGGCTAATTTTACTTTTTTTTGTGATTGGTAGGATTGTATAAACTGGTTTTGTAGGTCCACATGAGCATGAAGAAGACAAAGGAACTCATAATCTATCTCATAGTGTTTGCAGATTTTTCAAGCTTATAGGTGGACAAAGAACTTGAAATTCTTCTTCCTCTTCTTGTCTATATTCTTCTTATTCCATCTACTTCTTCTTCTTCTTGTGGGAGATCTTGGCCATTTTTTTTAAGGAAGCAAAATCATACACACTTCTTTTTAGTGCTTAAAATGAACCCCCAAATCATACTTAAATCCATTGAAAAATTAAAAATTTGCAAAAAAGAAAAAATATTTTAACAAGTGAAATTAAAGCAATCTAATCATTTGCATCCTTGCAACATCAAGGTTTTAGATGCATTCATGCAAAATTAGGAACACTTCATTTTTGGGAATTTAAAAAGAACTTCAAGTTTCCATTTCAAAAGGTTCAAAATCAACACTAAGTGCACACTAAAGTTCTTTTAAAAAATCTCATGAAAACTAAGAGTCCTAAATGGTTGCCGAAAATTGTCCTAAAAACTTTGTTATTTGTTCCAAACAAATGTCTTATTGCAAAATCTTGAATGTTTCTTAGGATTTTCATGCATCAAAACAATCTAGGAATATCATTTTTGAGCTTAAAATATGCAAACTAGAACACAAAATCTTGAATGAAAACCAAAGTCCAAAGAGTCATTTTCACTTTTGAGTCCAAAACAATCTTGACTGATCTAAGGTTAAAACAAAGCACTTCAAAGTTCTTAAAACAACACACAAAATCTCAATCTTGAATGCTCAAAAGAAAACACTTGAATGTTTAACCACTTTTCTTTGAATGCATGTTGCTAAAATCACTCTTGAATGCCATTGATTAAAATCAAATTTTCCTTGAATGCATGATTAAAACAACAAATCCAATCTTGAATTATAAGGATCAATTAACCATTTCAATATCAAACACTTCATTTGGAGCTTCTAAAAATTGAACAAAACAAATCTCTTTTCCACATGCAATCTAGGTAAAGTTTGATTTTTGGACATTTAAGAAACCTTGTTAAGTTAAAATACAAATTTGCAAAAATCAATTTGAGTAGTTCCTTGGACTCACCTCTTTTCTAATCACCCATCAAATATTAACCATTGGTTGCAATCTCAGCGCCATTTATGGGGATGGGTCTACCTGAAAAAGGTGTTAAATGTTCCACAATCTAACTCACTCACTTGGTCTTTGAATTTTTTCTTTAACTTTATCAAAATTCTTAAATGATCAAAACTCTAGATTAAATCGATCACACTTCAAGTTTGGGCACTAAAATTGAACAACAACTGATGTGGAGAGCCTCCGGGCGCGTGCTTGAAATCGAATCTCACACACTTTTGTTTTGGCCTTAAAACAAGCTCACACTCAATCTTGAATGCCTTAAAGAAAATTAATCGATACTTGACGTGGAGGGCCTCTGGGCGCACGAGTTTGCTTTTGTTGACCCTAACTCTTCTTATTGTTTGCATTCTTCGATTGATTTACTTTTGTTGGTGCTTCAAGTTGGAATTGAACATTGTCTCTTAAACATGAGTGCTTGCAAAGTCTAGATTAGCACACATAAGAGTCAGTTGGTAAAAGAACAAGCATGTTTTTTAGCCCAAGGTCATCCAAGTCTTCTCTCCCCTTGTCGTCTTTCGAGGACATCTTGGGTGCATAAGATTAGGATCCAAAACCTTGTTTCTTTTTAGGAGGCCTGCTTGGGGATTTCATCACCCCTTGGACGACGTCAACTCCAGTGTTCTAGCGGAGTATAAGAATTGGGAGGTGAATCGAAAGACACCTCTCTTGGGATCAAGATTTTTTCACTCGGGCTAAGCCTCAAGGAACTTTATACCCTTGAGAAGTGAAAGAGGAGAAGTGGGTTACCGCTCCTCTCGGCTGTGTGACATCTTTTTGGTCTCATCTACAAATTTGGGCCTCACGTACCTTGGGTATATCGAGGACTCCTTAGCTAAACCAACTGTCAACCATGTAGATAACCATCTAGGATGTTAATGTGTTTGAGGTGACTGATCAAAACATTTGTAGAACATACACACTCCTTGGTGCAAGTATCACTTTTTGAGAATAAAAAAATTCTATCTGGTTGTTTCTATCTATTGCTTGATCTTTTATTTGTTGAATGAATGTTTGCCAAACTTTGTCAATCCTAGCTTAGGGCATACTTAGCATAGTCACTGCCTATTCCATAAGCTGAATGAGTTGAAGCAAAACAAACAAGATCTCTCAAAGCCAAGCAGATTCAGGAATTGATGTCAGAGCAACCCAAACCCAAACAGAAGTTCCACAAAGTTAAACTCAAACCATCTCTAGCATACCAAGAACTTTCAGCCAAGAGAAAAGAAATAACACCAAGCCCACGAATTGCCAAATTCCACAAAGCAGAGGACAAAGCTATCGATGAAGCACTTCAAGAGGCCTAGTTAGAGCGCACCATCAAATGTAGCCAACATCTAGGAGTTAATCCTGCTTATGCCTTACCAACTAGGCATGATTTCTATGATTAGACACCCTTGTTTTTCCACATCTTCTTGGATTAGCTTCACTTTAGAGTCATCTTTGTAGAAAAGCCAGCCATCTTAGGTTATCCCCTTAAGCATTATTAGCTCATCCATCTCATTTAGAATCAAACCATCTAGCCAGCAATCAAAACCTCACATCCAAGCCTTCAAAATTGTTGTCACTTTTGCCAAAAGTTTGCCACTCCTAAAATCTTCCAAATCCATCAATCTCACCAAGGTTATCCCTTTGACAGAGCTTTGTCTAGGGTAATCTAGCTTTGTCACTTGTTATCCCTCATCACCTTGAGCTAAAGGTTGGGATCCACAAGTGGTCAATCTCGTGTTCTTCCTAAAGGATCATCAGTCTATCCTTAAGTTGACACAATCACCACCAAGCTTGCACATAGGAAAGTAGACCTTTCGTGCTTTGGCAACATATATTTGAAGTTAGAATCTCCAACCTAATCCTCCTTAGGTTTTGTCATATAGCTTTGCCTTAACCTAGGAAATCATTTGCATAGAGAAGCCTTCCCCCTTTTGCATCCATCAGCATTATTGCATCTCATCCCTAGGAGCATTTTTCATGCCACCCGTCACTCGCTTAGCCAAGAAGAAAGAAACAATGGAGCCCTATCATTTGGATCGAACAACCTCACCCCCCTTGAGCACTCAGCCATCCTTCAGCCCAGAGAAAGCTATGCCATCATGTACTGACATTGAAGCTTTCATGAACCAACCAGGAAATGCAGTATTGGTAAATGCCATTATAGACAAGAACAAAGAGACAATCATGGCTAATTTTCAAAGGGAAAATGTAGGAACCTTTGATTTTGGAAGACCCCCTCCATTATCAGATCCATCTCACCCATTGTTTGGGCAGCTACCACCACCCATAGGCTCTTATGATCCAAGTTATCCTCAATATATGCCAAAAGAAGAGCCTCTAGCCAATCCATATGATCCAACAGACCCAAACATACCGTCATCCACCCAAGTTGAAATCTCCATGCCACAAGCCAACCCATCCACCACCACTCCATCCTTGGTTCATACCTCTCCGCTCCAAACCCCCTTTACCCAAAATAGCTCACCGTTCACCCCCTTCACTATTGTTGTTGCTGCCCCCCAACCCAGCCTTCCAAATCCACCCATCTCCCAAATCAGTGCTAGCATCTTTGGCCAACCTCAGCAATATACAAAAGGGATGCCACCCATGGGGCCAAGTAATCAACCTTTCATCACCCCCAACTTGTTCACTGCAGCCCAAAGCACAATCCCATCATTTCCATTAGGTCTTGGGAGCTAAATACCATTAGCCACAAATCTACAAGCTACTACCCTCACTCCACAAAGCTATCAAATCCCACAAGCTACTACCAATTTTCTACCAAACTCCCAAGTGACCCAAGCCCCTGCCACCACTCTACCAAGCTTCCAAATCCAACCACAAAGCTATCAAACCCCATCAATTCCATTCCCAAGCTTTCAATTCCCACCACCTCCACCACCAACTAATCCATTACCTCCAATTACCAACTACTTTTCAATGCCACTTCTAGGAGGTAATCCACCACCCCAGCCAACCACCAATTATTTGTAGATACCATCCCAAATGGGGGCACAACCCACATATATTGGTCAAACCCCACAAGCCCCCTAATCCTTTCCCCAAGCCTCTCAACCATCTTATCCCTTACCTCCACAAAGCAATCCATTTATCCCACAGCCAGCTTATGTTCCTCAATCCCAACCTCAAATCCCATATCAACAGGAAGCCTCGCAACACATGCAGCAATATGCACCACCTCCCCCTCAGCAACCTGTCATCCACCATGCAGCTGCCCAAACAATGTACAATCCCTATCAGCAAATCCCTCATAGCCATCCATATTCAGTGGCCCCATCCAGCACATACCTACCTCAAGGCACTCCTACATTGGGGGCACCCCAACCATCACCTATCAATTTAGAATGGGAGCAAATGAAGATAGCTCTAAAAGCCATCCAAGAAGGGAATGATCTGAAGACATTCAAGTTTGAGAATGTGTGTCCTTACCCATTTGACAGAGCCATTACCATGACACCATTTCCCGAACACTTTGAGGTACCCAAATTTGACAAATTCAGAGGAAAAGGAGACCCTATCACACATATCAAAGAATTTTACATGCACTGCCAGGACGTAGCATACAATGATGTCTTCCTCTTGCACCTTTTTCCCAAAAGCTTAGCTGGACCAGCTCTTGAATGGTTTTATAGAATCCCCTATGGCACAATTAAAAACTTTGCTGAATTATCTGAGGCATTTGTAGCCCAATATGCCCATCTTGTTGAAACAGAGCTATCAATAGTTGATCTTGTCCACACCAAGCAAAAAGGTGGAGAAAGCCTTGCCGAATACCTACAAAGATGGAAAACCCTTACCACCCGCATATCCTGCACCTTGCCAGAACGCCATGTGGTGATACTGTTTATTAATAATGCCCATCCTAGCTTGGCTCACCACATGACCATGAACTATTTGCAAACCTACAAAGATATCAAAGAGAAAGGAATGATCCTTGAGCAAGGACTCATTAAAGATGGTGTGGTCAAGCTTTACAAGGAAGCCAACCAAAATCAATCACATTCCAATGACAAGTCTAGGTATTGGAACAAAAACAAGCACGTTGCAACAGATGGCGTCACTGACACCAGACATGTGAATATTGTTGGTCCTTCTCACAACCAGTCCAACCCACCATATCAACCAAAAAATCAACAAGCTATCAACTAACAACAACAGAATAACCAAAGCTATCAAAACCACAATCCAAGACCCAACTTCCAAGTGTCTAGCAATCAAGCTAATGCCATCAATGTAGCTGTAGGACAAAAGCCTAGATTCCAACCTACACCTAGAAACTATACACCCCTTGGTGAGCCATTGGATGTCATTTTTGAGAAATTAGTCAAAGAAAACGTCATCAAATTTCCTCCTACCCAGCAAATTGACCCAAGCCAATCCAAAGCTGCATGGTACAAAGATAATGAGTACTGCAAATTTCATAGGGTAAAAGGTCACACTACCCTCAGATGCATGAAACTGAAAGACTATGTACAGGACCTCATTGATCGAAAGGAAATCACTGTTGGTGCCCAAACCTCTCCCAATGCAAGCTTACAGATCTATCAAAATGCTTTTCCTCCACACCATAACCAAAATCCTGGAAAAGCACCTATCCAAACCAACAACAACAACACCAACAACCGTCAGCCAAACCAATAGCATGGGAAGAACAATGACCACACTTCATTCTATATAGACTATGGTAGCCTTATAGGTTGTATATCCGAGAAAGAGCCTTCCGTCAATGTTATCAATATCCAAGGACCAAACAATGAGTGTGCAATCACCACTCGAAGAGTGCGATTTAACATCACAGGCCCACCTATTACACCAACACCATCAGCTCCATCAAAAAGCCAGTACAATATCTTGGAACACCTTGGGAACATGCCAGCCCAAATCTCCATTTTAGACCTTCTTCGCACTAGTCCTGTGTACAAGAACATCCTTGACAGTGCTCTCATAGAATCTTGTGTCCCTTCTGATATCAATGCTACTGATTTTTGTAATCTTGTTGGACACCTCTCATCCTCATGTGCCCTATCGTTCAAACCCACCGACATACCCGTGGTCGAGCCAGATCACACCCTTCTGCTTCACATAGCCATCATGGTATCCAACTTTGCTGTAGAAAGAGTAATGATAGATAATGGATCAGCCTTGAATATTTGCACCCTAAAATTCATAAAACAAGTTGGGTATACTGAGGCAGATATCATCAGTGAGGTTATCACCATCAAAGCTTATGACAACTTGGAAAGAACCACAGAAGGAACTATTTTGCTGCCAATCAAGGTTGGGCCAGTCATCCAAGAGACACTCTGTCATGTTATTGATCTAAACTTACCATTTAACATCCTCCTCGGTTGCCCATGGATTCATGCCATGAAAGTCGTTCCATCCACTTACCATTAGTGCATCAAATTTCCGCATCAAGGCACTGAGGTAACCATCCATGCCGATCTAGAACCCTTTTCTTACTGCAATGCGGTTGAAGCTTCATATACAAACCATTGCCCTAGAATTGATATCGGCACATCCATCGCCAGCTCATCCCACACTTATAATGACCCAGAAACCATCCTCGCCTCTACCCTATCTACCGTGAAGATCAATAACAAAGGTTGTGGAGAGTATAATCTGTCAGATGCATTTGCTGTTGGGGCACTCCCACTTGATCCACATGCCCATGGATGACCAACATATCACAAAGCTAAGGAGGTTCCACCTCCTCGATACAAATAGTTTGGCCCAACAACCTTTGTATCCTCAAAAATCCCTCTTCATGAGGAGCTCACTCCAGATATCAACAAATGGTTACATAAGGATGCACCTCAAAGAAATCAAGCACGCCTTGATCACTTCAGCCAAAAGTATCCCCAAGAACATAAGCTCATCACTAACAAATGGAACTATCAAGGTGGTGGTCTAGGACCAAAAGAAAGATGCATGTAGTGCCCCATCGACGCACACAAGTGGGAATCAAAGTCAGGTCTTGGCTTTGGCATACCCACAATTGGGGGCACCAATGAGAACGGTCACACTTTTTTAAACATTCACCGCAACCTTGTCAAAATCGAAGACATTCTTGAGGAAGTTGAAAAGAGAGCCTACGACGATATCCTAGACCAAATCTCCCTCGAAGACTCTGTTCTCCAAGAACTATCCATCCACCTCATTGACCTACCACTCGCCCATCCACAACTCATAGATTGGGACCAACCAAGTGTCATACACATAGATGAGTTCACATCAGAGGAGGCACTTCTAAGATTCATGGGAGCTGAAACTCCTCACAAGAAAACAAAGCCATATTCTGCCTATATCTACAAGCTAGATCCCAAAGGGTATTTTGGAGAAAATCCCCAACCTAGTTCCAATACACCCAAAACTGGAACTAAGGTGAATCTAAGACTAGCTAAGGCAACAAAGAGAACCCCTTAGCAAGAAAATCTAGAAGAATATGAGGATTTAGCATTTCCTCCTCAAGATAATCGACCAGAGGTGTCTTCTATTCTAATTGAGGATACTTGAGAAGTCAAAATTGGTTCATTAGAGATCCCCAGACTTGTTCACATTGCTGCATCCCTATCACAAGACCAAGCTGACCTCCTCTTTGAGGTCTTAAGAGAGAACATTGGCCGATTTGCATGGTCATATCAGGACATGCCAGGACTTGATCCAAAGCTTGTAGTTCATCATCTTGCAGTTGATCCAAAGATCAAGCGCATCAAACAAAAGCTTAGAAAAATGCACCCCAAGGTGGCATTATTGGTCAAAGCTAAATTAGAAAGACTATTAGCTGCTAAGGTTATCCGACCTATCGACTACTCAGAGTGGATCTCCAACATGGTCCCTGTCACTAAACCTTCCGGTGACATCAGAATCTACACTGATTTTAGAGATCTTAACAAAGCTTGTCCAAAAGATGATTTTCCCTTGCCCAACATAGATATGATTGTAGATCTTACAGCTGGACATGAAATTTTGTCCCTCATGGATGGATTTTCTGGGTATAATCAAATCAAGATTGCAGAAGAGGATCAACATAAGACAGCATTCACTACCCCTTGGGGAACCTTTTGCTACAACATGATGCCTTTTGGCCTAAAGAATGCTGGGGCTACCTATCAAAGAGCTATGACAGCCATTTTTCATGATCTCATCCATAGCATTTTGGAGGATTATGTGGATGATATCTTGGTCAAGTCTCATACCTTCATGGATCATCTTGTTGACCTGGAGAAAGTCTTTGATAGGTTAGCCAAATATCATCTGATGCTGAATCCCAAGAAATGTGTCTTTGGGGTCACATCTAGCAAGCTTCTAGGTTTCATAGTTTCTAAATGAGGTATAGAGATTGACCCCAAGAAGGTCAAGGCTATCTTAGACATGCCTCCTCCCCAGAAACTGTGAAAACTTTGCTCTCTTCAAGGAAAGCTCCAATCTATTCGGCGCTTCATCTCCCAGCTTGCAGATAAGTGTACACCATTTTCACATTTACTGAAGAAGGATGAGAACTTCAAGTGGGATCCTTTATGTCAGCGCAGCTTCGACCATCTCAAGCAGTATCTCATCAATCCCCCTATCTTGGTTCCACCAGTTCCTGGTCGTCCCCTGATTTTGTACATATCAGCAACACCTACTGCTCTAGGGGCACTTCTAGCACAGCTTGATGACTACAACAGAGAAAGAGCCATCTACTACATCAGTAGAACCCTAGTTGGTTATGAACTCAATTACACTCCTATGGAAAAAGCTTGTTTGGCAGTTGTTTTCTCAACTCAAAAGCTTCGCCATTACATGCTAAGTCATACCATCCAACTAGTCTCCAAGATTGACCCTCTCAAGTATATACTCTCTAGAACAACACTTACAAGCCATTTGGCCAAATGGGTTATGCTCCTTAGTGAATTTGACATCCAGTATGTGGATAGAAAGGAAATCAAAGGGCAAGCTATAGCAAATCACCTAGCTGATGCACCTCTAATAGATGCTTATCCATTGATCACAGAATTTCCAGATGAGCATATCTGTCTAATTGAAGAACAACCCCCATGGAAACTTTATTTTGATGGCTCATACACATCTCATGGATCAGGGGCAGGAATATTGTTGGTCACACCTCAAGGAGATTACATTCCAAAAGCCTTCAAGCTACAATTCCCTAGCACCAACAATATAGCTGAATATGAGGCCCTCATAGCAGGATTAAAGATAGCTACAGAATGGAACATTGTTGAGCTACAAATATTTGGCGATTCTCAGCTCATCATCAAGCAAGCCCTAAATGAATATCAAACCAAAGATGAAAAGCTATTACCCTACAAAGAGCTGGTTGATCAGCTAACCCAACATTTTACAAAGCTTCAGTTTACACAAGTGCCTCGAATACAGAACAAAGCAGCAGATGCTATGGCTACTATAGGCTCGCTCTTGGAAATTCCCCAAGCAGCTACACAGTATGAATTTTTAGTGGAGCAGCTCCTCACACCCACCTATGCGAATGAGGATTCAAACCGTGTTTGTATCTTGGTTGGTCCCCAATCCCCTTGGTACCATGAGATTCACTCTTACCTTAACAATGGTATCATATCCCCTCACCTCACATGTACCCAATGCCAGAACCTCATTTGAAAATCATCCCGCTATGTTATCATAGCCAATACCCTATATCGTCGGGGTTATCACAATACTCTCTCTCGATGTTTAGACCAAAATGAGGCCGCGATGGTGTTAAAGGAAGTACACTCTGGACTTTGCAGTGCCCACACAAGTGGTATTGTCCTAGCGTGACAAATCCTTAGAGTAGGCTACTATTGGTCTACCATTGAAGAAGACTCCTGTGAGTTTGTCAGAAAGTGTCTCCCATGTCAGCAGCATGCAAATCTTGTGCACGCTCCGGCACAGGATCTACAGCCTATTGCACCACCTTGGCCTTTCGCTTGTTGGGGCCTTGATCTAGTTGGAACTATCACACCCCTCTCATCTGATGGACATAAATGGATAATAACAACTACAGACTATTTCACTAAATGGGTGGAAGCAGTCCCCCTAGTCTCAGCTACAGGAGTTCAGGTCTCCAAGTTCATCTTGTACCACATTGTTTGCCGCTTCGGCATCCCATCCACCATCTTCACCAACCACGGAGGTAACTTTGAAAATATCAACATGGAAGAATTATGCACTTCCCTCCGCATCCATCACCACTTTTCTAGCCCATATTTCCCACAAGGTAATGGCCAGGAAAAGGCAACTGACAAAATCCTCCTCAAAATTCTAAAGAAAGTTGTCAATGATTTCGGCCGTGATTGGCACCTACAAATAAATCCAGCCCTATGGGCCTATCAAACTTCTTTCTGTACATCCACAGGCACAACTCCATACTCCCTAGTCTATGGTGCTAAAGCGATACTACCTATAGAGGTTGAACTTCCCTCCTTGCGCATATCTTTGCAAGGGCAAATATCAGATGAAGAATATAGAGTAGCTCGACTCACCCAGCTAGATCTCTTAGACGAGAAGCAGCAACAAGCCTATGATCATCTCATAGTCTATCAAACTCATCGCAAAAGAAATTTCAACAAGAAGGTGCTTCCACAACACTTTCAGCCAGGTGACATGGTCCTCAAAGAAAACATGAAAGTCCAAGTAGATCGAGAAAATAAAGGAAAGTTTGAACCTACATGGCTTGGTCCTTATGTTGTCACTGCTTCCTTTGGCTCTGGAGCTTATCAGCTATCTACACCAGAAGGAGAACTCTTGAATGATCCTACTAACATCATTCATCTCAAGAAGTTCTATGCTTGAAGATCCTTGGTATACCAGGCTTTTGAAAAATACAAAAGAAAAAAATAGTAAAGAGAAATAAGTGTCCAATGGTGAAAACTTGGAAATTCAAGCACCTTGGATAGGTACCTTGGTGAAAACCTGGTAATTCAGGCACCTTGTGTACTAAAGAATAATCCACTATCTATCACTATCCTATCCCTCATCCATTTACCCACCATCCCATAAGACACACTTGCTTGTTCACTTGGTGTTCCAACCAAATATCCAAAATCTGATGAAGCTTGTAAATACCTCCTGTACAGTTTGGAAATCTTGTACCAAAGCTTGTATTATAACTTGTAAATCTTGTACCATACCTTGTCTATCCGAATCTTGTCGAAGGTTTGTACCATATTCCAGCCTATAAATAATCTTGTATCCTAGCTTGTATACTATCACGTGCACACACAAAACCCCATTTTCACTTAATCTTTTTGCAAACCATCTACCTATCCACCTATCACCTATTATAGACATCCCATCCTTCACAAACATTTCCATCTCACAAAAACCAAAACATGAAAAAACTTGTACATTTGTAACATATCTTGGTCCATCAGCTTGTACATCCTCTTTAGCTTAGTACCATTGTATCTATCCAGTGTTCGTGTCAGTTCGTCCTTGGTCAACATCTTGCACACATCACACACTTTGGTTAGATATTCCAATGCATCCTTTGGCTAGATTTCCTATCACCAAAGTGTTATCTTTCTTAGTTCAGCTTGCCAGATGCATCACTCATCCAAATCCACCAGCTTAGGTGCTCTCCGATAGGTCCTTGTAGGATATAGCTTTCCTCATGTCTGATCTTGGTCCGTTAGTACCTCGTCCTACCCATCTCGTTGGCAAACAGTTCTCTTTTGAATTTTCACTTTCTTTTGATTTGGGATCTTCCCTTTTGGGTCTTGAAGTATCGTTTCCAAGAAATCTCCTTGTTCCCTCCTCAAGGTTGCCACGATCTTCCATATCATGGTATGCTATGAATGGGGCAATTAGAGCATAAGGTCTTGATCAGGTCTTTCGTTTGTTTTTCTTTTCTGCTTGTGGTTTCTCCAATGTTGTTTCCACGCTGCTTCCTCTAGGATTCATGTGTGATGTTGGGGCAATCCTTGCATGTTTGTTTTGAGTTAGTTTTTCAATCCTTTGGACGGTTGGTGAAAAGGCCTTGATGTTCTTGGTAACCTTGGCAATTAACCAACATTCCTATAGCAAATCTAGTGCTCAACTACATGGTGGTACTTCTCTTTGAAGTATCCCCCCACTCAAAAAGCTTCAATGGTTTTCCTTCATCTCCATTATCCCCCATCCGTATCCAGCATCCATCTCTCCTACCCCAGCTTATGCATCAGTATCTCTTTGAATCACTCATCACTCTTAGCTTTAGGGATCCACAATCCTAGTCTTAGGGATCCACCAATCCAAATCAATCCACCAAGCCTCATCTTTTGAGATCCACAATCCTAGTCCTAGGGATCTCCGAAACCCATCTTCCACTAATCTGACTCTTTGAAATCCTATTGCATCAGCTTTATAATCCCCTCATCCATCTCCCTATCTTGGATTCCTTTTTATAGCGCTCTGCTCCTTCATCCTCCACCTTCCCTAAGGTCTTAAGCTTGCTTCCTCTTATGCATCTGATTCTCCTTTATCATTCTCCCATAGTGAGAGTTTGAGCTAATTCAGCCCCTTCTCTTTGCCAATCTGAGTCTCTTTGCTCATCTCGGATTTTTGTACTTTTCAAGAAGCCATCAAGCCTTGCTTTCTCTCCTCGCTACCTTCTTGAGGGAGCAACTCACAGTCCATTCTCTCCTCTTCTGCTCTAGCCTAGGGCATCTTATTTTCTTATCTTTGATGCCATGCCACTTGCGACATCACATCAAAGAGGGGCAAAATGTAGACACCTAAAAACCTTTAGAAAATAAAGTATTTTTAATTTCTGAAAAAGTCCTGATGACATCATCATTTATTAATTAATTAATTATTTAATTAATTAATTAATTTTTATGCCATTAAATCCCTTTATCTTAATTAAAAATATTTAATTAAGGAATCCCTCCCAAAAATGTTTAAATCTTATTTAAACATTATTTCCTTATTTATTAATTATTTAATTAATAAATTGACCAAAAATCCTAAACTAAATAAAAAAAAATTTTTTGCCCAAAACTTGGCCAATTTCCTTATGACCAATAACCTCTTCCAAAATCTTCTAATCCTTCTTTAATTTCGATTAAAAGCTAATCTCATCATTTCCTACCCCTAACCCCAACTCAAAATATTTAATTAAAATTAAATATTAATCCTCATGTTTATTAAAAAAAATTTAATAAATATCTCCTCAACCCAAACCCTTGAAATAAATAAAACTTTATTTATTTCCTAAAAATCTAATTTATCCTCATCCTAAGAAGTTCTAGACTCTTCTAGAAAGTCTTCATCCTCATCCTAGGAAATTCTAGACTATTCTAGAATGTCTTTATCCTCATCTAAAATCTAGACTCTTCTAGAAGATGTCTTTAAACCTAATCCTAATCTCCTCCTAACCTTGTCACATTCCCTAAACATGGGTTAAAACTTACTAACCCAAGCCAAAGTTAACAAATATCTCCTCCTTCACCCACCCTCATTAAATGCCATCCATTTGCCTATCCCTAAGCTAATCCTAAACCATCCTAATCCATCCTCTAATCATTTGC
This sequence comes from Cupressus sempervirens, assembly GCA_028749045.1. NCBI lineage: Eukaryota > Viridiplantae > Streptophyta > Pinopsida > Cupressales > Cupressaceae > Cupressus > Cupressus sempervirens. The sequence goes on along the minus strand of CM053790.1, from coordinate 53,406,748 downwards.
ACAAGCCTAAACAAGCTTAAAACCTTCCTAATCAAGTCCAGGTCAAAATTTCTCTCATCACCCTCAAAATATCTCAACCATTAGACTTTATGAAGTCCACTAGGTCATAAATGACTCTTACAAGCCCTTTTATTGCTCTTACAAGTCATTATGAAGGTCTTTATGAATATTTTATCCCTTGAGCCTCCTTTGTTGACTCATCCTTCCCCTTTCCTCCATCCTCTCACCATGTGACATGTGTCACTCCTTGATTGGCTATAAGGAAGAACAATCCATGTGCTCTCCTTTCATGCAATCTGAGCCCTCCATAAGCTTTTTCCCATCCTTGCATCTTAGCCCTCAAACCCTCAAGCCTCTTGCCTATAAATTGGATCCTTCCCCTTTGCAAAATAACACAAATCCATGAAGTAAAGTCATAATGCCATTTTAAGAAGCCATTTTAGATCAAAACCATACACTCACACCCAAATTCCAACTCCATTTGAAGCTCTTTTTGAAGCATAAGCTTGAGCATACATCCTATCTATTTAGACAAAGCCACTCAACAAGAGAGCTTCTTATTGAGAGATCCCATTAATGGCTCATATTCTCAATTGAGAGCTCATCTTAGTCTATCTTGAAGCTTATGAATTTTGTTTAGTTTGTAGAAGCTTTATTTAAATTTGGTATTTATTAGCATACTAACATTGCTCATATACAAGATGGAGATTGTATACATGTATATGATGATGTGTATAACCTCAAATTTCAATATGGACTGTATGAAAAAGAAATATTCATATTTTACTAGTGAAACACAAAAGCAAAATTAAAGGAAGGAATTAATTTGTTTACAAAATAATTACTTGACCAATTAGGGTTGACATGCTAGATTTTTACTCTGAGTTAGAAAAGTATATTGTGGTCTTAGCTAACCCAACAAAAATTTGTGAAAAGGCATGATATTTATGAAAAAGACATCTTGCGATGAGGAGAGTATAATTTTGTGATGTATTGTGATATGAAAACTTTCTATGAAAGTGATGTATGTGAAGTTTTCTAAAGCTTTTTTTTGTGATCAAAGATCAAGTTGAAGATCAGAGATTAGTCAAGAAAGAAATTATAGTACCTACATTCCAGAAGTCTAATTACTTGTTTGGCCAGTGAGCTCTTCTTGTAATTGGAAGTGCATGTTTGGGCAATGGGCTCATCTTGCATCTACTATACTACAACTCCTAATAGGGTTGGAATCTCCTAATAGGGATTCAAAGTCTCCTAATAGGGGCTCTATATTGAATTTTCTCATTAACTCTTAATAGGGTCCATCCTCTAACAAGGAACATATATATCAGTATATTATCTAGTGGGTATCATCCCCACTAGAGTTTTCCTAGTTAACAAAATATGGTATCATGAGTTATCTTTATGCATGGTCACTATTACTATTCAACATTACTTGTGTACTTTCTTATGCATGGATTAAAGTATTTAATAATATCAAGTTGGTGACAAAAGTTTATAAATTACTGATTTAACCCCCCCACTTAGTAATTCCTATTTCTAACAATTGATATCAGAGCACAGTTACTCAGAAGAGGCTTAACAACCCAAGTAAGATCCCTATGGATATGTAATAGTTGATGAAGAACCTTGAAGAAGTACTTCAATAAATTTATCTCCTTATTGAAGAAAGAGATAAGTTGAAGGCTAGATATGAAGACTCCAAAGTATACATTGGATAATTAAAGGAAAAGATTGAACATCTCAAATCCAAGCCTAAATCTACTAAATCTAAAACTAGTGATGATGATTATTCAAAGCTAAAAAGAAAGTACAAGATCTTGAAGCATGAATAGAAGATTATGAATCTAAATTTGACTTTGAAGAGTGATCCTAGCAAAGTTGAAACTGATTTGAATACTAAGAATACAAATCTTAAAGAAAGTCTAGAAAAGAAGACATCTAAGCTTGAAACATTGAAAGAAGATCATGAAGAACTTCAAAAGTAAAAAACTATTGTGAAAGGTGAATTAACTCTGTGCAAGCAAAAAATTGAGAAGCTTTATTCTAGCAAAGAAAATCTTGATGATTCAATGTCAATACAGAGACCTACTTATGATAAGACTTGTCTTGGTTATCTATTTAACATGTCTACAAAGAAACCTAAGATTAGATTAGATCTGAAAGAGAAAGATAAATTTGATGATAAGATTGAATCCAATCAATCTTCTAATAAATCTAAACAAATTGGACAAGACAAGGAAATTGAGATATTGGATGAACCAAAGCAAGTGAAATCTCCTAAGAGAACTAGGTATGAACTTAGAGGTAAGTACTTCTCATGTAATGAAATAGGTCATATGAAAAGAGATTGTAAAAATAAGTCATTTAATCATGTAAGGTATTTTATTGTCATAATTGTCATGGTATGGGTCATAGAGAAAATGATTGTAGGAAACCTAAATATGATAATGATAGAAGGAATAGTAGAATGTATAGAAATACTAACTCTATGGATAGAAGAAGATAAAAAGAAGAGAATAGTTGAGGAAGAAAAGAGAGAAAAAGAAAGAAAAGAGAAAGAGGAAGAAGAAATAAAAGTCAAATAGGTTACAAAAAAGAAGCAAAGGGAAGATAAATTTAAACCTTCTGGTTCATCTACTCCACTTTTGCTTGCTAGCCTAAAAACTGATGATGATGATCAAACTAACTTGATCTCATCTTTGTCAAAACTTATTGAAAAGAATAGGATAGTCAAGAGCCTACAAAGAACCTTGATGGAGGTTATTGATAGATTACATAGTACTCTAGCAATATAGCATACAAAGGCAGATCCTAAATAGAGGGCATAAGCAGTGCTAAAATATTTTGATGAAGAATTTACAAATTTGTTAAATGTTGTAGAATCAAAGGCATAGATTTCACATGATGTTAATTTATTTAGCATCATTTTTCAGGGCATCAAGAACAATTTGCTAAGTCTTGGTACTTGTATCAAGGAACTTTGGAAATGTCAATAGGATGGAAAGATATTGTACATCAAGTGTACCATATCTCACAAGCTAACCAAGGATGTTGATAGTTAGATCAAAGGTAAGATGAGTGAGCTAGAGGCTCTATCTAGCTAGATACAACAACCTTCTAGTAAAATTGATCATTTTGAAGGACAAGTGGCCAGTATCCATAATAATATCAAGAAACTGGAATTTTGAAAAGAAATTTTTTTGAAGAGAGTATTGAATTTTAGAGAGTCTATTGCTCTAAAAATATCTATTGTTGAGAGACTTTTGGAGTGTGTCAAAGCCAAGGACACCTACTCAAACTTTTTATATTTTGATCTTAATACAATTGAGATTGCATCATATGCCCTATGTGAAATTCTCATCTCTTCTGAATCATCCAAGGATACATGGATAAAAGGTTTAACTAGTCTTAATGCAAGTTTTGATGATTGCATGAAGATTCTATCAACTTAAGGTAGTAGAACAAAAAAAATTACAGCGGTTTTTGACAGATTTTGACATTCTAAAATTTGTCATTGATGTCACTAGGGGACAAGATGCATAAGAAAATTGTAAATTAGATAAAGGGGAGAAGATAAAATTGTAAGTTATGAAATCATATTGTAAGGGGGAGTGTATGAAAGATGGATAAGTTGTAAAAGTTAATGAATGTATTGTTACTATAAAGTTTTTGACAAGTTTTTCATACTTAGCCAGTTTTCCCTATTTTGTTGCCATCAATGCCAAAGGCGAAGATTTTTGACAATTGGCTAATGAAGAATTGTAATTGTTATCATTAATGGAAACACATGATGTACATGATTGTAGAGAACCTTATAAATAAAGAGACATAGCTTTTGGTACTAAGAAAATTATCTAAGCATGAATTTGGTTTACAACAGTGTATTGTTTTGTATGTAACTTGTTATTGACATCATATTATGACTAACAAAGTTAGATGGAGATTGTATACATGTTTATGATGATGTATATAACCTTAGAAGTTAGTAAAAATTGTATGGAAAAGAGATATTTTTGTTTTACCAATGAAATAGGACAAAGAAATTAAAGGAAAGAATTATTTTGTTTAAAAAATAATTACTTGTCCAATTAAGGCTAACATCCTAGATGTTTACTCTAAGTTGGAAAAGTATATTGTGGTCTTAGCCAACCTAGCATCAATTTGTGAAAAGGCATGGTATTTATGCAAAAGACATCTTACAATGAGGAGAGTAGAATTTTATGATGTATTGTGATATGCAAACTTTCTAGTGAAAGTGATACATGTGAAGTTTTGTAAAATTATTTTTTGTGATCTGAGATCAAGCTGAAGATCAGAGATTAGTCAAGAAATAAATTATATTACCTACATTCTAGAATTCTAATTACTTCTTTGGGTAGTGAGCTCTTCTTGTAATTGGAAGTGCATGTTTGGGTAGTGGATTCATCTTGCATCTATTTTACTACAATTCCTCACATGTTTGGAATCTCCTAACATGGATTCAAAGTTCCCTAACAAGGGCTCTCTATACTGAATTTGATCATTGAGCTAATAGGTACCATCCTCTAACAAGGAACATATATATTAGTATATTATCTAGTGGGTATCATCCCCATCGGGGTTTTCCCTTGGCCAGGGTTTCCCTAGTTAACAAAATATGGTGTCATGAGTTATCTTTGTGCATGGTTACTATTATTGTTCAGCATTACTTGTTTACTTTCTTATGTATGGTTCAAAGTAATTAATAATATCCAATTGGTGACTAAAGTTTGTAAATTACTGATTCACCCCCCCATCCCACCCCAGTAATTCCTATTTCTAATAGGGTTGCACATAGGTCTTGTAGGTTTGAATAACTTTGGCCCTTTCTTCATGTCCTCCTTTTTAGTTTACATCTTGGCTACTTCAAAAGAATGGGAAGGTCTAATACATGAGCCTTGGATAGAAGACATGACTATATAGCATTATTATAGAAGACTACAAGCAAAGGAACCCTACAAAGAGTTTAGAAGGATTAATGATGTGTTTTTAGAGAGACTGGTTTTTGAACTTTGAGGTCAAAAGAATTGTAGGATCTTTGAAGAATCTATGCAAGCTATTAAGATTTAGGATTGTTATTATATATAGTTCTCTAGATTCACCTATTTCAAAGTTAGGGGTTCACTAGTGAACCTCTTAAACTACCTCACTAATACCTTAATGATGTTGTCTTTTCTAAAATCTATAGGTAACTCCTTCATGTCACTGATTTGTCTGGAAATATTAAAAAGACTCATGATGCCCTGTTTCCTATAGAAATTGGCCACTATAGATGTCCCAATATAAAATAGTTATGTTGATAGATTCAACAATGTCCAAGCTATGCCTCAAGTCCTACTTTGCTAGAGATAACTTTGATTACATAGGTTTTTCCAGGGAAAATAAAAAATATGCATCCTCCCTTCAACATGTTCCTCACCTAGAAGACTATTGGGCCAATTGCTATGATGAGTTTGAAGTGAGAAAAATATTATGGTTAAGATTGACCATAAGTCAAATACAAGCATTCAAAGTTCAACTTGACATCAACGGGATAAAAGAAAATGATAATGAGGAGGTGGTTGATCCCCTATATATTGAACAAATTGAATGTCTCCTTATTCTTGTGCTAGACTTGAACAAGAGGGAAGAAGATGATTTGTATTCTTGAATTATAGGTTTTTTGAAGAGAACATAAAATTGGTTGACTAAAAAGATGAATCGAGTTTCAATTCAAGAAAAGCCCAAAAAGCACTCAAGAGCTAGAAAAGAGAAGTCTTCAAGAAAGCTAACTATGCCCTCTAATGATGATATTGGTGATTCTATTGTAAGCCAAAAGGAAGTTGAAGTTGAAGCATTTTTCCCTCCATACTTCAAGTCTAACTTCAAAAAGTAAGCACTAAAATAGTTACTCATTCATACACCGAAGCAAGAAGGTTATGCAAAATAGAATAGAAAGCAGGATTGCAACAAACTTGGATTCCCCAAAAATTGAAGTGGTAATAGAATAGATCATTGCTCCTGATATGTCTAACTTAGTAGGAGGCCAATAGAAAATGGAAAAAGGATATAGTGCATCAATGAGTACTCTAGCTCTGATTGACAACACTGCCACACTTGGAAAGAAGCTTGTGACACCTAAGTGGTTAGAGACTTCTATAGAAAAGAAATGAAGCATGGTACCACTCTCCATGCCAATGGATGACTTGGTAAATAAATTCCTTGGAAGGTCTTCTAATGTTAAGAAAGAAAAAATGGAGTCTCAAATCATTTTGACAAGGACACAAGATGGTGTTTGGCAAAAATTGCCTAACCTCCATAGGATAAGCTTCAAGAAGAACTCACACATCAAGATTATTAGGTATCAAAAGTAGACCCAGATAAAGGTAGTAGAGATATGGACATGAAAATATTTGAAGTGTCTAATAAGAATATTGTAGACTGGGTGTAGAAAGATGCTAAAGATAAGCAAAACATGAAGGAAGCTATGTGAAGCATGGCCCAATTTATCAATACAATTCTACATCTTAAACCAAACCCAATCAATGAAATGTCAACCATTGTTGATGTCAAGTATCTAGCCAATCAATAGTTCTTGGATGATTTACAAAAGTGTAAAGCCACAACTAAGACATTTGAAGAATGGGTTCAAACTGTGCAAAATGAAGCAGTAACAAAAGTGGATCTCTTGAGTGATGCTCAAAAAGAAACTTCAATTGTTACTAAGAAGGTTGAAACAAGAATTGAGGAATATGAGAAAGAGAAAAGTAATTGGATGAAAGTGATATTGTGGATTGATGAAATATAGGGGTGTAGCCTACAGAATTTTCTCTCTAATTTCCCTATAGTTGGTCTCGACAATAAAACTTTCCAAGTGATCTAAAAATGTATTGAATGGAGAAATGAAGCAATTACATAGGGTGTAGCTGAGATCAAAGAAACATTGTCTGAGCTTGGGGTCATAGGTGATATAATTCTTGGTGACCTGAAGTGATTTTATAAATAGTGTGCAGAAGGAGAAGGAAATTTTGTCTTACCCATAGAACATATCATCAGACAAATATAGAAGAGATTCTTGGAACTTCAAGAAAAAAAATTGCCTCTAAGACAAGACTTTTCTAACATCACCCATGTTGAAGCCATGTTGATAATCAACTAGAAGCTCCTAGAGATGCATGAAGGAAAGATAGTAGATTTGAAGAAAGAAAAATAAGTTTGGAAATGGAGGATTTCTTTTCCTAGTCTGCCACATCAGTTAGTTATCTCATCCTTTACTACTGCATATGAAAGTTAGAAAGCCAGAAGGATTGTTACTAGCATAGAAAAATCCCTATGACACTTGGAATCTCATAGTTGTGTGCCTTCTAGTTTTTGTTTTCTCTTCTTTATTTTAGTTAGTTAGCTTGGTTAATTAACCAAATAACTATCTAATCCTAGGGGGGCAGTTTTGGATTCTATTATCCAGCCCTGAAGGGTATATACATGTAATAACAATTTTCAAAAAGACTCTCTCTCAATGGATGGGAAACCAAAAATACTCTTGATTTGGTATCTACATTTTGAAAAGAAAACTTTGATGCAAATTTTGGTTGTGATAAAGAAATATAAGATTGTATAGTTTTATATTTTGAAGCTTTTCTAGAATAGATAATATTGTCTGTTCTATAGTGATTTGTGTCATTAAGGGGATTGCTCATTTGTGAAAAGGTTTACATTGTCTTATTATAGTTTAAAATCTTGTTGTTGAGGTTGAGAGAATTCAAAGGGAATTATAGAAAAATTGAACTTTAAATCATTTTCATCTATAGGGATTAATCATGTGGATGATCTTGGTTACTAAATGTAAATGGTTTTTCCGTCTTCATATTCTTTTCATTTATATGAATTGATTGTTTAAAATTTTTTAGTATTTTTTGTTTAAGTACTCATTGGGAAGGTTTTCCATCAAAAGAGGAATTAATGAATATCTTTTCAAATTGGTTGTTGCACCTTATAGTATTGTAAAATGATACTAAACAAATAATTCCTTACACATTTTGGGAATTTCAATCTATTAGTTTATCAAGAAATTTCCCTCTTTGATGTTTAAAATCAAAGGGAAAAAAATGTTTACTAACAATGGAGAAGAGTGGTAATCTGGTTATGGCTTTGGAACTTGATATCTCAAAACCTTATGATAGGATCAACTGGACCTTCTTGTGTGATGTCATGGTTAAATTTGGTTTTAGTCAAAATGTTATATGGATGGTTAAATCAATGGTAGAGACTGTTACTTATTCAGTGCTGGTGAATGGTTCACCTTGGGGGAACTTTGGTGGGGAAAGAGGACTAAGATAGGGGGACCCTATCTCTCCTTACCTATACATTATGGTGGTAAAAGTGCTAGGTAGGGCTTTCCCAAGAAAGATAAAAAGGGGGGAGACCAAAGATATTAAGCTTACTGCCACACTTTCACTAGAGGTGATACAATAGTTTGTGGATGACACTTTCCTAAGTGGGGAATCCTTTGTCGAGGAAGCTAAGGCTTGGAAATTTGTCCTAGAAGTTTATGTGGTTTTTGAGTTACAAAAAATCAATTTGGATAAAAGCAAGGTGTTCTTCTTTAACACTCTTCTAGATATCTAGTGGAGGATCTTAAACATTCTAGGGTGTAGTACTACCTTGCTCCTTGATATGTATTTGGGGCTCCCTTTGACTATGAAATATATAAGCAATAACTTTTGGAATACCATTCAAGAAAAAATGGAAAAGAAATTGATCAAGTGGAAAGGTAAAACCCTGAGTAGTGCAGGTAAGCTTTAGCTTTTGATTTCATCCCTTCAATGCATTCCTATGTATTTCCTCTCTTTGTTTAAAATCACTTGGGGCATGGTAGATAAATTGGAGAAAATCCAAAGAAATTTCCTTTGGTCGGGAGAAAGTGAGCAAAATAGGTTAAGCTTGCTTAGCTAGGACACAGTTTGTAAACCTAAGAGTAGAGGAGGTTTAGGAGTTAGAAGGATATCTTATTTGAATTGTGCACTTCTCATGAAGGTGGGGTGGAATCTGATGAAGAAGGAGGCTAATTGGTGTAAAATTCTAAAAGTTAAGTATCTAGGAAATTTTAATTTTTCTCACTACATCTAGAGAAATGAACTTCTAGTAGGATCTAAGGTTTGGGGTAATATACTTAGAAACAAAATTCTTTTAAGGGAAGGTATGAGGTGGCTAGTGGGTGATGGGTGATGGCAATCAGGTTAATTTTTGGGAGGATACATGGCTTGCTAACAAACCTCTTACCAGAATGAAGTATGGGTCCCTTTAGGATCACCTACAAAAGTAGGTGGAGAAAAAGGTTGTCAATTTTATTGGCCCAAGGATGAAGTGGAAAAAGGTTGAATTGCAACAAAATGCCTTTGGTGGTGGGGAGCTGATTGAGGAGCTAAATGGCCTACTTGAAGGTTATAGGATCATGAGAGTGGCCCAAAATGATATTTTTATATGGAAGGCTACGTTGATGAGGGAGTTCTCTATCAGTTCTACTTGCAAATTAATGTTTGAAAAAGTTTTAGAGCCTAATTATTGGGGGAATATTTGGTTCAACCATTTGATTGCGAAGATCAATATTTTTTGGTGGACCACCATTCATGGGAAAATCCTCACTATTGATAATCTAATGAAAAGGGGATTCCAATTATCCAACAGATGCTATTTGTACAAGAAAGAAGAGGAGAATATTACCCATATGTTCCTTGAATGTGAATATGCTTCTAATGTATGGGGGAGGATATTATAGAAACTAGACTTGAGGTGGGTGTTTAATAGGGGAATTGAGCAATTTGTTGAGAGTTACCAAGGCCTTTTTACCCACCCCCTCCTTGCCTGAATGTGGAAGGTAATCCCCCTCCATCTTTGTTGGGGTACCTAGAAGGAGAGGAATAATAGGGTGTTCAAGAATGAAGAGAGAAGTGAGGAGGTTGTTGTAGACTTGATTTGCAAACTTTTGGTCAAAAATATGAAGAGTTGCAAGTGGAGGAAACAAGTGATCTCCCCTAATTAAATGGAAATTAGGATTTCTAAGAGTTGGAGTCCAAAAGAGGGTCTCATGGAGATTGATAATTCTAATCTGTTGGAAAGGAAAAAGACACGATGGAAACACATAAGAGAGAACTGGGTTAAGCTCAACTTTGATGGCATTGCTAGAAAGGAGGGATCAATTGTTGGAGGTATAGTTAGAGACAATGAGGGTAGGATGCTTTTGGCCTATGTTGGATATTTGGTGAAAGTTTCCAACAATATTGTGGAAGCTATGACTCTATTTTGGGGTTTGAAAATGGTGATCAGTGTTGGATGTGACTCAAAAATTATTATTGAAACTATAAAGGGAATTATGAATGAAGGTTGGGCAATTAAAAGAATTTTAGAAGACATTAGACACTTATTAATTATTTTAAAAGGATTTGGATTGCATCATATTTTTCAGGAGGAAAATGGGGTGGCTGATGGAATGGTGGTGTTAGGTCTAAATGTGAAGGACCTATGGTGTTGGAGGGAATTTAAAGCCTTACCAATCATGGTAAGATATTTAGTGATTAAAGAAATTAAGCATGACTAAGTCTAGCTGGAGGATCATTTTAAATTATAGTGACTTGTTGCTAAGTCGATGGATGGGATAGAGTCATTATGGATAGATGGCAAGGAGTAGTGAAAAAGTACTTGTGATGATAAATTCACATGGTCCGAAATGGAGAGAAGATCAAAGTTTGAGATGAATGTATTTTTAATAATTTTTTTGTCCGTGTCCTCATACTTTGTGATTAGTAAAAGTTTAAATTTTAAATGGTTTGGGCTTATTGGGAATGATGGAAAAGACTGGAGTAGGGATAAAGGTGGTCAACATGTGACAAATATGTCTAGATGGGATGAAACTATTATTAACAATAAAGGCCTTTATGAATGCTTAAGGCCCACTATTTTTGCACCTAAGTGTGATGGCATTCTTATTAATTACCTCTAGGTTTGGGAGAAGGAGAGACTCTTCAAGAAAATTGCCAAGATGGGTGGTGATCTTCTTTGAATTGAACCTTCTATAATAGAGGATAGTGCTAGGAAACCATTGGTTTAATATATGCTGAAGGAGGGAGGATTTATCCTATTCATGGAGGTGTTGAACGGATATGATGAAAGTTGCTCCCTACAATTTTTTAATTCTTGGGAGGATAGAAGAGTCATAGTTAATGGTATCTCATCTCATATTTCAAAGGAAGTTATCGCTCTGGCAACAAGTCTTGCTATGAAGGGAAAGAAATGGCAAAAAGTGACAAGGGTGGTTGATGAAGTGAGTTTGAATCATTTCTTCCTAGAGGGTAAGGAACATATTTTCCACAGAGGAGGGTTTATGAGGGAGAAGCTTTTGGACCCTTGGAAAGAATTTTCTCTGGTGTTGATAAAGTATTTAATGCTTGAAGGGAGGTATGGTGTCTGCTATTATTACCATTTCCCTCTTCTAAACCAATTTCACCACCATGATTTCATTTCTTTTTTGTTTTTTTGTTACACGATTTGGTTGATATGGTTGCTGATGTTAAGAAAAAAATGAGGAAGGGGGGTTATGTTAGAATTAGTAATCTTTCCTTGGTTGTATTTATTTATTAAATGGGATAAACCAATGTATCCCTTATGTATTGTATCCTTTAGTACACATGTGAAGGACATGCCATTTACTTGTCCTCTAGTCCACATGTGAGGACAACTCATTTTTTGTAATTCCTTTATAAAGAAATTAGTTTATCCTCCTTAAGAGGATCTTGACACTTTTCATACACTTATTATGAATGGTGGCATTCATAAAAATGAGAGTTACACATGCAACTCCTTTCTCATCTCTATAAAAGAGATGCTTCTCTCATTCTTCCATACTTCTTCACATCTTCTTGATGTTATTGTAATGAGCTAACTTGATCCATAATCTTTCTTCCTCCTCTCTCCTTCCTTAGGCTATTGCCACATTCTTAATATTACACAAGGAGTTTTCTTTGCTTTCCCCTTTCAAAATCTCTTGTCTCCATTCTTGTTGATCCATTGGGAAGCTCATTTGGTTTATGGTAATATTCTTCACATTAAGCTCTCTTGGAATTTTTTATCAGTTCTTATTTTGCTCAATTTCTTACGTGGTATTAGAGCTTTGCTAATCCTTGTTTTGAGGTTGTTTGAAGGTTACCATTTTGGAGGCCTTTTTTGAGCGACAAGTTTCAAGCTTTAGTTTTTCCAAATATTTTTGTGTGCATGTTTAGTTTTTATTTTATTGTATTTTATCTAAACCTCATTGGAAGACTTGCTGCCAAAGGATTGTTTTCCTGCAATTTTTTAATTCTTTTTCTCTTGTTTTGGAAGGCTTGCCACCAAAACAAGAGAAATTTTGATCCATTGCTTTTACTCTAACTTTGTTCATTGAAAGTTTGTATTTCTTGTTGTTTTCAAGTCTCATTTACTATTTATTCATATTATATATTTTTTATTCCTTCTTATATAATATTCTATCTATGTTCTTTGTGTGATATTTTTCTCCAACCCCTCTCTCTATTTGTATTCATATCCCTGTCATGCCTTTTTTTTTTAATCTCTCCCTTGTAGTGTGCATTTTTCCTCTCATAGCTCTTATCCTACACCATCCATTCTAGCATCACTTCTTTTCTTGTAGCATATCTTCCTTTCTTCTCCCTCCCTCTGCATACTTCCCAACATTTATTTTTGACCTGTTGCTTCCTTTATCATCATCATTATCCATCCTTGTTTGTAGCTAGCCCTCATCATAATCTTGTCAGATTCTTCATTATTTATAATCATTATATTCCTTCCTTCTAATACTTCATTATATTCCCCAACTTTTTTTAATGTTTGTAGTTCCTTATTTTAGTAAAGCCATTGTCCTGATCTATTTTATTTATTTATATCAGCGTTGTTGTTTTTTCCAACCTTTCATTTTGTCATTTACTTTAACAATCATTGCATATAATAAATGTGCATCACACATTTTGTCACACATAATAAATTCATCATAAATAAATCTACAGTCCATAGAACTTTTTATTAATTATTTCTTTTATTAAAATTTTCATATCCAATTGTAGCAGCTTTTCCTTTTTCTTTCTATAATCATTTGAGTAACACATTCCTATCTTGTTATAATTTTATTTTAGTATTCTTTTTCTTCAATTCAAATCAATTTGAATGTATTTGTTTTGGTTTAAATTAAGAAGTCTAAATTTTAAATTATTCTTATTTCAAAACTCTTGTTCTATTTATTCATTTTATACATATTCATTCTTTTAAAAACAGAATCTTCTATCCTTCCTAATATTTATGCTTTATTAAAAACCTGCACTTTAATTTTCATTCCCTTCAAACTTATCTCAATTTCTTTTACACATGATTTTAAGGGAAGAAATTTAAAAGTTTTTTCCATTTTTAAAAAGTAATTCACACTAGTTTAAAATATTGATTTACTTTCATTCATTTAATTATTTTTTACTAACCTTTAAATCAAATTATAGTTTTTTGAAAATAAAGAAAGGGGGTGTTTTCAGGAAGGAAATTTCTTTGATGATAAACTTTGAATTTATATAATAGTTTTTTTGAAAATGTTTTGATTATAAGTTTTTATTTCTGTTTTGTTTAATTGAATTATTGAACTTTAAATCAATACATTTTTTTCAAATTAAAAAGAGTGGTTATTCATAATTTTTCTTATCAAGGTTTACTTTATTTTAAATTCATATAAAAGAGGGGTATATATCTTCTTAAATAATTTTATTTTTTAAATATATTTAATCAAGGAGGCTATTCTTTTTATTTATCAATCTTATAACTATGTCGACATTAATTCCTAAAATTAAATTGAATAACTCTAACTATCATGCTTGGAAAATACATATTTCTTTTATTTTTCGATTTAAGCATATTTTAGATGTTGCTATTGACCCTTCTCTATTTTTCGGTACCTCGGCTACATAAGATGAAAAATATAAATGGAATACTAAAAATGAGGAAGCCCTTGGCTTCATTGGTATATCTCTTAACCTGGATTTATATGTTCTAATTGCTCATTGCACTACTACCCATAAAGCTTGGGATATTTTGAAGCAAAAATATGACAGACCATCAGAATCATGCAAGATTCAATTACAAGACAATTTGGAAGACTTAAGGTATATTGATTTCAAATCTATGGATGAATTTCTACTTAAATTTGATTATATTAAAATTTGACTAATTGGATTAGGCATTACTCACACTGATATTAGATTAATTACCATTTTTTTTTTTAAATGTCTTCCTAAACAATTTCAACAATTTATCACTAATGTTCATTCTCTATTCCTACTTTGTCTACTCAATTAACTTATAGTATTTTTCAAAATTTGTTACATCAAGAGGAAGCTAAGTTGTTGCAATTTGGTACTCTTAGATCTAATGAACATGCATTTGTGTCTAAAAACCAAAATCAAAATCTTAGATCATCTAATCATAATAATGCTCCCAATAATAATCAAAATCAAAATTTTAATACTCACAATTTCAATAAAAATCATAACTTTAATAATCATTACAATAATAGTAATCTATTTAATTCTAGGCCTTCTTTTAACAATGATAATAATCAAAATACAAATTGTAATAATAACCATCCTAATCAATATAATAGTCCTAATAAAAATTCTCATTCTACTTATTGTGGGAAAGATGGTCATTTGACTAACAATTGTCTTTAAAAGAACAGTGATAAGCAATCTATCAATAACAATAATCAACATAATCAAAAATCTCATGGTAATCAATCTCATCATGCTTTTACTATTAGTTACAATGTTTCTAAATGATTAGAATGGATTATTGATAGTGATGCTTCTCAACATTTTACATCTCATAAAGAAATGTTTGATTCTTTGCAACCTAATCCTTCAAATACTCCAATTCAATTAGCTAATAATCATAGTTCCAAAGTTGAAGGATTTGGTGATGTTAGTGTTCCAAATGGAAAGTTACATGATGTTCTTTATGTTCCTAATTTGAAAACCAATATTCTTTCAGTTGCAAAATTATGTCAAGATTACAAATTTGAATTTCATAAGGGCATGTGCTCTATTATTGATTCTAGCACTAATGTTGTTGTTGCTAATGCTAATCTGGGTCATGATAACTTATTCAAGTTTTATGAGGTTACCTCTTCAAGGTACTCATTGCAAACAAATGTTGATTTTAATGTGTGGCATGAAAGGATTGGTCATTTGAATTTTGATTATATATCATTGATGCAACAATCTCATATGGTTGAAGGATTACCTCATATTGTTCCCTCTAATATTGCAGGCACTAGGTGCATGAGTGGAAAAATGCATAGGGAGCCCTTTCCCCATGGTTCATCATGGAGGGCATCTCATAGTGATCTTTTGGGACCTATGAAGAATATCTCCATTCAAGGTTCAAAGTATGCTCTTACTCTCATTGATGATTTTACTAGAAGAATTTGGATATATTCCTTACATAATAAAGATCAAGTACTTGCTACATTTTTTGAATTTCATATGTTTGTGGAAAGGCAATTTGATTCTAAGATAAAGATTCTTTGAACTGATAATTGTATTGTGGTGCAGGAGCACCTATCAAGACAATGAAGAACACCTTGGTACCAGATAAAGATAATGGAGAAAGGACCTCTTTCAAGATTAATTGGAACATTCTAAGGCCAATAATGGCATATTGTAAGGGACAAAACACATTGAAGGTCAAAGGTCCTGATAAAGCCCTATGGGCAACATAATGTAATAAAATGGCCAAGTGAGCCATAAGTGATAGATGGGAGTAGTTTCTTGTTTTAGGCATTTAATAAGGTCATAGGACCAATTCCAAGTTAGTAGCATAAGTTAGAAGGATAGAAAATGCATAGAAACCATAGTTTGCAATTTGAATTTTAAATCCAAACAGTCACATAGTGTTTTGGAGGGAAAACAGTAACTTCTTATTTGTTTGATTAAATAAACATTTCCAACCAACTTGGTCAGTTGGGTAGGTATTCTAAGGTCTATTTAAGATGTCTCAGCCATATGAAAGGAAAGAAATATTGGTATGTACAGAAAAGCATAGGAATTGTACGAACAACCAAGAATTGAATAAGATTTCTGAGTTTTTCTTGCTTATTTGAAGTATATTTGATGGTGTAACCTTTTTTTTATGCTGATAGGGTTATATTGTGAGGTTTTTCATCCATCTTGAGACGTTTTTAATCAAATTACAATTATTATTGCTGCTGTCACACTGAAACTGTGAGTTTTGCTTTGATTTTTTCAATAGGAAACGAGGGTACCATCCTAGTTTTGTACATCTAACCCACAAGATGGACCCTAAATGCCCTAACATGTCTAAATAATTATGAAAATGAAAGAAAAGTGAAGATTTACAGGTTATTGTGAAAGAAATGCAAAGTTGAGTGCTGGAAGGATTAATTTGGGTACCCAAATGAGTGCTAGGTGTTATGCATCCGTACATCTGGCTTAACAAGGCATATTTTTTATTTGATATTCTTTGAAGACATGATGAGTGGATGGTGAATCCTGAGTTTTACATCCTGGAAGTATGTGCTTGACCTAGATTGGTGATACCCTTGATTTTGAGGGTTTTAAGGCTTGGATTTGGGGGTTTCATATCAAAAGTCCTCATAGGATGAAATTGATGATGGATTTTTCTAATTGGGCACAAAATATCATGAATCTATGAATTTGGTGGAATTGGGATAAGTATTTTTCATAGTTGCTTTGTAAAACCTCATGTTTTACCCTTGAAAAACAGTGACAGTCATGATTTTTGGCATATTTTTCCAAAAGAGTCCATATAAATTTTTGAGTATGTTATAGAAATCCAAAAAGGGTATCTGAAAAGCCTATTTATTTTCTTGGTGTTTTGGAAAATTTTGGAGAAAAATCAAGAAAATAGGGTCTGCTGATCCAAAGAAGAGAATAGCCTAGTAAAGGGCAAAACTGGTCTTTTTTTGTATCTACTGAAGATTTTTGGGTTTTGAAACCTTAGAAACATGTTGGTTGAATTTTTTTTAAGGTGTGTAGAGGTGGAGGAAACACTTGGTGAAGGTAAATCCAAGTTTGGAGTCTTTGGTGGCATTGTGTGCTTTTGGGAACACCATTGAAACATAGGGGGTTTGGGTCCATATTGTGTTTGAATTTGCAAGTTTGTGGGTAGTTCCTTCAACCTCTGCAGCATAATGAATATGTTAATAATTCTTTTCATTCTTACTTAAGATCTTTTGTTATTAAACATCATCTTACTATTCCTTATACACCACAACAAAATGGTGTGGCAGAAAGGAAGCATAGAACTATTATTGAAATGGCTAGATGTATGTTACATGCTAAAAATATAGATTATAATTTTTGGGATGAATCTATGTCTTGTGCCACTTATATTCTTAATAGAACTCCTACTAAGGCTTTGAGGGATATAACTCTCGAAGAAGCTTGGTTAGATAGAAAGCCCAATTTCCAACACTTAAGGATATTTGGATCTATTGCTTATGTTTACACACCCAAACAAAAAAGGCATAAATTAGATGCTAAATCTTCTCCATTTATATTTGTTGGGTATGATGAAAGTACTAAAGGTTATAGATTCTATAATCCTCTTACTAACAAAGTTCAAATTGTAAGAGATATTTGTATTGTAGAAAATGAAGTACATGATTATTCCAAGGTTCAAGATTATGAATTTAGTGAAAGTAAGATTGTAGTAGTGGAGGACCAACCTCCTCTAAAACCCATACCTTCTCTAAACCCTACTCCTCTAAAACCTACTCCTCAAGTATCTTTTTTTATTCCTCCTATTTCTTCTAATTCTAGTAATGATGATAATTTTGATAGTAAAGATCATAACTCGTCTTCAAGTGATGAATCTATTACTACTAAGAGAAGATCTAAATGTGCTCAAGGTTTACTTAATGAAAGTGATGATTATCTTACTAGATTTGGTGGACTTAAAAAGAGGAGAATTAATTATTGCAATTATGGTTTGATGACTTCTCTCATGAACTTTAATGATCCTCAAACTTTTGAACAAGCTAAGATTCAACCTCATTGGCAAAAAGCTATGCAAGAGGAATATGATACTTTAATCTTTAATGAAACTTGGGATTTAGTCTCTTTGCCTCATGGTAAGAATTTAGTTTCATGCAAGTGGTTATATAAAACCAAACTCAATTCCAATAATGAAATTAGTAAGTTTAAAGATAAACTAGTAGCTAGGGGATTTTCCCAATTTGAAGGTTTAGACTACAATGAAACTTTTGCACCAGTTGCTAAAATACCTAGTATAAAGATTGTGCTTTCTTAACTTAAAAAATGAATTGGCCTATTCATCAAATGGATGTTTAAAGTGCCTTTTTAAATGGCAATTTACATGAAAAAATTTAGATGGCTCAACCACTAGGTTTTATCAAAAAAGGTACTGAACATTCAGTATGTAAACTAAAGAAATCTATTTATGGTTTAAAGCAATCTCCAAGAGAGTGGTATTCCAAAATTAATTCTTTATTTATCTCTCAAGGTTTTGCTAGAATTAAAAATGATCCTAACTTATATGTTAAACATATTCAAGATGATATTATCATTATTATACTATATGTTGATGATTTGATTCTTACTTCAAGTACTAACACTTTGATTTCTAATATTAAGTTTCAACTCAATCAAAAATTTCAAATGACTAATTTAGAAATTTTACATTACTTATCAGGAATGCAAATACGGCAAACACCTAAGGGTTTTTTTTTGTTCAAAGAAATAATGCTCAAGATCTTTTGGATAGGTTTCAAATGAATGATTCTAACCATGTTCCTATTCCATGTGAATTAGGAACTAAGTTAATGATTGATACAAACACTCCTTTGGTTGATGCTACTTCTTATAAAAAACTTGTAGGAAGTTTAAATTACCTCACTCTTACTAGATTCGATATTGCATATAGTGTTGGTTTAGTTTCAAGATTTATGTCCAAACCTCAACAAACATACTTTAAAGTAGCTAGAAAAATATAAAGATATATCAAAGGAACTCTTAATCTAAGTTTATTTTATGATGTGAGTTCTACTTTTACCATACAAGGATTTACTGATGTACGTTGATTTAGATGGAGATCCCAATGATGGGAAATCTACTTGTGGCTATTGTTTCTTTGTTGGTTCAAGTGCTATATCTTGGAAAAGTAAGAAAGACACCTTTGTTTCTCTATATTCTACCAAAGCTGAATATAAAAGTTGTACCAATGCATCTAAAGAAGCTCTATGGATTAGAAGAATTCTTGAAGATTTGGGTCTACTCAACAAGAACCTATACCTTTCTATTGTGACAATCAAAGTGCAATAGCCTTGGCAAAGAATCCTATCTACCATGCAAAATCAAAGCATAAATGTCTCTACCACCACTTCATTAGAGAACACATTGAAGAAAAGAAATTGTCCCTCATCTATTTCAAGGGTGAAGATCAAGTTGTTGATATTTTCACAAAGCCTTTTTCTAGAGAGAACTTTGAATTTCATTTTAAGAACTTGGGTTTGATACTCTTTGATCTAATCTCCTCAAGTAAAGATTAAAGGGGGGTGTTAGAAGTAGTAATCTTTCCTTGGTTGTATTTATTTATTAAATGGGATAAAACAAGGTATCTCTTATGGATTTTATCCTTTAGTATACATGTAAAGGACATGTCATTTACTTTTCCTCTAGTCTTCATGTGAGGACAACTCATTTTTCATAATTCCTTTTATAAAGGAAATTAGTTTATCCTCCTTAAGAGGATCTTGACACTTTGCACACAATTATTATGAATGGTGGCATTCATAGAAATGGGAGTTAGACATACAATCACATGAAACTCTTTTCACATCTCTATAAAAGATATACCTCTCTCATTCTTCCATACTTCACATCTTCTTGATGTTATTTTAATGAGCTAATTTGCTCCATGATCTTTCTTCCTCCTCTCGCCTTCCTTAGGCTATTTCTACATTCTTAATATTACACAAGGGGTTTTCTTTGCTTTCCCCTTTCAAAATCTCTTGTCTCCATTCATGTTGATCCATTAGGAAGCTCATTTGGTTTATGGTAATATTCTTCACATTAAGAGCTCTTAGATTGTTTTATTAGGTCTTATTTTGCTCAATTTTTTACAAGTTAATTATACCATTCTGCATCAAGGGTTGATGATTTGTCTCTATCAATTCCACCTTACATTGATCCCCTCTAGGATTGTTGAGATTGATATCACTGCTCCCCCCAATCTCCACCCCCAACAAATCCCACTTAGGATCACAGGCCTTAGAGCCCCTAGCCCCCAACCTTTGCCTAGTGGGTCCCCTGTAGAGATGAAGCTCTCCTCCTTGGGTAAAAAATTGAAGTTGGAAAAAGGCAAAGAGAAGGAACTAAAGGACTTTGATAATAAGGGGAGAGGTGGTAGGAGGAGGTCGGGGAGGATTATGAAATCCAATGCAAAAAGGAAGTTGAGATTTGGGGCCTTGCAGGAGGAGGATTTGGATTTGGAGGAGATGGGCCACCCTAAACTTAGGATTAAACATAAGGCTTCGAATTTTGGTGGGGGGGAATATGGAGGAGGAGGAAGTGGAGGTTTCCAATTCCTCAAGGTTTGGCTCAAGAGGCGTGATTAAAGAGGGGAAAGAGGTGACACATGTTTCGACCTCTATTGTAATGGGATGTGTGGACCTAACTTAGGACTACTTCCTTGATACTATGGATAGAGTACCCTCCCCTATTATAGTTTCCTCTCTTGTTAGGGTTTCTACCAAGGATAATATTATACCTAATCCTTCAGTTGTGTAGGATGTCACTAAGGAGAAGGTGGATGGCTAACATTGTGGCAAGAAGGAGGTCACATAGGAGGTATGGAAGATGGTTGGCAATGAGCTAAGGGAGAGAATCTATGCCCTGGAGGAAAGAATGCATCTCTTGACTAAATTCACTATCAAGGTGATGCATGTTGTTGCTACCATGTTACATCTACTAAAGGATTAGGAGGGTGATCTGACCAAGGAGGACTCCAAAATGTTGTTTGACTTTCTTGTTGAAGACTAGAAAAAAATCCTCTTGAGGAGGAAGGATGTCAAGAAGCCTTAGAGCCTTTTCCTCTCAGCTCTCTATATTTTTAATTTGCTAGTTGTCAAACTTTGTTGGGTTTAAGGTAGTTGTGCCTTTGTTTTTATAATTTCTTAGTTTTAATAGTTTTAGTACAGGCAGTAGTTGTTTAATGCATGTTGATACTTTTATCTTCATGCTTCTAAACAATTCTTTTGTGTTAAAAGGGTAATTTTGGTTGGTAGTAATCTGCTAGCTGTGGACTAGTTTTTTCTGTTTTAAGGGCCAACCCTCTTGTTTTGGCTACTTTTTAATTCAAAAACAATGTCAAAGCTCATATGAAAATATTCAATACACGCATCATCAAAAATTAGATCATATTAATTTTGAAGATCATATCTACTCATCATAAATGTATCTTTATTTGAACTTACTTCCACGGTCTCATTTCTTGCATCAAACTTATCATTTTGGCCATAAGGATAATTTATTAGTATCTCAAGATTGACTTCATTCAATCCTAGAGTATGAAAATGATCTCCAAAATTAAATTCAAACTTTTTTGGCACTTTCTACTAATTGTCAGGAGCCAATTAAAATATGTAAACATAACACATTGCTATGTCATTGCAGAAGACACTTAAAGTGTACTTAATTGCATGTTGGCTATGATCAAGGATAATTATTTGAAAATGCTTCAATAACTAAGGGATTTAAATAATCAATTATAAAATAATCATCAAATGGACATATTTCTCTAATTGTTGCATTTGATATTGCTTAATATCATTAATTAAATCATGTCCCTGAACATCATCTCAATAAAACCAAATATCTAGAAGCTAATCATGTCTTATAGGTGATAATTTGACATATCATTCATTTATGAAGTATATAAGATAACATTAATATTGTAGATAAAGGAAAATAATTGTTAATAAAATTCAACATTACATCTACATGTTGTCTTATCTATCCACTTGTACATATTACATGTTCAAATGATATTCATGTAAATATTACAAAGAAAATATTTCCTTTCCTTGATATTAATTGAAATCAAGTTAAATATTGAATAAAAAAAATAAAAATAAAAAACCCAAATTAATTCTTGATAGTTTAAGGAATCCATACAATTATACAAAAAACCTAGATGAAGTCATAATAATTGAAGGAATCTATAACATTATACAAATAACAATCTATATGAAGTCATATTAGTTTAAGGAATTATAGGAATTGTAAAAATATATAAATATCAGCATCATATAATTCTCTATCATACAAATGATTACATAATATTCTCTATCAAGTTATTTGTAGTGAAAGCTTCTCACAATCTAGTATCATTATCTAAATGTTGGATACAATTGTCTAATTGTGTGTTATCTTTGATGTCACACAAATGTCATATCAATTGTCAGTTAGTGTTTACCGAGCTCACCTAGTTAGCAAGACAATTTTTCTTGTCTACCAAGCATTCCTGAAGTTTACTCTGTGAAGATAGTGTCGACTGAGCTCATTCGGGTCTCGAAGGAAATTATGGCAGAAAATAGTGTTAACCAAATTCGCATGGTTAACGAAGGGAAAGTTGGACAGAGTTAGCGCTAATTGAGTTCACTCAGTTACCAAAATATTTTTTGCAAGTTCATAGTGTTAACCAAGCTTCTATTGGTTAACACAGGAAATCATCTTAGAACTAGTGTTTACCAAGCAGGGTCGACTAATGAAGGATTTTGTTGTTTTGGCATAAGAAGCTTAATTATTTCAAGTATTATTTCTATTTGACTATGGTGATGATTATTGGTTATTCTAATTTGAATTTGGGCCGACTTGAGAATCTAGATGGTATAAATGAAAGGTCAAGTTGAGATTTCTAGAGTATGTGCAAGTGTGTTGATTGAATTCAGAAAGAAAAAATGAGAGCAAACTTGAAGGATAAGCAGGTATCCTTGTACAGAAAAAAAGTGGTATTTGATCAAGAAGGATCAAGTATGAAGAAAAATAGAGATTTGTAATCAAAAATTTGGTTGCATCACAATTAGGTCATATTTTTATTCTCTAACCATTGTAACAGTGATCTAAAATCTCTTAATAGAGTTGGTTTAACAATCAATTGTAAATCCTCTAATAAGGTGACAATTCCATTGAATTGTTTTATGACCTCTTGCAAGGCTACTCCTAATAGGGTGATTAAATCCTCTAACAAGGTTACACCTAACAGTGTTTTTTTTAACCTTTAACAGGATTGCCTCCTAATAGGGCTCACTTCAAAAGAGTGAAAAATAATAACTAGTTACATTGGTAGTTTTTCCCATATTAGTTTTCCACATTAAATCCTGGTGTCTCATGTATTCATGTTATTTCTCTTACGCTTGCAAATAAATTACTATTAATGTTTTAAAATCTACTAAAAGTAATTCACACTCTGCATTTACCAAGTTACAAAATTTTTTGTCTGTTTCCCGAGTAACAACAGCAATTAGTTTTCTCAATTTAAATTTTATTGTTGACTTCTAAGGGATCTAATATTTATTTTAGTGGTAACTAATACACCCCCTTCTCAATTACTCCTTCTATATTTCCAACAATTGGTATCAGAGATTTTGGTGCTTGCAAGAAAGGTTTCAAGGACTTAAGCTAAATATCAAGATGTCTTACAAGAGAGAGATTCCAAAGCTAAACAAAGACAACTTTTCAGCATGGCAGAGACTCATGAGACTTCATTTGGCCACCATTAGTGATTCAAGCTTGAAATACCTTGATGAACAATACAAAACCCCTACTGGTACATTATCTATTAGAGATCTTGCTGAGAAAAAGAACCATAACATCATGATGATGGATATTGCATCTGCTCTTAGCTATGATGAATTTGATGAGATCAAAGACTACAAAACTGCTTTTGATATGTGGAACAAGCTAAAGGACATCTATGGTGTGGTGATGACAATGTAAGGAGAGCCAAAGCAGAAAGCCTTTGAGGAAAGTTTGATTAGATGAGAATGAGAGAAGATGAAAATGTTGCCAAATATGTGGAAAGAATCAAAGCTAGTGTCAGTGCAATTAGAGCTTCTAGAGGAGAAATCAAGAAAGAAACTGTTGTAAGTAAAGTTCTCATAACGTTGCTTCTTATCAATGTAATTAAAGTATCTGCTATTCAAGAAAAGAGGTGTGACCCAAATCACAAGTTAAGTTTGGATGCCTTAGTTGGAAGATTGACAACTTTTGAGCTAGGCAACTTTGAAAATTATGTTCCAACCTCCAAAAATGTTGAGTCTGCATTTGAAGCTAGACTTTCACTCAAAGATAAAGGCAAGAAAATAAAGGACATTTAGTCAAAAAGTGAAGAGGAAATATTGGAAAGTTCTGACAGTGATCCTGAAGTCGTTGAAGCTTTACTTGCAAAGAAATATTCTAGAGGTAGACAAAAGTACAAAGGTAAAGTTCCTTTAATCTATTTTTCATGTGAAAAGATTGGTCATATTGCTACTAGGTGCCCAAAAAGAGAGAGCAAGGATGAGAAGAAGATTCACAAGTACAAAAGTGAAAAGGATTTCAAAAATCACAAATCATACAAGGACAAAGGTAAGAAGACTTATTTTATGGCTAAAGATTCTGATAATAGTGAAGATGAGATTGTATACATTATTGTAAAAGATGAATCTCATGAAGAAGAAGATAAGATGGAACTTATCACTAAATGATACATGGATCATAGATAGTGGATGTTCACATCATATTACTAGAGACAAAACAAAATTTGAACACTTTGAACACTATGATGGAGGTAGTGTAAGGTTTGGAAACAATGAATCTTGTTGCATAAAAGGGAAAGGTCGAATCTCTTTTACCAATGAACTTGTATGTGACAATGCCTATAGGGTTGAAGGACTGAAACATAATTTGTTAAGTGTAGCATAGCTAATCAACATTGGATTCAAGGTAGAATTCATGCATGGCAAGGCAAGATTGTTGGATGAGAAAGGAAATCTAATTGGATCAGGCAAACAAACAAGAGGTAACCTATTTTATCTTGATCTTGGTGATTGCTCATATTTTATTGGTCAAATGGAAGAAAGTTGGTTATGGCACAGATGACTATGTCATGTAAACTTTGATAATATGGTCAAGATAAGAAAATTTAGAAAAGTAAGAGGAATTCCTAGTTTGAAGAAACCAAATGTTGGATTATGCAAAAATTGTCAAAAAAATGGGAAAGACTAGTTTTAAGAGCAAAAACTATCAATCTGAAGATGTCTTGGAAAATGAAAATTGGATTAAAGCCATGAATGAAGAAATAGAACAAATAGAGAAGAACAAAACTTGGACCCTTGTTCCTAGGCCTAAAGATAAAAATGTGATCGGAACAAAATGGGTATTCAGAGATAAGCTGAATGAAGATGGACAAGTATCAAGAAACAAAGCTAGACTAGTGTGCAAAGGCTATTCTCAAGAAGAAGGAATTGATTATGGTGAGACTTTTGCTCTTGTTGCAAGATTAGGAAGTGTTAGGACCCTACTTGCATATGTTGCTCATAGAGGATTCAAAGTATATCAAATGGATGTTAAATCTACATTTGGCAATGGTATTCTTGATGAAGAAGTGTACATTGAACAATCAGAAGGTTTTGTTGATCTAGACAAAAGGGACATGGTCTGCAAATTAAAAAAAACACTATATGGTTTGAAACAAGCTCCTAAAGCATGGTATGAAAGGTTACACAACTATCTTATATAGATTGGTTTTCAAAAAACTAATGATAATAGTAGTTTGTATATCAAGGAACCAGATAACAAGATTGTATTGGTAGAGATTTTTTTGATGACACTCTATTTATAGGGAATGATGATCTATGCAAAGAATTTTTAGAACAAATGAACAAAGAGTTTGAGATGTCCATGTTTGGTAAGATAAAATTCTTTGATGGATTATAGATACAACAAAACAAGAATGATATCTACATTACTCAGTCTAAATATATCAAAGTGATACTCAAGAAGTTTGGTATGGAAGATTCTAAACCAGATGGTTCCCTTATGTGTACTTGACTAAAGCTTACAAAAGATGATGATTTCAAAGAGGTAGATTATACCTTATACAAATCAATGATTGGAAAATTACATTATGTAGTTCACACAAGGCCTGATATTGCCTTAGTAGTTGGAATAGTGGCAAGATCCTCATAAAAACCTAGAGAAAATCATATGGTGGCAATCAAGAGAATCTTGAGATATCTGAAAGGTACTAAAGACTATGGTTTATGGTGCAAACTTGGAGGAAACTCAGACCTAAAGGTATTCACTAATGCTGATTGGGTAGGAAATCTTGATGATAGAAAAAGCACAAGTGGTGGAGTATTCTTTCTTGGTAAAAGGTTGGTATCTTGGACAAGCAAGAAGCAAAATTGCACATCCCAATCCACGGTAGAAGAAAAATATGTTGCAACAGCAGTGAACTGTTCTAACATTGTTTGGTTTAAACAATTGCTAGAAGGAATGAAGGTTGAGATCAAAGAACTAGTTGTCATGTTTTATGATAAGACTAGTGCAATTAACATATCAAAGAGTCCAGTGATGCATTCCAAAACAAAGCACATTGTTATAAAATAGCATTTTGTCAAAGAACTGGTGCAGGACAAAAAAATTAGATTGGAATATGTTCATACAAAAGAACAGATTGTAGACATATTCACCAAGCCATTACCTAAGGATACATTCCTGTATCTAAGAGGTAAGTTAGGTGTCATTCCCCTATCTGAAGCTCACTATATGAAGTTTTAGTGATGCATCAATAGGAACCAAATTGAAGATCAATTAGTTGATGCAGCATAGTCAAGAGAATATTGCATATGAATCAGTACTCAAGGTACATTGATACTAATTTGGTATGTGTTGTCTTTGGCATGTGTTGTCAAAGAGGGAGAAGATTACTATCATAGATAGTTATGTAACTCCTTCATAGAGGGAGATTACTGCATGACAGAAGAAGCCTTTGGTGAAAAATCTAAGAGGGAGAAAAATTTCTATCAGAAAAAGTCTTGGTCTCAAATTTCATTGTGCTATGACATGTTGTGTTGCCATCAATTCCAAAGAGGGAGATTGTTGGATACAATTGTCTAATTGTGTGTTATCTTTGATGTTATACAAATGTCATATCAGTTGTCAGTCAGTGTTTATCAAGCTCACTTGGTCAGCAAGATAGCTTTCCTTAGTCTACCGAGCATTCTTGAAGTTTACTCTGTGAAGATAGTGTTGACCAAGTTCACTCGAGCATCGAAGAGAATTATGGTAGAAAATAGTGTTAATCAAATTCACATTTGTTAACGAAGGGAAAGTTGGACAGAGTTAGTGCTAACCGAGTTCACTCGATTACCAAAAGATATTTTGCAAGTTCGCAGTGTTAACCAAGCTTCTATTGGTTAACATTGAAAATCGTCTCAGAATCTATATTTACCTAGCATGGTCAACTAATGAAGGATTTTGTTGTTTTGGCATAAGAAGCATAATTATTTCAAGTATTGTTTCTAGCCGATTATGCTGATGATTATTGGTTATTGTAATTTGAATTTGGGCCGACTTGATAATCTGGATGGTATAAATAAAAGGTCAAGTTGAGATTTCTAGAGTGTGTGCAAGTGTGTTGATTGAATTAAGAAGGAAAAAGTGATCTAAAATCTCTTAACATAGTTGGTTTAACAGCCAATTGTAAATCCTCTAACAAGGTGAAAATTCCATTGAATTTTTTTAAGACCTCTTGTAAGGCCACTCCTAACAAGGTGATTAAATCCTCTAACAAGGTCACACCTAACAGTGTGTTTTCTAACCTTTAAAAGGGTTGGCTCCTAAGAGGGCTCACTTCAGAAGTGTGAAAAACAATAACTAGCTACATTGGTGGTTTTTCCCATATTGGGTTTCCACGTTAAATCCTAGTGTCTCATGTGTTCATGTTATTTCTCTTATGCTTGCAAATAAATTACTATTAATGTTTTAAGATCTGCTAAAAGTAATTCACACTTTGCATTTATCGAGTTACAACATTTTCTAGTGTGTTTACCATGTAACAACAAAAATTAGTTTTCTTAGTCTAAATTTTATTGTTGACATCTAAGGGATCTAGGATTTATTTTAGTGGTAACTGATTAACCCCCCCTCTTAGTGACTCCTATATTTCCAACACTAACTATTAATTATATTGTGGTGTGTTGGCCAAAGGATCTACTAACATACCAAAAATCTTCTCCCATCTTGAATCATCATTAATTTGAAATTGGTGGCACATTCCTCAAATCTATTTGTTACAGTTGATACTGTGAGTAGGATAATCCTTCATCACTTATTTTTGTCCTTTCTTGGAAAAGGTGAGTCATTACCATCATCTGCTAACATGTTATTTCTAAGTTTTGTTTGCTCTAATCCTTCATAGCATGTGGACTTATCTAGAACTTTGCAACTGTAGGACCAAAAAAATGGGTTAAAAGCATAACACACTATGAGCAAATCACAAACCCAATCAACATGTATTAGCACCCACTAGTCTACCATGAAATCCAAACTAAACAAAATAAATCAAGTATAATCAAAAACTCCCTTTTTCATTTGTATCTCCCATGTCCTTCTTTCTTCTCCAAATGATTGTAGCTCCAAAGTTGCCTATAGTGCACACAAAATTGAAGCAAAAGCCTATGATAGTGATAATGCCATGAGAATACTTGAAGTGTGATTTTATGTGAGAGAGAGAATGTAAAATGCAAATTAGTAGAGACTCAAAAACTCAAAGATTCAAGGACTCAAGACTTAAGCATTCTCCTCCAAGAGACCCCAAAATGAGAGAAGAGTGTTCATTTTATAATCAACACTCAAAGTGAGGGCACTAGATTTGTTACCCATAGATGTGCAATGTGGCAAGAGATTCCTATGACGCATATGATAGAATATGCCAATTTTGATATTCTATGACACACGAGAGTCAAATTTGGAAGAGAATCTATGACGCATCATAAGATTCCTCAACCCACTTAAAGCCAAGAATCTATGACAAATAAGCCAAATAGGGACATGTGTAAGAGGTAATAATAATTCCTATGATGTATATGACAGAATATGCCAAAAGTAAGATTCTATGACACACGAGAGTCAAATTTGGAAGAGAATCTATGACGCATCATAAGATTCCTCAACCTACTTAAAGCCAAGAATCTATGACGAATAAGCCAAATAGGGACATGCATAAAAGATAAGAATATTTGATTATGACAAATCTCAGCCAAGTGTCAAAAGAGAATTCACAAGGTGTCACATTCAAGTGTCATGATGATGAAATATTTTATGGAATATTTGAATTAAAAATCATTTTATTCCACAAAATAAAAATTAGTAGAAAATGGACTTAATGATGGAAAATAGAACTTAGGAAATTGTAAATTTTCATGGTTTGTAGATAACGAATCAATTAATTAATAAAATTAATTAATTGAGGATGATAATCAGGAAGAATAATTAGTGAGAATAATAGAATTAAATTATGGGTTATTTAATCATATAGAGAAAATTAGTAGATGATTGGCCAAATTGATTAAATGAATACGACTGTGTCTTTTGATGAAAATGTGATGATGATGGATATCGAATAAGATGATGAAAAGGTAGACCAAAGACATGGTCAAATTAATTGATAGATCAAAATTGATAACATGCCAAGGACACATGACATGAATTAATTGATATGTAACATTTAACCGACATTGTAAATGCTACAGGATTGAAATTGATTGATAAGGTTCGATCATAATAACATCGACGGACATTGTCAATATTATTAAAATGGTTGATGATGCCATGATCTGACATTGAAAGCCTCAACAACGTCAAAGGTTGAATTACATGAATGATAGTTTGACCTAGCACTAAGAGCCATGACAGTACTAAGGTCAGATTGATAAGATTGATAGGTTGATAGATTTCCAAGGCACCGAGAGCCACAAAAATACCTAGGAGTCAGACAGATGATGATTGATTTGGGATGTTTGATACATTTCAGGTTGATTAGGACTAATTTTGAGTGATTTTGGGTTGATTTGGGGTGATTTTGAGTTGATTTGGGGTGATACTAAGTTGATTTGATATGATTTCGAGTTGATATGAAATTGATGTGAAAGCGGATACAAATGACGAAATATGGTCAATCTGGCCAAAAGATCAAAGTTAGTAGAATGAGAAAATGGGACAAATTAGTATGAAGAAGTGATGAAGTCATAGATGTGAACCATTTTTAAGCGTCTACATTTTGCCCCTCTTTGATACAATGTGATTTAGAGCGTTGTATCAAAGAATAACTGATGAGAAAGCCACAACATGCCCCAGTAGGGATGATATATATGGGTGCCCCCTAAAGAAATTGACTAAGATAAGCATATGATAAGTCAATTTATCGACAACAAGAAGACAAAACCATAGCAACTGACAGAATGACCCGAAACTGTGCGTGCATGCCCAAAATGATGGAAAGACGTCATAACATAAGGGAAATCATAAAAAATGGTCGTATTTGGTTGAAGATGATGATACAAATGTCAGACTGAGGTTGAACTAGGTGGAAAGCTATAGAAAGGTTATTGACAAAGTAGGATGATGCAGGAATGCATGAATGCGAGATGAAGATGATTTGGTGAATTAGAAGACATGATCATGGTGATGGAGAATGAGATGACGAAGAAAGATGAGATAAGGAGATGTTAGTATGATGGAAAGACTTTTGCTTCTAGAAAGTGCACTATATGTCAAATGGAGCTTTATTTTGATATGGAAAAGGGAATGCAATGCATCATGGCATAAAGGGCCAGAGCGCAAATGCAAGCCTTTTGCGTAAACAAGCGCGATGCAAACAGAGAATGACCTTGTCCTTCCTGAGGCATATGTACATGCCCCAGACTCTCAAAGGTACATTATAACAGACAAAAATGGAAAAAAGATGACCATGAACCATCCCGACTAGTCTCATAGATTATTTTTATATCATCGAGTGGCATACGAACATGATCAAAGAAAAACAAAGAAAAAAATAAATCACTCACTAAACAGCGTGAGCCAATAGCTATCCTTGTCCATTATTACTTGCTTTTTAGTGTGTTAAGTGTTTAGATGGTGTTCGATATGTTGACAGTGTGATAGTTCTGGTTGTGGATTCAGTTGATAAGTTCATAGTGACATGTTGGATTGATTGTTGGTTCCTGTTGCTCAGATATTGGGATTGGCATTGAAGTCTAGTGCTTTGATTTTCAGTCTGCAAAGTGCAAGTGTGAACGCAAAAGGGGTGGTTATCCACAGTGATTATGTACAAGGTTTATTGCAAATTTTTGATAGGTTTTGTGATTTTTAGGGTTTTTGGGGATATTTGATTTTTTTGTGTGACTGATTTCTTTAGGTCATTTTACGATTTTTAGGGTTTATCTCAGGACATTTTATGATTTTTAGTGATTTTTTCAGGATCGTATTTGAATGTTTAGGATTTTTTCAGGACATTATGTGATTTTTAGTGATTTTCTCAGGATATTTTATGATTTTTAGGGATTTTTTTAGGACATTATGTGATTTTTAGTGATTTTCTCAAGACATTTTATGATTTTTAGGGATTTTTTCGAGATCGTATAAGCATAAACAAGTGTTAGCTCCAATCCGTTATGCGATAGGTCTAATGGATAAAAAGCACTTAGGGATATGCCCCCAATTAAAATTCAAACTCATGCACCATATAGGTAATATGCCCCCAGACAAGACGCAAACTATGTACGGAGGTCAATGACAGAGTGTGTGTGTAGACAGGTGATACTTAAGCAAGGTAATGAAGGACATTAACCAGTTCGTGAGCCATGATAAGGAACCAAGGATGTCTTGCAATATGAAGGATATGATCAAGGAATGATAGAGGAGGAAAAGACCATATGGAATCCTGATAGATGGAGGAGCGACACTGATTACACATGGAGCCTATTTTCCAGGTTTTCACCATGGTACTTGCCCAAAGCACCTATTTGCCAAGTTTTCACTTTTGGACGAAATTTTTCTCTTGACTCAAATTTTTGTGCCAAGATGCTTGTTTTCCAGGTTTTCATCAAGGCATCCATTTTTTTCATGACTTTTTTCACTTTTTTTCTTTGCTTTTTTCATGACTTTTTGCTATTTTTTTAATATTTTTTTAGGACTTTTAGATGAAACCAAGAATGCCACTAACAAATGCTGAGAAGATATCTGTTGTTGGTGTTACTAGCTAATGAGCTCTGGATCCATGACTGACCATAACTATGGAGGATTTGTTCCAAGTTTGTAGCTAAAATCAAACCACTAGAAAGGCCTCAAGAGATACCATCGTGTACTGTATGTAAGACAATGTCTATCTCTTGCAAATCAAGGCATTTGAGGATAATTGGGTCAATAGATCTATCATGTGGGATGTCACTGATAATGACATATGCAAAGGCTTGTTGGATAAAGGATTGATTTTGGTCATTGGACAAAGTAGGTAGTTGGATTTGGGGATAAACAAAGGGATATAAGGGAGGGTTGGGAGGGTTGAAACCAATGACCTTCCATATGAATTTTGATCGAGAGAGCTCCAAAATACATTGTGGCATGTTGAACACTAGAACACTAATATTCATGGCATCATATTTTTCATTTTGTATCAGTGGGAACTGCTTAGCTTTTGATTTTTTATAGTCTATGGAACTTTTTGATTTTCACCAAGAGACCTATGCTTGCTATCTTTTTATCTTTTTTCTTTGTAACTAGAAAGTTGAGTTGGCTCCCCAAAATATGACAATGTGTTCTCTTTAGGAGAAATTGCTTCTTTATGATCTTCAGTCATAATGCCTTCAAATTCTATTATAAGAGTGTCATCATTGTCGAATCGATCAAAAATTGGTGGTCCACATTGGTCCCAATCCAAAGGTTTAGGATAACTTGAGGAGATGTCATCATCAGTGTTGAATGGGCTTTGGTTGAGGGTAGATATGTGGGTAATTGATTCAACTGGGTCATTGGGGTTATGCTCAGAGGCTAGGGGATTGTTGATTTCAAGGGGGGTATCCTCAAATGTCTTTTCATCATTCAAAACATCCATAGTCTTACATGTAGGTGTCATGGTACTAGGAGGACCTATTTGTAATGGTTTAAATCCAAGCCCCAAACTAGGAGGTTGTCCTTCTGTAGTGATAAGTTCAATGATTCCTTGTTTTTGAGATCCAAGACCACTATAGCCATCATAGCCTTGTTTCTGCATGATGGTAAACCAAGTCCGTACTTGTTAGGAGATATCAAAGTTGGTTTGCATTATGCTTTTGCTTTCTCAATACATGCAGATGTATTCTCATTGATAGAAATATCATTCTTTGTACCGATCTCTGAATGTTGTGCTTGAAGTTGTTGTGATTTACCGTGAGATTGGGGAGAAACTAGTGACTCCCTAATATGAGAGACTTGAGACATAAAGTACTCTCCACACCCATTGTCTTCAATCTTTATCTTTTCCTTGGCTTTACTGAGCATTATATCAGCATCCACATACTTAGAGGAATTTTTAGGTTGTGCTTCATTGTTTGTTGGGATTTGGAATGCAGTAGCATCTCTTAGATTAGCACAAAACTGGAAAGGATCTGGATCGCCGGGGATGGTAACCTCCACGTTGTCATAGGAAAACTTTAGACATTGATGATATGTAGAAGGGACTTCTTTCATAACATGAAGCCAAGGGCATCCTAGTATCATGTTGCAATTCATTTCTATATCTAGGACATGGAACAATGTATCTTCAATAGTTAGACCAACTCTGACAGGTAATGTGATGATGCCCTTGGAGAAGCATTCACCATCATCATAATCTTTTATTGTGATTCTTCGAGATGGATCCACATCATCTTCAGAATAACCCAAACTATTGACAACCTTAAGAGTATAGATGTCCAGTCCTACTCCTCCATCTATTAAGACACATCTGACTTTGGCATTATGGATGAAGTCTTTGAGATAAAGGGGATCATTATGGTTAGGTTTGTCCTTAGGAATATCTCAAGGGGAAAAGTTGATATGTTGTGACGTGGATAGGTTCCCAACCATGGCTTGGAACTGGGAAACATCCATGTTATCTGGGACTATTGACTCTTTAAGGGCTTGCTCTAAGATCTTTTGGTGTTGGGGGGATGCACGCAGGAGGTCCAAAATGGATATTTGTGTAGGGGTTTTGCCAAGTTGTTCAACAAGGCTATAATCAGCTGAAGTAGGAGCAGTAAGTCTACTTGGGGGTGCAGGTCTAGTAGAAGCAATAGGTCTAGATGGGGCTCCAAGTAGGGTGATCTTTCTACGACATGTAGTGACAGCACAACGAGGGTCTTCAACCTTCAATGTGAATGTGGATATGCAGAAGTCAGACTCATTAAAGCAATTGATGGTGTAGTCATAGTCAGTGCGTGTGTAATTCAAATTACCTTGCGAGTTTGAGTTTGAACTTGAGGGTTTCTCTTTGTCATGATTACCCAAAGGATCTTTGAAAATAGTATGATCAGAGTTGGATGCTAACAGTGATGGATCAATTGTGATGACAACATCATCAATAAGGTCTTGTATTGCATGTTTCAATTGGAAGCACGATGAAGTCTTGTGTCCTTTGGTGCAATGGTAACCATAATACTTTTTGTCATCCCACCAATCTACTTTAGTTAAGGGTTCATCTTTGATTGGGGGTAGCTGCATGAAGTTATTACTTAGTAACTGTTGTAACGCAGTCTCAAGTGGTATTCCCAATGGTGTGAATTTCCTGTCTTTGGTTCTAGGATGTCTTTGAGGTTTATCTTGCGTGCGAGTCTCAGTTTTTTGTTGTGGAGCTGATGTTTGATTAGAGGTTTGTGAATTTGTAGGGTTTACACCTTTCAAAGTCAATTGAGGTTGTGTTGTGCTAATTGTGCGAGCATCCACAATACCATCATTAGTCACATTCTTGTTTTTGGAGAAAAATTTTGCCTTGTCATTAGACGAGTTGGTGTTTGTGTTTTCTTTGTTTATCTTGAGGACTCCCTTACGGATAAGAGCATCTTCAATACTAGACCCTTTTTTCATTAGCTTAGAAATGGTGCTTGGACTCTTGATTTTGAGTTCATACATTAAGTTTGGGACTAAGTTTTCAATGCATAGGTTTACTTGTTGTTCTTCAGGAATGTATAGTGAGCATTGACTAACTAAGCTTCTCCAACATAGTAAGAATGTGATGAATGATTCTCCTGTTTTCTATTTAGTTGAGCACAAATCAGAAAGTGTTACCTCATTTGCAATGTTAAAGGCAAAGTGGGAGATAAACTTGTCTGTTAGTTCTGACCAAGATTTGATATTACCAGGAAGTTTGGAGTACCATTCAAGTGTAGGCCCACCTAGAGAACGAGGGAACAATCTCATAAGGTATGTGGGCTCATCACTAAGTTCGGTGCATAAAGCAAAAAATTCTTGGATGTGATCAATAGGGTTGCCTTTTCCTCGGTATTTTTCAAACCCTGGAGCTTCAAAGTGTTTTGGGAATGGAGGCATATACAGACTTTTATCAAATGGGTTAGGACGTAGGTCCCTTTCTGTATATAGAGTCTATTTCTTTTGGACTCCCAATGCCTCAACTTGTTTAGAAAGTTTTTTGAATTGTTGTAATAGTTCTTCATTGGGGTTTTGCATGATGGTCTTTCCTTCAAGTCTTTTGTGTCTGTGAGTAGACCGTTTGCTATGGCGAGAACTATGTCTACTTGGTTCTGATATTTCTGTGTCTGATGAGTCTGATGAAGTGTCATTGGGTGATGGAGGTAAGTTGGCACCTCAAAGACAAAAAGGTCCTTGTTTTTGGGGTACTTGTTGTGGTATTTGATGTGGCACTTGTTGTGGGATTGATTGCGATTGTTGTACCATGTGTTGTTGTTGTGCTGTGTGTTGTGGTTGTTGTTGGGATACCTCTGTTGGTTGTATGTGAGACCATGTGCATGCTTGTTGTTCTAGAGATATTTGTTGAGGTTGTTGTGGCACATGTTGTTGTTGTAACAAATGTTTCTGGTATGTGATTTGTTGCTCAAGGAATCTTTGGTATTCCAACTGTTGCTTGAGTTGCTCTTGTTGTTTAGCAAACATCATTTGTTGTTGTTGGAATTGCTGCTGAAATTGTTGTTGATAAATTGTATGTAAGTCAAGTGGTTCCACATGGGATTGCATGTTAGGAATGTTGGATGTTTGCCTCACTTGTAGTTGTTGTCATTGTGTTTGATGTTGTTGTTGATATGTGGGATGTGTGTCAAGCGGATGTAGACTTGGTTGTGCCTTGGAAGTGTTGAGTCCTTGTACCATTATAGGTTGTTGTTGTTGTGGGGGTTGACTAAGTCCTTGAGAATTGAATGTCATGTTTGTATTGTTGTTTTGGTACCTTTTTGTTTTAGATGTTCCTACTTGTGACATCATATTGACTTGACTATGAGATACATTTCTATTGGGAATGGGTGTAATGTCAATAAGACTTTTCCTTTGTGTGTCCATAGGGATGGTTGCACTTGATGTTTCACATGTTGTATTTATGAGAGGCTCCATAGTGTGTGATGTCGTAGCACTGGGTAAAGTTAGGAGCAAAGGTGTACTTTGTTGATTTGCCTCCAAAGAAGGTATGTCTGGCATCCCTAGAGCGCGGGTCCCTTTAGGTGCATCTTGTTGTTGCATCATGTGACTAAAATTAAGTCTTAATGTCCTTTTGGGGTGTTTAGGGATTAGTGGTATTTCATCAAACAATGGGTTAACATTGATGTGTTCAAATGTACTTTGGAGGATTTCAATTGTTGGTTCTTGATGGGATCTTATAGGTGTCATTATTGCATTTGAAAACTCCAAAGGTTTTTTTCCCTTGTCTAAGTCCAAATTTATCATGGGTTGGATGTTTTCAATTGTTGTGTTGGTTTGATTTTTGGACTTAGGACCTTCCAAGTTTGGGTTAAATTTGACAATTTCTTGAGCTGCTAAACATTTGAAGTTCTTGCAAAAACTTTGGTCTTGACATGCCCTAGCCATTTCTTCATTAGTGATGCCATAATCAGTGTCAGAGTCATCACTTAGGTGAACAATACCTTGTTGTATGTTTGATGTGTTAGGTTGGCTGAATTCAAAGGAATGTGATTGTTCATCTTCAGGTGAGGTTGGTACACTTCCTCCTCCTGGTGGTAGTGGCACGAATATAGGTTCAAATTTAGGACTCCATTTAACCATCCCATGTGTGAGGGAAGTGTTTGGAGGAAATCTCATGGTAGGTGCATTGTTCAAGGTTTGTTGTGCCATAGCTTGAGGATCTTGTGGATACATGTTCAAGGGGTCTATTAGTAATGGTTGTGATGCCTCGATTTGGTCTTCATCAAAGGTTTGTTGGATTTTCTTGCTCTTTCTTTGTCTTGGATGAGGTTTTGGTTGTGCTTGTGCCTCAGAAAACAAAGGTTGATAGAGTTCCTCTGGTCTCTAAGCTGCTTGTCTCCTAGTAAGTGATGGCATGATACCTAAGAGTGCAAAGAGTGGTGGGTATGCAAGATATGAGTGTTTTTGGGATTTTTTAAGTGTTTAGGAATGTCATGCAATGTGAGGAAATTCTAGATGAATTATGGTTTTGATGTGCAAAGTGCAAATGTCCTAGGGATGTTATGCAAATGCAAATGCAAGGTGATGTTTTGAAGTTTGACTAGAGGGGATGAAAATGACTCTAAGGTATGCAAAATGACAATTAGGGTTATGTTTTGGACTTGGTAATGATACTAAAGGTAGGTGTATGCAAGGTAGGCTATGCAAAGGATGGTGTTCTAGGGTTCGTAATGACGTTTGGAACATGCAAAATGAGGGTAAATGCTCAAGAAGTTAATTTGGTTGATGGACAATTTGATAGGGTTTGGTGGTGAAAATGATACTAAGGAATTTGATCAATGCAATATAAAGGGGATATACCACTAGGGTAGGTCAAAATGACATTTGGGGATGCTAGGGATATGATTATGCTATGACAAGGGTATATGGAAAGTTTTGAACTTAGATAAAACCTTTTGAAAGTATTTTTCCTAAGAGTTTAACCTTGTGATAAAGGACTTTGGATCTTGACCAAAAACTGATAAAAGATGAAAAGATCAAATTGATAAAAGATGAAAAGGTCAAATATATCAAGACATAGATAAATTTTGACCAAAGAGAATGATAAGCAAAGATAAAAGGACTAGTCAAGATCCATTATCCGTCAACACTAGGAGATACTCTAAGACTTATACTTTGTCTAGATTTTTGACTAAATTCAAAGGTTTTGGGGGTTCAAAATGATGTTTTGAGGACTCAAAATGATGATGATGCTGAGTGGATATGTGATACGGACAATTCCTATGATGCAAAAGGGTATTTTGGGTGCAAGATGCAGTTTTGGGTCAAGTGCAGAACAGGGAGGTCTAAAGGCTCCTAGATGCAGTTTTGGGGTCCTAAAGTGCAGTTCAGAGGCCCAAAATGGTCATGCAAGTATCCAAGTGCACCCTAATAGTGCCAAGTGTTCCCTTATAGTACCAACTACATCATTGATGCGCTTGGAGCCAGTTTGGGTGCAGTTGGTAGTTTCTGGGCACAGTTGGTAAGCTAGGAAGAACGTTTGTTGATTCTGAAGGGTATAGTTACCAAACTGACATGCCAGGAAGCCAGGATGCTGGAGTTGATGTTAGGATGGGTTGGGAGATGAAAAATGAAGGTTATGACAAATATAATGATGTCTTAAGTGAAGGTGATGATGATTAGGTGCTGTAGAATGCAGATCTGGGCAAGCTAGTGCAAGGGGAGCTAACCAGGTATCTAAGGACACTACTGAAGCCCCAAAATGTTATCTTGAACCCAAAACTGGATCTCAGGACCACCAAGTGCATCTAGATAGTGTATACTATGTCAATGATGTTGTTGGGGCCTAGTTGGGCGCAGTTGGTAGTTTTTGGGCGCAGTTGGTAAGCTCGGCTGAAACTAAGGCAATTCTAGAAGCTATGGTTTCAGGATTGATGTCACAGAGAGGTAAATGGTAGAGGACAGTGTTAGGGCCAGTTTGGATGCTCAAAATGATGATTAGGACACCCAAAATGATGGATAAAGTGGTCAAGATGATGAATAGGTATGCAAAGATGCAAGGTGGTGAATGCAAAGTGCTGATTCTAAGATGGGAATGCAAAAAACTAAGAAAAGTAAAACTGAACCTAAATGGATGCAATATGAAAAGTAATAGATACTAAATGAGGACTGAAAGGTGCAATATGAAGTCTATATGATGCAAGAATGAAGCCTGGACTAGGGTGAATGCAAGTGAAATCTATGCAAATATGAGATCTAAGTTTTTCCAAGCACATTTAAGAGCACAAGTCGCCATGTTTTCCAAGGATCGAGTGTGTTGAATCAATGTTTGCAAAGTTTGATAAGGTTGAAATGTTTTGGCAATGTGTGATGTTTTGACAAGTTCAAATGATATCCAAGGTGTAAATTTAAAAGTTTGGCTTTTATCTTGATTATGTTTTACACACACGCAAGACACATTACGACAAGAATAGCTATTGTAAAAGTTAACAAACACACCACAACCTAGGCTTTTAGGATTGTATCCACTAAATTCCTACTTGAACCAAAGTTTAGTCATGCTTATCTAGAGCAGACAACCTAGGAGCTTGGCACCACAGGCTCCCCCTTACAGCGCACTCACTTCTTGGGGCTACCAAGATCCGCTTCCCAAGGGGCTTGACTTCCCAAGGGACTGTTGCCTCTACTAAGGACCACGAGAATGTAGGATGTCTTCACGGGCATGGGTGACCCCTTGAGCCAGTAGATAGGAAGGATTTTGGCCACTAAAACATGGTTTTTAGTAAGGGCATTCTGTTCGGCAAGTGAATGATAAACTTCCGCAGAAGGTCTCCCAGCCTCGAGAACCGAGGTTTGATGCACCACAAGGGTACTAGAGGAGAGCTATCATGCAGCAATACCACCGACACAGCTTTCACTGTAATCGAGTTTTATATAGCGGCTGGAACGTTGACCTGGCTTTGGCCCGTTACTACTCTGAGGTCGTCCCTGGCATACCCAATATCAAGTATCTTGGTCCAAGGCAAGCCTCCTATAGAGGTTACACGGATTTCTCTTACACCCAAGACCCACGAATGGCAAGGGGAGAGGATACGTCCAATGCAATTCCTAGGGATCTAACACTGTAGACAAACCAAGAAGAAAAGAAAAAGGTTATTTTTAAGCACCAAACAAAATGTTATCTAATCTAGGAAATCCACACACATAGTTTTGAAAGACACACAAAGTCTTTGACAACGTCCTACAAAGCACAGATCAGTAGTTTTTTATGATCATATCTTCATCCAATGATTGCCACACGCTGAAAATAGACCATTAGTAACACAAAATCACCTAATCTATGTCCTAGAAAATGATAGGAGCTTGAAATGCAAATTTTGATTGGTGCATGTGCTTACTGTGAACCTAGGTGTGCTCCGACAGCGAAAATCTAGGTGTGAAAAGGAAGAGCAAATAGTCATTATACCCTTCCAAGTGAGCTCCTTCCTTCCACCTACAAGCACAAAAAAAGAAAACCCAAGTTAGATATACATGATTCACGTCGGGTTCATCAAATGTAGGACCAAAAAAATGGGTTAAAAGCATAACACACTATAAGAAAATCACAAACCCAATCAACATGTATTAGCACCCACTAGTCTACCATGAAAGCCAAACTAAACAAAAGAAAGCAAGCATAATCAAAAACTCCCTTTTTCATTTGTAGCTCCCATGTCCTTCTTTCTTCTCCAAATGATTGTAGCTCCAAAGTTGCCTATAGTGCACACAAAATTGAAGCAAAAGCCTATGATAGTGATAATGCCATGAGAATACTTGAAGTGTGATTTTATGTGAGAGAGAGAATGTAAAATGCAAATTAGTAGATACTAAAAAACTCAAAGATTCAAGGACTCAAGACTTAAGCATTCTCCTCCAAGAGACCCCAAAATGAGAGAAGAGTGTTCATTTTATAATCAACACTCAAACTGAGGGCATTGGATTTGTCACCCATAGATGTGCGATGTGGCAAGAGATTCCTATGACGCATATGACAGAATATGCCAATTTTGAGATTCTATGACACACGAGAGTCAAATTTGAAAGAGAATCTATGATGCGTCATAAGATTCCTCAAGCCACTTAAAGCCAAGAATCTATGACGAATAAGCCAAATAGGGACATGCGAAAGAGGTAATAATAATTCCTATGATGTATATGACAGAATATGCCAAA
This sequence comes from Cupressus sempervirens, assembly GCA_028749045.1. Classification (NCBI taxonomy): domain Eukaryota; kingdom Viridiplantae; phylum Streptophyta; class Pinopsida; order Cupressales; family Cupressaceae; genus Cupressus; species Cupressus sempervirens. The sequence goes on along the minus strand of CM053790.1, from coordinate 53,365,289 downwards.
AGTAAGATTCTATGACACACGAGAGTCAAATTTGGAAGAGAATCTATGACGCGTCATAAGATTCCTCAACCCACTTAAAGCCAAGAATCTATGATGAATAAGCCAAATAGGGACATGCATAAGAGATAAGAATATTTGATTATGACAAATCTTAGCCAAGTGTCAAAAGAGAATCCATGAGGTGTCACATCCAAGTGTCATGATGATGAAATATTTGAATTAAAAATCCTTTTATTCCACAAAATAAGAATTAGTAGAAAATGGAATTAATGATGGAAAATACAACTTAGGAAATTGTAAATTTCCATGGTTTGCAGATAATGAATCAATTAATTAATAAAATTAATTAATTGAGGATGATAATCAGGAAGAATAATTAGTGAGAATAATAGAATTAAATTATGGGTTATTTAATCCTATAGAGAAAATTAGTAGATGATTGGCCAAATTGATTAAATGAATGCGACTGTATCTTTGATGAAAATGTGATGATGATGGATATCGAATAAGATGATGAAAAGGTAGACCAAAGACATGGTCAAATTAATTGATAGATCAAAATTGATAACATGCCAAGGACACATGACATGAATTAATTGATATGTAACATTTATCCAACATTGTAAATGCTACAAGATTGAAATTGATTGATAAGGTTCAATCATAATAATACCAACGGACATTGTCAATATTATTAAAATGGTTGATGATGCCATGATCTAACATTGAAAGCCTCAACAACGTCAAAGGTTGAATGACATGAATGATAGTTTGACCTAGCACTGAGAGCCACGACAATACTAAGGTCAGATTCATAAGATTAATAGGTTGATAGATTTCCAAGGCACTGAAAGCCACAACAATACCTAGGAGTCAGACAAATGATGATTGATTTGGGATGTTTGATACGTTTCGAGTTGATTAGGACTGATTTCGAGTGATTTTGGGTTGATTTGGGGTGATTTCAAGTTGATTTGGGGTGATTTCGAGTTGATTTCATATGATTTCGAGTTGATATGAAATTGATGTGAAAGCGGATACAAATGACAAAATATGGTCAATCTAGCCAAAAGATCAAAGTTAGTAGAATGAGAAAATGGGACAAATTAGTATGAAGAAGTGATGAAGTCATAGATGCGAACCATTTTTGAGCGTCTATAGCAACCTTGTCATTTGAGATGCTCTTTTGGCTACCTAGTTTGCAATTGAATTGCCTTCTCTATAAATGCGCAAGACTTCAGCTCATTGAACCTTCCTATCAATCCTTGAATCAACTTCAACCACAAGTAGGAGATGAGTTTTGACAAATAACATTAATCATTATTATGACTCCCCTTCAAGATGTGTCCAGGTTTGACTTCTATTCCACAATTCAACCCTATACTAAATTATGCAATATTATTTGGTGTCTCTCATATAAATTCTAATTTCTCTACTAAAATCTTCCTACTATAATCTCAAATTATACATCCAATACCACCTAGTCCCGAATTACCAATAGAAACCCATAAAAGTTTACTTTGACCAATCCCACCTTCAAAATGTATCATGCAAATCCATCTATTAGATTTTAAAAAAGACCAACCTTTCTAAACCATCAACCAAAAAAAGAATTTATATCAAATCAATCACTTGTATCTACCTAACACACTTAAATTGATAACATTTAGTTTATTTATATCCTTAAAAAGTTATACATACTTAAAAGTTCCTTAATACATAAATCTGTAACCAAATATAATAAAACTTTTCATTTCTTGTCCTACTAAACACATTAAGCTGAATTGCTTCATTCTTTAATTGATAAGATATTTTGATTTTGTTATAATTTAATTACCCTTTATCGAATAAACTCAAGTGCACCCTCTTAGGAATCTTAAGAGAAATAAAATATCCTCCATGTTAAAATATCTAAATTTCCTTAGGTGTCTCTGAAGTTGCTTCCTCTTTATTCAATTCTAAAGTGGAAAGAAGATGAGCAAGACTAGAGGTGACAGAAAGTGGCTAATTAGTCTAGAGAAAGGAGAAATGAAAGAATCATTTCTTTATGTGGCAAAGTGAATGAAAATGGAGGATATTCATCATAACACCCCCCAACAATTAACTCTTTGAGGTGCCAGATTTGAATGATAACGTGTGTCCGTCCACCTCCTTCTTGTCTTCTCTGTTAAATGTTGGCGGTTCGTGCATTACTCTCTGCAGAAGCTTCTTGTTATCATTAGGATCACACCTTGCAGCATGGTGGACTCTGAAGTGAGAATGTTTCTGTTTCTCTGCTACTCAATTGCTTTCGTGCTTTAGCTCCATTCCTGCTGGAACATGTCGGTTACCATTGTGGCAGAACATTCATAATTTTTTTAATACTTTTGTACATGAACTACTTCACATATTTTCATTTCTTGACTGGCTTTTATTCTTCCTTTTGTCTGGCTTCCTTATAGTCTATAATGGCTGAGGTGGTGCCCGCTGTGTTGGCGAGAAAATGGTTGGGATTTGGTGCTAGCATCTGGGTTCAGGCATTTGCAGGGAACACATATGCTTTTCCTAACTATTCACCCACATTGAAGAAAATTATGCAGTATAATCAATTGCAGTTGAATAATCTGGGGGTGGCCAAAGATCTCGGAGAAAATGTGGGGCTGATTGCAGGGCTTGTTTGCGATAAATTGCCGCCATGGGTTTTGCTTTCCATTGGAGCTTTCAATGGTTTGGTTGGTTATGGAGTGCTCTGGCTGGCTGCTACTGGAAGAATTCCTCCTCTGCCCTATTGGCAAGTAGGTATCAATGGCTTTCCCCCCTAAATATAAGTTTTAAATACAAAGTAAAATTTATTTTGCAACCCTCTAGTTTACAAGATTTTCAAGTGAAATGATTCAGTTTAGTATTCTGCAATTTTCAAAGTTGAATGCTGACCCTTCAGAAGCAAGTCTCCTCATCAATTTGTGGATAACTTAGTTTTTTTTGCTTGCTTTTTGAATTTCTCATCTCCATTGCCTGTCTTATTCTGCCCTGCAATGATAGTTATCCATTGAGATGAACTCCCCCATCCTTTATACAGATGACCATACATAGATTAACTGGAATTTTCAGCCAAAGCAGATATTCCTTTCTTCTCAAGAGCAATGCCAGCAGACTGTTCTTTCATCAGGGCTTGAAAGCTTTTACCACAAGGCTCTTTTCTAACGCGATCAATGTGACAGCCTAAGCTCTTTAATGTCAGTCTTTTGTTTTTGTTCTGTGTTGTCTGCTTGTTCCAGAGACAAACATTAAAATTTATGCTCTTTTATGATCTGCCCTTGAAAGCCTCTGCATTCTACACATAGTAAAACATATTTATGATCCCCATTTTTCTCATTCATATGTAAAACATATTTAGAGTTCTTCACTTTGAATGATTATTTTATTTTGATTTTGAAGTCGAGACCAAAACATTTATTTCAATCAAAACAAAATATAAATTGCATTTTCTAAGTTGAAAAATAAATTATGTCTTCCGCATTTTTATAAACCCTAGGCAACACCTGCATTAGGTGTTAACAGACACATAGGCAATTAGTTAATCCAGCCCACATCTTGTAATTCAATATATGAATCGAGCTCAGCCAGAAGGAAGGTCAAATCTGTCATAAAAACAACTGTAATCTGTAGCTTTATTTTTGTTATTTTTGTTTTGCGCTCAAGGAGCTACAGGAGATAAAGATGTAATGCTACACTAGCTTCTCTGAATTGCTTTTGTGCTAACACTTTTAAGCTGAAGTATAATTGTCTATTTTTGTTTTTACGTATAAGCACAATACTAGATTGTGATAAATTTGGTTCTAGATACTAATTTCATAAGCCTTTCACTTGAATTTTAAGGCACATTGGAAGTTCGATCACTTAATTTCTGTTCTGGGATTGATTATAGTTTTTAGCATCAATGTTTTGGATCATACTACATGATCCTGCATAATGCAGTATGATCCGAAAAGTTGATGTTAAAAACTATCATACAACAATTGATCCCAGAAGAGAAATTAAGCATCTAATATGGCTTGTGGAAACCTGATATACTTGGTATGATCACTGTTTACAGATGTGTGTGGCATTGGGCATAGGATCAAACAGCTCAACATGGTTTAACACTGCAATGCTATTGACATCCATGAGAAATTTCCCCCATAGCAGGGGCACCGTTGTGGGGATCCTCAAGGGCTTTGTGGGTCTAAGCGGGGCTATTTTTGCTCAGCTCTCAATGGCCATATTTCCAGACAATCCAATAATGGTTCTTTTTCTGCTGGCAATGGCACCAGCCCTTGTCTCTATAGTTGCTATGCATTGTATTGTACCTGTTAAACCCATGGTTGGTTGCAGGGATGATCCAAATGAGCACGAACATTTTGTATTCATCATATTTACTTGCATTGGCCTCGCAATTTACATTCTTGGAGTCACAATTCCAGATAATTTTGTATCCCTGAGGGGACATTTCACCCCTAAGGTCATTGCAGGGGTAATGTTGATGTTCTTGGCAGTACCTCTTCTAATACCTTTCAAAATATATGTGGATAGTCTAATGAAATGGAACATGAGGACAATGTCAACCAATATGGAAGTTCCTGCAAATGAGCCACTTTTGAAGGTGGAGGGACTAAGAGGAGATGCTGAAAGCAACAGGTTTAGGATTTTTTTTTCTACTTTTTCTCTTAGAGCTCATTAAATACATGCTAAGCCTTGCTTTTGTTTGTCGTAAGTTTATATTTCTACAATGTCATTGATTGTTTATCTCTTTCTTTTGTTCTATCTCATGAAGCCTTGAAGATGTGGCTTCTCAATCTGGAGGACGAGATTCCAAGGAAAGCTTTTTCGCAGTGGCACATGGAGCTGTCAGGAAACTGAAAAGGGGTCCAAGAAGAGGCCAAGACTTTAACCTAAAACAAGCTCTGGTTAAAGCCGATTTCTGGTTGTTGTTCTTCTCCTTCTTTTGCGGGGTTGGGTCTGGGGTGACAGCTATTAATAATATGGGCCAACTTGGTGAGGCCCAGGGCTACTCAGATGTTTCAATCTTCATTTCCCTTATTGGAGTCTGGAACTTCCTTGGCCGCCTAGGTGGTGGAGCTCTGTTTGAATTTTTTGTCAGGTAATTTATACTAATTACCATTATCAAAAATCCAAGCGCAATTGGTTTCTGGATTCAATTGTGTATATTTTTTTATCATCAACATTTCGGATCACACTCCTTATCCATCATCATGATGAGAGAGAAAAGGATATGAAAAGAAAGAAATATATGATGATGGATCACAGAGTGTGATCCGAAACGTTGATGACAAAAAAATATACACAGTCGAATCCAAAAACCAATTGCGCATGGATTTCTGATAATGGTAATTAGTATAAATTACCTGACAAAAAATTCAGACAGAGCTCCACCACCTAGGCAGCCAAGGAAGTTCCAAACTCCAATAAGGGAAATGAAGATTGAAACATCTGAGTAGCCCTGGGCCTCACCAAGTTGGCCCATATTATTAATAAATTTTGTTAGATCCTCTTTCTATGAAATTAGATATTTGGATCTACTTTGTATGCATCTAGATCCATGGTTCTACTTTTGATCAAGTTTCTAGATATCATTTACATTAATTTCATTGTTTCATTTAGTATATTTGAATTGCAAAAAATGGAAGAAAAGAATTTCATTTTGTTTCATATATCCAAGTCATTTATAGATTGCATTGAATTGCATTTTGTACAAATAATTATTTTTTAAAATCATCCATTGTTATTGCATTTCACTTTCAATACAATTGTTATCTTGATCTTCTTGTTCAATTTCAAGTTTTCTTCAATGTTTTCTATCTATTCCATTCCATGCATATGATGAAAATTTAGTTCTTCATTTCATAGATTCCCAAAAATTTTCCTAACCTAAGTACATTTTGATTATCATCATTCCTTATAAAGATACCCCTCTTACCAAGATTTATTCAATAACAATGATGATATTTGTTCTATAATCTCTATTCCTCATAGGGACCCTTTAGTATAAGAGGATGACATCATGACTATTTATCCTAATGATAAACATCTTCATATGACTTTCATTGGTATTCCTTCTCTAGATAAGACCTTGATGAGTTTCTATTATCCTCATAAAAATACCTTTGAAGTAGTAGATGATGACATGCTTGATGCCCTTTCCTTTCCTATGGAGTCCTATGAGATTAATGGTCCAAGTCAAGTCACTACCATTAAAGATATCTCTCAAAAAAGAAGGAATTATTGTAAAAGGTTCCATAGAACACAATTATCATGCAATACAATACACACATAACATTTCTCAACAGGACAATGTTCATGATGTCCTTCCTTCTACAAATCCAACCTTATAATTGTTACCTAATTTTCACTCTATGGAATGAATAATGTAGAGCCTTTGCAAATAAGAAGAGGTACATTCAAAACTTATTTCATTTATAAACTTTTTCAAGAAATGTAACACATTCATCAAGTTATTCTTGTAAGTATTACATTTCATGAAGGAAAGAGAAGAGCAAATAGAACTAAAAAACATACATTATAGAAATATTTTCTGAAATAATTACATTTAATTAATCAAGATAGGCGTATTTATTAAATTAAATAAATTTAATCCCATAGTACATTAGTCTCAGGAGATAATTTAATTTAATAAAGTATAAATACTTTTAAATTAAATTATAATTAAATCAAGTAGGTTTAATGCGACTAATATGAGTACGTACTATAGGAATTAAATAAGAAATGTGATGAATGCAGATTAGGGTCTTCTGTATCTGACAATTAAGCCAAGTAGTGAGTTAGATCAAGAATGTGTCTATTGAAATATGACTTTAGCAATGATCAAAATAGACCAGAATTGGTATCATGGCAATAAGCCAATTTTGAGGTATTACATTTTGCCCCTCTTTGAATGAATGTGCAAGCAACACATTCAATTCAAAGAAAATCAAAATGTATGATGCGTAGATAAAAAAAAAGAGATTGGTTCTGAAATTGATTCTACGGAGACCAATTAATGAGCTTTTAAGGACTATCTCTAGAATAGAGCTTAATCCCAAGGAATCCAAGTAGAATACCTAGATACCTAAATTGAAACAAATAAGCTTTTAAGGATCATCTTCAACACGAAGCTTAATCCTAAGGAATCCAGGTAGAACACCTAGATACCTAAGTTGAAACAGATAAGCTTTTAAGGATCATCTCTAGCACGAAGCTTAATCCTAAGGGATCCAGGTAGAACACCTAGATACATAAGTTGATAAGATCTAATTATGAGTCATAGAATCATCCCCAGAACGAGGCTTGATCCTCAGGAGTCAGGGTTTAGACTATCCCGATACTTGTCCATCAGACTTAGATAAGAAATGTTATAAGATGTGATCAAATGATGAAAATATGAAGTAGATGACAAGGATGCCAGAAAGAGGAGGAAAAGATGCATCGAGTAATGAGATGCCCCAAGTGAGAAGGACATAAAATGGGAACCAGATGCCCCAAGCAATGAGACTCAAAATGAGTTGAAATTTAGTTCAATGATGTAATCATCTTGCCCCCTCGGGAGTGAAATCAAAAGATGATACACCAAAAGTATGATGTAAGGAGCGTGATGAAAGATACAAAATAAATCCAAGGTTTAGTAGAATATAGAAGAGATTAGAATGATCAGAAGAAATATAAAGAGATTAGAACGATCAGATCAAATAAGTTAAAAACCTTATGAAGAAGTTGTGGAAGACCTAGATATGATGATGGCTAGAATCTATAAGATAACTAGAAAATGGGTTGAGTGGACCATAGGATGGTGGAGTAGGAGAAAAGGTATGATCACCCATCACTTAAGAACCTGCTCAACCGGCTAGTGGCGGTGACCAAAACCTCCTAATAAGAATATCCCCCTTGATAAAACTTGTTAGGATGGTTTAGTACTAGTGATCAAAACTAAAATGGAAGCTAGGAAGAAGAAGGCAGAGGAATTGGAGGACAATGTAGTCACGATGCCCCTCTTACCCCATAGAAGTATGATCCCATCTATTAATGTCACATTACTCTTACCTAGTAGTCCCCAAATACAAGTGGTTGACATTGGAGATGGTGGAAGTAATGAGAGAAAATTTATCCAGTTCAACTAAGCTGCAATGAAGACTACAAAAATGGAGAAGGGCCTCGAACTTCAAAACTTATTTCCTATGTCCTAAAGAACCCTTTCTCTTTAGCTGCGAAGACATTGACTCCATTCAAAAGGAAAATGTTCAATGTAGACATGCTTGGGACTGCATCTAAGGTAATTGCCATAGAATCATGGTCAGAAGACACCTTGGACAGAAAGAGGAAGAGGAAAGAAGAGGAAGCCCCAAATAAAGAAACTTTATCTCTAGATATCTATTCTAGATTGACTTTGAGTAAAGTTAAGAAGCAGAAGACCATATTGATCCTTGGCCAAGATCTTGATTTAGGGAATTTGACTATGGAGATTGCTAAACCCACTAAGGAAGGGAGAATTGAAGACATGTTTGTAGAGGATTTCACATTGCATTCTGTAGACCTTAAAGAAGTTAGACATGACACCAAGGTGGGCCTATGGAAATCAACAAATGATGTGATAGAAGGACAATTCAAAAGGATTAAGCTTGATAAAGTCAAAATGAAGGCTGAAATTCATGAACTTAATTGCTTCATCAGGCAACTAGTCACCCAGCTAGAAAGCATCTCGGGAGTGTCAACCACCAGCGACCCTATGGCCACAAACATTCTAGTTATCATTTCCTAGCTACAAGAAGACAAGCACTTCAAGTAGATTGGTAGGGAGTGGAGTGGAAAACTCAAGTCTGAAGGTCTTACAATCATAAATAAAATCAGTAATGTAGTACTAAGGCTCAAAATAGAGAAAGATAATATCTCAGCTAACCGAGCTACCCTGGCAGTAGACAAAGCCAAGAGTGAGGATTGCATTTCGTTATTGAAAATGATCATCCACATGAAGGCTAAGGAAGCTATAGAGAAAAAAAAATTCCTAAGGGGATGAGCCCTTATTTGAGTGGCTAGAGAGTATGCAATTAAAATCTGAAATGATCCTAGTAGCAGAAGAAGGATTAAAGGAAATGGAGGACAAAGTTAAGAAGGATTAGGACAAAGACTATGAATTACTAAGACGCCTACATACAGATTCCCTATCTAATGGACAAGGGAAAGGGATAGTTGGAGTTATTTTCATGCAAAAGAACTTCTCTAATTATCTAGATAGCCTAATAGAGAAGTCTTTTGATCACTAGAACAAAGTGTTAGAGCTCCAAAATATTGGTAGGTGTGTATACGTGGTTGTAGAGGAAATACAGGAGTAGTTGAATGCCATCAAGGATCTAACCGAAGAGCATTCCAAGTTTCTCTTAAGATACACTAACGTTCATGTTCATAGACATGAAGAGTTGACCCCAATCATTGTTGTCACCAAAGCCTATAAGGTGTAGTTTGAAAAAGGAAAGAAGGCGAAATGATTCTTATCCCACCCTTTCATATTTTGATTTAATGATTGTAACTGATAATTGACTCCTTGCCATTTGTCAATTTTGAGGAGATGAACCAATTTGAGTCTCATTTTGTAATGGTCATGTAAGAATCCTATATGTACCTAATTGAAAAATTAATAGGAGATTGGCTAATTTTTCGTGTGAGATACTTCATATTGGAGAGACAAGTTGAATGTATTTTGTGTTGATTATTTACTATTCCATTGTTTTTGTGATAACTTAGGATATCTCTCTTAGTTGAATTGAGTTAAGGAATAAATCGAGTTTTTTTCGCTATTCAATGCAATAAGATGTAGATAATAGTAATGTTATTAAAAGTTTAAAGAGATTTTGTTTTATGTTTTCCTTCAACTTATTTCTCTTATTTGTTAAAGTTAGCTTTCAGCTAAGTAGTTGATTCATAGATAGAATCCATTAACATTTCGTCAATATCTGTGAGTTCATAAGATTTGTGAGTTTACAAACTTGGTTAGTTTTAAGACTCAAACCTTTGCCTGAGTTAGTTTCTTTTTAGGCCTAACTTAGTTTACCTCTCCTGCTCTATGGTCAGGAACAAACCCCATTTAGATTTAGGAATAAACATGATTCATTGAAAATTAGAAAATCCAAGGGAGTTGTACCTAAGAATTCAAAGAGAAGTCAATCACTAAGTGGTGATTTCCCAAGTTGTAACCAGATATTGTTCAAGAATATTGGGCATTCAAAGAGTAACATAGAAGAACAATCTATTTACCAACAATAGTAACTATTTTAAAGGTTAAAAAATTATAATAGTATTACCCATCAACAAAAATTATTAATCTTTTTCAATTATCTAAATTATTATTTTGTAAATTAATAATTATCTTGAATTTGATTTAAATTTAGTATTACATGTAAAAATATAATTTTATAACAAAGATAAAATATAAGATAGTAAAAGTAATCACCTATAAAAAGTAACTTTTTTTACAAAGATTTCTTCATCATCAGTAGTAATAGGTCAAAGCTTAGATTTATTATTATTATGTGTGAAGTTCGAGTAGACTTGAACTCAAGACCCCTTAGATAAGAGGTTCAAAAGCTACCATTGTGTTGTAGGCTCTTGCTTACATTTTTGGGTAGTATGTCAAAATCAATAATGTTCATTAACCCTTAGTTGTAAGCACTACATGCTAACCCGTCATTCCACTAAAGGCACAAGCCTTTAAGTTCATCATTATTAGTTATAATTCAATTTTACAATTAAATCAATCTTCCACATTAAAGAATTAATCCAATCTATATAGCTCATAATCATTTTTCATTTTACATAAATATTTAGATTTTTCTTTTCCATTTGATTCTTATTTTATGTTGAAAAAATATTTATAATAATTGAATGCTTATTAATCATTTTAATTTAGTTTATATTGATGAATGATATTATGTTATCATTATATTTATTTTTATAATTATTAATATGAGATATTGATATTATGTTAATCTTACATTTTCAACTTTGAAGAAATTTCAATCTCTAAAAAAAACCTTTTAAAATAAATATTTGAAGAATTACCTTTTCTTCTATATTGAAATCTTACAGAATTTCATCTTCTTATATGTAGGAAATTCTTACCTTTCTTTAATTTTCAATAGTTCAATTACAAATTTTAAAAATTGATATACAAATATTATAACATTTATTTAGTATCTCATCACATATAAACAACTATTTGTTATCTTTTTATTTGTACATATATTTAACATTAAAATTAGAAAAGTATAATTAATAAATTTATTAGTATATTGACATATTTATTTGTTGCATATATTTGTACACATTTCTCTCAATCTAAAATAAAAAATTAAGTTTAAGTAGTTTACTTCTTTTTTTAATTAACTTTTTTTTAGTTCATTTAATTTTACTACTTAATTCAATTTGTAAATATTTATGTTTAAATTTTTATTTTTTCTTCTAGTTTTATTTACTTATTCAAATTTTAATTTCTAATAATTTATTATAGATTTATTTTTTATAATATAAAATTATTTGTAAATGAGTTTTTTTATATTATAAATCGAGGGATCAAAAAAAGCAATGTAAATGAGTTTTTGGTCTAGTGGTGAAGTTAAAAGATTTTTAAAGAGCCTACAAACATTAAAAATGGATGAAACTGAAATCATACCCTAGATAAATTTACTTGTAACATTATTTTATTTATTTATTTTTAATGTCACATTCAATTCTATGAAATGATGAAAAAATATCTAAGCTAAGTAAGCTGAGAACATGTCGGCCAGCCACGCTAACATATTTATTTTGATTGATGTTAGAAATCAAATCATCATTTCCGCTACGTTTGAAAAGGCATTTAAAAATTCCATTATCAAAAGTTAATTCACAATTATTGTCTTTCACTGCTTTTGGAAGTTGATGGTGGTGATTAGCATGTTTCTCGTATTAAAATTATGTCAACCAATAATTATATAAATTGGAAATGGCAATTAAATATTTAAATATTTAAAATATATTGATAATCTACTATGATGTATCAAAATTATTAACTTCTTGGCACACTTTACTAGTTGCACATTTGCATATAATTATAATAGACAACTTTCAATAAATAATTATAATACTATAATATTTAATATAATGTTTATAAAAGACAACTTTAGTATATGATTATACAATTCTAATATTTACATCAATATATGTATATTTATTAAATCAAAAAATATTCATTATATATATAAATTTGTATATTAATGTAATGTTCATTAAAATAATTATTTTTTGGTATTTTGATGAGCTAGTTCTTATTAATTTAGAGTTCATTTGTTTGGTTAAATTAAAATGTAATTAAAATTTTCTAGGAATCAAAATTTTCTAATACTAAAATTTTCATTTTCTATATTTATTTCTAAAAAAATAAAATAGAATTTTATCCCAAAATCAACATTCTTATCTTCTACCTAAAACTCTAGAATTAAAAAATGAATTCCAATTCAACTTTTGATCTTCTTTCCTAGCCTTCGCTGCTTGTTGCACCTCTCGATTCTTATCTAGGATGGATGTAAATGACTGTAATTGAGAATCAGAAAATTTTCTTCACTATGTTGGATCAGCTCAAAGCTATGTGCTTGGTCTTGCAATGTCAAAAACATTGTGACCTCAAGTTGCATCATCAATGTTGAGTTTCTAGGATCCCTGCAAATGCACTAAGCACTGCCATTATATTTTGGTGTGTGTTTTCCAAATAGCAAGAACCTCTTAAGGTAATTTCTACATAACATCAACATATGATATTCACAATTTTGATATCACAATTGAGTATTGGTCTCCAAAATATCAACATATGATATTCACCATATACTCTTTGAGTAATGACCTCTAGAATGAGATGCAAGATATTCACCAATTACTTTGAGTAATGGCCTCTAGAACATTAAGTCGTGTGATATTCACCACATACTCTATGTAATGGCCTCTAGAACATCAATTTGCAAAACATTCACCATATACTCAAAAAATATTTATAAGGTATGTGCATACACATTCTCATACTACTTACCATAAAAACATCCACCATGTAAGGTATAATTTGTCATGATCTATATAGACATCGTAAGGTATCCATCATAACAGAAAATTAAGTTATTGTAAGATCGTCACCTTTCAATAACTTTTGTAGATAGAAGTGACATCATTTGAAACTCGTCACTTCCTCATGATATGTATAGGGGGCAGGCCCATAAAAATCACATAGTCGCAAGGTATATTCATGAATTGTGGTCCTCTTTGACTGCCACAATTTATTAATAATTGGAGAATCCATCTCAACATGATTTACTCCCTCTGAACCAATATAATTGAGATCACTGAAGGTTGCTTGAATCATATCCTCTATCTTCTCCTCCTATTTCAAGGTTGTCTCTAATGAAATATCAAACTCCCTTTGAATCTCAATCTGCCTCTTCCTACAATAATATTCTCAAAGGAAAAGATCAAGGCACATAGCTCTTCATAGTACATATATAGAAATACAAATAAGAAAGAAATTACCATAATATTCCATATATTTTACCCTTCATATACTCACATAATGAATCTCACAATCATTATATATAAAAAAATTAATATGATTTTGAATGAGTGTGTATATATATATACATATATATATATACATATATACGTATATGTATATATGTATATATACGTATATATATATATATACGTATATGTATATATATGTATATATATATATATACATATATATATACATATATATACATATACGTATATATATATATGTATATATACATATATATACATATACGTATATATATGTATACGTATATATATATATATACATATACGTATATATATATATACATATATATACGTATATGTATATATGTATATATATATGTATATGTATATGTATATGTATATGTATATATATATATATATATAACTATCATTTTTCTATACATCAATTAATTCTTTCTACCTAACAAATGCCAATTTGTTTAATTTCATTACTTAATTAAAATATTATTCTTAAATATTTGCATCTATATGTGTTTGTATACCTTCAGAGTTACTGTTATAATCAAAATAGTTATTTATCACCTTAATTATAAAATTTATATAAAAACTTAACAATAAATAAGCCATATAATTAAAAGGTCAACTTAATAATAATGTATGAATACATACCTTAAGGTAATTAGTGTCTTCAAATTTTAATGCTCCTAATATGGCTTTAATGCCCAAGATGTTATCCTTAGCATATGATCTCCTTTCTTGAGCAGTTTTCACCACACTCTCCTGTTTATAATGAATGTAGTTTTAACTATGAAACTATATGAATTCTTAAATTAACCAAGTGTTTTTAAAAGAAAATAACAAAGATAGCGTAACAAGAAGTTTAAGAAAATGACTTGAAAATTAAATCCCTAACGGACATAAGCCATGGAAATAAAACATTTGCAAGTTAAGCCTTTGAAAAGATCAATAGATAAACAACAAAAATAGGAGCAATTCCTTAATTCCACTAATGCAATCAATGATGAGAATTTAGTAATCGTAAGATGTTTCACTTTTCATCAGATTGCAAGGCTACAAAATCTATGCTCATGTGAGACAAAAAGCTATGCAGAACAATAGGGTGATCTGTTCTCCATCTAAGTATGTCAGTAAAATTCGTAAACACGTGGCAAACACTAGAATTAAAAGATCACTCAATCAAAATAATACAATAAAACAATTGGCTCCATTACACTCCATGAGCATACATTCATAAAATATAACACACTTAGGCAAGAGTAACTACACTTTGCATGAGAGCACCAATAGCATATATTATTGCATCAAAATAATGGCGTAGAATACATATTACATTCCTAAATTTAAAAGAAATCATTTTCTCAATTTGTGTTGAGAGTGAGAGATTCTTTCATGCAAACATATGCTTAAAACTAATTAAAAAAATCTAATTATGTACAAACTGACTCTTTAACTGGTGCTAAGTAGGACTTGTAAGAATTTTCCTTAAAGAAAAATTCACCCAAGACCAAGGAACTCAAGCACAAGCACAACAATAGACCAAAGAGTATGATCAGAATGATGATATGATGTTCATTCAATATATAAAATTACACTAGGAGTGCTCACATATAAAGGCCTCTAGAATTCTTCTAGAATGCACAGGAATCAATAACATGATAAATCATACAACCAAGCACATATCCATTAAGCACAAGAGTAAGTGAGATGATGAGAGGATAAGCCTACAAAGGCATAGCATGCAAGATAATGTTGTAGACACCATGTGCTAAATTAGGAGTGCAAAAAACTATGTTATCTACATGACAACTCAGTTAATTATGCAAACTCCAGTGCTGTAGACACCATGTGCTGAATTAGAGTTGCTTACTCCAGTGTTGCCAACATGACAACTCATAATAGTATGCAAAATCCTAAGTGTCTTACCTAAGAAATAATAAAATAATGCAAAATAGTAAAATAATGCATTAACCTAAGTAAACTTATGTAAAGGGTAAATAGTAAATACTTATTTACATCAACAACCCCTCTTAACTGCAACTTAGGGGAATGCACTTAAGCTTATGAAAGATAGGATAAAATGCATGATGGGTCCCAGCTACTAGGCCATGTTAGGTGCCCATGTACATAATGGAATACAATCTCCCATAAAATAGAGAAAGAGGGAAAACCTCATGGGAAAAACCCTCCCCCTAAAATAAAGATGAAAAGACAAGATGCATGGATAGATGGAGTAATCAAGACCCCCCCCACCCCCGCCCCCCCTAATTACAAAATACATCAAGTATATACAAAAGAGAATTATGAGAAGAACATAATACCAAAAGAGGAAAAAGTCCCTCCCATAAAAAACAAAAGAAGAGAGACAAGATAGTCCTACCCCCACCCCCACCAAATGTAGAGTGCCAATCAGTGATAGTTGCTCCACTGTAGAAGTTGATCCAAGACTGCTGCATAATATTCCTCCCCTTTGGAAGAAACAATATCATAGGTACATAAGAGATGCTTCTCCTATGCATAGAAAGAATCCCAATGATCAATGATGCCTCTAAAACTTGCTCAATTGTCCCTGTGTCAATACTGACTATCACTCCTTCCAATGCTACTAAAAAGAACAATCTCAGACCTAGCAAGGATGGATGTAGAACCTGTCCCAAAGAGCCTACAACCTCCTAAAATGATAAAGAGACCTCCTATAAATGTTGTACATAAGTATCCATAATCATATCAACTTGTGAAGATCGATCATGTAGAGAATGGACATGAGGGTTAGATTGAGCCCTTGCAACAATTGAAGAAGGATCTTCTCCATCAAAGAGAATATGTATATCATCAATGATGTCTCCCAAATTTGTGATATATGACTCCACAAACAAAACTAAAATATCTACTATGTAGTCATCCTCTAATTTTGGAGTTGGAAGAATAGGTGTACCTCGTTGTGTTGGACCTATCTCTGTGGAAATATATGCATGTGGAATATGTTGTTGATGTGACCTCCCCCTACATCTATCAATAGGATCCAACATATCTAATTCTGTTGAACCACTATCGATGGTGTCACTATCAGTTCCCATAATGTATGAAGTGTGGAGAGGATTAGAGGATAAGTTGGCTGAACTTTCCTCAAAGTGAACATTCCCCTCTATAAAGATCTTATGAGTCTCAGGATCCATAAGTCTGTATGCCTCAACATAATCTTCAAATCTAATGAAAGTAATAGGCCTAGGTGGTGGTTTCTTGCATCTCTTAGAAGATATGCTTTCCCATGCTGGACAAACAAAGACTCTAAAGCATTTCACAACTAGTTTTTTGCTGCACCATGCCTCAAAAGGAGTCTTTCCATCTAAGGCATTATAAGGAGACCTATTAAGTATGTGATTGGCATTGATTATAGCTTCAACTTCAAGTGTAGGATCAAGATCCTTGGCTTGTATCATGCAACTTGCCATAGACTTAAGATTTTGTAACCTCAGTGCCACAACATATGTCTTATGCAAACTGAATGCTAGTGGGTTCTAAAGATCAATACCCTCAAGTTTGCAAAAGTCTTTAAGTCTTTTGTTCACATATCTACTTTCATTGTCCATCCTTAGAACTTTGATGGATTTCCTTGATTGCATTTCAACATGAGTCTTGAAGGCTTGAAACTTGTTCAACACTTCATTCTTATGATGAAGAAAGTATATCCATGTGTAGCCTGAAAAGTCATCAATGAAAGTGAGTATGTAGTGACCCTGGCTGACTGATGTCACTGCAAAAGGTCCTGCTAGTACATGTGAACCAACTAAAGAACAACTAGTGCTCTTGAAGACTTCCCTTTAGTAAACTTCTCCTTTACGTGCATATCCACTAAACATGGTGAACATTAACCCTTAGAAAAGTTGATTGTAGGTAGACCTTTAACCATGTTGTTTGAGAAAAGTTATTGAAGATAGCGAAAGGCAAGATGTCCATACCACTCATGCCATAATTTGATTTGTGGATGAGATTGAGTCAACAAGGCATGTGAAGGAGACTTAGACAAAAATTGGGAGAAAGAATACAAACTTTTGTCATGATTAACTTTCTCCACTACAACCAATGAATCATCTTTGAGAGTGTGAACCATTACTGAATCTGGAAGGAACTCAACTTTATTTCCATCTCCAAGGTGAGTGATTTGGTAAATTGAGAGGAGATTAGAGCTTAGGTTAGGAACATAGAGAATGTCTTTGAATTCCTCATTTTCCATCTCTACTTGTCTTTTCCCTTCAACTTCCATTTTTGTATCATCTCCTACAAGGATGTGCAGTACCTTGGTCTGCTTCAATGAAGAAAAGTCTCCTTTTGAAGAACCCATTTGATATGAGGTAGCTGAGTCAAGAATCCATTTCGCTGAAGAACTTGAGTTTTCCATGAGTGCTTGCCCTTTTCCCTTTGAATCTGAAGATGATCCTTTCTCCTTATAAGCATTAGGTAGTGGAACATTGTGTTTCTTTATCATGTTTGTTAACTCATCAATCTTTTTATGATAACACTCATGTTCGTCATGACCCAACTTCTTGCAATAAGCACACTTTTTCTTCTCCTTATTAGTGTCCCCCTTCTTATTTGAATCCAAGGAAGACTTTCCTTGTTGATTTGATGATGGTGTTGTCTTTTCTAAATCCTCTTATGTGTTATTTTTCCACTTCTTTTTCTTGCCCTTTCCATTATTTGAAGTTTGACCAGCTAAATTATGAGAACCCTAATTATTTTCCACCAATGCCTTTGATGAATTGAGAATCCCCATTAATTTCAACTTATGTTCTTCTTCATCCAACAGTTGAGCATAACGATCAAAAGAGAGTTTCTGATAGGCAGCCCCTAATGTAGTCTTTGTGGTGTTATAAGAAGAAACAAATGTGGAGTACTCAGATGGCAACTTATTATGAATGAGATAGATTAACCTATCATCTTTAATAGGACTCCCATAATCATCAAGCTTTGTTCTTAATTCATTCACCTTTATGATAAAGTCCTATATAGAATCAAATATCTTTGGATCTAAGGAGACAAGCTCATCTTCAATTTTGTAAACATCCTCCTCAAACACTTTACCATATAGGTTTTTCAGGGTATCCCAAGCTTCCTTAGATCTATTAGACTTCTAGATCTGATAGAAGATCTTTTCTTCAACCCCCAAACAAATATCACCTAGGGCTTTCCTATTTGTTGTTTCCTAAGTAGAGATTTCACTTCTAGATACTTGATAACCTAATTGTTTAGGAAGGGTTCCATCTACATATTGAGAAACTCCATTATGCATTAAATGACACCACATTTTAATTGACCATGTAGCATAGTTATGTGGTGTTAATTTTGTAGACTTAAAATTTCTCATGATGCAAAAAATGAAAAAAAACACCAAGAAAAGAGGAACACAACACCAAAAACACCCTCCCTTTTCACTTAATCAAGAAACCCCCCCCCAAAAAAGATGCTATTGGAACTTTATATGTAGTGTGGTTACAATGGCCACTTTCCAATTTTGGCCTTAGTGGACTTCTAATTTTTCCTTTTACAACCTCCTTATGGAGTTCAAAACTACAACATTATAATGTATCTTAGATATACAACAATTTTGAAGTTATATCAAAGCATTATAATGCAAAAAATGAACTAATTTTAAAAGTGACACTTTTTTCCACACGACCCTATAATTTGATTTCATATCTAGAAAGTACACAAAAAATAACACACTTTCAAAAAAAATGGAGCCTATTTTTGTGTCCAAATGAGCCCGTGTAGAGAAATTGAACTTGCAAAATGTAGGATTGAATAGGTACAGTGACCAAAAGATGCAATTTTTGACAAATCCATGCACAAAAACTAGAAAATAACTACACCACTAAAAAATTTAGGAAATTCTAGCGAAAATTAAGAAAATTTCACCTAATTTGGAGCTCGGATGACTGAGATATGGCCTCCCAAAGTTGGACTGTCAAATCAAAAATCAATCTAGAGAGGGATCTGATCAACAAAAGATGAGGTTAAATTTGATAGTCAAATAGCTATCATAGTAGTTCAAATTTTCCTAGGAATAACAATCAGACGACCATCAAATTTAGGCTCATGAAAATGATGACATTGGTGAAAACTCAACCCTTAGATGATGTCACTACTAATGTCAGCAATACAGATGCCTACTGAGTTAGATTTTATAGATCAGGTACAAATTTTTTGACTATGTTTGTAGCTAGTAGTCTATGTGTCAATTGTAGAATGTGTCATGTGGCACTACTGATGTGTGCCACTTAAAGGCCAAGCTGTCTTGTCCACTAGAGTAGGCAGCCACATGTTGCATTGGCTATTATTGGTGAATGGGTACCATGCCTGAAAAAGGTGATAGTATGTGAAAAGACTTGTTGTAGAAGTAAACACAACACCATAGTTTGTGTAGGGCCCATTTTTCCATTGCACCAAAAGCCATGACTGTTAGTGAACATGGAACACCACATAATTAACCACATGTGGGCAGGGGAGCGCATCACATCACCCAAAAATCTCCCCCTTGATGCGCATACCAGGAGCTTAAGCGGGTCAGGAAGGCACTGGGGAGATTTGAACCCATGACCAGGCCAAAACCAGGCTCTGATACCAATTGTAGGGCCCATTTGCCGTTGCACCAAAAGCCATGACTAACATGGAACACCACATAATTAACCACCTGTGGGTAGGGGAGCGCGTCGCATCACCCAACAATCTCCCCCTCGACGTGCATACCAGGTGTCATTCAGATTACTGTGTTTATTTTAAGAAGTTGGATGATGATAGCTACATTATTTTATGTTTATATGTTGATGATATGCTTATAGCTGGGTCTAACATGGATCATATTAAGGGGCTGAAACGCCAATTAGCACATGCTTTTGCTATGAAGGATTTGGGGGCAGCAAAACAAATCCTTGGTATGAAGATTTGTAGAGATAGGAAGAACAGAACACTGACGCTATCTCAAGCTGATTATGTCGAGAAGGTGTTGCAACATTTCTCTATGGAGAATGCTAAAGCTGTCAGTACACCTTTACCTGGTCATTTGAAATTGACTAAGGAGATGTGTCCCAAGACACAGGAAGAGGAGGATAAGATGTCCAAGGTACCCTATGCTTCAGCTGTAGGAAGTTTGATGTATGCTATGGTATGCACTAGGCCAGATATTGCACATGTAGTGGGAGTCATTAGCAGGTATATGAGTCATCCAGGATTTGAGCATTGGAATGTTGTCAAGTGGATTCTCAGATATTTGAGAGGAACATCCAATAAGTGTTTACACTTTGGGGGCTCTACTACTAATTTATAGGGCTCTGTTGACTCAGATTTGGCTGGGGATATTGATACCAGGTGGAGTACTACAGGTTATGTCTTTACTGTTGGTGGGGCAGCCATGAGCTAGGTTTCTAGGCTACAGAAGATTAATGCTCTCTCCACTACAAAGGCAGATTATGTTGCTGCTACAGAGGCAGCCAAAGAGATGATATGGCTTCAGTTCTTCTTGGAAGAATTGGGACATCCTCAGAAGGATAATTATTTGTTCACAGATAGTCAGAGTGCCATTCATCTTGCTAAGAATTCAGCTCTACATTCTAAGACCAAACACATACAGTTGCGGTACCATTTCATTCGGTCAGTTTTGGAGGATGGACAGTTAAAGCTAGAGAAGATACATACCAATGAAAATCCAGCAGATATGTTGACAAAGGTTGTAACAAGGGAGAATCTAAACTCCTCTTCAGCTTCAGTTGGTCTTTTATATTAAATGTGAATAAAAGAACATCAGAGTCCAGGTTGGTTTGATCCAGTGGGAGCCCCATGCGGTAGTTGTATTGCTACAAGATCAGTCTCCAAGTGGGAGATTGTTGTTTAGTGTGGAGCCTGATCAATCCCCAAGTGGGAGATTGTTAGATTGTGGTGACTGATCAGGAAAGTACTATACATACTTCATAAATAGTGGGGTTCGGGGCATCGCCCCGAAATTTTTTTTTTTTTTGGGAAGTAGCCGACATGGTAGCCGACATATTATGGCCGACATGTTATAACCCTAAAGTGGTTTGATACTTGTATAAAAAGGGCTTAGGGTTGGGTATTTTTTTTATGTGTGGTGATACGAAATTGGTTCTTGCAGCGGTATTGAGCTGTAAGGGATTACAGATTGTAATCAGGTTGTAATCATTGGATTGTAATAAGATCAAACTTGTTGTTTGGTGGACGTAGCCCAAGGATTGGGTGAACCACGTTAAATCTTGGTGCCTTGTGTTCATTTCTATGTGTTCTATTATTTTTTGTTATTGGTTATATTTGCATGTAGTTTTTATTTCTGTCTGTGGTGCAGGGGAGCGTGTCACATCACCCAACAATTTGGAGGGTCATTAATCAGTAGCTGGCCGAAATCTACAAAGCTAGTGCTGGGAAAGAATTCATGACAAATGAGAGTAGTTATTGCGATGGGGCCTAGAAGTGAATTAGTGGGCCAAATTCCTTGTTAAATAGGCACTAGGATTCTTAACAATTATCCCACATTGGTGGGAAAGAAACCTAGGCACAGTTTAAAAGGTAGATGTCGCAACTTGAAACTCAAAGCCTACCGGTGTAGGAAAGGCTGGGTCGGTGAGTTGCTTGCTATCCAATGGGAATTTGAATGCTGGATTCCTATGGATATTGCTAGATTTATGTGTGGTTAGAATTTGGAAATGTGGAACCACCAATTAAAATAATATTCTGTGAATATTATCTATAATAGCTAGGGTGTCACTAAACGATTCTTGCAAAAAAAAATTCTCTGCAAGCCCTACTGGGCTAAAAAATTTCAAAAATAGAAATTTGAAAATAATAATAGAGAATAAATAGTTGCAGATCTAAACAAGATAATTACACAGATTTAATAGATCATATCAGATTTTCAAATCGAGGCCTTCAAGTGCCATTTGCAAAAAAAAATTCCCTCAAAAATGAGTTTGGCCCAATATAAGTGAATTTATAGCCAATTTTCACCAAATCAACATTCTGGATGTAATGGTGAGGTTTGTTTTGACTTTAGATGCTCCCAATTTCTATGGATTCTTTGAATCTAGGTTGAGGTACTAAAGCAAGAATGGTCTCGAATGGCTATGTAAATAGAATCTTCCTCAGCTCTGATACCATGTAAGAATTTTCCTTATGGAAAAATTCACCCAAGACTAAGCAACTCAAGCACAATCAGAATAGTAAACCAAAGAGTATGATCATAATGACAATATGATATTCATTCAATATATAAAAGTACACTAGGAGTTCCTATATATAAAGGCCTCTAGAATGCATAGGATTCAACAATTTGATAAGTCATACAACCAGGCACATGTCCACCAGATATGGGTTATCCTTGATTAAGCACAGGAGTAAGTGTGATGATGAGAGGATAAGCCTACAAAGGTGTAGCTTGCAAAATAATGTTGTAGACACGATGTGCTAAATTATAGTTGCTTACTCTAGTGTTGTCAACATGACAACTAATAATAGTATGCAAATTCCTAAGTGTCTTACCAAAGAAATAATAAAATAATGCATTAACCTAAGTAAACTTAAGTAAAGTATAAATAGTAAATACTTATTTACACCAACAAGACTCCACCCTTATTTATATCATTTAATGGGTGAATGAGCCTTTACATGTCTTTAAACAAAGAAAGCATGAGAAAATAAGAAGAAGAAAGCCACTAGATGATGTAGGAGTCTCTAGAGATGCCAAAAATAGAAGCTCAACCTTCTCTAGAGGTTTGTAGGAGTTAAACTACCACCAGAATGAGTTTTTGATCCATGGAAAGCTCTAAATTTAGAACTGGTAGTTAACTATTAGTGCGCCTCTGAATTCTTCAAAAAAAATTGGCACACCTTTGGAGAAGCACACCTTGGGACAAGTGCACCTTTGGAGACAAGCTCAAAAAATGCAAAATTTTACCAAGTGTCAAAACTAAAATTCTAAATTCTGGGTTTTGTTCCCCTTCATACCGGAGCTATGTTTGGGTATTTTTTCTTGAATTTCTCTAAAATCCCTATCACTTGGATTGCATCTAAAAAATCTAAAGCATCATATTTATCCTTTACTTTTTGTCGATAATTGCCCACCTCTATAAGAGTCTCTACAAAATCTCCCAATTTTACATCCAATTCTAGAAATGCCTCTTTGATCTTAAATGCTTGTCTAATATCCTCATTAGTGGAAGCTTCTTATGCTACTTCCTTACTCTATCATATGCTGACAAGAGTTTTTATGAAATCTCTAGAAATATGAGTCTATCACACGAATACATCGGGAGCTTCTTCAGATTTATAGTTGTACTTGCTACCCTTAAGTAAATGAATGTCTTGAATTGGATGTAGTAGGTGCCTATTTTTGTAATCTTTGTTACTACCTCTCCTGACATCCTTTTTGCATAGCCTCCCTTAATGAACCAAATGACTACAAAAATGAAAGAATCATTCACTATTTTGTATTCCTTGTTGTGATCCAAGAGCTTTTTCTTCACTAGTTGGGGGTATACCACATAAGACCATGCATCAACATCTTGCAAGTTTCCCCTTTTAAACAACCCTAGATAATTCGTTGTTCTTGCTACTAAAAAATACACCAAGATGTCATATAGAACCTTAAGTCATTTTTTATGTCCACCAACTATTCATCTAAATCCTCACTAAGAATTGAGGCCCAGTCAATTGGTATCTTTGTCGTTCTGATGGTTTCAATAAAGTGTACCATCCATATGTTTAAGTGTCCTATTGCTAGTAATCCCATGATTCTTCTTAGGAGCACTAGGGAATGTTCAATATCATCTTTCATATAACCTCTTTTCATATCTACTTTCCCTACTTTTCTCCCAAGAGGAGTCCTATCAATGAGATACAAGGATTGAATAATTTATATGGCTTCTTGTTCATGCTCTCTATACCACCTTTCTGCTTGATGGTATGTCAACCTAATGTACTAATATGCCCTCTAAAGATGGAAAACCTTCTCTATATTATTAGGCCTTAGATCTAATATGATCACCCTTGTTATTCTTTTCACCACTCTTTCCTTTGAAACATAATTCACTGCCAATGTCATAACCACCTTAGAAGATTGTATTGAAACTAGGTGTGATGTTGCATTTACTAACCCTAATCTTATAAGTGTAGACACCATTGGGGGCCTATGATTTGGTTTGTTGCATAGGACCAAGAATGTGTTCCAATCAATGTGGCCTACCTTAATGTCTTAGAACTCTGAATGAGCATCCTAGAAGTGTGACTTTGATCGAAAGCCTTGAAATTTGAAGACCACCAATTTTGAAGCCATCTTTGTAGTGAGGAAGGATGAGGAGGAAGCTATTTTATATGCCCAAAATAGAAATCCATTAGTCTGGAAGGTTAAAAAGATTAATTCAAACAAACCATAGATACTAAAAGAAATGACCCAAAAACCCTAAATCCTATTAAAACACCTAAAAACCAACTTTTATCTCCTAGGTTACAAATTTTGTTGCACCTTATACACCTTGAGGGTGCGCTAGGTGTGCCATTCCCCTTTAGAAAACCTTCAACACTAAGGATGTGTACATGCACACCCTTATAATGCAACCGTAGGCCAAGTATGAAATAAAAGGGTGCACACATAGCGCACATTTTGGGGTACGCTATGTGCACACCCTTACTTTGCATGTGGAGTATGATTTACCTTTGAAAGATGTGCATGTGTGCACCTTGGATAGGTGCATACATAGGAAACTTTCACTTAGGTGAAATTTGTTTATTTTTTAAGTTTCTTTATTAAGTTTTTGCAAAATAAGGTGTGCAGCTTTTCCTTAGTTGTTTTAATGTGTTTGTGTGTGCATGTGTAGGAGATGAAGCAAATCTCATAATGTATGGAGGTCTTCTTTCCAAAGACAAAGAAGAAGTAATGAGATAGGAGGAGGGAGGGGTCTCAAGCTTTTATAAGCCTGGCATGGAGTGCACCTTTGGAGTTGTGCACCTACGCATGTGTGCAGGTGGACACTTCCAAAGGGAAGTGCTCACACACTAGTGTTCTTAGTGCACTATCGAATGTTGAAGGGTGTGATAGGTGCACTAGTGTGCACATTTTAACTCCAAACTCACTTTTCTCCTCAAAATCTCTAGTTTATGGAAACTAGATTTTCAAGCAAAGGGCCTTACTAGGCTTAAACACTAGGTAGAATCCTAGAAAAGACTCAAACCCTAGACTAGGGATCTAGAAAGCTAAAAATTATACTAGGGGGTCCCCATTTCTAAGAGAAATGGGTCGTGCATTGTGAAACCACAAAAAATAGCCCCAACAAAAATGGAAGAAATGATAAAGGCATTCCTTCATCAGCAAAAATTCCTCTAATGTGTGTCAAATACCATCTGAATCTTGAATACTCCAAGTGTATTTTGAGTCACTTCATAGTCAAAACCTTAGAATCTCAAATCTCCAAGTTCAGTGTGTGTTTAGTGTATATATTTTTATTTAGCATCTCAAAATTCAATCTATCAAAAGCTTCTAATAACTTGGAAACAATCTTCCACCCTACTGGTCAATCCATTAAGAATCCTCATGAAAGTTGTTTATTAGTCACTTGTCCAACTAGATGAGAGAATCAGTCCTAAGGGCTCTTAATGGGTTATCACTTTTCATTTGAAGTCCATGGTAATCTTCTAAATATTTTTTTCACGTAGCTCATATGTCACCATTTGATTCTTCAATGAAGCAATTTTTTTGATACTAGATAGCCTATTTAAAATGTGTATCCATATAATGAAATTAACTTTCTCAGACTTTGTAGAATCTTTTATTCTTAACACCATTTTTCCTTTTTTATTTTCTTTCTATACCCTGAACACACTTAGACTGTGTGGCCAGGACATTAGTGTTGTTTCTTAGATTCAATCTTTAGTTAACATCCCTTGCATTCCTCTTTCAATAACTTTATGGAAACTCTCATGCCAAACAATTATCTTAGCAATTCCTTCAAGAAGAAACTTTGTTAGAACTGGTAGGGTTTGGACTATCCTTTGCTACCATTAACCTTGGTTCGAAAACACCCAAGATAATCAATCTTTAAATTTGCAAAGTGTTGAAAACTTGTTAATCTACAATTCTGAATTCAAGACTAAAAGTCCTCTATTACTACAAGTAACATCCATTCCTTAGTTGGTATAAGAAACAAAATCATTTAAATGTTTTGACAGAGAAATACCTCTTCCCAAAAGTCGAAATCGAAAAATGGTTAAAATGAGATATATCAAGATAAACTCTTGAGTACACCTAACCCCTAGATTGATGCACCTTTGAAAGTAAACACACAACTAAAAGAAAACACGTAGTTGAAATTAAACACACTTGTAGAAATAAACATACTTGCAAAAAAAAATTTAATTTTGTTTTTTGTGCTCTTAGGCCTCAAAGTAATGTTTTAGGAATTGTCCATTGATTGGCAACGGAACCGATTCCCCTTGTAAGGAACACATCCTAAAAGTATTTTCTCCCAAAATTTTATTGATATAATAAGGACCAATCCACGAGAATTGAAACTTAGTGTGGTCACCCGATTTTTCTTTTGCCTTGTCCCATAGAAGAACAAGGTCAGATATTCTGAAATATTTTATCATGGCCCACTTGTTGAATCACCTCTTAACAAAAACCTATTGTTTCACCATATGCTCCAAAGTAGTTGTTTATTTCTTGTCCATCTCCAAGAGATTCATTAGTCTGATATAAACCTTGTTAGCATCTTTAGTGTATCCACTCATGAATTTCAAAGTAGGAATCATGGGGTTAAGTGGGAATACTAGCTCTTGTCTATAGATGAGTAGATGTGGAGATGTTCCCAAAGTATTCTCAACCCTGACTCGATCTATCCATAGCACATATTTGAGTTGATCATGCCAATCTTTAGGATTTTCCTTCAAACAACATCTTATTACTATGATAAAGTTCTTATTTGTAGATTTGGCCACACCATTTCCTTGCAAATAATAATTTGAAGAAAACTTGATTATAACCTAATTTTCTAGTGCCCATTAGGTAAGGAATATTAATGCAAAAGCTGATCCATTATTGCACATTAGAAAGAATGGCATTCCAAATCTAGTAACAATGTGTTATTCCAAGAAGTCCATAACTACCTTTTCTGTACAATTTCTAAAAGTCTCAGATTATGTCGAATGCATATAGTAATCAATAGTTGTGAGAATAAAAGTGTGTCTAGTTGATGATGGTGGGTTTACTGGACCAATGAAATCTAGCCCCCACTTTGCAAAGGGGCATACCTTGAACATTGGTTGTAATGGCATTATAGGATATCTTCCTCTGTTAGCACTAGTCAGAAAAATGTGGAAAGTATGCACATGTTCAAAAGTATCTTTTGAAATCATAGGCCATAAATAACTTGATCTTAAAATCATATGGGCAATAGCCTTTACTAAACCATTCCCTATACCATATTTATTATGAAATTTTTCCAAAATGTCTTTTACTTCTTCTCTTTCCAGACACTTTAGATAAATCTATTCATAGTTCCTCTTGTATAATTTTATATCATGTAGCATGTAGGATTCACACTTCATTTTGAGTCCCCTAAGTTGTGAACTATTCATCTAATTGGGCTACTAATTTTGTAAAAGATAGTAAAAAATATCCTAATACTAAACATTTATTATTATACCTTGTTCAATATCAACTTGAGATACTATAATCTTCTTTTGATCTTCCACATTTGTCTCACCATCAAATTAGAATTTCTTTTCATTCTTGATCTAGTTATCAGCTATCATTTTTTATAATCCTTGCCCTCATACCAACTTCATGGGTTGAATCTCTAAATCAAACTCTTGAAGGATTTCCATCCATTTTCCTCGCCTTTCACCCAATTCATTTTTGCATCAATAATGATTCAACCATAGGATCAAGCACAACCACATATACTTTACTTCTTAGTAGATAATGGTAGAATTTCTTTATTTCTTTGATTGAAGAAAAAGATTTTTTTATCAAGGTTAGAATAGTTTATATAAGAATTTTTTAGAGAGAAACTCATAAAAGAAATGGGCCTTTCATCTTCTTTTTCCTTCTTCTGCGTAAGAATCCCAGTGCATGAATGTTCTGAAGCAAAAGAGTATATTTTCAAAGGCAGTCCATAATCCAGTCTCACTAGTACTGGGGCTATGGAAATGGCCACTTTGATATCCTGAAATGATTTCTTAATCTCTGGAACTCATTCTATTTGTTCTCCCTTTTTGAGTAAATCATTAAGGAGGCAAACTATCTCTACAAATCCACTTACAAAATTTTGTAAAAAAATTATTTTCCCAAAGAAAGACTTAAGTTCCTTCCAAATGTGTGGAGGTGACAATTTTAGAATGGCTTCAATCCTCTTAGGATTCCAACTTCAGAGATAATGTGACCTAGGAGCTTTCATTTAGTAACCACAAATGAACATTTCTTAGGATTAAGTGATATGCCATACTTATGACATCTATTGAATACCTATCTTAAATCAACAATGTGAGTGCTTTGTGTCAAGTCATCTATGTAGATGATTATACCCTTGTTTACTAATCCCTTGAAAGATTTGTACATGACTCGTTGAAATGTAGTGCCTACATTAATCAACCCAAAAGGAATTCTTCTATAAGAAAAAGTCCCCCATTTAGTAATGAAGGCCATCTTTATCCTATCCTCTTCATCAACCATTACCTAGTTATATCCTACATATTCATCCAAGAAAGACATCATCTTGGAGCCATTGACAGTTTGCAAAACTTCATCCAGTGAGGGTAAAGGGTAGTTGTCCTTTTGAAATACAAGGTTAAACTGATGAAAATCCACACAGACAAATATCTCCAATCTTTTTCTACACAAGAACCAAGTTAGCCACCCATGTAGAATGGAGAATGGGGAAGATAATCTTAGCATTGAGTAATTTCTTGACTTCCTTCATTATCAAAGGTTCAATAATGGGATTAATAGGTATTTACCTTTGATGGAAGGGTTTCACATTTGATTTTAATGGAATGTCATGCATAATTATTTCAGGATCATATGTTTTGAGCTCTTCATAGCTCCAAGAAATGTCATCCTTGTATTCTATAAGCAATTTGAGCATATCTTTGCTTTCTTGAGTGTTGCATGACTTGCTGACCCTTACCATATTAGTATCTTCATCGATACCCAAATTATATGAATCACATTCCTTGATCCCCTTTCCTTTCACCATTCTTTTATTAAGCATTGATTCATTGCAATAAAAAATGCATTCCAACTCAACCATCCCCTTAGGGATAGTGTTGGTCTTCAAGTTTAGGATCCCATCTCCATCTTCAAGTTCATCATCCCTAGGTTTCTCATCTGGAGTGTCATCAATCTCTTTCCCTTTAAAGTGGCCATTGCACATGATAAATTTGAGTATATGTTTATCATCCTAAAAGACTTGGAAGTTTGTAATATTGTCTGGGATAGATAGGGAAGCAACCAATTCTAGTAGAAATCTTTTCAATTTTGTTCTCTTGATGGGTTATAATGCATTGGCTGAAATTGAGAGGGCATTTGCTACCATTCTTTTCCTCCTTGGAATGGACTTTATGTTTAAAGCTTTGAAGTCATCCATTAGGTCCCATACTCTCTTCCAATAAGCATGAAACCTCCTATTATTGCAAGAGTCTCTCAATTTCACTTGTCTTATCATCAATTGGGAGTCTCCTTCAATTATGAGAGTTTTGATCCCTTCTCTAATGTAAAGAGAAGTCCTTGAATCAAAGCTTCACACTCTGCAACATTATTAGTACATCTAAACTATAATTGATGTGTTGCATAGAAAGAACTACCTTTTGGGTTGATTAATTCAATACTTGTGTTGGGTCCTAATTTGCACTTGAAGCCATCAAACTTAGTGTCCAAATGGGTTCTTCCTTGGGCTTTCTAGCCTTGTGCTTATGGTTCGTAGCTTTT
Organism: Cupressus sempervirens; assembly: GCA_028749045.1. Classification (NCBI taxonomy): domain Eukaryota; kingdom Viridiplantae; phylum Streptophyta; class Pinopsida; order Cupressales; family Cupressaceae; genus Cupressus; species Cupressus sempervirens. Next base: position 53,334,730 of record CM053790.1, on the reverse strand, counting down.
CTTTTACTTGGGCTTTAAAATATTGTTTCTTTGGAACCCATTGTAATATTTCATGAGGTGGACTTGATGATTTCCCATTGTTAGTCCTTGATATTGGGGGTGTATGTTTTTCTTGTTTATCCTAAATTTCCTCTATCAAAGCTATAATTTTTTCCACTTTAGGCTTGGGATGAATGACTACTAAAGACCATCCTTGACCTTTTATGTAATGTCTCCTTCTTTGGACTTTGATCATTCCTGGTGGAGGAGAAGACAAAATTGCACCATTTGAAAAGGTATCATAGTATGATACATTAATTTCCTCTTGAACTTTTTCCATAGATTTATATATGTTTGTAGAATTTTGACTTTCTATGGGTTCGTCTTTTGGGACTTGGTTTTTCTTTATTCCCATTATCTTTGTTAATACCTTAGCAACTACTTACTACAAATGTATACGTTCAAACTCTAAATGACTAACTTCATATAATTTGCAAAATCCTAGGAGAACTAAAATATGGGGGTTAGCCTCTTCACCTAGGCATTGTAAGTTTGCCACCATGTTGTCTATGAATTGTGTCATAGTTTCTTCCTTTGGAATGTGAATCATGGATCTTCCTTTGTGGTTAGTTGAAGTTGTATCAAAAGCCATTACTTTATAAGAGCCCAAATCTGATTATAAGAATGCAACCTCATTTGGTGCATTGTATTCTATAATCATTGTTTTTAGCTTTGGCTCCACATCTATCATGATCTGATTATTCAACCCTTTCCGTGGTAACCACAACTGAGTAAAATCCATAGAAAACCATCCTCTTAGGCATTTTTTCCATTCTCTACTTAGTAGCAATCTGTATGTATCAGGAAGTTCCACCACATGTATGTCAATGATGTCTTGAATTCTAGGGTCAGCTGTTAGTCATATTTGAACATCTTTCAATACACCAATAACTTCTACTTACATTTTATCCAATTGTATCACTATTTGATTAGAGGGCTGAGGAGTGATTCCCAACCTTTGTGCTATTGAAAGTGGTATAACATTACAAGAAGCTCTTGAATCAATCAGGCAATTGTGAAGATTCTTCCCATATATCCTGATACTAAGAAAAAATGAAGGCACCTTAACCTTGTCTTTAAACATAGTTGGCATGGCCTCTGAAGCATTGACCTATTGAGATATTGTCTTTTGAGGAAAAATATTCATATTATGGGGTGCCTTTGTATGATCAAGATTTTTCATCAACACTTCTCATTGATTAGGAAAATTTTCCAGCATGTTGAACATGGACATGTTGGCCTTTGTTCATTTCAAATCTTTTATGCACTATACTTTTCTATAGACCATGCTAGATTTTTGAAGATTGGAGGCACATTTCCTTGATTCTGATTTTGATGTCCTCTATATGGGGCTTTGATTAGTACTAGATTATTTCTTGCTCTCAAATCAAGAGTTGGATGTAATGTTGGAGGAATCCCATCTCTCATAGGTTCTTTCTAACTTTGCAGATTGTAAGTATTCTAATTGTCATTTTGAAAAGAAAACATCTCTTCTGGTTGCATATCTAGTTCTTGATTGAATGAAAAAGAAAATTATTCACTCACTTGTGGTTCCACTTCTGTGTTCTATGTAGAATTGTATGATTCTAGTAGCATAGCATTAAATTGTGTGAGAGACACATTATCATTTATTTGTGAATTCTGATTCACTTCTTGATTTCCATTATAATATGAACCATCATTGTTAGGTGTGTTTTGACTATTGTCATACTGATTGATGTCCACATATTGAGTATTATTGTTATTGTTATATAGGAATATTTCCATTGTTTAGATGAGTGTTCCATTGTCAATTCTATCTTTGGAAACTATTGTTGTGATTAGGAGGATTGAAATTGTTTCCTCCATTATTGTTTCCATAATTGTTATTTCCATTGAAATTTCTATTGTAGTTCTGACCTTACTTGTTGTTGTTGTAAGGACTAACATTGTTTCTCTAAAAGTTGTTATTATGTCCTTGCAACAACCTCAAGTGGGTCAATTTAGTATTCATTTGAGACATGGTCTTCTTCATTTGACAAAACTTAAAGGAAAAACTATTGTCTTCTTCTACGAAAGTTGATGCCTTTTGCTCAAAGAAAGAAACTTTTGGAGGTTCATATCTTGGGTATGTTATAGTCAAGGTTTGTAGAGTGGGTGTCTGCTATAATAGAACTAGATTCATTGGTATGAATTAGTTGGGGATCATGGATGCTCCAATAGGATATGTTGGCATCGTTCTAATAGCTTGAGTTGGAAGCATCGATCCTCTTCCATTACAATTGACCTACTTTGTAAAAGTAATTGCTTCTTAGAAGACTTTTTCCAATGTGTCAATATCTGTTTTGGGAAGTTTTCTTAGGAAAATATTAGTAAGATGGTCCTTAGAATTTAGATAAATTTGAATTGTGGCTTCAATAGTATAGTGTATGGCATCTCTAGCTTGTAGTATGCCATATGAAAGTGATGGTTGAAGTGTGAGATCATCTTTGTTGGGTCCCTTATGATTGATATGAAATGATGATACATCACAGCTAGATTGATGAAAGTTTTGAATTGTTCCAAGAATAATTTTTTGAGAGTGTCCCAGTCTCCAACACATCCAAGTGGTAAATTAACATACCTATTAAAGGAAAATTCTCCCAATGAGGAGGGGAATAAGTGAAGAACCACATTCTCATTAGCAATCTACTTTCGGTTGCAAATTTCCTTGAATACCTTGATGTGATCTTCAACCATTCTTGTCTCTCCATAGATGAACCTTATGCAAAACTTCTAAAGATTCTTAGGAAGGTCATTGAGTACACCTATTAAGTTGATTGATGAGTCTATAGTATTTGCAAAAAAATCCATTGGAGGATTTGGTGGAATAATGAGTGGTTTTTGTGGAGGTGGAACTAAGGAAGATGATGAAATTTTGAATGGGCATGGTAGAATTAGAGGGAATCCTTTGTTGTTGTGAGGCTTGCAAAAGTGGCTAAGTTTGAGGAACTTGTGTGTACCAGGGGAAGATCTCAAAGCTCATTAAAATGGAGATGATGGATCAAGATCTTCAATTTTGTGTCAATTTTTGAATAAGTGCACCACTATAGAAGCGCACATCTCCAAAAAATGTACCTAGCACCCCTAGCACACCTTGGAATGGTGACAGTTTAGAAATTTTTTTGAACTTGTAAAAAATGCAAAAAATTGAAATTACATGTTATTTTCTTCAATTCTGAATGGTTGGTAGGGCCTCCTTCTAGCACCACTTCTATTGAGCTATCATTTTTCATGATGCTTAATGGCAGGAATCCCTTCAAACTCATCTAATGAAAAGCTAATCTGGGATCAACCCCAAGGTTTTGAGTGATCTTGTGACCTACTAGAATCCACTTAGTAGAAGCTAAATATGAGTGTTCATGAGGAGACATTTGCTAGTTCATACCAATTTCAAATAAGATGTTAAATCTACTTGCTATCTCAAAAAAGTATCCACACAAAAACAAATATATTTTTGTATTTTTCTGTTTATAATGAATTTAGTTTTAACTATGCAACTATATGAATTCCTAAATTAAGCAAGTATTTGTAAAAGAAAATAACAAATATAAGGTAACAAGAAGTTTAAGAAAATGACTTGAAAATTAAATCCCTTATAAATATAAGCCACGGAAACAACACATCTGTGAGTTAAGCCTTTGAAAAGATTGGTAGATAACCAATGAAAATAGGAACAATGCTTCCTTAATTCCACTAATGTAATCGTCGATGGGAATTTAGTAACTGTAAGATATTTTATTTTTTATCAGATCACAAGGCCATGGAAAGTGCACTCATGTGAGACAAAAAGCTATGCAAGAACAATAGGGTGATCTCTTCTCCAACTAAGTATATCAGTGGAATTTGTAAACACATGGAAAACACCAGAATTAAAAGATCGCTCAAATAACACAATAAAACAATTGGCTCCATCACACTCCATGAACATACATTCACAAAATATAACACACTCAAGCAAGAATAACTACACTCTGAATGAGAGCACCAATAACATATATTATTGCATCAAAATAATGGCCCAGAATACATATTACATTCCTAAATTTATAAAAAATCTTATCCTCAATTTGTATTGAGAGTGAGAAATTCCTTCATGCAAATATATGCTCAAAAATAATTAAAAAATTCTAATTATGTATAAATTGACTCTCTAACTAGTGCTAAGTAGGACTCCACCCTTATTTATATCATGTAATGGGTGCATGAGCCTTTACATGTCTTAAAACAAAGAAAGCATGAGAAAATAAGAAGAAGAAAGCCATTAGATGATGTAGGAGTCTCTAGAGATGCCAAAAATGGAAGCTCAACCTTCTCTAGAGGTTTTTAGGAGTTAAACTATCATCAGAATGCATTTTTTATGCATGAAAAACTCTAAATTTGGGATTGGTAGTTAACTGCCAGCATACCGCTGAGTTCTTCAAAAACTTTCAGTGCACCTTTGGGGAAGCTCACCTTGGGAGAAGCACACCTTGTACACCTTTGGAGAAGCTCATCATGGGAGAAGTGCAACTTTGGAGACAAATTCAAAAGATGCAAAATTTTACCAAGTGTCAAAACTAAAATTCTAACTTATGGGTTTTTTTCCCCTTCATACCAAAGCTATGCTTGGGTATTTGTTCTTTAATTTCTCTATAATATCCATCACCTGGGTTGCATCCAAAAAATCTAAAGCATCATATTTATCCTTTACTTTTTGTCAATAATTGCCCACCTCTATGTGAGTATCTACAAAACCTCCCAATTTCACATCTAATTCTAGAAATGCCTCTTTAGTCTTACATACTTGTCTAATATCCTCATCAGTGGAAGCTTCTTCAAAAGTCTTCCAAAATTGTTCAACAACTACTTGCATAGTCATGAGTCAATCCCTTGAATCATCTTCAAAAATATCAAGGCAAGCATCACTGTAATATTTCTTTGCTTCCAAAATTTTCTCTTGGGTTTGATCCTTGAGCTTGTGAATATCCGCATGTAATATCTTCATTACTTTATTCCCATTCGCAATCTTGTCTATCCAATTGTCTATTTTATCTACTTGTTTGTAGTATATACATCCATCAACATCTGATACCTCTGACCCTTTATTGATTATAATGCTTGTAGATCTTTACCCCAGGTATGTATCTCATCCATCAACCCAAAATCCTAGTTCAATATAGCAACCAACTTGTCTGCATTATCTTGCATATGGTGCAATAACTTAAGATTTCCTTGTATGATCTACACACCTTTTTCTTCAAAAATTTCTCACCATTGTTGACAAGCCTTCAAAAATGGATCTAATTGTACATTCTCCTTATCCCTCTTATCAAGTGTAACTCCTAAAGTCTCCTCAAGATTTTTAGGATCCAACAGACCAACTACTTCTTGCAAATAATCTCTTAGTAGTCCATTATTCTTTCAAAGCTTTAACTCTTCAGACTCATCTTGTTGTAAGTGCCTAAACACTTCTTTGATTCCTATAGTGACCATCAATTTGGCAGTATCCATAGTGGGTTTTCAAAGAAAGACCTCTTTGATTTGATAATCTTTTGGGGTCAAATCCTCAATATCTACATGTAGAGGAGGGAAAGAAAAATGGCTGAACAAGTCCTAATTTTGATCAATCATAATGAAGGCCAATATTCTTCATCACTTATAGGTGGCTTAGGTTTCTTGAGAGCTTCAATTAATTTTCTCATTTCCACTTCCTCAATACAATATAGCTGCCTTTTGTGTCTAACCATCACCTCTTTTCTTAACCATCTTGGAGTATCTTCCATTGGAGACTTATTCTTAGATGAAGAGGGAGCTTGTACTATTAGGCCCTTTCTTTTATCACTCCTTTTTGGAGTCTTCTCCTTTTGTGAGAGATCTATATCAGGCATATATGTGTCTATTGAGTCCACATTCCTCACCTTTGTATCTTGGGAATTCTATTGAAGTTTCTCATCTATTTTCCCCTCCTTTGATACTTCATCTTTGGGTCTTTGTTTTAGCTCTTCTATCTATTCAGCATGTACTTGTTCTTCATTAACCAAAGGAAGAGGAGTAACTAAACCTTTATCCAAGAAAGATAAATATTGACTTGGTGATGATGGATAAATTAAAGGTCCTTGTGGCTAAGGCATCAATTGACTCCAATCATCTTCTGGAGGTTGATTTGTTAGTGTATCCCTTATCTAATCTCCTACAAGTTTAGTTCCTATAGGCATGCAATCAAAATCTAACATCTTAAAAATGTTAGCCCCTTCATCCTCTTGTTCATCAATCCATTTTTGTAACTCATCCTCCAAAGTTGTAACCTAAATAGGTTGTGTAGAAATGGATGGTGGTTTTATATTGGAGCTCCTTCTCTATTCTACCTCAATAGCCCTAGCAAGGTGAGTCCTTTGACACAAGGGAAGTTTATCCTCTTCATCTTTATCATCCTATTCTTCTACCTTTGGAATAACTTGTAGGATTGAGGGAAAAGGAATAACATTTCTTATCACCTTTTGTCTCCTTGTACTTTTAACTAGAGTTTTCATCTTTCTTTTCTTGGGAGTTGATGGAGAGGCTTCTTCCTCTTGGGTAGGTGGAGACACTCCCTTTGCTTCTACTTTTACTTCATCTTCCCTCCCTTGTTCTAGTGGTGGCACTAGAAAATTATCTTGAGTCAGAATAACTTCTATGTTCTCTACTCCTTGGCTCTTAGGTGTTTGAATTTCCTCCTCTTTGAGCTTAACTTACTAAGGGGAAGTTCTTTAACTTTTATTTTTACCCTTATACACCCTGAAGTATTCAACTACTCTATCAAGTTGATGCACCATTTCTAACCTTATTGGAGACTGAGCTATGAATGTTGGTACTATCACTTTTACTCCTCTACCTTTCACTGGGTAGTCTATAGCTTGGAAAACTACTATTTGTTGAATTAGATCTAGCTTGAATGGTCTCTTAATCCATTCCTTGGTTAACTGGATGATATGCCTTGCCCTATGATTGATATCTACATTTTCTTCTCTATCAATCTCTACATTCATGATAGGTTGATCATAAATCTTATCTTAGTTATATAAGGGATCTAAGACCTCTTCAATATCTTTTTGCACAATCTTTAATGGGAGCTTCATTTTCAAGGCATTGGCTTCCAAATAAAGAGTCATTCTACAATAATCCCTTATTTGGATCTTGTAGTCATCTATTGCATTCATCCAATGATCCTTTATGAAATTCATGTTTGAACTATTTTTCTACCAAGAGTTGAACTCTATCAAAACATGGATGAGGGGAATTAAAGTCATCCAAGGGGTATTCATACCATTCTAAATCAAAATTCATGATATATTTCTTTTGTTTGATACTAAATGGAACTATAGTGATGGGCCATACCTAGGTCTTCTTATGTTGCTTCCATACTCTATCATATTCTGATGAGAGTTGTCATGCAATCTCTAGAAATATGAGTTTATCGAATGGATACCTCAAGAGCTTCTTAGGATTTAGAATTGTACCTCCTACCCTTAAGTAAGTGAATTTTTTCAATTGGATGTAGTAGGCACATATTTCTATAATCTTTATTGTTGCCTCTTCTGACATCCTTTTTGCATAGTCTCCCTCAATGAACTGGATGACTAAAAAAATGAAAGCATCATGCACTATTCTATATTCCTTACTATGATCCAAGAGCTTTTCTTCAATAGCTAGGGGTATATGACATAACTCCATGCATTAGAATTTTGCAATTGCCCCTTTTAAGAAACCCTAGATAATATGTTGTTCTTGTTGCTAATAGATACACTAGATAAGATGTCATATAGAACCTTAGGTCATTTTTGAACACTGCCACCTATTCATCAAAATTCTCATTGAGAATTGAGGCCCAGTCAATTGGCATCTTTATCATGCTAATGGTTTCAATGAAGTGTACCATCCATATCTTTAAGTGTCCTACTACTAGTAATCCCATGAATTTTCTTAGGAGCACTATGGAATTTCTGATATCATCTTTCATAGAACCTCTTTCCATATCTACTTTCCCTACCTTTTTTCCAAGAGGAGTCCTATCAATGAGATATGAAGATTGAATAATTTATGTGGCTTCTTGTTCATGCTCTCTATACCACCTTTCTACTTGATGGTATGCCAACCTAATGGACTGATCTTCCCTCAAAAGATGGAAAATTTTCTCTATATTCTTAGGCCTTAGATCTAAGATGATCTCCCCTATTATGCTTTTCACCACTCTTTCCTCCAAAACATAATTCTCTTCCAATGCCATAGCCATCTCAAAAGATCGTATGTAAATTAGGTGTGATGTTTCATTTGATAACCCCAATATTGTAAGTGTAGACACCATTGGAGGCTTATCATTTGGTTTTTTGCATAGGACCAAGAATGCATTCCAGTTAATGTGGCCTAGCTCAGTGTCTCAAATCTCTCTGAATGAGCATTCTAGAAGCGTGACTTTGATGGAACACCTTGAAATTTGAAGACCATTAGTTTTGGAGCCATCTTTGCAGTGAGGGAGGATGTGTCATGTCCTCTTTTCAAATAATTAAAAAATAATAATCTTTGCTAAGGCAGGCAGGCCCAAAAAGGCGAAGTTTTAACAAAAGGGGATAATCTTTGGAAGCTAATGGACTAATAAATGAATATTATTATTAAAATATGTTTTATTAACCCCTCTTGGAAATGAGTTAGGGTTATGCCCTCTTTTAAGGGGTTTGGAGGCATTTTGGGCTGATTCCAGAACTTGATTTTTGCTCATTTCTTTGTTATTCTTCAAAGGCTGCCAAACCTGTGGAGAAGGAGACCCAAGAACGAGAGTTTGCAAGTTTTTAGGGAGACCCAAGAATGGGAGTTTGTAGGTTTCTAGGAAGGCTAAGGATGGGAGTTTGAAGCCATTCCATGTGCATGCTCATGCAGAGTTTTCCTTTGTGCTGAATAGTGCAGATTTGTGGTTTTTCGGGTGTGTTTTTTGTAAGAGTTTAGTATTTCATATCAGTTTGGGTTGCTGTTGTATATCAGACTTTAAAATGTTAAAATAGAGCTAAATATATGTATTTGGATATGATTATACTTATGTGATAGATTACTAAGTTTTTGTGGTAATTTCGGGCTATTTTGTGCTATTTTTGAGAGCCGATGAGCATTGTTTTTGTCTTCTGTTTGGGAGCTATTGTGTGCATGTTATACAGATCTAAAAATGTCATTTTGTAGGCTATTATGCTGCTGAAATTTTTATAAAAATGTCCACTTTCAAATTTACTGATAATATGTGAAGCTGTGAAGTTTTTGGCACTATTTTCAGCATACCCAATTTGGGGTTTCTTGAGAAATTGGTGGATCATTGAAAGATTGGTTGTTTGATCTTAAAGATCTGATTAGAGGGTTGAAATATCATATAAAATCAGTAAAAGGACATTTTAGTGGTATCAGAGCCATGATCTTGCCAGCCTGAGGGTTTGTAGAAGTTTGCATGTCAGTTTTGACAACTACCCAGATCTTGCATATCAGTTTTGACAACTACCCAGATCTTGCATGTCAGTTTTGACAACTACCCAGATCTTGCATGTTAGTTTTGACACTACCTAGATCTTGCATGCCAGTTTTGACAACTACCCAGAACTTGCATGTCAGTTTTGACAACTACCCAGATCTTGCATGTCAGTTTTAACAACTACCCAGATCTTGCATGTTAGTTTTGATAACTACCCAAATCTTGCATGTCATAATTTATGGTTGCATGTTGCTTCCAATCTACTGGATGTCAAAATTTATGGTTGCATTCTACTTCTAATCATTTGCATGTTAGTTCTTGGTGAATTTGGTGGTTGCATGTTGCTTCTAATCAGCTGCATGTCAAAATTTATGGTTGCATGCAACTAAGTGAAAGAGAAAAGAGATATTTACAGCGAGAAAAGAATAAAGAAATTTTGATCAAACCTCCAGTTGAAAGTAAAAGTATAAAATCCAAAGAAGGAAAAAGTATGGCTAATCTAGATGAGATGGCAAAGAAATTCTTCCAAGACATCCAAAATACTCAGAAGCAAACAGTGGATAGTTTGGCAAAAACTAGAGAGGCTTTACAAATATTGACAGAAAAATTGTAAGGAGTTGCATTTATTAATCAGAAAGGGAGCACTTCAGAGGAGTCAAGAAATCTGAAACTCACACCCTCTCAATCAACAAAAACTATTTTTCTGCATGCAGATGAGCCACCAGTGCCAAATTCAGCCCTTAATCCCATGGAAGAGGTTACAAGTAACTTGATTGCATTAAGAGCTACTTACAATGGTTTAGATGATGACTTTCACAGTTTAGTTCCTTTTAGAGAATATGTGGATATGATGAACACTTTGATGCCCAAGAAAGAGTACAAAAGGGAACATGACATAAGTGGAAGAGAGCTCAAAAATAAAATAAGCAAGTTTATAGCACCTACTTTTGATGGAACAAATTAAATTTCAGCTAGAGCACGGCTACAAAAATTACAGACCTTCTTCACACTTAACCCCATGAAGGAGAGTGATGATGTTCAAATTGCAAGTCTACACTTGGAAGATGCTGCCTATGATTGGTGGTATCATGGAATGACTACTCAAGGTCATGATCAGGTAACTACATTTGATGATTTTAGTCAAAGAGTGATAGATAGATTTGACCTCAAGGATGATGATTATGAGGATGTTGTTGTGCATGATGGTGAGATACCTGGTAGAGATGAGCAGACATTAAGCATTCATGACTTTTCTGAGAGAGAGTATTAGGCACAGTTAGATGCTTCGACACATGAGGTTGAGATTGGTAGTACTTCACATGATTTGTCCAGCCAGTTGAAAGTGAACAAAGACAGTATTTTGACTTCATTATCTCATCATTACAAGTATGTGGAGTTAGTTGGTATTGGTCATATTACTCAGGTGAGGAGTTTTCTTGAGTTACCAACTGATTCTAGTTTACAGATATGGATTCGAGATTATTATATAGGCATTTGGGATTTAGTTGACTAGATATCTTTAACACTTTTTGGTAGCAGTGTTTGTTTGGGTGCTATCATGGATTTGATTAGCAGATTGCATAGTGTTGTCTTTTCTTATGCCAGCAGCTTGTCCAATGCTGGTATTAGTTTTTATACACCGGTGTTGGACTTTGTTCATATATCAAGTCGACCATACTTGCTGGAATGTGTTGATGATCTTTCATATTTGGCAGTGTGTACCAATGAGTCCCAAGATCATATTGGCATTGATGACATCCAAGAGGATGCAGTGGGTAGTTTTGAAGACTTAGTTTCCTTAGCAGTTTCTTTTGGTACAGAGGAGTTAGACATCAATGCTACAGTTTTTGATACTCCATATGTTGATATGAGCTTTGGAGTTGATTCACAGGATATGGATGGTAATACTCTAGAGACTAGTAACTTTGAGGATACTCCTTTAGACAGTGCATCAGAGGAGGTTTGTAGGAGATAGTCTAGCCAGTGCCATCATCTATCTAACCAGTTGAGAGTTAGTGAGCGAGACATTGCTATCGCTTGCCAACATCTTGATGTTGCTCGTCAGTTGTTAACCGTTTATGGATGGGGTTCTCCTACTAGTGATGAGCAGGGAGGCAGTTATCTTTCCTTGACAGAGTTCCACTCTTTATGGGAGGCTATCCAGATTCTAAGACAAGATTATATGCAGTTGGTAGCCGATAGAGATTATCTTATGGAGTGGGGCAGTACAACATATGATGCATTGTTGGCCAAGGAAGATGAGGTGAGTGAGCTTACTCAGCAGCTTGAGGTGACTTCTGAGATTCTTGAGAGTACATAGTTGGCTTTCAAGGAGTCACAGTTTCATTTGGCTAAGGTGACCATGGAGTTAGAGTGACTACAGTCTTTACCTGATTCTATACAGTCACAAGATGTGGTGTTTGGTGATCCGAGGATGTCCATGGTCGAGATTGTCAGAGATAGTGGAGATGGGGATGCATCCATCCTTGATACTAACATTGGCATATCAGGTTCATTCCCACTAGAGTCAAGTTCAATTGAGTTGGGTGTTGTAGTAGATTGTTGTATGCCTGACATGGTGGTGGCCTCTAATATTGATGGCACAGAGACTAGAGATGTATCAAAGATCATGTGTGATGTTGGTGAGTCGGCAGTTGGCATGGTTCCTACTAGTAATACTACTCCCTTGGTGATATCTTCAGAGTTAGTAGTCAGTTCCAACATGGTTAATGATCAATTGCAGTTAGTTTCATCTGGATTACAATCTGAGCCACTGAATAAGATTGGCACATTCTATTGACATTACACTGTGAGGTACGCTCATCAATTTACCTTTGATGACCATGTTGATGAGATGATGATACAAAGATGTACTTTGGTTCCTAGTGCTGGTCATTAGTTATGGGACAGTTTGACGCCTCAGGATGAGAGTTGTGATGGGCATGACATGGTGATAGGTTCTGTAGTTGAGAGCTTGATAATACATGACTTAGAGCAGGAGTTTGGGGGTGATGCTTCAGTAGTTGTTGTTACTGATTCTACTCCTTTGGCTATGACATCTCCTAGCTTAGTTGGTAGTCAGTCACAGTGGGCTATATCACTTGTTCATGAAAAATTTGGTTTGGGTTCCATTTCTTACTCTTTATCTTGTAATGTCTTTTCACCATCAACAGTGCATGGGAGTTATGGTTATGAGATAGTGGCCGGTGATTTGCAGAGTTGTGTTAACTGCAGAAGTTGTACAATGTGTGGATTCTCCATACTTGGTACAGTTTCATTCAAGAGCATACACCATTGCTGCAGAGTTGGATTGTACATTCCGTATAGGCCAGTGGGATGCGTTGATGGTATTTACTATGTTGGTAGTTTGATTTGTCCACTTTACTTGGGTTTTGATGTTCTAAGAGTTTGTGTCTCGTGGGTTTCTGACTGTGGAAGTGCTGATTTTGGAGTTTGGTTGAGTTGTAATTGTCAGTTTGATTATGGATTCCTCTTGGTCATATTGCAGAGGATATTGCAGGAACCTATGTTAATTGGCAGTAGTATAGTTCATGACTACATTTGGGATCTAGGTGGATTGATTTGTTTATTGTTCAGCCATTTCTTGAGGACAAGAAATATTTGGGAGGAGAGGACTTTTCATGTCCCCTTTTCAAATAATTAACAAAATAATAATCTTTGCTAAGGCAAGCAAGCCCAAAAAGGTGAAGTTTCAACAAAAGGGGATAATATTTGGAAGCTAATGGAATAATAAATGAAGATTATTATTAAAATATGTTTTATTAAACCCTCTTGGACGTGAGTTAGGGTTATTCCCTCTTTTAAGGGGTTTGGAGGCATTTTGGGCTGATTTCAGAACTTGATTTTTGCTCATTTCTTTGTTATTCTTCAGAGGCTGCCAAACCTGTGGAGAAGGAGACCCAAGAACAGGAGTTTGCAGGTTTCCAGGGAGACCCAAGAACGGGAGTTTTCAGGTTTCTAGGAAGGCTAAGGATAGGAGTTTGAAGCCATTCCATGTGCATGCTCATGCAAAGTTTGCCTTTGTGCTGAACAGTGTAGATTTGTGGTTTTTCGGGTGTGTTTTTTGTAAGAGTTTAGTGTTTCCGGTTGAGTATTTCATATCATTTTGGGTTGCTGCTGTATATCAGACTTTAAAATTTTAAAATCGAGCTGAATATATTTATTTGGATATGATTATACTTCTGTGATAGATTACTAAGTTTTTGTGGTGATTCCAGGCTATTTTGTGCTATTTTCGGGAGCCGATGAGCATTGTTTTTTTCTTCCATTTGGGAGCTATTGTGTGCATGTTATACAGATATAAAAATGTCATTTTGTAGGATTTTATGCTGCTGAAATTTTTATAAAAATTTCCTCTTTCAGATTTACTAATAATATGTGAAGCTGCGAAGTTTTTGGCACTATTTCCAGCATACTCGATTTTGGGTTTCTTGAGAAATTGGTGGATCTTTGAAAGATTGGTTGTTTGATCTTAAAGATCTGATTAGAGGCTTGAAATATCATATAAAATCAGTAAAGGGACATTTTAAGATGAAGGAGGAAGCCATTTTATCTACCCAAAATAGACATCCATTAGTTTAGAAGGTTAAAAATAATAATTTAAACAAACCCTAGATACTAAAAAAATGACCCAAAAACCTTAAATCTTATTAAAACACCTAAAATCCCACTTTTAGCTCCTACTTTACAAATTTTGGCACCTTTCACACCTTGAGAGTGTGCTAGGTGAGCCATTCCTCTTTAGCAAACCTTCAACACTAATGATGTGCACATAGTGCATCTTGAGGTAAGCACTAAGTGTGCACCCTTATAATGCAAGAGTGGGCCAAGTGTAAAATAAAGGGGTGTGCACATAGTGCACCTTGTGGGTTGTACTATGTGCACACCCTTACTTTGCATGTGCGGGATACTTTACCTTTGAAAGGTGTGCACATGTGCACCTTTCACTTAGGTGAAATTTTTTTATTAGGTTCTTGCAAAAAAGATGTGCTTCTTTTCCTTAGTTATTTTAATGTGTTTGTGTGTACAAGTGCAGGAGATCAAGCACATCTCACAATGTGTGGAAGTGCACTTGTTGGTGACCAAGAAGAAGAAATGAGATAGGAGGAGGGAGGGGTCCCAGGCTTTTATAAGCTTGGGGCACTTCCAATGGGAAGTTCTCCCACACTAGTGTGCTTAGCACACTAGGACACCTTGAAGGGTGTGCTAGGTGCACTAGGTGTGCTAGTGTGCACCTTTTAACTCCAAACTCAATTTTCTCCTCAAAATCTCCAATTTATAGCTACTAGATTTTTCAAGCAGAGAGCTAGACTAGGCTTAAACACTAGGTAGAACCCTAAAAAAAACTCAAACACTAGACTATGGATCTAAAAAGCTAAAAATTATACTAGGGGGTCCTCATTTCTAGTAGAAATTTGGTGTGCATTGTGAAAACACAACATGAACTACAACTCATCAAAATCAATGTAAAAATTAATCATCATGTGGTATCCCTAAAGAAGAATAAAAACCTTGGATCAAGATGAGGCACATAGTACACCATTAAGAATTCACATTGATCACAAAATAGATCAAATGACAATCATGGCCTAGCCCATTAAATATGTTGAAAACATGTAACCAAGGTATGACATTTATTTTGACTTTTGTAAATATCATGGGTAGCATCGATTTCACATGAACTCAATAACATGGTTGGGTCTCCCTATGTTTGTACTCAAGTTGCTTGAGGCATAAAGGTCATGATTTTCTTCATCACACTATCAAAGATGTTAAAAGGAGACAAGATATGTGTATGATGAGAAGGCCAAACTGCTTATTGCCCAAGCAAGACAATACTTACAAGAGATCTAAGAAGGCCAATTTTACACATTTTCATTTATGATTGTTATGTGAGGAATCTATCATTGTAACTAATGAGTTTTGAAAGCCATCCTTTCATAAGAATTTTGACTATAGGGAACTATATGTCTTTGTAGTATGGCATCTTAAAACATGTTAGGTGGCTTCATCTCTTGCACTATCTCTACTTAGATTCCCTCAAAGTGGTACTCCAAGCAAGTGAGTGTTCTAAAAATAAAAAAATAAAACATTCATCTCCATTGTAGACCCCTTCTACACAACAAAAAATAGGGTTTTCCACCATGAGGATTAGGAAGAAACCCCATTTCAATTAAAACCCTAAGCACATATTAGGGTAACCAACAGACACAAAATAAATCAAAAGTACTTTAAGCTTAACCTACACACCTCAAACTAATTAGCACCTTTTCTAGGAAGAAAAAATGCAACTTTTCATAATATAAGCATGTAACTATTGTAAAACTGTAAGGAGGTCATTAAATTGTACTTGTTGTCTGCACATAGTTTCCCACCAAAATTACTTTCTTATTGATTCAAATCCATACATATCAACTCCAGCCCTTTCCTAGGTTGAAGAAAACTCATTTATAGGCTATATCTCTTGACCTTACATATTCATTCCTACTTGTTTGATCAAAAAAAAACTCTGATTGTTGACCTTCCAAATTTACAAAAAAATTTGCTTAGCAACAATATTTGTTGCATGACAAATTTTGGTCAATTTTTACAACTTTTCCATATTTCAAATGCCTTCCAAGGTGATAAAATTTCATATGTATATGTATGTATATATGTATGTATGTATGTATGTATGTGTATATATATGTATATGTGTATATATGTATGTATGTATATATAGAGATCTTGTGGATTGTGGAGACCAATTGCAATCTAAGATTTCATTTCCATGTCATTGTGATTGATGTATATGTATATATGTATGTATGTATGTAAATAGAGAGATCTTGGCATAATAGAGAGATTAGGCCATGGGAGAGCATTTGAGTTGTGAACATAAAATTGGGAATGATTTATGTCATGTTTTTTTTTAATATCGAAAATCAAATTCACACTATGTTGTAACTCTAGCATAGGTGTTTGAAGTAGTTACAAATAATAAAATAATGACATTACCTCTAATCCAAATAATAAAAAAATAAAACTCATTCAATCTGTACTAAGTGACAAGCCATAACCTAGTTCAATTGGTCTAGTTTTTTATTAGTTAAGTTGCTTACAAATTCATGTAAAACTATCATCAAATTAGGTACAATAAAAGGAACAATTAGTTGTTCCCAGCTAGCATTAACTTGATTGGTCTATTTAGACCCATTGATTATTTTCACAAGATTTTAAACATAACTATATAAGGAGTGAGTTAGGATGTATATATGTTAACCTTAAATTAACTATAAACTACAACACAAAGGTTGCATTAGGGTATTACATGATTATAATTATAGAAAACCGCATGATTCACCCGAGTGGGTGTATGATGGAAAAGAGTTGTATTAGTTGAGTAAAGCTCACTAGTGGTTATAGGAATACAAATACATCAAAACAATTAGAAACCACAACTACATATTCGTTAGAGTGAGCAGTTCAAGGGTCTTAATCCTATGTATACAGGTATGTAGGCAACCTAGTAGATGGAGTATGCCTCTAGTGCACAAACACCTTGGACATAGTTACATAGCCCTGGACATAGTTAGGTAGAACTTAATCATGTATGTATGTATGTATGTATGTATGTAACTATTCTCTATGTAATACTATCATCCACATGTTGGGGGGGGGGGGGGGGGGGAGGCGGGGGCAGTTGAGCTTACACCTTCTACAATACTTCATTTCCATTATTTGCACTCTCTGAATCAAAGGTATATAAATTTATCTCTTGTAACTATAATTTTCAAATAGTACAAACCATAATAGTTTATTATTATTCTATGGTTCTCTTTGTAAGTTTATAAAATTGAAGTTTAAAAATTAATTGCATTTATGTACATCTTTTTCAAGTTTGTTATTTCTCTTTTTCCTAACTTACAGTCCAAAAATAATTTTTCAAAATAAATACTGATGAGTGGGAGAATGATCCAAAAAATTATTATTGAATGTTATGTGTTTATGTGCTACTATTAATGAATGTTAAAGTATGAATGTTCTAGGTTTTTGTACCAGTTCTTAAGCCCAAAATAGATAAATCATGATTTCAAATGAAAACTTGGGTGCTTAACTTAATGAATTAGCACACCAAGTGAAAGACCTTGTGTGATGAAGAATTATATGATTTTCTACATATTTCACCACATAGCAGTGCATTGTAGGTTCAATAACATTCTTAAGTAGACATTTGTGAGCACTAGGTGTATGAAGGCTCCATGCAAAAACATGTAGAAGCAAGAAAGGTCATGATGAACATTTTTGATGACATGTTTTCCAAGAACATACATAAGTTCCTCAAGGTGACTTTGTATTATTAAATTTTCATGTTTGTCAACACCACCGCTCTATTGAAATATCTTAATGGAAAGAATGCTTCTGAGAGGGGGGGGGGTGAATTAGAAGTACTAGCTTCTAACCTATTTTTCACAAATCCTTCATAATATAATATTGAAATGTACTTGCATGCATATCAACATTAAACAATTATGAAAAACACATGTACATCACCACATAACACTAGAAATTTTGGTAACCCAGAAACCCTCTAGGAATAAGAAGGTAAAAAAGGGGTGGGGATGATACCCACAAAAATTACTGCAGCAATAATGTTTAACCACTTTTGATGGTCTGCCCTATTAAAAGCTTTACACTATATCAATAGTGACCTGGTTAAAGGATTTACAAACACTTTACAAGAAGTGTTACCCTGTTAAAGGGTTTAATCACCTATTTAAAGGATCTACAAAATAGTTGTTAAGATAACCTATCACCATAGGGTTTCCTTTCTAATACAGTTGCTAGAGAGTATTAGGTATAATAAACCTGATAGTTTACAATCCTTTGATTGCTAAATATAGGCACTTGATCTGCTTTCTCTAATCTTGATCTTCTGAGATCTGATATTTTTCACTCTAAAAAAATTTTTCCCTTACATATATTCATCCATCTACATACAATGAGACTTAGTCTTCCTTATAAAGACATTCAAAGACTTAGGGTTAGATGTGGATCTACGATTCATATTGAATCTCTGTTTCTCCCTCATTCCTTGCAATTTTATTATTGGTTGCATGCCTTCTCCATTTTTCTTATTGGATGCATGTAGATTGCATAGAATATACAAAAGATTTGATCTGATTATTTAATCCTTCAAGATTCGTCATATGTCAGCCATGAAAATGGTTTACATCTAAATTTGTAAAGTTACAGACTTATATATGTATTTTGTGTTACTCGACACTTACTGATCTAGATGCTTGGCATATGTAACAAACTAGCTTACTCGGCTCCTGTTGCATTTCTATATTGCTTAGCATCGTCTGTGACTCGACACTCAAATATCACTCAGCACTTGTATCATGCTTGGCACCTAAAGTCATTCGGTACTTGATCTTCACTTGGCACCTAAAAGCTACTTGACACCTGAAGATCACTCAACACCTATTGGATTTCCTAACTCGGCTTATGTTGTGGCTCAGCATGCATAGTGTGTTCGGCTCCAATGTAGAAAATGGTTAAGTGTGGTGGCACTCAAATGTCAAAGCCATTTTGAGACTAACACGCTCATCCTCCATATCCTACACAAACAAAAAATGTTGCCTCTAACATTGCAACCATGTGATAAATGGGAATAGCACATGCCCAACCCATAACCTAGTTAAATTGGTTTGGTTTCTAATTGGTTAGGTTGACTACAAATTCTTGTATAACTATCATCAAATTAGGTACAATAAAATGAACAACCAATTATTCCTAGCTAGCAAGATCAGATCCAATTTTCCAAGGTGATAAAGTTGCATATGTAGACGCCTCACCTAATGGACTATTATATAAAGGATGCATCACTTGATGGAATATTTCATTATGTTGATGGAAAACCAATTGCTCTTTAATCAAGAATTATAAAGATGCTTTCTAGACACTCCTCCATAGCTTCAAAATTTGTTTTCCAATGGACATATCTATGGAAAACACACAAACAAACATGTATGTAAAATGTGGGTTTGTTGATTACATGTGTCAGGAATTTGACTGATATATAAATGAAATATTTTCTCATGGACAACAATTATTTTAGGATATTCTCATAATTGGCATGGGGAGGAAACCTTTGAGCTTTATAGGATGTTTGTGCAAATTTTGCATTGACAAAAAATGGGAAGGTCCATACCTATGCTATTAATCTTGGTATTAAAATTTCATGCAAGGTCACAATGAATTAAACATGTCATTTGTAAGTCTTTTGGACCTATATATGGTGCCAAACAAGTATGTGTTAGAAAAAGAGACAAATTGTCAAAAATGTCTAAGAAAATGTAAAGTTGTCAAAAAATGTTTCTATCAACATTTTTTGTAAAATGACAATTCTTTGAAGATGGAAGATCAACCATCTTGTAATAACTCTTTGGGGAGTTAAAAACTTATTCTACTACATAAAGAAGGAAATCTCATGTATATGGGGATGGAATTTAGAGAGGAGAGAGGAAGAGTATGGTGTGGTAATATAATCAGTATCTTTTGTCAAATCTGTTGGTGTATTTGGTATTTGAATGTAGTCTTGGCACTTTCTCCCTTACCTCATGGATGTAATAGTTCAAAAGATTTATACCAATTTGAATGAATTCTAGAATCAATTCTAATGCTACATGTGTTCCTAACTTCATTGGTTATTTTTCTAAGTTCTCTTTACCCACTGGTTGGACAGTAAACTATATGTATTTTTGGAGAGAAGTATCACAGTGTTGCATGTTCTAATTGCATGCAGTTAGGGAAGATTTAAAGGCTCTCTTTTTTATTTTACATTTTCATCTTGTAGGTTGACACCATACCCCTACTCCTTATAATGGATTTGGTCAAGAATCTATAAAACATCCACTTCTACATGAAGAATACAAGGGATTAGCACTAAAGAAATATGATAGAGGCTTGTGTATAATTTGCATGGTGTTTGGAAGGTTTCATACATTCACAAGATGTTAAAGAACCCATTGGAAGAGTTGGGTAGGCAAGATAATGGATATTGGAGGATAGTCACTTTAAATAGCAACGAAACCCTCATTGAGGCAAGTGTTTGAATGATCAGTTATCTCCTCAATGGCTAGGAGCCCAAAAGTTAGAAGTTTAAAAGATTTTGATAAGGTAAATATATAGTTAAGTTCATTTGTTCAAGATTGTTGAGGGTTTTCTGAATTTGTAGTTTGAGTGTGTGTTTTAGATCTATTAGCCTCAACTAGGGCCTATAGTTTGAATGCCTTAATGAATAGTTGAAACCCTAAGACTTGCAATTTTAGTAGAGCTCAATAGTGGGTATTTGAATCCTCCTTTATTTTTAGTAGTTGTTTTGAAATATTTTGATTTCTTGCCTTGAACCCTGGGATAGGGCTATAAGGAAGAGCCCTTATTAGGTCAATTTGTTAGGTTGGTGTTTGGAGCCCACAAAGGTGCATGGAACCTTATGAATGTTTAAAATCACATTATTTGGGAGTAATTAGGCCCTTGGAAACATTTGGGGTGTGGAGTTTTTGAAAGGTCTGGGAGGGTGTAAGGGAGTGGAGGTGTTGTGTGGCAAGAGGGGTAGTTGTTTGTGTTGTGAAGATATAGGTAAAGACACTAAGAAGAATTAGATGAAATTTTGTGGTCAGCATTGATTGTAGGGTATGGTTAGAATGGACATGGAATTGAAGCCCAAAATATCCTCTCATAAATGTATTATGAAGGGGTTGAATCTGATAAGCAAAGAATGTCCACTCTTACATCATTAAAATGGACTATGAATCAAATATTCTTTTAGAAAGTACTCTCATAATTATGTATGCAAAATGTGATACTATGGAGAGTGTACACAATCTTATTCAATAAAATGAAAAGTGCTATAATCAAGCTACATAAGGCTAGGATCAGGCTAGGGAATACTTAGTAAAACATAAACCCAATTAATGAAACAACATGCAAACAAGCATGCATCAAGCATTTCTTTTGCAAGGTCATGATCTTCACCTTTTTGGATAATTTAAGTAAAGTAAGTGGTACCAAAAATGACTTTTACAAAGTATACAAAGAATATCCAATTTGAGGTCATCAAAGTACCAATTAAAGCTACCGTGGAATACATCAAAACCAGCAATGGGGTTTCCCATCCAATGTTACCATCACTATCTCTCATCATTCCATACATAAGAAATCCCTACAAAAATTCTCCGCTCAAGTTTACAATTTACTGCAATGACAAGACCAATTTTGGTCTTCTCCCTTACATAGATAGAAGCCAATGAGTTGAGTATTGTTGCCCTATCAAGAAATGAAAAATGTCAACACAATAGGAAAAGAAAACAAGAATGAAATCAATGTCTTTGAGAGCTTGTGATATATGACATCATTATGGTTTGAATTGGGGAATCCAACCACCTAAGTAGAATCCTAAATTTGTACTAAGTGTGGTAAAATAGGGCATGACAAAAAAAAATTTAACAAAAATATGAGATAGAAGCAATAGTGTAATTATCATCAATACACACAAATTCTACACTAGAATTATTGCAGATGTCTCGTACATTAGTTTTGATTCATATTCTATCAAATTTCTAAAATGATTGGTTATTGTTGGCTATACCTTGTACCTATTCTTGGGGCAAGTGCTAGTTAGCCTATTATTAGCTTGATATACAATGAGACTATTTCAATTTTTTTTGAAAACTCTAACTATCGTCAAAATTTTGATGTGGCCTACTATCGATGGTACAAAAAATTGTCAAATTATCTTTGGATGGCATCAATATTTCAATGGGGTTTTTCATCGATGGTATAAAAAATTTCTTGAATCATCTCTGGCTTGCATTGATAGTTTGATGGGGTTTGTTGTCGATGGTATAAAAAAACCCATCGAATCATCTATGACTAGTATCAATAGTTTGACATTTCAAATTATTTTTCTAGCACTGGCATGTGACATATATGGGGATGATTTTTGAAAGAATTTTCCTTAGGGAAAAATTCACCCAAGAACTAAGAACTCAAACACAAGTGCAACCGTAGACCAAAAAGAGTATGATCAAAATAACAATGTATTCAATTCAATATGCATCAAAGTACACTAGGAGTGAATGTATTTAAAGGCCTCTGAGATGCATCTAGAATTCCTAAGAATCAACATCATGATAAGTCATACAACTAGGCACATGTCCACAAGATATGAGTTATCCTCCATTAAGCACGAAAGTAAGTGCAATGATGAGAGGATAAGCCTACAATGGTGTATCACGCAAATTAATGTTGAAGACACCATGTGTTGAATTAGAGTTGTGTACTTCTATGTTGTCAACATGACAACTCATAAAGGTACACAAACTCCTAAGTGTCTCACAAAATAAATAATAAAATAATGCATTAACCTAAGTAAACTTAAGTAAAGTGTAAATAGTAAATACATATTTACACCAACACCCCCCCTTAAGTGCAACTTAGGGGAATTCCCTTAAGCTTACAAAAAACAAGACGAAAATGCATGATGGGTCCCAGCTACTAGGCCATGTTAGGTACCCATGTACATAATGAAAATGCAATCTCTCATAAAGTGAAGAAAGAGGGAAAACCTCATGAGAAAAGCCCTCCCCCAAAAAGAGAGATGCAAAGCAAGATGCATGGATGGATGGAGTAATCAAGACCCCCACATTGCAACATACATCAAGTATATACAATAGTAAATAATGAGAATAAAAAGACCTCATAAGAGGAAAATGTCCCCCCCATAAAAAAGAAGAGGAAGAGAGACCAGGTAGTCCCCCCCCCCGCAAATGAAGAATGCCAACCAATGAGTGCTACTCCAAGGAAGAAGCTGGTCCATGACTGTAGAATGATGTTTCTCCCCTTTGGAAGAAACAATGGCAAAGGTACAATCCTGAAGATGTATGGTGGAAACTTGCTCAAGTGTCCCTATGTTGATGCTGAGGTTCGCCACTTTCAACAGTGATAAAAAGAACCAATGTAGATCTAGAAAGGATGTCTTTTGACCTTATCCCAATGAGCCATCAGTCTCCTCAACTAATAAAGAGACCTTTGAAAGCTTTTGTTCATAAGGATCCACAATCACATCAACCTATAAAGATTGATCATGTAGAAAATGGACATGAGGTCAAAGTGAGCCCTCACAACAACTATAGAAGGATCATCTTCATCAAAGAGAAGATGTAAAACATCAAGGATGTCTCCTAAGTCTGCAATGTGTGACTCCATGAACAAACCTACAATGTTTGCCATGTATTCATCTACTAAAGTTGGAGCTCGAAGATAAGAGGTACCCTATTATGCTAGACCTATCACTATGGCAATGTATGCATGTGGACTATACTGATATCGTGACCTCTCACTACAACTATAGATACAACCCCATGTGTTTGAATTTGTTGAAGCACTATCACTGGTGTTACTATTAGTTTCCATAGTGTATGAAGTGTAGAGAGGATTAGAGGATAACTTGGGTGACCAAAAAAATTCCATGAGTCTCAAGATAGGTTTGCCCATACTAGACAACCAAAGGCTCTGAAGTGACTCACAACTAGTTTTATGCCGCACCATGCCTAAAAAGGTGTCTTCCCATCTAGGGCATTATGAGGAGACCTATTAAATATGTGAGTGGAACTACTATTGGCTTCAACTTCAAGTGTAGCATCAAGAGACTTGGCTTTAAACATGCAACTTGTCATGGACTTAAGAGGTCTAATCCTCAGTATTGTAACATCTATCTTATGTGAACTAAATGTTGGTGGATTTTGAAGATCAATACCCTCAAGGTTGCAAAATTCTTTAAGTCTTATGTCCACATATCTTCTTTCATTATCTATCCATAGAACCTTGATGGGTTTCCTTGATTTCTATTCAAGATGAATCTTGAAGGCTTGAAGCTTATCAACCACTTCATTCTTATGATGAAGGAAGTAGACCCATGTGAAGCGTGAAAAGTCATCAAAAAAAGTAAGGATGTAGTGGCCTTGGCTAATTGATGTCACTACAAAAGGACCTACTAAAACCATGTGAACCAACTGAAGAACAACTGGTGCTCTTGAAGACTTCCCTTTATCATACTTCTCCTCAAGATTCATATCCACTAAACATGATGAACAGTCACCCTTAGAAAAGTTGATGTTAGGTAGACATTTGACCATGTGTTTTGAGAAAAGTTGTTGAAGATAGTAGAAGGCAAGATGACCAAACTGCTCATGCCATAAATTGGTTTCTAAATTAGATTAAGTTAACAAGGCATGTGAAGGAGAGTTAGGCACAAAGTGGGAGAAGGAATAAATCCTCTTGTCATGATTAACTTTCCCCACTACAACCAATGAATCATGTTTTCGGCTTCGCACCATCATTGAATCTAGAAGGAAATCAACCTTATTTCCATCTCCAAGGTGAGTAGTTTGGTAACCTGAGAGGAGATTGGAGCTAAGGTTTAGAATATAGAGAATGTCTTTGAATTCCCCATTTTCCATTCCCACATATCCTTTCCCTTCAACTTCCATTTTAGTATCATCTCCCACAAAGATGTGTGGTACTTGTGACTGTTTCAATGAAGAAAATTTTCCCTTTGAAGAACCCATATGATAGGAGGCACTTGATTCAAGTATCCATCTAAAGAAGAACTTAGATTTTCCATAAGTTCTTGCCATTTTCCCTTTGAAGAGGTTGGAGTTGAATCCTTGGAAGTACCTGGCACTTGAATATTTTTCTTCTTGAGTAGGTTTTCCAACTCATCAATTCTTTTAGTCTTACAATGATGCTCGTCATGATTTGGATTTTTGCAATATGCACAAAAAATTTTGTCCTTGTTTTCATTACTTCTCTTCTTGTTGGAAGAAGAATTGCCTTGTTGTGAGAAGGATTTTTGTGTCTCAGATTGTTATTTCTACTTCCACTACTTCTTTTTGTTGTTGGTAGAATTTTTCCCTCCTTGACTTGATTGGTGCTCATCACTAGCCACCAATGCTTTGGTCTTTGATGATGTGAGAAGTCCAAAATCTATCAAGTGAGATTGTTCAATAATCAACATCTCTACAAATTTGTCAAATGTACGTTTCTAGAAATCACTTCCCATGGTCAACCTATTGTTGGAGTTGATGAAAGCCAACTCCAAAGGTGACCAAGATCACCTGTATGCGAAAACCTGCCAAGGAGAAGCCAAGGAGAGGAAGAGCATGGAGCAAGGGAAAAACCCTAAATAGACATGAGAGACCACAAGTATGCAAACACAAGAGAAAATCTATTTACAATATACAAGAAGTGATGTGATATGAAAATACAAAGAGGAAGCCCACTTATAAAGAGCTCATGGAAGCTTGTAGAACAAGCTAGAAGGTGGTAGAAGATAAGGATGACAACTCAACACATATCCACAAAAGGTGGAACATGCTAGAAGGGAACAAACTCTTATGTTGTCAACAACTAACCGCTACATGCATTAAATACAAAATATTAAATAAATGTATTTACCTAAGTAAGCTTAAGTAATAGAATAAATAATTAATAATTAATTAATTATTTACTCTAACACCTCCCTTAAGTGCAACTTAGAGAAATGCCTTAAGCTCACAAAACTAAGATGAATGCAAAATGGGTCCCGACAACCAGGCCATGTTAGGTACCCATGTACAATGCAACAAAATGCAACCTCTATAAAATAGGGAAAGAGAGAAAACCACGTGGGAAAAAGCCTCCCCCAAAAGAGGTAACCTCTAGTGAAGAATTGAAGAAGCCTCCAACTAGGGAAATGTCCCTAAAACAGGAACAAGGAGTGATCATGAAGAAGCATCACTGAAGCATGAAGAAGCCACAAATCTACCAAACTACTGATCTAAAGAACCTCCATGGAAGAAGAAGGAATGAACCAAGCATGTCTATATCGTAGATAATTCATCTCATCGAAATGCATAGGTAGCCAACCACTGCAATCACCTTGTACATAGGATCAACCACTGAATACATAGTTCACACTATCAAACCATCAAATCACAGATGCATTAGAACAACAGCATAACCTCCCCTTAATGAAAATAGGGTGTGATGATAGGAAACTAAGAAGGTGGGCCAAAGTCTCCTGCAGACGAACCAAGAACGACGAGAGAGGGAAAGAGGTATAGACACCTATAAAGACACACTCAAACTGACTCTGCATGGGCTAATGTCATGGAAGGGACACTCACTTGACAAAGGGAGAATGCCTAAAATATCAAACAACTATCCCCCCCATGGTTCTTTATGAAAATAGTGCATGTACAAATGATTCAAAACAATGTTCATGATCCCCAGAATGAAAAAGTGGCACTTTATCTCAGTGCAATACATAAAAGTGCTTCAAAATGATAGCTACAATGATCAAAACTGAAAACAAGCTACAAAAAATCAAAGTACATCCTAAAACAAAGGAAACCATGCCAGGAAAATGATCCTCAGGCCTAAAACACTCAAGATATCCACCATATAGAAAAAATGCAAAAACTATGATAGAAAGAGAATGGGCCAAAAAAATTAGAAAAAGGACCACATTTTTGAAAAGATGATAGAACCAGCTTTCCAAAAATATAAAGTTCTCAAAAAATAGGCATGGCACGCAAAAGATATGCATGCCAGAGTCAAAAATAGGACTTTGGACTTCAATAGAAAAAATGAGCTATAAAATGGCATCAAAACCAAAAAATACCTACACCAATGTCTCCATCTTGGAACCAGCTTTTCAGTACTTCTTTTGGATTGGAAAAATACCTCTGTATGCTCAAGTTATGGCCAAAAAACCAACAATAGGTCTAAAAGTGACCCTGGAGATGTGCAAGGTTGGTTGATGCAGTGACGTCAGCAAGCCATGGCATTAAAATTGATGGCTTGGAGGTCATCACTACAAAAAAAGAGGCCACATGGCAGATCAGACGATGTGGCAAGGGCCACATGGAAAAGTGCCACGTGGCAGACCTGCCATGTGTTAATCTACGAAGTGCAACTAAGTTGGCAATAATGCCACACAGGCAGGCTGACGAAATCGGCTGATTGTACCACTGACTGGACGTACCAACCTTTTGATGAAGCACTTGAACCATGCTAGCAGGCTAACTATTTGGCTGAATTAGACGATCAGAGGTGGCCACAGGAGCAGAGTGGAAGGGAGGCAGAGTCCTCTGGTGCAGAGGGATGGTGCCCCCTAGAGAAGCAGTGTCGAGGTTGCTCGCCAGCGGCAGCCGGACCGAAGCAGCCCAGCAGTTGCTCAGTTAGCTATGGTGATCAGTGAACAGAGCATGGGTGGCCACTCAGCGGTGCACTGGCAGCGCTATAAAATTGTATTTAAAAAAAAAAAAATTTCCAAAAATGACTGTACAGTCCATACAACAGCCTGTAGGGCTAAAAAAAAATTTGCCTCCCAGAACTCTGTCTCCAAAAATGGCAAGTTTTATAAAATCCTCACTGCAAATGGACTTTCAGATCCAATGATGATGTCCGTTTGGGCCCAAAGTGCTCCAAAAAATTATTGATCCCCTAATTTGAAGAAAAAATGCACAAACAAACTAGGGTTTGTGACTTTAAATCATGGCTTCAAAAATCTTCAACGAAGCAGCAGTAGGAAGCCTCTAATACCATGTTGGAGTTGATGAAAGCCAACTCTGAAGATGCCCAAGATCACCTGCATATGAAAACCTATCAAAGAGAAGCCAAGGAGAGGAAGAGCATGGAGCAAGGGAAAAACCCTAAACGGACATGAGAGACCACAAGCATGTAAACACAAGAGAAAATGTATTTACAATATACAAGAAGTGATGTGATATGAAAATACAAAGAGTGAACCCACTTATAAAGAGCTCATGGAAGCTTGTAGAACAAGCTGGAAGGTGGTAGAAGATAAGGATGACAACTCAGCACATATCCACAAAAGGTGGAACATGCTAGAAGGGAAAAAACTCATGTGTTGTCAACAACTAACCACTACATGCATTAAATACAAAATATTAAATAAATGCATTTACCTAAGTAAGCTTAAGTAATAGAATAAATAATTAATAATTAAATAATTATTTACTCTAACACCTATGAGTGTTATAACTCAAAACAAAGGACACATACTCTGAAGGTAGCCTCTTTAGGATGTGATGAATCAACTTTTCATCTTTCATGAGATTTCTACAATCTTTAAGTAGTGCCCTATACACATTGGCTTTGTTGATGTAATCTTGAATTGTGTCAAATTTCTTTAGATCCAACAAAAGTAGATAGTCCTCAATCTGAAAACCCTTTTCCTCCTCCACCTTACCACACAATGATTCAACTTTGTCCCATGCAGGTTTGGATTCCATGAAACTGGCAATGTAGAAGAAGAGATCTCTATGTACACAACTCTAATAATTACTAAAGCCTGATTGTCTATAATTTTCCAATCAATGAGTTTTATAGCATCAATGGGTTTTGGAATTGTACCATCAACATAAAGATTTAGGCCTTTTGCCATTAATCTACTCCATACAATATCTTTACATGTAGAATAATTGCATGAAGTTAGAAGTGGACATTTAGGTGAACCCATGATGTAGAAAATGAAAAGAGCACACAAGAGAGACACACAACACAATACACATCCCCACTTTTCACTCAATCAAAAGACCTCCCCAAAAAAGATGTTTTTGGCACTTTATATGTAGTGTGTGTACAATAGGCCACTTGTCAAAATGCACAAAGTGGACTTCTAATTTTTCTTTTTACATTTGCCTTTTGAGGCCCAAATCTATCACTAAGCATTGTAGCTCAGATGTACAATAATTCTGAAAAGTAATCAAAGCAATACAATGTAGAAAAAACCCTAATTTTTAAAGTGAGTTTTTTGTTGACACAACCCTAGAATATGACTACAGATTTGGAAAGTAGAAGAAAAATAACACACTTTTAAAAAAAATGAAACTTTTTTTTGTGTCTAGATGAGCCTATACGAAGCATTTGAAGTTGGAAAATGTAGGATTGAATAGGTACAGTCACCAAAAAATGCAATTTTTGAAAAATGTTTGCACCAAAACCAAAAAAGAACACCACCACTAGAAAGTTCAGGAAATTTTACCCAAAAAAAAAAAAAAATTGCACCTAATTTGGAGTCCAAATGACCAAGCTATGGGCTCTCAAAGTTGGGCTACCAAATAAAAAATGCACCTAAAGAGGGGTCTAGGCAGGAAACTATTTGATTAAATTTGATGGTCAAATGGTTATCATAGTAGTTACAAAATTCCTAGAAATGATAGTCAGAAATCTATCAAATTTAACCTCAGGAAATGCTAATGTTAGAAATTTTTTTTGCTTACGTGACATGGTAGTATAGATTGTTGATGTGGCACTAGTATGATTGTATAAATCAGGTGGCATTGTACACTGACTTGGTGCTTACTATGTAGGTCTTCTTAGTCAGAGTACAACTTACATGGCATTGAGTCACTTGGTGACTATGCAATCCACTGTGGTAGGTGTGGAGCTAGATGGCATGTTTGTCGTGTCATAGGTAGTCCATGTGTCTATAGTGTGGTGTGGTCATGCAGAGGCTAACTATGCAAGGGGCTACCAAACTATAAATCGCATTGTCTGAGGTCAAAAATATTTCATGGGGGCCAATTTTGACTCTATGGTGCCAAAAAAGGTACATAGCCTAGACAACAGATCACGGTGGTCAGAAAGAGTTAAGCACTATCGGAATACAAAAAATATTGTCAATGGTCCCTCTTTTTAATCCCACATGCACAAGAATAACAACTTATGAGGTGTTTAAAAACAATGGGCATTAGTGATAAACCAAACATGAGCCGCCGAAAGGGTCTTGGTCATTTTGTGGTAAAATGTAAAGTCTGCTAGTGGTTATTGAACTTCATCGACTAGAGGTGAGGAATGTGCCAGATTTATTCTGAACTCGCTAGAATATATTGTGAGGCTCACCTATTAGAATATGCTTAGCCAGATGAATATTTCTCCTTGTAGGGCCTAGGTGTGACTACTTAGTTCTACAAAAAAAAATTCTCTGCAAGGCCGCCTAGCCTAAAAAAAATTGATTTTTTTTTTTAAAAGCAGAGAATAATAAGATTATAGATCTGAAAAAATAATTAATTAGATGTGCAAAATGACCATACCTAAATTGTAAATTGGGGCCTCTGGGTGTTGATTTGCAAAAAATTTTTTCCTTACGATTGACTTTGGCCTAGGATAGCCAAATTTATAATCAATTTTCACCAAATTGACGTTCTAGATGCAATGGTGAGGTTCATTTAACCTCTAGAGGCTCCCATTTTCTATGATACTCTAGATTCAGGCTTAGGTGTTGAAGCAAGAAGATGGTCTCAAATGGATATGTGAAGAGAGATTCTCCAAGCTTTGATATCATGTAAGAATTTTCCTTAGGGAAAAATCACCCAAGAACTAAGAACTCAAACACAAGCACAACTATAGACTAGAAAGAGTATGATTAGAATAACAATGTATTCAATTCAATATGCATCAAAGTAAACTAGGAGTTCCTGTATATAAAGGCCCCTAAGATCCATCTAGAATGCCTAAGAATATCATCATGATAAGTCATACAACTAGGCACATGTCCACCAGATATGGATTATCCTCATTTAAGCACAGAAGTAAGTGTGATGATGAGAGGATAAGCCTACAATGGTGTATTATGCAAATTAATGTTGTAGACACTATGTGCTAAATTAGGAGTACAAATAACTGTGTTATCTACATGACAACTTAGTGAATACTGCAAACTCCAGTTTTGTAGACACCATGTGCTGAATTAGAGTTGTGTACTTTTGTGTTGTCAACATGACAACTCATAAAGGTATGCAAAATCCTAAGTGTCTCACAAAATAAATAATAAAATAATGCATTAGCCTAAGTAAACTTAAGTTTAAATAGTAAATATGTGTTTACACCAATAATTTTCAATGGAGTGACTCATCGCTAAATCAACAACCATGAAATTCATCAAACTTTTGATACAATTCTAGAAATGTTGACTTTTAATGTTTAAGTGGAAAAATTTTGACCACCAATGCATCAAAAAATAGGTCCAAATTTACTAGTGTAAGAATTATGATGAAATAAGTATGTTAGAAGTTAGAAAGGAAAGGATTATAAAGAGGTTCTCACTTCTGAAAGAACATCTATCTATGAAAATAAGAATAATTGAGCAATAGTTAGAACATTTTTTGGTAGCAAAGGAATCATTTGACAAGTTCATTTACTCAGACTTGAATTTAATAGAGATTGCATCTTATGGGTTGTGTACTCTCATTAGCATTTCAAAAGGAGTAAAGGACACAAGAGAGAAAAGCATGAAGATTTTGATAGTTAGTTTTGCAGATTTTATTTCTCTCCTATCAGCCTAAGAAGAGATAGTGAACCAAATTTTGAAATGTATATAAGTTTTGACACCTTTTTCATTGATGTCAAAGGGGAAGAAGAATACACAAAAATTGTATGGGGAGAAGATTACATGAAAATTGTATAGAATATAATGTAAAGGAAAGCAATAGTTATATACTAAGGGGGAGTTTTATAGTATTATTAGGAGATAAAAGGAAAATATGCTATAAATGTAATGATCCACAATTTTTGTAATTTTGAAATTCTATAAAGCTTGGAAGGTCAAATTTTGAAGAAGTTTTTAAGTAACATTTTTGGAACTTAGCCATTTTTCCCATATGTCACCGTCAATGGCAAAGGGGGAGATTATTGGAAATATGACTATGTAGGATAACTAATGGTTTTCATTTATGGCAACATATAATTCTAGAATGAAAGGAAGCATGTATAATTAAAGATTCTATAATCAAAAACAGAAAAATTTCTAAGTGTTAAACATGTTTTATATCAGTGCAGAGAATTTTTTTGATATTGCAAATTATATAGAAACATTTGGCCCGTGCACAGTTAAGGACATGTAGTATAAATAATCTAGATGATGTGGCTAAGTGCATAGTATGGTACAACCAGTACAATGCCAGGTATATTAGATTTACCAATAAAGGTAGTGAACATAGCAGAATAGTAAAAGATGAATAATAGGTTAATGAATTATTATTTTTATGAAATAATTACTTAATACTTTAGGGACGACATCCTATATGTTAACCCTAAGTTAGCATGCCATCATTTTTGTATTTAGACAAACGTGTGAAAGCATTGAAGTTGACTGGATAGAGCTTTGTAAAAGGAAAAGGTACAAGTAAGAAATTATTACTTTCAAATTGGGTGGTGTGAATGTGAATTATAAATGTGCTATGAAAGCTTATGTGAAGACTATGTAATGTGAATTTTGATGAAAGATCATAAATATGCAAAGAACAACTGTCAACAATAAAGAGGTTTTTGTATCTATCTCTTTTGTATAAAGGCACTATATTGTATAATTGCATGTTAAGTAAGTGGGCTATTCTTGCATACATTTGTAATTATATTACCAACTCTTAACAAGGTTGAAGAAACTCCTAACAAGGTTGAAGAAACTCCTAACAAGGTTGAGGAAACTCCTAACAAGGTTGAGGCTTTTAATAGAGCCTAGTCCTCTAACAAGGACTGATACACTATATGTATTTCATAGACTCCTAACACGATCAATATCCTTAACATTATTCTTTTGTTTAGTGGATCATTTTGTGGGTACCATCCCCACCAGGGTTTTCCCTTGGCCAAGGTTTCTCTAGTTAACAAAATATGGTGCTATGATTTCCCTTTGTGGATGGATTTATTTATTATGTAGCATTGTTAGTTTCCTTTGATATGCATGTTGTAAAGTAATTAACAATATTTAGTTGTGGGTAAAAAATTTTAAAATATTGATTCACCCCAACCTCCCCCTCCCCCTCCTAGTATTATCTATTTATGGTATAGATATCAACTCTTTTGTGAATGACCTCTGACAATAAATCACCTTGCAATCTCTTGGAACAATTGACAACATAATCGTCCAATATTTTCTTGCATAGACCTTTCCATAGCTTTTGATTAGAGTTAAGAACATGGTTCATCTCTAACTTTAATTTTATAAGAATTCACATGTTTAATTTCTCTACCATATCATTGTCATCATATCCATATATTCATTCCTCTATAATATGTATTACACACTCCATCTCTAATATACTCTCACTTGTCAGCTCGTGGTCCATTATGTCTCCTACCAATGAGTGGTATGATCTACACATTGTTTTTGCGTCTATCCCCACATTTTTTGAAAGTTTTAGATTGTAATTATGCTTGATCAAAATTCATTTTGTGCACTTTGCATTCTTCTACACTCTACATTTGTTTAAACATTTTGTACATGACATTGGTCACTACATATATTTCTAAAACATTCCACCAACTTTCTCCACCCTCTTCTCAATTATGACCTAATTTCACACCATATTTGCAAGATTCCATTATTCAAACAATTGTTTACATTTGTAGTTTGGCTCTGATACCATGTTGAGTTTCTTGGATCACTGCAAATGTACTAATTAAGAACTCTCTATATTTTGGAAGGTGTATTTTCCAAATAGTAGCAACCTCTTATTTGTAATGAGGAAAAGATAAGAAGAGATATCTCCCTTTATGGGAGATGTTTATTCATTAATTTGATAATTAATATAATAACAAAATAATCATAGTTATATATATATGTGTGTGTGTGTGTGTGTGTGTGTGTGTGTGTGTATTTATACACATACACATACACATACACATACATATACATATACCTATACCTATACATCATTATCATATTAATTTCTCTCATATAATAAATTTATATTGCATATGTAATTATATCTTATATATAATTATATATAGCCATAGTTTATCTAATTGAAGCTACCAAGCATCAACAATCAAGATCACTTGAAGTTGAATGTAGATCAATAGTGACAGCTCAATGATTTGTGTTTATGTGGTTCACACAATTCTTGTTTATATCATATCAAATTGTAATGTTTTATTGATGCTTATAGAAATGACATCTGTAATTTTTATAGATTATCATGCACAATCGATGATTCAACATATGCTCAATGTCTCTAGAGAATTCTAATGTTAGATGAGTGACTTCAATGTCTACTAAGGAGGTTGCCAAAAATATGAAATGTTCTATCCATTCAAAGAGATTAGGCCACCATTTTGAGTTAGATCCATGCAGTCTCAGTCCCCATTTTGTGGCCCTAACATCTTGAGGTGTTTTTAATTAAAGAAATTCAATACTCCTCTAAGTGAACCATACCATCCACAAGAAGAGATGTTGTGAAAAATTATTTGAGAGTGTTTTTTTGTAAACCATAACCCTTGATCCACATGGAATTTTGTGGTTGAACCATCTTTTCCATGTACGCTCCATAGAACAAATGACATAATTGGAATTAGTGAGGGAAAACTTTGAGCAGGACAAGATTGTTGAGGCACACAATTTTTCATCCTTATAGAGTCAAATATTGTGCATTAGGCAAAAAGACATTGTTTTCCTTGAGGAACCCATCACTTGTTTCTCTATACACCATTTTCTTCTACAAATAAAGATGAAATTGTTACCTCACAACATAAGCTCACACAATGAATTTTATAGCCTACTCAACATCATTAACATATTCTACTATTTCAAGGAAGAGAATTGGGAATCATTTTTTTTTCTTTTTTATATAAATTTGGACATGAAATGACACTAGATTAATTCATTACTACAAGTACTAGGTTGTGACTTTAAAAAAATCATTATCATACACAATCTAGCCTTTTTCTAGGTGATATTCACTTTTAGATTTATGGAACTAAATATAGAAAATGCATCTTCTCATTCAGCTTTGAGGTGAACCAAACATTCCACCATATTCCAAAATCTATTTTCTAGATTCAAAACTTCCAAGAGTTTTAAATTCTACTATTCGTAAATTCTAGCATTTTTATATTCTAGCAAAACAAATAGACCCTTAGTGGTATATGTAATATTTTAAATTTAAAAATCAATTACATTCAATTAAATTCCAAAAAGGAATTTTTTTATGCACATTAGTAGAGAATTAAATTATTTTCTACTTGCATATTAAAAGATATTTAAAAAAATGTGAATATGTGAATCATCAAGACTTTGTCACTTAAATATCTCCCACTAGTAGTAATGAATTAGGGGATTGACATTTGATTATTAGCAAGAGAACCAAATAGAGGATTCATAGGGGAGCAACTCTTGAGGATCATAGTTGAAAATTTCAATGAAATGATTTAGTCTTTGAGAGATTTGTGAGCAATAAGAAAGAAAATTTTAGTAAACCCTATGATTCCTTTACTAAATTTCAAAGGCATAGAGGATTAGGGCATCAAATGATCAAAATAGTTTTCATCTCCCATATAGAGGGCCTCACCCTAGGTTTTTAGAACACCAAATTGTAAGAATTTTCCTTAGGACAAAATTCACCCAAGACCAAGGAACTCAAACACAAGAACAACAGTAGACCAAAATGAGTATGATCAAAATGATGATATAATATTCATTCAATATGGATAAAAGTACACTAGGAGTGACTGTATATAAGGGCCTTTGAAATACTTCTATAATGCATAGGAATTAGCAACATGATAAGTCATAGAACTAGGCACATATCCTCCATTAAGCACAGGAGTAAATGTAAAGGTGTGAGGATAAGCCTACAAAGGTGTAGCAGAAAAATTATGTTGTAGATAGCATGTGCTAAATTAGGAGTGCAAATAATTGTGTTATCTACATGACAACTCAATTAATTATGCAAACTCCAATGTTGTAGACACCATGTGCTGAATTAGAGCTGCTTACTCCAGTGTTGTCAACATGACAACTCATAAGAGTACGCAAACTCCTAAGTGTCTCACTTAAGAAATGATAAAATAATCCATTAACCTAAGTAAACTTAAGTAAAGTGCAATGATTAAATACTTATTTACACCAACACCCCCCCTTAAGTGCAACTTAAGGGAATGCACTTAAGCTTATGAAAGCTATGATGAAAAATGAAAGATGGGTCCAGACTACTAGGCCATCTTAGGTACCCATGTACATAATGCAATGAAATCTCTCATAAAGCATAGAAAGAGGGAAAAACTCATGGGAAAAACCCTTCCTCAAAAAAGAGAGATGAAAAGACAAGATGCATGGATGGATGGGGTAATCAAGACCCCCCCCCATTAATACATACATCAAGTATATACAAAAGAGAATTATGAGAAGAATAAAACCTCGTAAGAGGAAAAAGTCCCCCTCATAAAAGAGAGGAAGAAGGAGACAAGGTAGTCCCCCCCCTAAATGTAGAGTGTCAATCAGTGATAGGTGCTCCAATATAGAAGTTGATCTAGTGTTGTTGAATAATGTTCCTCCCATTTGGAAGAAACAATGGCAAAGGTACAAATGAGATGCTTCCCCTATGTGTAGAAATAATCTCAATGATGAATGGTGTCTCTGAAACCTACTCAATTATCTCTGTGTTGATACTGATGGTCACCCCTTCCAATAGTACTAAAAAGAACAAGTGTAGATCTAGCAAGGGCAGACGTAGAACATGTCCCAAAGAACAAACTATCTCCTCAAATGATAAATAGACCTCCTGCAATTGTTGTACATAAGAATCCATCATCATATCAATCTATGAAGATCGATCATCTAGAGAATGGACATGAGGGTCAGAGTGAGCCCTTGCAACAATTGAAGAGGGATCTTCTTCATCAAAGAGAAGATATATATCATCAAATATATCTCCCAAATCTATGATGTGTGACCCCACAAACAAACCTAAAATATCTATCAAGAAGTCATCCACTAATGTTGGAGCTGGAACATAAGTTGTACCTTGTTGTTCTAGACCTATCACTGTGGCTATGAATGAAGTATTTTCCTCAACAAAGAGAAGATGAATATCATTGATGGTGTCTCCCACATCTTTAATGTGAGACTCTGTTGGTCTAAATTTTTGTATGATAAAATTCCTCTATCAAGGAATAGAAAATTCAAATTGTCTCCATTATTGGTGAATAGGATTTCTAGCTAAGTCATATTTTTGTTAGCCTTTGAAAATATTTTTTAAAACCCTATATCCTATTCCATTTAAATTTTCCCTAGCGTGAAAATTTTAAAAAATAGGAGGATAAGCGAATATTCTTTTCCTGCCCATGTTGAGTTTGTTGTTCAATCCTTGTGAAAGAAGTTTTACCCCACCATCGAACCCTTTTGAATCTATGGTCATTGTTAACTCACTATGGAAAAATGCTTGATTGTTACGTATAATGAGTTAGCAATATTGATGACACGTGTCTGTGATACTAAAAAGAGAAATTCAGCACCGAGAATTGTGTTAACATGAGGTAAATTTTATCACGTGTTGTGTCCCAGGCTTGTCAATTTTAAGAATAAATGCACGTGAAGAAAATTGTGAATGGTGTCACCGGCGTCCAAGTTTTTTTGGAAATTCACTAAGTTTCTATCAAAAAAATCCATGCAACTTGCTAGTGGTGACATAGCGAATGCCTAAATTTTGCAAAAAGGCATTGTTCTTATAATAATTTGATATGACTGTAGAAGTTCCCACATGGTATTATAAATGAGCATGGCCACCTTCTCTGACACCAGCATTAACTGGTAGCATTTTCAATCAATGTGTGTTTTGTTTTATGTCACTGAAATTGAGAATTTGTCAAAGGTCACTATATCACTAGCCAAAATAACACCACTTTTTCAGTAGCAACATAGTGAGGGCTAGATCATTGCAAAAGATAGCATTCTTTTATAACTAGAAGTGATTTTGAAGATCTCGAAGAAAATCTTGTGCAGACTTTGCATTTATTTTTGTGCAAGTGGAGCTTTATTTCCTGATGTCTATTTACTGAGAGGTCGCTAGCCAGATATTTAATGTTTTTCCAGTAGCGATGTAGCGACCCTCCTGGAAGACAAAAATGTGACAAGGCCAACAACATGTGATGTCATTAACAAAAAAAGAGAGTACATGTGTGTGCCAACGTGTTCAGCCATCTCAGTGACAACAGTGCATGGACCCACTCCCTAGGTATAAAGAACACAAAGAAATTTGATCATTAGATCAAACCTGGATCAAAGGCCATTGTTAATTCACTATAGAAAGATTCTTGAAAGTTAGGCATAGTGAGTTAGCGAGTGATGGCCCACCACTATGCAGTAAATTTCCATCCACAAGATCAAGTATTGATCGATGGTGCTCATTAACTCGCTATGAAGAGATGTGCAATGAATAAGTATAGCGAGTTAACGAATGAGGGACCCACCATTATTTTCTTAAAAGTCATTTCAAATATCTATCATATGATCAAAGCTAGATTAGTGGTTATCAGTAGCTCGCTATGGAAAGGTGCTCAAAAGATAAGTATAGCGAGTTAGCGAGTCAATGACACGTCCTTGGTCATCCGTGGGCCCAATTTGAAATGCCAGCTTTGAAGGAAAGATACAAATGGAGGTAGTTTATTGGTTTGACTACCAACGTGCTAAAAGGAACATTGAGTCAGCCTAGTTTTCATTCCTTAATCGTATGATTTCAAAGATTAATAGTGCAAGTTTAAATACTAAAGGTAGTGGCACTCTGCATATTAGTGAGATATGAAAAGTTTTGTGTGTGAAAAGAAAAAATAGAGTGTAACTTATAAGATTTTCTCAAGTTGCACCTTATGCGAATAGGATCATTTACTCAGAGGATTGTGTAGAATTTGGCACGAGTGCCAAACATCATAAAAGAACTACAGATAAGAGATTTCCAAGTGTGTATTTTACTATAGTCTCTAAAGTGTTGTAGTCTAGTTGGCCCATTGTCAGAAATGGTATGTTTAAAATGGGAGTTAGCTGCCCTTAGATATGTCAGTTTCT
Organism: Cupressus sempervirens; assembly: GCA_028749045.1. Taxonomy (NCBI): domain Eukaryota; kingdom Viridiplantae; phylum Streptophyta; class Pinopsida; order Cupressales; family Cupressaceae; genus Cupressus; species Cupressus sempervirens. Next base: position 53,295,293 of record CM053790.1, on the reverse strand, counting down.
CAGTAGGATAATTGAAAACTGTCCAGCATTTTCAAACACCAACAAGATGGTGACTCTGCTGGGGACTATATTGAATCAGATTTTAGACAAATCTTGAGAATTTGAGAAGGGATTCAATACAACAGGAGAACGGCATGAAAAATTTGCAACAGTAAGTTCTCTGATGTGTCTTTCCAGTTTTCTTACTTTAAATCATGCACCCCAGTTAAGTTTTATCTATTACAGCAGTATTTTTCAAGGTTGAATAAAGATTTTGTTGCTAAGAATGTTCATATTCAGTCAAGTCAGTCGGTTGTTGCTTTCAAAATACTATTGTAATTCAAAGTTAGAATTGTTGGAAAGGGGTTTCTCTCTTTACAGTGTTTAAAAGTTTTGCAAAATTCTACAAAGTAAAATTTCAGTTCAGATCTGTAATGATGCAAATTATGTTTCAAATCTTTTTCACAAAAGTGAGTGGCAACTCTATCTAAAGGATCTCTAAACCAGTGTAGATCGGTTGTATAATTGCTTTCAAAGAGTTTTTAGTTGAAATAAGCAAATCTAAAAGTTGTGTGAATTTTCAAGAAAGAAGAGAGATCCATATAAGTTTCTAAGCAATACGTTTCAAAGTGTTGTTTGATTTTTTGTTAAAAGTTTTTGAAATGATAAATGCGAATCACTGCTGTGATTTCATTTCTCTCCTCAAGGAGATGGTGACCCTATAAGGTTATGATCAATGGTGTGAGGAATTCATGTTAGTACCAGGCCAATCAGCAGATCAGTGGTTTCATGCAACAACACTAAAGGTATTCTCATTTTCATAAAAATTGATTGTTATACAAGTGTGTTCTCCATCAAGTGAAGTTTCAGCACTGAGAAGAGGAGAATGGTTTTAAGGTTATACATTTCATTAGATCAATTTTAGTTGGTTGTTTTTAAAAGTGGTGAAGTGTATTTCAAAAGTTGAAATGGGTAGAAGGGTATAGATTTTCTGCAAAATATAAATCAGAAGTTGTTATAGGTGAATGAGATTGAAATTTGTTAAGAATATCAAGATTCAGTTCACCTAGGATGCAGCAAGTTAATGAAATGCCTAGATCCATTTATACCAAGCGATATATGCCATTGAATTTCAATGGTATTCATGGTTTCCCAAATGTCATTCCTAGTGATGTCTAAAATGCCTAAGTTTAGTGGGAACCATCTTGTTTCAGCCGTCATCATATTGAGTTGTTCATTGATTTGATGGGTGACTATGAAATTGCTCACGAGGATGTGCACATGAAGCTATTTTTTCAGACCTTAGAAGGTGATGCTAGAGATTGGTTTTCTTTTCTACCAGTGTGTTTCATTTCATCTTGGAGTGAGTTGCATTCCTCCTTCATGGAGCAATTTGGAGAATGGGTAAGCATGTCTGATTCTTATGATAAGTTTTTCAAGATCCAAATTGGGAGTGATGAACTTCTACCTCAATTTAATATTAGATTAGCTAGAAGTTTGAATGATATCCCTGAGAGTTACAAACCTGATGATCAAATGTGTTTAGCTATTTATTTTGATGCATTTGATAAGAAAATAAATTATCTACTAAGAGATAAAGAACCACAAACATTATACCAGGCTTTTATGAATGCTAGAGATATTGAGAATACTTTGAAGTACGGATTGACTAGAGGTCATTTTTCCTTGAATGATTGCCAATATAATGTGTTTGATTGAAAAGTGGAACATAGTGTTGATATTTTAGTTTCAAAACAGAATGTCAACACCCCTGTTGTAAGTTATAATCAGATTGAGAATTCAAATCAGAATGTGTGTATGAGAAAGGTTAGTCCAGTTGCAAATAGAAATACACATATCCATGATGCTACAGTAGTGAATAATATTTCAGACTCTGATAGGTTTCAGCGACATGTTGATTTTATAGATCAAACATTAGTTACAATAGAAAGTTCTTCTCATGACAGTTATTTGTATGATGATGTTACTAATGTTTCCAATTTTGATGTTGTTGATCTAACATGCCATGGAGAGTTAACACAAAGTGAAGAGCATGAATCATAGTCACCTCAGCCACAATCAGAAGAACAGAATGCACATGTTGATAATGTTTCAGTAGTAAATGGTACGATGTATTCTTTTAATCAGTCGGATAGGCAAGAATTGAATTCTCTTATTGAGAGGTTGCATTATGTTAATAATGAATTAGAAAGATATGAATCTCAATGTGAGTATGAAGAAGTTGTAAGTCATCTTCCAAGTGATGACAATAAAGTTGTTTATCCAATTTACAATCAAGAAGCATCATATGAAGCTGATGGTGAGAGTTTTTTCTTGAATCGTAGTGAGGAAAATGACATTGTATGTTTGTCTTCATATGAGTCTGATCTTGATTGGGAGGAAGAAAGAAATGATGATAGTGAACATTCATCTGAAGCTAAAGGTATGAATTCTTCCTCTGATTCTAAAAAAGAAAGTGCATCTCATTTTTGGCGTCATACAAATCAGTTAGAAAATGAAAAATATGAAAGTGATTTATTCATAAAGTATGATGATAAAGAGATGGTGAAGTCAGTTGATGCTAATAAATTTGCATATAAAGATTTCAGGGAAGAGTTTTCAGGTGTTTTTATATTAGACAGTAAAGATTCAGCATACAGTGGGATGTTTAGGAATGAATCAGGGTCTATTCGTAATGGTTATTCTAAACAAGATAATGAAGAGGATGAAATTATGGACACTATATATTTGGTAGAAGAAATAGAAAGGGAGTCTTCATATAGTTCTAACTTTTCTTCATACACTGAAATCTTCCATGAGAATGAAATGGGTAGTGAATAAAATGGGTAGTGAATTTAAAGTATATGATAACACTTTATATGATGATTCTTGTGAGGATGAGCAACTCATGTTTTGTCCTAATGTACAAAAGGGATCAATGCATGGAATCATTAACCCATTGTTTGAAGAAGACATGAAAAGTTCAAATTCAGCTGAGAATGAGTTTAATGATCATACATTATCTTACTATTGTGAGAGATCAGATTGTTCTTCTTCCAGATATGATGGTGAATGTATTGATGAGATTGCATCTTATGAAATTGATAACAAGGTGTTGGATGAAGGGGTTTCTGAAAATCAGTGTGCACCTTGTAATGAATTTTATGATAAATATTCTAATGAGATAACTAACCCATTTGCTAATCTCAGAGAATCATTTGAGGATCATGGATTAGTTTCAGTATCTAACATTGATGACACATATGAGTACCAGTCAGATTGTTCTTTAGAGTACCATTTGGATATGCATAAGGATACAAAATTTGAAGGTATGAGTGATCCTCTTCCTCAAGTTGAGTATGAAACTTTCATATTTGAAATTGATTGCATGTATAAGTCGTTAAATGAAGAGGATTTTCAGTTTGGTATGTTTGAGAATGCTAATCAGAACCTTTATAATGAGCAAGTGGTTGCAAGTAAATTTAGTTTTTATATGCATTATGAAGGTGAAGTTGTAATTTTAGTTTTACCAAGGGAGTTAATTCATGATGCCAAGCTGATTGGTGAAATTGATAGAAGAAATATTTTCAATTTACCTCATGCATGTTCAGATGAGAATCAGATTTATGATAGAGGTTAAAAAATTTGTTGAATTGCAGTGGCCCAGGGCCATCGTTTATGCATAATCTTAGTGGTAGTTTCTTGCTTTTGGTAAAGCTGTCAGAGAGAAAAAATTTGTTGTTAGGTGTGTGGTTTGCTTTCCCCAGAGATCTGAATCCTTGCCATGCTCGCAAGGGGCATGCATCCCCAGACAGAGCCACTGTTGGTCTAAATTTTTGTATGATAAAATTCCTCTATCAAGGAATAGAAAATTCAGATTATCTCCATTATTGGTGAATAGGATTTCTAGCTAAGTCATATTTTTGTTAGCCTTTGAAAATTTTTGTTAAAACCCTATATCCTATTCCATTTAAATTTTCCTTAGCACAAAATGTTTTTAAAATAGGAGGATAAGCAAATATTCTTTTCCTGCTTGTGTTGAGTTTGTTGTTCAATCCTTGTGAAAGAAGTTTTACCCCGCTGTCGAATCCTTTTGAATCTATGGTCATTGTTAACTCGCTATGGAAAAATGCTCGATTATTACATATAGTGAGTTAGCGAGATTGATGACACATGTCCATGATATTGAAAAGAGAAATCCAACATTGAGAATTGTGTTAACATGAGGTAAATTTTAGCACATGTTGTGTCCCCAGCTTGTTAGTTTTAAGAATAAATGCACATGAAGAAAACTGTGAATGGTGTCACTGACATCTAAGTTTTTTTGACAATTTGCTAAGTCACTATCAGAAATATCCACGTGACTTGCTAGTGGCAACATAGCGAATGCCTAAATTTTGCAAAAAGGCATTGTTCTTTCAATAAGTTGACATGACCTCAAAAGTTCCCACGCAGTATTATAAATGAGCATGACCACCTTCTCTAACAGTAGCATTACCTAGTAGGGTTTTCAATCAATGTGTGTTTTTCTTTCTATCACAGAAATTGAGAATCCATCAAAGGTTGCTATATTGCTAGCCAAAATAATACCACTTTTCTCATAGTGACATAGCGAGGGCCATATCATTGCAAAACACGACATTCTTTTATATCTAGAAGTGATTTTGAAGATCCCAAATAAAATCTTGTGCAGACTTTGCATTTATTTTTGTGCAAGTGGAGCCTTATTTCCCAGTGTCTATTTATCAGGAGGTTGCTAGCCGAATATTTAGTGTTTTGCCAGTAGTGATGTAGCAACCCACTTGGAAGACACAAACATGGCAAGGCCAATAACATGTGATGTCATTAACAAAAAAAAAAAAGAGTACGTGTGTGTGCCAGCGTGTTCAACCATCTTAGTGACAGTAGTGCATGGACCCACTTCCCAAGTATAAAGCACACAAAGAGTTCTAATTGTTAGATCAAACCTAGATCAAAGGCCATTGTTAATTCACTATAGAAAGATGCTTGAAAGTTAGGCATAGCGAGTTAGCGAGCAATGGCCCACCACTATGTAGTAAATTGTCATCCACAAGATCAAGTATTGATCGACGGTGCTCGTTAACTCACTATAAAGAGATGTGCGATGAATAAGTATAGCGAGCTAACAAGTGAGGGACCCACTATTGTTTTCTTAAAAGTCATTTCAAATATCTGCCATACGATCAAAGCTAAATCAGTGGTTATCGCTAGCTCGCTATGGAAAGGTGCTCAAAAGATAAGTATAGCGAGTTAGTGAGTCGATGATACATGTCCTTGGTCATCTGTGGGCCCAGTTTGAAATGCTAGATTTGAAGGAAAGATACAAATGGAGGTATTTTATTTGTTTGACCTCTAGCATGCTAAAAGGAACATTGAGTCAGCCTAGTTTTCATTCCTTAATTGTATGATTTTAGAGATCGATGGCATAGGTTTAAATACTAAAGGTAGTGGCACTCTACATATTAATGAGATATGAAAAGTTTTGCATGTGAAAAGAAAAAATAGAGTGTAACTTATAAGATTTTCTCAAGTTGCACCTTATGCGAATAGGATCATTTACTTAGAGGATCATGTAGATTTTGGCACGAGTGCCAAACAACATAAAAGAACTATAGGTAAGAGATTTCCAAGTGTGTATTTTACTATAGTCTTTCAAGTGTTGCAGTCTAGTTGGTCCATTTTCAGAAATGGCATGTTGAAAATGGGATTTAGCTACCCCTAGATATGTTAGTTTCTCAGTGGGATAATTGAAAACCGTCCAGCATTTTCAAACACCAACAAACTCCATGAACAAATTTTCAATGTTTGGAAGGAAGTAGTCCCATGAACCTAAAGTAGGAAGACATGTAATTTCCTATTGTACTAAATCTAAAGCATCTGTGGTTGGAATTGGATTACTAGTATCAAGAGGAGCATCAAGACATGTGATCTCATCTGGAGTTGAAGGAATCAATACTGAAGTTGCTAAAGATAGAATGTCCTCTGGAAATGGAAGAATTAATGGATCTCCATATGCTTCCCAAATAGTCATCCAAACATCATGAGGAAAACTAGCCATAAGAAGAGGAGCAAAAGATTCCTTACTCATTCTTTCATACATATAGTGAATAAGATGATGAAGATAATCTATCCAATTTGGATGAGGTGGCGGTATCTTCAAGCAAAGATAAGGAATCACATCTCGATGCTCTCTTAGATGATCAAGCATCAAAGAATTCCATTTCTAATAGTTCTTGGGTGTAAACTTTAGTCTTAAACTAGATTGACATATGTGACAAGATGCCATGAGATCAATAAATGTAACCCCCAAAATGCAAAAATATTCGATCAACCCCCCTAATGTTTGATTTGACACTTAGTGTGATAGCCACATGCCAATTTAGGGCCTATTTCTAAAAGTAGTATTTCTATCCATAGAACCTATAATCTAATTCTAGATCTAGAAAGGAGACAAAAAAAATGCACTTTCAAAAAAAATGGAACCTGATTATGTGTCTAGATGAGCCCGTGCTAAGCATTTGAAGTGGCAAAAATTGGGATTTTTGAGTTGCAAAAAAATTCAGTAAGAGGGATCTCAAACCACCTACACCAATGTCTTGATCATGAAATTCTAACCCAAAACAAAAAAATTGCTCACAAAAAGGAGTCCATATGAGGGAGATATCATTGTTTCAAAATCATTATTGTAATTATTTTTCCTTAATCATAGTTGTTGCACCTCTAAAAATCAAATGGCTCTAGATTTTTCCTTGGATGTCTGATTTGCATGAAACAAAATCCAATTTGAGGATATTTTGACCTTTTGAAAGTGATGCAAATATTTGATTTGCACCAACAAGCTTCAATCTTTGCCTACAAAAATATATTCTACTAGCCCGATGGCCAAAAATTTCTTAGAAAATAATGCAGATCCAAAAAAATAGCAAAGATTCAAATGATAAAATATGTAGATCTAAAATTTAAATTTAGAGATATGAAATGATCATACCAATTTTGCAAATCAGGCCTTCGGATTGCCAGTTTGCAAAAAAATATTGCCTTAATTTTGACTATTGCCGGATAAGCAAATTTATAGTCAAATTTCATCAAATCAATGTTCCAGATGCAATGGTGAGGTCCACTTTGGCTCTAGATGCTCCCAATTTCTATGGATTCTCTAGATCTGGGTTGAGGTGCTAAAGAAAGAATGGTCTTGAATGGTTATGTAAAGAGAATCTCCCTTAGCTCTAATACCATGTAAGAATTTGGTATAGCTCTTATACCATGTAAGAATTTTCCTTAGGGAAAAATTCACCCAAGAGCAAGGAACTCAAACATAAGCACAATAGTAGACCAAAGAGAGTATGATCAGAATGACAATATAATATTCATTCAATATGGATAAAATTACACTAGGAGTGGCTGTATATAAAGGCCTCTAGAATACTTCTAGAATGCATAGAAATTAGCAACATGATAAGTCATACAACCAAGCACATGTCCACGAGATATGGGTTATCCTCCATTAAGCATAGGAGTAAGTGTAATGGTGTGAGGATAAGCCTACAAAGGTGTAGCAAAAAAATTATTTTGTAGACAACATGTGCTAAATTAGGAGTGCAAATAACTATGTTTTCTACATGACAACTCAACTAATTATTCAATCTCCAGTGGTGTAGACACCATGTGCTGAATTAGAGTTGCTTACTCCAGTGTTGTCAACATGACAACTCATAAGAGTATGCAAGCTCCTAAGTGTCTCACTTAAGAAATAATAAAATAATGCATTAACCTAAGTAAACTTAAGTAAAGTGTAATAAGTAAATACTTATTTACACCAACACAAACATGATGAAAATAATGTAGATAGGGTTCTTTTGGCTAATAAACCATCAAATGAAAATTTGTGAGTACTTGGGTCATTTCTCTCACTTCCTCAAAACCTATTTTTGAGAGTGACACCAATTGTGTCAACCTCAATTCCAATAAAATTTCATCTATTCCTATATTGAAAAGTTTACTAAAATGATAGCAAGTCCTTTTGGAGAAATCTAACAATAATAGAATTGGTCATCTTCAAAACCCTAACAATGAAGAAACAAACACAAAATCTCTTCTTGAATATAGGGTTTTGAGGGAAAATCTACAACCAATATATTTAATGTTTATTTCTAATAACCTTGAGAAGATTATATTGTTGGCTAAGTGATGTGAGGAAATTCTAAAAATGGAACAGGTATAATGCTAGTAGAATACCTCATTCCACAATCGAGTATGCATTTCTCACCTTGCAAGAAAAATCATTCTAATTAAGTGCAAATAAATGGCTTTAAAATAATATCTATTATCTGGTACTAATCTCTTTTTTAATGGACATGGTTTTTAATTTTCAACTATTTTTTACATTTTGATGCATTTTAAAATCAATTGGCCATAAATACTATCTAGTTTATGTTATAATGGTTTTGAATAACTAAGATGTGGGTGAGTGGGGGGGGGGGGGGGGGGGGTTAGTTATCCTTAGGTCTAGATGTACCAATTCAATTTTTACTAAATTCAAACAACTTAATCAATCTCAGACACCCAGTCAATCTATATAGAATATCATTAGCAAATCAACTTTTTATATAATTACTTGACTTTTTGTCTCCTATGTGTGTGAGCTGCTAGTAAATTCACTACAATAAAAATTATAGCATGCATAACAATAACATCCACACACGAAAATGACACTTTTACAACAGTATTTAATGTAGAAACCTAATTTGGGAAAAACCACCAAGTAACATGTGACCAATTGTCCACTCTTCTAAAGTGAGCTTGGTTAAGAGCCAACCCTCTAAAGATTATATAAAACAATGTTAAATGTGACCCTATTAAAGTATTTAATCACCTTGCTAGAAGTGTCCTTGTTAGAGGACATTGGATCATTCTATTATAATATCACCATGATTAAAGGATTTACAAAATAATTGTTAGGTCAACCTTGATTAAAGGATTGACTAATAAAATAGATAGAATATAATAGTAGGCTTGATCTATAGAATACAACTCACTTTTCAAATTTAGATCTTTGTATGCTCATCCACTAGTTTATTGACTCATATCCATTCACATCTACATCACTGATATGCTTGATATTTCCTCAAGAAATCTCTCTTCACCAAACTCTTCACACTTCTTCTCTACTACTCGGATCTCCATAGATTCTCCTTTAGATCACCAATCAACAATGAACCAACATTGGAAAAACATCTCTTATGCCTCCTTAAATAGGTAATTTTGATATTCTTTCACTTAAACATCACCATTGATCTTAGGGTTAGGTCAAAATCATCAAACCCTTCCATCATTTTGTTCTCTTTATTCTTCTAGAAACTTCTAATCAAATCATTTCCTTTGATCACATAAAAAAATCTCCTGGTGTGTTAAATTTGTCACCTCATTAATCCTTATCTTCCATGCCTTTGAATAATTCAAAATTCCAATTGTGTTAGCCTCAAATTCAATTCTTTTCAAAATGTAACTTATTTGTCACACAATAATCACTGTGTTCATCTTCTTAGTCATCATTATATAGCTTGAAATAAACTATATTGTCTCACTTGGCATCAACAAGCTTGATCAACCATTACTATGTTTTGTTTCTACTAACACTTCTTCATATATTTTTTCAAAAATAACAAACACTCAACTTGAAGTTTTTTTTTTGGCTTCTAAATAAGTTCCTTAATATTTTACTTCATCTCCTTCATTGATCGACCAATAGTAATACTCAACCAAGCTTCATCCAACTATCTTCTTCACTTTATGTATTGATTTAACAAAATATTATCTTGTTAAGGACTAACTTATCAAGTTCGCATTGTATTTCCATGATACTTAAGTTCTCATCACTCAACAACACTCACTAGCTCACCTTGCTATATCTTCTTCTCAATTTTGCTTCATCAATAAAATGATATGTCACTCTACACTTATTAGTAAATGTCTCTCTAGTAGGCTTGAAACTTTGTCTTACCAATAGGTTTGACATCAATGACAATGTAACAATTGCTCCAATTATAGTTTCCAACAATTTAACCTAGGTTACCCTTTTGTAGAAGTTAGGAATCAAGATGTTCTTAATATTATTTGTAATATTCCAAGTTCTTGTAAGAAAATATTAAATAGAGAAAGGAAATTAAATCAATCCAATTGAGTCAAGTGTGAAATAATATTACTATGAAATAACTAAATTCCAAGAGCATACACTAATGTAGAGGAATAAAGGAGACACATATTTTAAAAGGGGAAAGTAAAGAAAATCCCTTGTGAGTATTATGAATGAAGGAAAAATCCTATGGAAGAGAGAGAGAGAGAGAGAGAGAGAGAGAGAGAGAGAGAGAGAGAGAGAGAGAGAGAGAGAGAGAGAGAGAGAGAGAGAAATAGCTCATTATGATAACATCAATGTGATTTGTATAGAAGACTGAGAAGGAGGCATCTCTTTTATAGGGATGAGAAAGAAGTCACATTTGTAAATCCAACTTCTATGAATGCCACATTCATAATAAGTGTGTGCAAAGTGTCAAGATCCTCTTAATAAGGATAAACTAATTTCCTTTCTAAAAGGAATTACAAAATGAATTACTCTCACATATAGAATAAAGGAGAAGTAAATTACATGTCCTTCACATTTGTACAAGAGGACAAACTAAATGTATGGATCCTTGGAATATCACAAATTAAATACATCCAAGGAAAGATTAATATTTCTAACACCCCTCCTTAATCTTTACTTTGGGAGTTTACATCAAGGCATTGTAAACCAAATTTTTACAATGAAATTGAAATCTCTCTTTAGAGAGTGGTTTCGTCAAAATATCAAACACTAATGAGAGACACTAAATCTCTCTTTACAAAATGAATTATCATCACATGTGGACTAGAGGAAAAGTATATTACATGTCCTTCACATTTGTACAAGAGGACAGACTAAATGTATTGATCCTTGGAATATCACAAATTAAATACAGCCAGGGAAAGAATAATATTTCTAATACACCTCCTTAATCTTTACTTGGGGAGTTTACATTAAGGGGTTGTAAACCCAAATTTTTACAATGAAATTAAAATCTCTCTTTAGAGAGTGGTTTTGTCAAAATATTAAACACTTGATCTTCACCCTTGAAATAAATAAATATAACTTTCTTTTCTTAAACTTGTTCTCTAATGAAATGATGTTGGAGATAGATATGTTTAGTCCTTTCATGAAAAACTAGATTTTTGGCTATGGTATAGAGTTTTAATTGTCACAATATAATGGAATAGGTTCTTTTTGAGGTAGACCCAAATCTTCAAGTATCCCTCTAATCCATAAAGCCTCCTTAGATACATTAGTACAACCTTTGTGTTCAAATTCAGTAGATCAAAGGGAAACAGAATGTTCTTTTTTACTTTTCCAAGAAATTTCACTTGAACCAACAAAGAAACAATACACAGAAGTAGATTTCTCATCATTGGGATCTCCACCTAGATCAAAATTAGTATATCCTTGTAAAGTAAAATCATAATTTTCATCATAAAATAATTCCATATTAGTTGTTCCTTTGATATACATTAATATTATGTTAGCAACTTTAAAGTGTGTTTGTTGAGGTTTGGATATAAACCTTGGAACTAAACTAGCACTATAAGTAATATTAAGTCTAGTAAGAGTTAAGTAATTCAAACTTCCTACTAGTTTTCTATAAAAAGTTTCATCAACAAAATGAGTATTCATATCAGCCACTAATTTAGTTCCTAATTCACATGAAGTTGAAACATAGTTAGAATCATTCATCTTAAACTTTTCCAAAAGATCATAGGCATAATATCTTTGAGAATAAAAAATACCCTTAGGTGTTTCCCAAATGTGCATGCCTGAGAAGTAATGTAAAATACATAAATCAATCATTTGATTTTATTTTTATTAAGCTGAAACTTAATACAATAAATTAAAGCATTTGAACTTGAAGTAAGAATCAAATCATTTACATAAAGAATAAGAATACTAATATCATCTTGAGTATGCTTCCTATAATAGTTAGAATCATTTTTACTTCTGGTAAATCCTTGAGAAATAAAGAAGGAATTTATCTTTGAATATCATTCCCTAGGTGATTGTTTGAGACCATAAATAGATTATTTTAATTTATAAACTAAATTTTCACTACCTTTTTTCACAAACTTGGGGGGTTGAGCCATATAGATTTCTTTATGTAATTCACCATTTAAGAAAGAAATTCTAACATCTATTTGATGAGTAGGATAATTAATTTTAGAAGCTAAAGCTATAAAAAGTTTGATAGTAGGAATTTTAGAAAAGGGTGCAAAAGTTTAATTGTAATCTAATCCTTCAACTTGTGAAAATCGTCTAGCAACTAGTCTAGCTTTAAATTTAATAATTTGATAATTGGCATTCAACTTGGTTTTATATAACCCTTTACATGAAATGAAATTCTTATCATGAGGTAAATTAACTAAATCCAAAGTTTGATTAGAAATTAAAGAATCATATTCCTCTTGCATGGCCTTTTGCTAATGAGGTTGAGAGTTAGCTTGTTCAAAAGAATTATGATCATAAGAATGCATGATAAAAGTCATCAAAGAATAATTGCAATAATTAATCCTCCTAGGTTAAGTCCACCAAATCTAGTAAGATAATCAACACTTTTGTTAAGTAAGTCTTGAGCCCATTTAGGTATTTTCTTAGTAGAAATAGAGTCATCACTAGAAAAAGATGTTGACCTTATGATAAAATCATTTGTCTATTAGTCAATTTTTTACATTTCTACCAGGATCCATCTGTAAAAAGAAGAGTCTCCCAAGCTTCACAGTGTCTACTAAGCATCTAAGATAGAATGTAGTGTAAGTCATGTTTCACAGTTGCTAATAAGCTAGTTATTCAAATTGTAGTGCTTTTCAAGCTTTATTGAGTGTATCAAGTTCATCAATGCAAACTATATAGGATATAGGGTTAACTAGGCTCTATAGTTACCTGAGCTAATCAATGTCTATCAAGATGGTAGTCTTAATGAAGTGAATGAAGGTAGTGTTGACCAATCCGTTAAAGGTAATATATCTTTTCATATCAAATGCAATATTGAAGTGAATCAAGAAAATAGTATGAATGTGAATTAAGAAGGCTACAAGAAGTATAAGGAAAAGTAGAGTCATATATCACAGTCAGGCAATCGTTGTATTTTAATCTCATTCAGCAACCAAGTTGTAGATCAGAGATCACCCACTAATTTATCCTAATAGGTACATCGGCCAAATCCTCTAGCAAGCTAGACATAACAATCTTTTTCAAATCTCCAAATAGAGTGCATACTTCATTGTATGTTGTAAATCCTTTCATCCTTTCATAAGGTGGACCTACAAGTCCTTACTGATCCTAATAGGGAAGATCATTAGAATTGGTCAATTGTAAGCTTTAATAGGCTAACTTTATATTGTAGTAATAAAGCTTGTGGGTATCATCCCCACCACAATTTTACTTTCGATTTGGAAGGTTTTTGGGTTACCAAATGTTGTATCAAGTATTATGAATGTTTTATTTCCTTTAGTACTTCATACATGTAATTAGATTAGATTATATTGTGAATGTTTAATTGGTGAATATAAGTCAATGTTTTATTGGTACTTGATTCACCCTCTTAGTCACCTAGTCTATATTAAATTTCCAATAATTGGTATCAGAGCATTGGTTCTCACATCATAATTTTAGCAACTTGAAAAAAAATTAGAGACAAGGCAAGTCTATAGACTGGGGAAAGCTATTGAAAATGAAAAGTTGGATCTACAATTAGCAATGGAAAAATTCAAGAAAATGAAGGAGAAACTCTCTCAATCCTTGGAAAGAAGAAAAGACCTTGTAGCACAGATGGATGAAAATATCTACATTGATGAAAGAATTGAAGAGATTTGTTAAGACAGAAGTTTATATGAAGTTTATGCAATAATCATAGATCTACTTGAAAAGAATCTTACTCTTCACGAAGAAGTTAGAAAGTTAAAAAGAGAGAAAGAAATTCAATCATTCAGAATGTGTAAAGTCATGGAACAAAATGACAATGCAAAAGAATAAATAGAAGAAAAGAACCATGAAATTCATCAACTATCTCTTTAGCAAATAGATCTGATTGGTCAACTCAATGATTCAATCAAGAGATTATAAACTTAAGGATAAAGAATAAAAAATTTCAAAATAATTCAGCATAGAAAAGAAAACCAATGAGAGGATGGTGAAATCTCAAGAAAGCATGAATAAATTGAATGAGAAAAATCAATTTAGATACAAAGGAAAAGCTAGATTAGGATACACAAAAGAAGATGAATCAGCTCAGCAAGGAGCTCAAAAGAAAAAAAGTCCTACATGTAATCACTATGGAAAGATAGGACGTACATCAAAAAAGCGTTGGAGCAATGGAAAACTAAAGTTCAGAGGAAACTGTTACAATTGTAACAAACAACGAAATAGAGCAAGTGAATTCACAGAGAAATCTAAAGTTGAAGGAAAGTGTTTCAATTGCAACAAACAAGGGCACAAATCTTCAAAATTATCAAAGCTATATTTGGTTGGGATTACAACACATGTTACAAATGTCACTATTGTGGTAAGTATGGGCACATTGGAGAAAATTCTACAAAACATCACATAAGGAAGAGAAACACTACAAAGAGATGTTTTGTATGTACAGAACTTAGACATCTTGCCAAGAACTATATGAATTGAGGAAGATTTGAAGATGAAAAGAAAGAAAAGGAAGACAATATCATAAGTCAAATGAGGTAGTAATGGGTAAGGAAATCTCCCAAGGATATAAATTAGATTAATGAAAGTATTAACACCCAAGTCAATGAGTTGGGTGACTCAACCATTTCAACCTATTTATTTATGGAGATTCTCACATCAATTGCAGTCAACAAGAAGAAGATCCATATCAAGTTTCTAGACACATAAGGATCACCAAGTTAAGATGACAGCTAAAGTAAGTCCAAGACCTTATTGAGCATGGTCTAGTTGCAAGACCTAACTGATATTGGATATAGATGGAAAGATCAGAGTTTTGTTGAGTTAAAGACTTTGATAAGTTAAAAACTCTATTGAGTAGATAACTTTACCATGTCAAAGCTATCTTCTGAGCTATGAAGACTTAGCCAAGTTGGATAGCCTGTCACTAAGCCAACTATTGTATGACACATTAATGATGACTTGAAGACATAATCTTGTTAAAAAGAAGAAATCAAAGGATTTATTTCATCATGAATTTCCAGAGTAAAGAATGAAGAGTATTCTAGAGCCCCTGAGTGATTTAGAGATATTTCATCTAATTTTATCCCTACATTTAAAGTATTACTCAGTAGTATGGCATCTTCCAGTAGTGAAGTAAAGAAAGGTTCATAAATGTTGGTTTAAGGAGTTGATTATAAAGCCCTAAGATTCAAACTGAGTCTAGTGATTGTGGAAGAAATTGACCTAGTTGGATCTCAATTGTGAATTCTTCCCAAGGTACTTCTAATTCATAATATTTGGTCATATTATAACTATTCTATCAAAGAATTAGGAACCCTAGACATAAACTAGGCATATAACAAGCTATGTGTGGATGGAAATCTAAAACTTGAGCACAAGCACTTGGAAAGAAAAGGTTTGACACATATCCTACATATGCCAAGAGATTTTCAAGGGAAGTAGATTAGGTTTATTTTAAAATGAGTTCACAATATGAATTTATGGTTGGATCAACCCATTCATATCACCAAGAAGATGATTCATAGAATCATAGGGTTGTCGATGCTTAACAAAGTGAAAACCATCAAAACCCTAGGTTAGGTCAAACTTTAAAAGAAGACTCTTTCCAAATGGGATGGTAGATACATGAAGTTAAATGGAGTTACTGATATGGAGATCAAATTTGGCATACATGTTATTGCACACAAGATCTATAGCTCAAGTTGTTTGAACAACATTTAGTGCAAGTCTATTGATCTAGCATTCAAAGTTGTGAAGAACAACTTGTCTTTCAACCTTGACAAGTTGCAGCTCAATCAACTCAGCAAAAACATGGAAAGCATTCGGTTTTCAAAGAATCATCCATGTAAATTTGGATCTCTTTTGACCTGGTTATTGTTTTATCTACAAAAATTTTTCCTTGTCAAAGGAATTGTGGCATGGAAGAAGGATACACCAGTTTTGTATCAAATTAATGTATTCATAGTAGAGATGGGTGATAATTTTGAAAGAATTATGGAAGCATATTTTGAAACTTTTAAGGAAAAAATGCTGAGTATATATAGGATTCCAAAGAAATTAATTGAAGACTATGAGAAAGATATTTTTTTTCTTGTGGATTGTGATAAAGTTCATATCTAGATAGTAAGGCCAAGAGTGGCATGGGTAAAGCCTCTAGGATATGAGGTTAACATTAATGGTAAAAGGGAAATAATTGAGGCTCTTATGAATGAGCCAATGGACCTCAAAGTACCATATTTTGGTACCTATGTGGAAGCCAAGGCTAGGATTTCACTGGAAATCAAGATTCCTAAAGCTATGAAGAGAGGAAGAAAACAAGGGGAAAAGATCTTGAAGGAAACCAAGAAGTCTAGCTCTCCTCTTCTACTGATAGAGGGAAAAGGAGATGACATTGAGGTAGAGGAAGAAGTTAAGGAAACTACAAAGGAAGAAGAATTTGAAGAGGAGGAGCCACCCAAGAATAAAGGGAAGGTTATCATGACTAGACCTACAAAGTCCTCCCTACTATATTCTCCATGAGTTCTTCAAAATCTAGGAAGAAGTTGAAATTGGGTAGTGATGAAGATGAGGAAGAAGAAGTGGTCTTAAAGAGGTTTTCCCCTACCTTCCAAGATAAAATAGATAGACTAAATAATGGAGGAGTCATGGAAGATTTTAAATCCCTCAAATATGAAATAAGAACCAAGGAGGAGTAGAAACAAGTTGAAGAAGCTCTAGTGACTAAGATGGAAAAGTGGAAGTACTCTCTAGAGGAACTGACAAAGAAAGTTCCTAATGTCTTACTTATGATAGTTGCACCACGATGGAATAATGCATTAAACATTTCCAAGGAAATTACACAACAAACCCTAAGACAACTTATGTCGAGTCTATCTGATAAGGAATTGAAGGAAGCATTGAAGAGGAATGAACCAAAGCTAACCCCTAAGTTCAATGCATTCTCAAAAGACATTGAATTATTTGTGAAATTTAACACAATTGCATGGAAGAACATCTATGGTCTACACAAGCCTACTGAGGAGATTGTGCAAATAGATGATGAAAAAAATGTTGAGAAAGATGATGAGGAAATAAATAATGATGAAATTGGTGAAATTGACAATGTTGATGAAGAAGTCAATAATGAAGAGAATGAAGAGGATCAAATTGCTAGTGGTGACCTCCCTAAAGTTTAGAGTATTCAAGACTTAGGCCTAGAAAAGATAGTAGTAGAGGTAATGACCTCTCTCCCACTCTCTCTGAGAAAAGCCTTAGTTTAATCCATATTAGAGAAGACCACTACCAAGTCAATTATCATAACCATTATTCCATCAAGCATACAATTGATAGTTGGAACTATCATACTGAGTTCTATGTTGACAACTTCATCTATCAAGCAACAAGTTCCAATTGTTATGGCAATGGATCAAACTGAGTCACAACTAGCATAAGTAATTTTTCATGTTATAACTATCATTGATATTATACTATTTTTTCTACTATGGAAAGTGCAATGAAAGTTGAGGTTAAGCCTCAACCAAGCACTGAATTTTTGAAGAAAGAAAAAGAAATTATTCCTTTTGTTATTCAAAAAAAAAAGGGTAAAGAGGTAGAAGCCTCCACTAAAGAAATTTATCTAGAGGAGGACATTGTAATACTATATTGGGATCTTTCCAATCTAACTTCTTATCAAATGGATACCCTTGGTGAATTGTGGAAGAAGAGAGCAAAAAAAAAAAATCTTAGAGAGGATAAGAAAAAGAAAACCAACACCTTGAATATATTAAGAGCATATTTTTTGATGCATTAAGTGTAAGTTGATGAAAAACAACCAATTCTAGATCAACTTGTTGAAGTAGTTCACAAGTATAATGAAGAAGTGAATGGACAAGACAAACTTCTACAAAGGGAAGAAAGAAAAATTGAAAATAAAGTTTTGGAGAAAGTAGAATAGAAGATTTCTATTAACCAAGTGGAGTTGTCCACTATTCTTGCTACATTTGAAGATTCTATAAATAATGTTGTTACTTTATTTG
This sequence comes from Cupressus sempervirens, assembly GCA_028749045.1. Taxonomy (NCBI): domain Eukaryota; kingdom Viridiplantae; phylum Streptophyta; class Pinopsida; order Cupressales; family Cupressaceae; genus Cupressus; species Cupressus sempervirens. The sequence goes on along the minus strand of CM053790.1, from coordinate 53,277,020 downwards.
TAAAGTTAAGTGATAAATAAAACTTTAATAAGGAAATAAAGGATAATCTGTCTAAGATAGATGTTGATATGAAGGAAAGTGAACATCAGTTGTCACTTGATCCTATCAATAGTTTTGCACATTTTGTGAAAATTAGATATCTGACAAATCTTCAAGAAAAATTATTGAGGGAAGAAGCCAAGATAAGGGTCACACTAGCATAAATATAGGGCATGATACTTAATAACATGTATGCAATGCAAAAATATATTGCACATGAAAAAACATTGATCCATAACAAAAATTTCTCTATAGTTGATCACATGATGGAATTATCAGCAAAGGTGTAGGTATCTTTGCATAGCTCAAAAGTTTTGCAAGAGAATTGGGACAAGAAAATATCCATAGTTTTGAAGGTACATAGTGATTTCCTTTCACATTTTGGCATTACCTTGTAGATATGTGATTTTGACATTTGTGTCAAAGAAGGGGGAATGTATATCATATATAAGGGAGAATAGTATTATCATACACAAGGGGGAGTGTATATATAAAAGAAGAAATATATGTATAGTATGAAATATGTATATACAATGTAGAAAATATGCTTACAAAAACAATTTGTTTTTTTTTTTAAAGAATTAGATGTTATTGAGCAATAGGAGTAGACAACAGTCAAAGCCAAGTTATAGACCTATATATGTTGATAGGGGGAGTTTTGGCTTGTATTTTGAGTATTTAGATTTTTGGTATGATAAGTGCTTTTTTCACTAATGCCAAAGGGGAAAATTGTTGATCTTATGGTCAAATCATTTTTCTATTAGTGACTTAACACTTAGTTGTTTACATTTCTATCAGGCTCCATATGCAAAAAGAGGAGTCTCTCGAGATTCATAGTATCTACCAAGCATTTGAGACAGAATGCAATGTAAGTCATGTTTCACAGTTTCTATCGAGCTAGTCATTCAAATTGTAGTTTTTTTCAAGCTACATATATTCTACCGAGTTCATCAATGCAAACCATACAAGATGTAGTGTTAATTGAGCTCTGCAGTGTTACCCAAGCTAATCGGTGTCTATCGAGCTGGTAGTCTTAATGAAGTGAATGAAGGTAGTGTTGACTGATCCATTTAGTGTCAATCATATCTACTAAGTTCTTTATTGTTTCAGTGCCAATCATATCTACTGAGTTCTTTAGTGTTCACCAAGTCATACTTACTAACTAAGTTCTTGCTACTTTGAGTGATCAATGTGAACCGAGCATCAGTTTCAGATGAATGCTCAATTTTGTCAAGTTGATAGTGTTGTCATGTGTTAGAATATCATCTGAGTTGTCTTCAAAACTTGAGTTACACCAATAAGCCAACTTAGTGAAGATTTTTTGAATTAGGTATTGTAGCTGACTCCATTAGGTAATTTATTGGATTTGTATATATGTAATATAAAAGTGAATCAAGAAAGTAGTATGAGGGAGAATTAAGAAGGCTACAAGAAGTATAAGGAAAAGAAGATTCTTATCTATCATAGTCAAGTGGTCATTCTATTTCAAAGGAATCTCATTCAACAAATAGAGTTTCAAATCAAAGATCAGCCACTAATTCATCCTAATAGGTGCATCAGCCAAATCCTTTAACAAGGTGGACTTAACAATATTTTTTGAATCTCCTAACAAAGTGCATACTTCATTGTATGTTTTAAATCCTTTCACAAGGTTGAACTAACAATCCTTATTAGGAAAATCACTAGAGATGATCAATTGTAAGCTTTAATAGGCTAACTTTATACTATAGTAATAAAGCTTTTGGGTATCATCCCTACCCCAGTTTTACTTTCTATTTGGAAGGTTTCTAGGTTACCAAAAATCCTAATTAGGAAAATCACCAGAGATGATCAATTGTAAGCTTTAATAGGCTAACTTTATACTATAGTAATAAAGCTTTTGGGTATCATCCCTACCCCAGTTTTACTTTCTATTTGGAAGGTTTCTAGGTTACCAAAAATTGTGCCAAGTGTTATGAATGTTTTATTTCTTTCAGTATTTCATGGATGCAATTAGATTAGATTATATTGTGAAGGTTTAATTGGTGAATATAAGTTGAAATTTTATTGGTTTCTGATTCACCCCCTCCCCCTCTTAGTCACTCAATTTGTATTACATTTCCAACACAAGAGTCATGATCTATAAATGTTTCATTAGTATCAACATTATCATCATTAATAGCATTAGATGAAACAAGAGGAATAAAATATGGTGCTTGAGGAGGAGGTTTAAGAGTAGGATTAGGGTTTAGAGAAGGAGGTTAGTCCTCCAATAGCACTATTTTATTGCCACTAAATTCTTCATCTTACACATTGGAGTAATCATGAACTCCATTTTATGCAATACACACATCCCTTACAACTTACACTTTGCTATTATTAGAATCATAAACTCTATAACCCTTAACTTGTTTCTATCATACCCAACAAAAATATAAGGAGAAGACTTAGCATCTAATTTATGCCTTTTTAATTTAGGGGTAGGAACATAAGCAATAAATCCAAAAATCATCAAGTGATGTAAATCATGTATCTTACCAGACCAAGATTCTTTGGGAGTTGTGTCATTAAGAGCTTTGGTAGGAGTCCTATTAATAAGATAAGTGACACAAGACATAGCTTCAGCCCAAAACTTGTCATCCATATTCTTAACATGCAACATACATCTAGCCATTTTCACAATGATTCTATGTCTTATTTCTGCCATACCCTTTTTTTGTAGTGTATAAAGAAAAGTAAGCTCATGTTTGGATCCACATGATTTTAAATAAGAATGAAAAGCATTATTCACATATTTCTTCCCATTATTGGTTCTAAGAATCTTAAGTTCAAACTTAGACTGTCTTTCAACATATAAATAAAATTCAATGAAAGTATCAAGAACTTGATCCTTTCTATGCAAAAAATAGATTCAAGTTCATCTAAAAAAATTATCAACAAAAGTAAGTGCATACATTGATTCTTGGATGGAGTTATTCTCCATGTGGCAAAATAGGTCCCTATGGACAAGGAAAAACTTATGAGTTTCCCTCCATGATTTACCATGTGGAAATGGCTCCCTATGCAACTCACTCATGTAACCAGTGCATACAACTTTGGAAGGAATAATGTGAGGCAATCCATCAATCATATTTTCTTTTTTTGCATCAAAGTAATATATTTTGAATTTAAATGGCCAAGTCTTACATGAGATATATTGAAATCAATAGTGGTATGTAAAGAATACCTTGACTTGCAAGTTCATGACATTAACAACAACATGATTATTTTGAGGATCAATTACATAGCACATGTCTTTGTAAAATCCAACTTTATAATCTTGACATAGCTTAGCAATAGAAAGAATATTAGTTTTCAAATCATGAACATAATGTACAACATCAAATTAACCATTAGGAACACTCATATTACCTAAACCTTCAACTTTGCAAGTACGATCATTAGCTAATTGAATAGGATTATTAGCCAAATCCAATTGCAAGGAATCAAAAACTTCTTTATGAGAAGTAACATGTTGAGAAGAACCACTATCCAAAATCCATCCTAATGGTCTAGAGGTATTATAACTACAAGCAAAAGCATGATGAGAATTAGAACCATTAGAATTACCTTTTTAATGATGTAATTTTTTATGTTGATTATTGTTGTTCATGGGTTTCTTATCATTTTTTATTTTTTAAATAATTATTTATCACATGACCATCTTGGCCATAGTAAGTACAATGATGTTTATAATTCGAGTTAGTCCTTTTATTATTATTGTTATGGTTTTTATTATACAATTATTATTATGATTATTATGAGACTTAACATGATATTTTTTATTTGAGTGATTAGAGTTGTGATGATTATGATTATGGTTATTATGATGATGATTATGATTAGATCTAAAGATATTTTTTGAATTCCTAGACATGAAAGCACATTCACTTGATTTAAGAGTACCAAATTGAATTAGTTTAACTACTTCTAATGGAGTAAGTTTTGTTAAATACCATAAGTCAATTGAGAAGATAAACTAGGAATAGCAAGTTAAGCATGAATATTAGTTATAAATGTTGGATACAATTGGTTAATTGTGTGTTGTCTTTGATGTTACACAAATGTCATATCATTATTAATCAGTATATGTCAAGCTCACTCAGCTAATGAAGATAGTTCTTAGTGTCTACCGAGCATTCCAGTGTTTGCCTATTTTAGAAGGTAGTGTCTACCGAGTTCACTCAGGTGTCAAAGGAAAAGTTAAAAAAAGTGAGTGTTAACTGAGCTCACTCGGGTAATGAAGGAAAGTTGGATGGAACTAGTGCTAACTAAGCTCACTCAGTTGCAAAAGGATTTTTGTGAGTTTGCAGTGTTAACTGAGCTTCTATTGGTTGACAAAGGAAATTGTTTCTGAGTTACTTTCTATCGAGCTGGGTTATCTAATGAAGGATTTTCTTATTTTGTCGTATTAAGATTAATTGATTTATCTATTGATTCCAACCGACTATGGTGATGAGTATTGATTATTCTAAGTTGCATTTGAGCCAACTTGAAAAAGTTAAAGATATAAGGTCATGTTGTGATTTTAAAGTGAGAAATAAAATGTGTAAGAGATAGTGATGTGATTTAATACCTAATGATGAGAAGAGGAAGTGAATTTGAAGGATAAGTAGAATATCCTTTTGGAGCAGCAAAGATATATTAGATTAGGAAGGATCAAGTACAAGCTAGAATAGAGATCTGTAATTAAAAAATTAGTTGCATTCAAATCAGGTCATCTCATTGTTACTTTGTAACCATTGTAGCAGTGATCTAAATCTCCTAACAGAGTTGGCTTAACAACTATTTGAAAATCCTCTAACAAGGTGGCGATTCCAGTGAATTGTTCTCAAGACCTCTAACAAGACCACTCCTAGTAGGGTGATTAAATCCTTTAACAAGGTCACACCTAACAATATGTTTTGTAACCTTTAACAAGGTTGGCTCCTAATAGGGCTCACTTCAGAAGAGTGAAAACATAGTAACTAGTTGCAATTGGTGGTTTTTCCCAAATTGGGTTTCCATGTTAAATCCTGGTGTCAAATGTGTTCATTCTATTTTATTTTATATGTTTGTAACTAAATTAAAGTAATGGTAATCACATATAATTTCTAAAGGTTTATTTGTTAATCATTTATCGAGCTAATCCAGTTATTATCGAGTTGTAGCATTCTGTGTGTTTACCAAGCTTCAATAGTATTCAATTTTTTTTTTGCTAACATCTAACAGATCTAGGATTTATTTTTGTAGTAACTGATTCACCCCTCCCCTCCCAGTTACTCCTCTTATATTTCCAACAATAAATTATTGAAATTGTCTAGGTAAACCAATTTTTAAGAGTGATATGAATTAAATGAATATTAGCTAATTTGGAAGCTAAGAAAATTAAATCGCTTTTGAGAGCAACAAATTTTAAAATAAGTTCATCCATGTGTTTAGAATTCGTATGCTTAATATCCTCGAGTTGATCTCGCAATTGTATTTTGTGGGATTCATCTACACTATCATAAGTAATTTGAAGAATTTCCCATGCTTTATTATCTTTAGAAAAATTTGATATAAAAACATATAAATAAGGAATAATTGAAATTTCAATCAAATCTAAAGCCTCTTAATTTTTGATTTTTCAAGAATCTTTTTTCTTCTTGGGTGGCAAATGCTTTAGACTCGTCATACAACATCCAAAATGTGTTTAAAATGAAAAAATAAATGAAATATGTATCATCCATTAATGATAATTAGAGCTATTAAGTTTAATCTATGGAATAAGAGTTGACATGGTTTAAAGAAAAAAAATACCCGTTATTAAAGAAGAGAAAAAATAAAAAAAAAGATAAGATAATTTTTTTAAAAGAATTGGAAAGAAATTAGTTTCTTTATTAAAATAATGCTTAAATTTTAATTTTATCACTCAAACATATAATGCATATAAAATTTTATTTTAAAAGGATGAAAATAATATTAAAATGATATATTAATATAAACAGATAAGAAAAAGCACCACATATTTAATCAAAGAATCATGCATACACTCAATATCCATTAACAATTAGACAAAGTGTTTCTAAATAAGAATATATATATATATATCTAAATAAAAAATACTCAGTTTGATTGCACCCAAATAAGATGCTATAGGAAATTACTACTACAGGAACATATTACTGTCATAAATTTGCTACAGAAACTGATTACTGCACGAACTTATTAATAGAAAATAATATGAAACCTTGAGAACAAAATAATATGGCTATAGGAACATAAAAAGCCCATAAAATGGCAACAAGAACAATGTTAGAAACTTGCTACATAAACTAATTAGTGAAGAATATTATGCAACCTTGATAATAGAATAATATAGTTGTAGGAACATAAAAACCTAGAAAATGGAAATAGGAGCAATGTTACAAACTTTCTATAGGAACTAATTAACAAAGAATAATATGCAACCTTGGGACTAGAATAATACAGCTATAGGAATAGGAAAAAATAGAAAATAGTGATAGGAGGAAAGTTGCTACAGGAGTTGTTAGTAAAGTAATCAAATAAATGAAACAAAATTTTAAGAATAACAAATAATGAAGTCTATAAGAACATAAAATGTTAGTATATTAATCCTGCAAGAAAAATAGAGTTAAATGTCTCTTATTTTGGCGGCAAGCCTTCCAAAGAAAGAGTAAAAAAATGTAAGAAGAAGCAACCCTCTAGCAGCAAGCCTTCCAAAGGAGATTAGATGCAAATAAAAAGGTGAAACATGAAAAACCTTCACACACAATGTTAGAATGAGCTAAATCCACAAAAAATCTTCTCTAAGAAAAACTTCTCCAAATAAGGTGGGCTCCAATGATGGCAACCTTCAACATTACAAACTCAAAACATGGATTAATAACCTTAGCTCTAATACCATGTAAGAAAACATAAAATAGAGAAAGGAAATTAAATCAATCCAAGTGAGAAATAGTGTTACCATGAAATAGCAAATTTCCAAGAGCATACACCGATGTAGAGCAACAAATGAGACAAAGATTTTGAAAGGGGAAAGCAAAGAAAACCCCTTGTGAGTATTATGATGAAGGAAAAATCTAGAAAGAGATAGAGAGAGAGAAAATAGCATCAATGTGATGTGTGGAGAAGAATAAGAAGGAGGCATCTCTTTTATAGAGATGAGAAAAGAGTCACATTTGTAAATCCAACATCTATGAATGCCAAATTCATTATAAGTGTGTACAAAGTGTCAAGATCCTATTAAGGAGGATAAACTAATTTCCTTTTTAAAAGGTGTTAGGATTAACCACAAACATAAATAACAGTTACATGCAAATATAGCCAATATCAAAAAATAATAAATTGCACAAAAGAGAACACAAGACACAAAGATTTAACATAGTTCACCCAATCCTTGGGCTATGTCCACCAACAACAAGTCCAATATTATTATTATCCAGTGATTACAAACTAAAATCTCTTACAGCTCAATACCATTGCAAGAAGCCAAAATATCAGCATACATTATGAAATCCCTAACCCTAAGCCATTTTATACAAGCTTTTTCTACTTACAAAATTAGGGCTAGAATAAGTTGTCCAATAGAAAAATAGAATTTTCTACCCTTTGCAATAATAGGGTCACTTTTGGCTTTTGGGTCACTATCCCCAAAAACCCTCATGAGGACATTGGCCCTCGACCCCAACCTATACTGCGATGGGTAGTGCATCTGGGGCACTATCCAAAGACAATGCAAGGGGTGTTTCCCCTTGATTTTTTCTTGGGGTTACTACCCACAAGTCCCCATAGAAATAAGTTGGGGAGAAACTACACTGAGTAAACCTTTGAGTCTGATTAGGCCCCACATCACAACAAAATGAATTATTAAATGAGTTGTCCTCACATGTGGACTAGAGGACAAGTAAATGACATATCCTTCACATGTGTACAAGAGGAAAAAATATATGTAGGGATTGGAATATCCCAAATTGAATAAATAAAAGGAAATATTAATATTTCTAACAAATCTATTTTAGGATTTGTGTAATTGAGTTGTGATACTAGTGAACTTAAGATCTTAGTTAAAATTAACCCTCTTTCAAAGACCAACACTATTCAAATTTCTTCAAAATTGGGTAGTTTTGATATTTACCCAAATTATACCTAGCTCAAACTAAAAAATTCAATCCTATCCCTCTAAATATCTCCTATTCCCTAAGGAAATTTAAAGCAATTTGGGTTTACTTTCCTCTATTTAAACTTAGGCATTAGATCCAACCCTTCATTTCAATCTTTTAGAGACACGAGACTTCTTCTTTTTTTGACAAGGAACCAGTTTAGTTTCAAGATAATGTAGATCATCCTCTTGATCTAGGCACTCCTATTCTAGAAGCCTTTAATTAGGATTTACTAAACTAATCCTCAATTGTTGAATTAGTTCCTTATAGTAATTAAGATGAAATTTATAGGAAGTTAGAGGCCAATATGCATATTCTTTCTAATATATAGCTTAAATCTTGATGGTCCACAATAAAGTTAGAGAAGAATTAAATGCATGGTATAATTTTAAGAACGAATCCAATAAGGCAATATCACCTACGACTCTTAGTTTGAATAATAAGGTAGAGTTTGTAATTCCCTACAATAAGGTAGCATCACCATCTAGGGATAAAAGTTTTGAAGTACTAAGAATGACAATAATGAGAGAAACTATATTCCTAGAAAATCAAAATCAATTTATTGTATCATGGAGATTAGTCATGAAGTTGATGATGAATACATTGAGGATGAAGTAGTTGGAGAGGGCGTTGACAATAGGAACATAACTATTGTCAACACTATTTTGGAACATGAGGAAAATAAGGTTGAGTAATATTCTAAAATAATAGATGTTGAAGGAAATGGAGTGAATAATGTTAAGCTAGGTAATCAGCCACCAAAGTAGGTTTAGAAATCCTAGTATGTGGGAAAATCTTGAAAAGAGAGGTATGAAATCCTTAAATGAAGTAAGGAAATTGGTTGGGGCTGCTGAAAATCATAATAAGTGACTAGTATATCTTATGTAGGGGAGGAGAAGGTCCTCCCCAAGGATCAATAAAAATCACAACTTGGAATCTTAGGGGTCTAAATACCTCTAACAAACAATGCTTACTAAGCACAACTTTATCTTAATGGAATCTGATATAATTTTAATGCATGAAACTAAGTTAAATGATGAAGAAACAAATAAGTTTAGGAAAATAATCAGCGTATGGAGAATAGAAAAAAATCATATTAGAAGAAACTTTGAAAGGATTTTTTGTATTATAGAATCCTAGGAAAGTTGATTACAAGATTAGAGTCAAGAAATCTAACTAGATGGTGGGTGTGTGGGGCGGTGGGTTCGTAATATTAAGAATTATTTAGGTTTTTTTTATATTTGATGTATACATTCCTATTAGGAATAATAAAAAAGGAGGGAGGGGTGAATCAATAATCTCAAAAACTTTAAATCAATTCAGCACTTAACCATATAAATCATTCATCATTCATTCATCTAATCTACTACATGCATGAGAAAAGATAAACATTCATAGCACATGAACACAGTATTTTGGTGACCCAAAAACCTTCCAAATAGAAAGTTAAATTGGGGTGGGGATGATACCCACAAAACTTCACTACTATAGTATAAAGTTGGCCTGTTAGGCTTACATTGACCACTTCTGATGATCTACCCTGTTAAGAGCAATTTGGACTACTAGGTTCACCTTGTTAGAAGTTTTACAAACATATAATGAAGTATGCACTCTATTAGGATATTTATACAAAATATTGTTAGGTCTACCCTATTAAAGGATTTGGAAAATTGATTCACTTGTCAGGATGAAATAGTAGATCTAACTTACAAACTTGACTGCTGAATAGATTTTGAAGTACAGATCACCTCTTGTGACTGATATGTCTTTGTTATTCCTTAATGACCTTGTTGAAAACTCTGATCTGTTGCTGATTCACATTCACTCTTCTCAAAACATTGCATGTACATTCCTTGACATACTCATGATAATGATAATACTAATAATTTTCAAATGATACAATATATTACATATATACCATTTCAATAATTACAATTGCAAGGTTGGCAAAAACACACATAAACAAAATATTACTAAGTCGGCCAAATAGTAGAAAACTCAGGCTCTTCAAGTTGACTCGGTGAACTTCTCATACTCAATATCCACTGCATTACTCAGAATCATCATGCACTTAGTAGAAGTAGAAGCTTGGTCCATACTAATCACACAACATAGCTTGGAACTCAGTAACCATTGGAGAGTCGGTAGATATACTGTCACTCGGTGAATACTGAAACCTTTGTTTACCTTGTTCTCACTCAGTAAACACTACACATCCATTACTTGGTAGAAATTGGCTGCATATCACGTAAACTAATGACTCAATAGATATTGTGAAGCTCAGTGACCATTATCTATTTAGTAAACATTGTTGAACTGCACATTCACTTGGTAGCCTCGGGAATGCTCGATGTGAACTGCTTAACTGTTGAACTTACAAGGTAACCACTATATGCTTGGTATAAACTGTGGACTAAGTGATGAGCTTAGTAAGCATTGAGAATCAAATAAGTGTTGTCACTAATGAAAAAATATAACATAATACCAACAATCTCCCCCTTTGGCATTAGTGACAAAAACACTTATAAGCCAAAACTTATGTACACTGACATTCTGATTTTTTATTTTTCAAAATTGATCTTTGTAAAGCTATTGTATAAACATATCTTACATATCTCCCCCATACATATGGCATAATATATTCATAGCTTTTATCTGTATATATATATATCAATCTATTTTCTCCCTTGGACTAGCAAAAAAGACTTGAATTGGTCCAACTAAAGGAAAACTGAGAGAAGTACCAAATGTATCCAAAATTGATGTGCCTCCAAAAAATGATGTACCAATAGGTAATGTACAAGCTGGAATATATACAATTGAAGAACTAACTGGAAAAAAAATTGATGTAGTTAAAGTTGTAGTAGAAAAAATTGTAGAACAAATTGGCGAACTCACTAAACAAGCTACAGTAGAAGTTGATAAAATTGTAGAACTAGTAGCTATGCACACTACTGAGGTAGATTGCTTGGGTGTTGATGAAGAGGGCTACAACTTGGTAGATGAAGTAACTGATACTTCCATTGAAGATACTTGGAGCTATGAGGTGGCAAGAGTAGATGATATTTCTGATGTAGTTGCAATCAATCCTGCTAAAGCTGACTCCAACCCTAATGATGTTGCTGGCTTAGGTGGAAAGTGAGGAAGGGAAGTAATGACTTCTACTGCATTTTTCATTGGGTAATATTCTTCATTTTCTTCCTCCCTATCTTCCTCTTCAGCTTCGTCCTCTTTCTCTTCATCATCAACCCTTAGTGCTTGATAGTCTTCAACATCAATAGTAGCACATAGAGTGTTATCATCTTCTTCATCATCACTATCACCATCATCATCCTTGACCTCAACTAGATCATCACTAGGCTTATGTAGATGATAGATATTCTTCCACATGCTTGTTGCATCTCTTACAACATGCTTAATGTCTTTGATTAAAATCAAACATGTGTGGAATCTAATCATCATTTTACCTTCATTGTTCTTCATGGCTAATTTTACTTCTACATCAGTAAGATTTGGCAATAGTTTCCTTAAATATTTTTCATAGACATCCTTGGTTGTTTGTGCAACTGACTCCCATCTTGGCTGCAATCTTACCAATAATTCCTTTGAGATTTGAGGAGCAATCTAGTCTAGGGAATACTTCCACTTTCCCATTTTGGTGAGTACCAATTCCCCAATTTGCATCTTCTCAGCATCAGTTCTAGTTTCAAACTTTAGAGCCTTGAAGTTTGTGATGCCAACTCCTTCTTCCATTTGTTTTAGCCTTTCCTAGAAGGTAAGTGGAGGCTTGTTGAACATAACTTCACCTTTACCTTTGCCTTTGCCTCTCCTAGTGAAAACAATTGTGGAGACCTTTGGTGGATTGGTAATAATTACCTTTCCCTTCTTCTTTGCTAGCTCTACCTCCTTTTTAGATTCTTGCTCTTCTCCTTCTTCTTCTTCTTCTTCTTCTTCTTCTTCATCCTTTCCTTTTCCCTCAGTAAGCATTAAGGGACCAGTGGCAGTTTTCATCTTTGCAATTTTCCTCTTGCCTTTGTTGATTGCTTGAGGTAGCTTTATTTCCAATTCAATTCTAGCTTTTTCCTCATCATATGTGCTAAATACTAGTTGCTTAGTGTCTATAGGTTCATTTTCCAATGCTTCAATGATGTCCCTAGTTTCATCAATATTGACCTTTTCACCCATGCAACTTGGGGCCTGACTGCCTGAATGTATACTCTATCATAGTCTACCATGAAACACACATCATCTTTATAATCCTCAACAAGTTTAGGAGGAACCCTAAACCTATTGTTCATCCTTTCTTTGAAATCTTCAAAATAATTATCCATTATGTTGTCAAAATTTACACCCATTTCTGCAATAAACTCATTTATCTAATACAAAATGAGAACATCCTTTCTCCATACAACAAAACCTTTGGATGAAAAGAACTTTTGTACATAAAAGAAAAGGCATGTCAATAAAGAAACAAATTTACAAGGATTGTTCTTTGATGTTTGGATGTTTTCTATATTCTTTTTTAATTTTTTGAGTAGTAACTCTGATAGATCAAATTCCATGTTTTTCTTCACAACTTTAAATGCTAAGTCCACTGCCTCACATGGCACATTATTTAAATGACTAGAACTGTAGATCTTGTGGGCAATTACATGGATACCAAACCTCAACTCCACATTAGAAATGGTGCTAATTTTCAAACCTCTACCATCCCACTTGGCTAGGATTTTCTTCTGGAATTCATCCCAACCTAGGGTTTTGGTAGATTTTTCTTTGCTCAGTATGGGAAGGCTAGTAATCTTGTGAATCATCTTTTTGATTATCAATATAGGCTACTCTAACCATAATTGACCATTGTGTATGCTGCTAAGAATATAACTAATCCATTTTTATCTGAAAACTTCTTGGCAATTGTGTGATATGTGTCAACCCTTTTGTTTCAAGATGCTTATGTTTGGGTTTCAATGATTCATCAACATGCATTTCCTCTAAAGCACTATCCACTTCTAGGGTTCCTATCTCCTAAATTGAACACTTGAAATGAGTGCAGATATGGTTAATTAATAGTACCTTTGGTGGAATTTAGAATTGTTCACCATTAGGGTCAAGTGTCTCTGCCACTGCTAGAACAAGTTTGAAATTTGGTGCTTTCCACTCTACACCCTTGACAAACATCTATGAACCCCTTTTCACCCTTCTGTTGCTGGTGCTTCCAGATGCCATTGCTACTTGGTAAGTGATGGAAATTTTGAAACAAATTCCTTAGCTACAAATTTTCTCAAAACCACTTTGAATTGCTTGTGTGCACCTAGAAATCTCTTTTCTCTATGAATACTAAAGAAACAGTGAAAAATGGTGTCAAATTTTGTGCCTATTTGATAAAAAATTTTCATTAATGCTAGGTACAATTGGTCTAATTTTTTGCATTATAATTTTCCCTTGCCTAGGTAAAAAATTAGACTGAATCCACTGATGGCACGAAAACCTTTTAAAAATATGTGAATATTCTCCATCTTTTTCAAACTTTCTATGCCCCAAGTCTCCCTTTTTCCTTTTTGTTTCTCACTGCCTGATCCCTAAAAGATCTATGGTGATCGCTATCTTGCTATGACAAGATGCAAGTGTTTTACCTTTAGCACCATAGCAACTGCTGCTAAGTTGAAGAGCAGTGTCGTCAAATGGAATTACGGTGATCAGAGATTGTATTGCTTTAGAAATATTTGATCACATTTTTATGACAAACCTGTCAAAACCTAAAAAGGTGTTAGAACATTGAAGTACAAAAGGCATCAATAGAAATCTCAACTTTTATGATTAGTCTCTTTGTTACTATTGAAAAAATTGAGCACTTCACCATTATCGACATGGAAACTTCACCAAAAGAAATGGTTGGCAATCACTTTTAAGTTTTTCGGTGACCATAAGTTTTCCAAGCTGTGTGATGGACATGTAGTTTTATTGTTATGTCAAAAGCATTAATGAGGGTGGTTATTACTTCACTTGCCTTTATCTTTCTAGCCTCAAATTTTGATAAGTCCCTAGAAGTTGCTATGTCACTATCAAAAAATTTGTGTTTCTCACCGTTAGTGACATAGTGCCTTCATAGAAAGTAATCCTGCGGCAAAATTTTAGAGAAAGTGGGTCCCAAACATTGCTCCATCAGATATTAGTTATAAAATTTTGGCACATGATGGCATCTAGTGGGATACACATATGTATCAGGAAAAGTGACAATGTTGGAGGTCGCTATATCACTATCGAGAAACTTGTTCTTCTCACTGTTAGCGACATAGCGCCCAATCGGGAAATAAACACACAGTGGGACCCAAGCAGCGTGGTAATATGGTTAGGTTTTTAAAATATGAATTTATATGCCAGTGATGTAGGGTTTTCTCATGTCATCAATAATTGGACCCACACCCCCATGCATAGAACATGTCAATGATTCTGATCATCAAATCGATCTCAAATCTACGATCGTTATTATCTCGCTATGATGAGTTGCATGAAGGTTACGAATAGAAACATAGTGATAGGGGCCCACCATATTTATCTTAAGTAATACATCAAATGTCTTCCACATAATCAATGTAGAATCAATGATGGTCACTATCTCACTATAGCAAAGTGCTCACTTTTTATGTATAGCGAGATAGCGATTCAACAACACATGTCCTCAAAATTCTGTGGGTCCAGTTCAAAGGTGCCAACAATGAAGGAAAGGTATAGATGGAAGAATTTTATTGGGTTGACTACTAGCATGTTAAGAGGAAAGTGGGTCAGCCCAGTTTTCATTCCGTAGTCATTGATCTTGTCTTGATCAATGGTTGGTGCTTACCCACAATTTTAAGATGCAGGAAATTGAAGGAATGCGGGTAAGCAGTAATGTGACACATGGCCCACTTTTAAGGATATAAGGTCCATTGATTTTTGAATTAGAACTACTTGATGTGGTGAAAATCTATGGGAAAATTTAAAGCTGATTGAAATTTGGAGGTAACAGTTACTAAGAGTTAAATATGGCACAAAGCTCAAAGCCAGGGCAGAAATTTTTCATCAAGCAATCTGAAGAGTTGCAATGATAATTATACAAAGAGGAGGTGTGAATTTAATGTTGTAGATGAAATTGCAATCAAATTTGGATACATTTTCATTTGATTTAAATCCTTCAGCCATTGTAAGGATGAATTGAATGTTTTGGAGGTATTTGAAGAAAAAAAAAAATTTGGCAACTACACAAGTTGATCTTTACAGAAAAGCAAATAGGACAAGTAAAGATCAAATTTTTGGAGCTACAGTGCAAATTGTAATGATTTCTTGATATCCCTTCATGAGATATTTTCATATTTTAAGTGAGGATATAGCAGATATTTTGGCCTCATTTATGGTTTTAAAAGTGCAGGTAGATGAGGAAGTTCAGTTTCAACAACTCCAGATTGAAAACTCTTTTAGTGGGATAGATGTCAATTCCATATTACAATTCCTAAAAGATCTTCTCTCTTATATATCTTCCTTTTTTGGTTATTGTAAAGGTTCCAATTTTTAGGACTTGTGAGACTACAAGGTTGGCTCCAATTTTTAGAGTTGTGATACTAGTTTTCCCAGTGTTCCTCTGTTATGAACAACATATTGTATTCCTTTTGAGGCATTTCATATTACATAGTCATTCTTTGTGTATTTTCTAAGTTTTGATATGCAGACGATGTACTGGTTTCAAGGAAATTAATGCAAAGAGTTTAATATTCTTCGTTTCATTCTAATTCTCATCTCCTTTTGTTATCTATAATGTTTTGTGTTTGAGAACAAAGAGCTTGAACTCAATTGCAATCCCTTAAGGTTGTATATCACAATAGATTTGTTATTGGAACAAAGAGCCAAGTAAATGCTTGTTTATACTGATAGGGTTACAGGTTACACCAGAAGGATATTATCATAAGTATGAGAGTTGTTATGAAGATTGATGTCTGTTTGCAAGTCAAATAGATAGATCAAATGCCTAAATATATAAGTATACTTTAGGTATCCATCTATATGTTAAGGTTTAGTTGATGCCCAACGGATAAGGGACTGGCCAGCTTGAAGGATACATGTTCTTTATTGTTGCATACCCGAGTTATGCTGAGAAAATTAAATCTTTAAATAAAAATCAAATTCAAGTAATCTTTACATTTTATGTCAAAGAGATATAATAGAATGCCCTCACTCAACTTGTGAGATCCATAGATTTGCATTTAGCTATTGTAGATCTATGTTATTTCATGAGTTATTAGGAGATATAAGGGTTTTCATCTGTAGTAAATAGGTTTAGATTTATGTTTTAAATGCACAAGTACTATATCTTAGAACCTCAAGGTTAACCCAGCTAGGTCTAGCAGAGCCTGAAGTGAACAAAGATTTATCCTCATAGTTGGCCCAAGACTGTAGTCAGGTGCATTCATCATAGGAATTTGCTAGCCTTAGATGCATTTGTCTGGTTTCTTGGTTGTTTCCAAAACTATTAAATCAGGAGCCAATAGGTACCATACTAACATAATGCATGATAGACTATCATCCACTTACTAGCTCGGTAAAAACTTGTAACTCAACGATCAAACAAACTTACATTGCTCCTGACCTAGCTCAATATGAACTAAACTCATGTGATCCTTTTGTATCTAAAATACTAATTTGGATCTTTTGCTTTCTTCCATTTGGAACTGTTCAAGATATAGCTTGAAGATGCAGTTCCAATTCCTCCTTAGAAGAATCTAATTGGAAATGGTGGAGTCACCCACTTCTTGAGTGACATTGCCATCATTTGAATTATTCTACTTGGTAGATTTAGGAATCCACTGCTATCTCATCTAATTTCTAATGTTATTAGCTTTAGCTTTCTTCTTATCTTCAACTCTTCCTATGTTCATGTAGTTTTTAGCTATATGACCAATTTTAGTGCAGATCTAACATATTACTGTTGAATCTCTTTTTCTTAAGTGATGCCTTGTGCAGTCTATGCCAATATGTCCATATTATCCACAATAGTGACATCTGCACCAAGTGTTGTAATCCCAATCAAATATTACTTGAATAATCTATTCAGCTAGATTGAATGGTTTGGATCTGCATTCAGATGCATTGTGACCTTGTTTCTTGCATTTGTGACATTTGCCTTCAAATTTTGGTTTCTCCTTGCATTCATTAGCTTTATCACCATGTTTATTGCAATTGTAGAATTTTCCATTGAATTTTTCCTTTCCATTGCTCCAACATTTGTTTGATGTATGGCCTAACTTACCATAGTGATTACAAGTAGGTCTTTGATTCCTTTGGGCACCTTGTTTGGAAGATTCAACTTCTTCTTTGTAGCTAAGTCCTGCTTTTTACCTACAAAGATTCTACTCACTTTTTTGATTCAATTAATCCATATCTATTTGTGATTTCATCATCCTTTCATTGAGTTTCTTTTTATAAATTAGATCAGCTTTCAACCTTTCATTGATCTATTTTTAGTGATTAGATCATTCCTTTGGAGAGCTGATTGATAAGACTTTCTTGCTGAAGGGGTTAAGTTTGATTTTCATTATTCCTTGCCTCCAAGTATTCACTTGCCTTGTTCCTTTGTTCCAAGATTTCACACATTCTTATTGACTAAACTTCTTGTTCTCTTATCAATTTTCTTACCTCTTCTCGCAAAGAGCCATTCTTTGCTAATAGTTCTTTGATTGCCTCATTTGCTTCATTTGAGCTACTTGATGGGAAACAATATTCAATCTTTTCTTCAAAATATTGATGGTCATTCATCTATCTTGCAAGTTCCTTCCATATTTTTAGGGATTGGGAGAGATGCTCCTTTACTTCCTTGAGTTGAGCTATGGCCATTTCCAAATCTAGCTTCTCATTCTCAATAGCTTTGTCAAGTTTGAATATCTCCATTGTCCTTGATATTTTCTCAAGCTATCAAACTTTATCCTGAGAACCACAAAGCTCTGATACCAATTGTTAGAAATACTCAAGACTAGCTAGGTTACTAAGAGGGGAGGGGTGAATCAACAGCCTCAAAAACTTTAAATCAATTCAGCATATAAATGATGCATCATTCATTCATCTAATCTACTACATGCATGAGAAAAGATAAAAATTCATAACACATGAACACATTATTTTGGTGATCCAGAAACCTTCCAAATAGAAAGTAAAATTGGGGTGGGGATGATACCCATAAAACTTCACTACTGCAGTATAAAGTTGGCTATTAAGGCTTACATTGACCACTTCTGATTATCTACCCTATTAAGAGCAATTGGGGCTGCTAGGTCCACCTTGTTAAAGGTTTTACAAACATACAATGAAGTATGCACTCTATTAGGAGATTTATAAAAAAGACTATTAGGTCTACCCTGTTAAAAGATTTGGAAAATTGATTCACCTGTCAGGATGAAATAGTAGATCTGACTTACAAACTTGATTTTTGAATAGATCTTGAAGTACATATCACCTCTTGTGACTGATATGTGTTTGCTATTCCTTAATGACCTTGATGAAAACTCTACTCTGCTGTTGATTCGCATTCACTCTTCTGAAAACATTGCATGTCCATTCCTTGACATACTCATGACAATGATAATACTAATAATTTACAAATGATACAATACATTATATATATACCATTTCAATAATTACAATTGCAAGGTCGGCTAAAACACAAGTAAATAAAATATTACTGAGAAAGGTATATTTTAGTGGCTAATATTTGAAAATTGGCTATTTTATAATTTTTTAGCTAGTAATTTGGTTAATAACTTAAGATTTGATACAATCTAAATTGCCATAGTTTTATAAAATTTAGTTCTAGAATATTTAAAATAGCTCAATAATTTATTTTATTAAAAAATTTAAATTCAAATATTCGCCACAATATTCATTACATGATTAGATTTGAGTCACCTAAATATAATATATTATTAGAGAAATTAAATTAAATTGATGAATAATTATCATAATTATTAGTTACTTTAGGGATATATCACTAATATTTAGTTTTCACTATTGATTTAAAGTATATGTAATGATCCTCATAATATTCTACGAGGTAAAAAAATGTTCAATTTTGATTTGTAATATTCCACGGTGATTAATGAACTTCATATTATTATTGAGATTTGTCAATATATATATATATATATAATATGATTAAAAAATAATCGTCAATATTAATCATATTTAGAATAAAAATTTGAGAAATTTGCTAATAGAAATGATTTTATTTTTTCAAAATAATGAAAGATTCACCAATATTTTATATCCATTTTTGGAGGTGACTTTCTTAAAGTTTACCTTGTTACTGAGTCGGCCAAATTGTAGAAAACTTGAGCTCTTCAAGCTGACTCAGTGACCTTCTAATACTCGGCATCCACTACATTACTTGACATCACCATGCACTCAGTAGAAGTAGAAGCTCGGTCCATACTAATCACACAACATAGCTTGGAACTCAGTACCCATTAGAGACTCAGTAGATATAGTGTCACTCGGTGAATACTAAAACCTTCGTTTACCTTGCTATTACTCGGTAAACACTACACATCCATTACTCAGTAGAAACTGGCTACGTATCATGCAAGCTGATGACACTATATCGATATTGTGAAGCTTGGTGACCATTATCTATTTGATAAACACTGTTGAACTACACATTCACTCGATAGCCTCAAGAATGCTCAGTGTGAACTGCTTAACTGTTGAACTTACAAGGTAACCACTGAATGCTCGGTATAAACTGTGGACTGAGTGATGAGCTCGATAAGCATACAGAATCAAATAAGTGTTGTCACTAATGACAAACTACAACATAATGCCAACAAAAAGATTAGTGGTATCCAACATGAATCCCATCTCTTAAAGTACTTAAGAGATTGGCTGATAGGAATTACATCTTGGATAATAATATGATTTACAAAACCTTCACTTGGAACAATAAATGAGATGGATTTGGAAACATTATTGAAAATATAGATAGGCTCTTGTTTAAAGGGAACTTGAGGACCTTTGACAAAACCCCCTCAGTGTATTCTTGCAACATCATTGTCAAACCATTTTCTAATTATATTAGGCATTGAGGAAGAAAGAAAATTGCTCAATGATCTTGTTAAATTTGAAGATATGTCATTTCAAGATAAGATTTCTGAAACCTATTAGAGAAATGGTGGCTAGAAAATATATTTGAAGGATCCAATATGTTATTTTTTATGTCCAAACTAAAATCACTTAAATTTAAACTCCTAAAATAGAACATAGAACATTTAACAAATTTCTTTGACAAAAAACTACAAGTAGATATTAACATTCAGGAACTAAATGTGGAAGTTATTAGATCATGGATGGATTGTAATAACAATTATATAGAAAATGAATTGTTAGAAAAGTATGAAAACTTATTACCCAAAGAGGAGATTTTCTAGAAACAAAAGTCTAGAGAGACTTGGTTGTCTGAGGGGTACAAAAGTGCAAAAAAATCATAATAGGACAAAAAATAGAATGAATATTAACAATATTTTGAAGATAAAAAATATTGGAGGAGACATTATTAAAAAACTCTCAAATCTTAGAAAAATATTTTGTATATTCTTACTCAAATAATTTAAATAGATGAGACTATTTGGACCTGTATGGATAAAAATATCTTCTAAATGTTATTCCAAAATTGATTAGTGGTAATCAAAAGCACTTTCTTAATAGAAGATTCAATATAAAGGAAATTAAAACTTCCCTCTTTCAAATCCATCCTAGTAAATCACCTTGTCTAGATGGATTTCAGGTTTTTTTTCTTTCAAAAATATTGACATTTTCTAGGTAAGGATATTTGGGAAGCTATTGAGAATACTAGGAAATTAGATAGGTCGCTTAGATTAATTAACTACACCTTTCTCCCACTCATACCTAGGAAATAAAGTTGTAAAGAGCTTGGAGATTTCAAACCCATCTCCCTTTGTAATACTACTTATAAAATTATTTCAAAAGCATTAGCAAATATGCTTAAGAGGTTATTGCATAAAATCATCTCAAAAAGAAAAAACTATGTCTATTCCCACTAGCTCTATCTTTAATGGTATCACTATACTACATGAGATCATTCACTTTACCCAACAAAATAAAGGTCCATGTATGCCAATTAAGTTACGTATCTAAAAGCCTTATGATTAGGTTAGTTAGAGATTTTTGTGTGAATGCCTTGAAATATTTGGTTCAAATAATGTGTCAATCTAATTTTCATTTGTATCTCCACACCAAAAATCTCATTTCATTTTAATGGAACTCTTGAAGGTTTTTTTTGGTATTTATTAGGGACTTAGACAAGGGACCTCATTTCCCCTTTTTCTTTGCATAATTGTGGCTAAAGATTTTGGTAGAGCTATTGAGAAAGCACATCAGTCAAGTCAAATAACAAAAACAAAAGTCATGAAAGGTGTACCTAATATCACACACCATCAATTTATTGATGACAAATTGCTTCCTAGTAAAAGTTGAAAACTAGAATATAGGCTACAAAGAGATACTAATTTTTTTATACATGATATCTTGAAGACAAAAAGTAAATGCTAATAAATTTGAGATTTTCATTGCAAATGCAAAAGCTAGGTGAGAAGCTGAGATTTGTCATGTTCTAGGTTTAAGGAAAGGGGAGCTTCCATGTAGATATTTAGGGATTCACATAGATAAAGCAATGCAAGTTTAAAAATTATGGAATTCCATAACTAGTTGAATTATAGAAAAATAGAAACTTGGAAAGGAAAGCAATTAACCAATGTAGATAGATTCACTATGATTAAATCAAATAATATCAAACATTCCTTCTTATCAAATATCATTTTTACCTTGCTCACAAAGGGTCACAAACAAGTTGGAAAGAGAAATAAAAACCTTTTTTGAGAAACAAGTGTCAAAAAATAAAAAGTTAGCACTAATTAAAGGGGAGAAAAAAATTTAGGCCTCTCAAGGCTATGGATTAGGTATTAAAATTTTGAAATGGAAAATTTTGGCCTTACAGACAAGCTCATGTTAAGGAAAATGTATTGGGAATATCATAGGAAATGGAAATAAAATAGTTTTTAAAAAATACATCTAGGATGATGACCCAATCAACCTCTTTAGGATAATAAATACCCTCAAGGACTCTAGAGTTTGGATTATTTTTTGAAATAGAGGGATATAACAAAAATTAATTTTCTTGGGAGATTTGGAGAACCATCACTCTTTTTGGAAGATTCTTGGGATGGTTACACTCTATTGGATAGTGTAGATCTTGTTGATCTCATATTGGTTTTGAAAAATGAGTGTTTATACACTTAGTCATTATAAGTCATTTAATTTTTTCATGTCAAATAAGTAACATATGTTGAGCATAACATATAAGATAGAGCATGCCAAGTAAATAGTGAGTTATGAGCCACTCAAGTGCTGAGTCACTCAAATGTCGAGTAAATAGTATGCAGCGAGTGATTCAAGTGTTGAGTAAGAAAAGCATGTTGAGTCATTTAGATGTCAAGTGACAACATTTAAGTTAAAGTTAGTGTCAAGCACTATAGACTTCAGATGCTGAGTAATACAATTTTGACATAGTTAGTAGTATTGGCACAAACTACTATGTAAACTATTTTTTAGGTAACTTAAGGATTATTTTATGATATTTGATGATAATGATGAATCTTAATTGTGAATCCCTGTGCATTACATGCATCCAATTAGAAAAGGGGAAGTTTTAAATAGCAATATGGGTGAATCACTATCATTGGTTCATACCTAACCCTAAGTCACCTAGGTCTTCTTTGCTACAGTGGCAGAGAAGAGAAACACTATAGGAGGCAAAATTGTTGAAAATGTAATAGGGAATTTAATGTTATGTTTTAAATACTTTTAGTTTTGAAGTTTGTAATAAAATCCTACATGTGGTGGAATACCTAGAGTAGCAGTTCAATAAGCTCTCCAGATATAGCCACCTAGGACCAGGTGTGTGGATCTTAAATTAGAATAGTTTTTTTTAGTTCGTAGGTGGAGTGTTTAATAATTTTTAGAATCCAATAATAGGTAGTAGGCAGTTTTTGGAATATTTCTAACTTAGAAAATGACTATCTAATATTGGTAGAAAAAATATTTCAGATTCTTATCCTTTTTTTGGATAGAAGACATTCTTCTTTTCTAAAATAAGAAGAAAACATTTCACATCCTTTAATAGGAAAAGAAAGTCAGTTTTAAAATGAGAGCAAGTCAGCTATGTAAGACACGAATCAAATTTGGAGAGATATGGAATTTTTTTCATTTTTTTTCTTTGTGCAAGTTTTCGATGGTCTGAGTTTTGAACGGATTTTTCTTATCCTCTCACTGGAAACAAGTTGATAGTTTGCAAAAGATTAAAAAGTTTTAGTTTTGGGTCAAATTCGGTATGTTTGTAGAAAATTAGTCTTAGTGCATGGGTAATATCTCCCAAATGTACTGTTGGATTTTCATGAGCTTTGGACATGTTATTATAGGCCTAATTACGCCCATCTTCACTAGAGCGATTGAAGAGTTTTGATCTGGTTCAAAAGTTATACATGTCTGTTCACAGGTCTATCTAGAGACAGCAAGAAGCAATATTTTGCAGAAAAATGTACTCTAATGCATGGTCAATATCTCGGGGTTGAACCATTGGATTTCTCTCAAAATTTTATATGTTGTTTGAAATCTAGTTATGCCAAATCTCAATGGTTAGATTGAGTAAATCTTTTTTGGTTAGAAATTTATTCATGTCTGAGTGCAGGTCTATCCGAAGGCAGCAATAAGATATTTAGGGGGATTTTATTTTCAAAGTTTTGTTTTGAATCTGATTTTAGTGTGTGATCCTGGAGGTTGTAGATGCCCCTTGAAGCAACTCAGTTGAGTGACTAATTCCTCCTGAGTTTTCCAAGGTGTGGCTCTACATCATTTATGGTATCATATTGTAGAACCTGAGAGTATCAAGGTAGCAAGATACCTAAATGGTTTGAGGATTAACATACAAGAAGAGTTGCAGTTGATGAGTCCTAACACCGTAGCTAAGTGCTATCAGTTGGCTTTAAAGGTGGAAGAGAAAATCAAAAGGAGATAATAAAATAATAACAGAGGCAAAGAAAGACAACCATTCAGAGGAAGAGGTACATTTAGTGGAAGGAGTCCAAATTTTCAGCCACAAACGGAGATGCATAATGAAGATAATAAGTTTGATAATTTCAGAGGAAGTTTCACAGGTAGAAGGCCAAATTTTAGAGGAAGATCACCAGGAAGGAAAAATGGACCAATAAGATGCTACAACTGTAATCATGAAGGTCATATGGCACACAAATGTCCAGCAAAAGCAAGCTCTAGTACTCATGGTGAAAGGAGAATACACCTGGCACAAGAAGCGGATTTACAAGAAGATTCAAACAATTATGGTTATCCAGAAAAGGGGGAAGCACTTATGATGAGAAGAACACTGTTGAAAATGCCCATCAAAGAAGAACCACCACAAAGGAAGTCCATTTTTAGAACTACCTGTAAATCTAGAGGAAAAGTTTGTAAGGTACTAGTAGACTCTGGTTCTACAGAAAATTTTGTGTCTCTTGAAATGGTGGAAAAGTTAAAGCTACCAAGAATACAACACCCGTATCCTTACAAAATATCTTGGTTAAATAAAGGGCAGCATACTATAGTGGAAGAGCAAGCTTGGGTGGAATTTCAGATTGGAGCCTATAAAGATAGATTATTGTTTGATATTGTTAATATGGATGCATGCCATTTACTTTTTGGCAGACCCTGGCAATATGATCTCAAGGCACATCATGATGGAGTGAAGAATACGTATACCATTACAAAGAATGGAAAGGTCATTGAATTGATACTTCTAGTTGAGCCAAGTCAAGAAGAATCCAAAATAGCAGAAGCCAAAGTTATGATGATGGGTAAGAAATAATTCTTGAAAGAAGTGATAGAAAAGAAGAAAAGAGAGGAAGAAGAAATGAGAAAACGAAGAGAAGAGGTAAGCAAGATAGAAGAGGAAATAAAAAGTTTGAGAAGGAAACGTGAAGAGAATGAAGCTAAGTTGAGAGAAAATAAAATGCAGAAAGGAGTACAGCAAGTAAATGTTGATGAGAAGAATAAAGAGGAAAGTCCTATGGGATTTGAGTGTGATAAAGTTATGGTTGGAACAATAATGCGTCCTTTGAAAATAGAGAAGAGTAAAATGTTGGAAGGTACTCCTATGGAAAATATTTTGGAGGCAACTGATGAAGCCTTAAATATGCATAATGAAGAAAAATGTCAAGAGGAATGGCATGAAGATGAAGCTAAGGAATGTGTAACAGCAAGTTCTGAAGAAGAATCTGATTTATGGGAAAAATTTGTAGCCATTGTGGGAGAATGGAAAAGGCATGGTGGTAGTATGGAAACTCAGCTTGAAGAAGAAAGGAAAGAGTGCAATACTGTTATTGTTCTTGAGCAAAGTTGTAATAAGAAAGAGATATTTGAAAGTGAGATTACTACAGAAGATCAAGATGATGATAAATGTTTAATAAAGGAAGAAGAGATAAATACAATTCTTAAGATTCAAGATGTGAAACTGGTTGATAGTCAAGAAGCAGATAAGTTTATGGTTACTATTGATGAAGATAGATATGATGCACATTACATGGTGTATAAGGAAGCTCATATTCAAAAAGAGAACTCAAATAATCTTAATGCTGATGATATGTTTTCTTCTAATAATGTTTATGTAGGGATGCAGATTTCATGTATAGTGAATCATGCTGGAGAATTTTCTGTGACATTTACAGCATTAAAGAATCAAAGCTACAAGGTGGAGAAGTTGGATATTATTTTTGTTTTTCTTGTAGATATGCTCATCCTAGTTCAAAGAAATTGGAAAGTTCGAAAGAAGAATGAGATTCATTTCTACAACACATCATCTCAAGAGGACTTGAGATTCATTTTACAGGGGAGTATGTTGCAGTGGCAGAGAAGAGAAATGCTATAGGAGGCAACATTGTTGAAAATGTAATAGGGAATTTAATGTTATGTTTTAAATGCTTTTAGTTTTGAAGTTTGTAATAACATCCTACATGTGGTGGCATACCTAGAGTAGCAATTCAATAAGCTCTCCAGATATAGCCACCTAGGACTAGGTGTGTGGATCTTAAATTAGAATAGTTTTTTTTAGTTTGTAGGTGGAGTGTTTAATGATTTTTAAAATCCAATAATAGGTAGTAGGCAGTTTTTGGAATATTCCTGACTTAGAAAATGACTGTCTAATATTGGTAGAAAAAACATTTCAGATTCTTATCCTTTTTTTGGATAGAAGACGTTCTTCTTTTCTAAAATAAGAAGAAAATGTTTCACATCCTTTAATAGGAAAAGAAAGTCAGTTTTAAAATGAGAGCCAGTCGGCTATGTAAGACACGAATCAAATTTGGAGAGATATGGAATGTTTTTCATTTTTTTTCTTTGTGCAAGTTTTCGATGGTCTGATTTTTGAATGGATTTTTCTTATCTTCTCACTGGAAACAAGTTGATAGTTTGCAAAAGATTAAAAAGTTTTAGTTTTGGGTCAAATTTGGTATGTTTGCAAAAACTTATTCTCAGTGCATGGGTAATATCTCCCAAATGCACTGTTATATTTTCATGAGCTTTGGATATGTTATTATAGGCCTAATTACACCCATCTTCACTAGAGCGATTGAAGATTTTTGATTTGGTTCAAAAGTTATACATGTTTGTTCATAGGTCTATCTAGAGACAGCAAGAAGCAATATTTTGTAAAAAAATGTACTCTGATGCGTGGTCAATATATCGAGGTTAAACCATTGGATTTCTCTCAAATTTTTATATGTTGTTTAAAATCTAGTTACACCAAATATCAATGGTTGGATTGAGTAAATCTTTTTTGGTTCAAAATTTATTCATGTCTGAGTGCAAGTCTATCCTGAGGCAGCAAGAAGATATTTTGGGGGATTTTATTTTCAAAGTTTTGTTTTGAATCTGATTTTAGTGTGTGATCCTGGAGGTTGTAGATGCCCCTTGAAGCAACTCAGTTGAGTGACTGATTCCTCCTGAGTTTTTCAAGGTGTGGCTCTACATCATCTTAAGGAAGACAAACCCTAAACTTTATAATGAATGCTAAGGAGAGTTGAAGAGAGTTTGCACGTGCAAACAGAGCATTCATGATGATTAATGCGTTATGAATTAAGTTACATTGTATAATCAATTAAAGGAGAACAAAGGAAAGGAATCAGAGGATAGTAGAGATACATCTAATAACAAAGAATCAAGTACACATCAGTATAGAGGAGCTAACATCAAGCAACATAGTGCTAAACAAAGGATCATTGCTGAGACATTTTAATAGGTGAATCAATTAAATCTCTTAATAAAGTAGTCTTAATAGGCTATTGTAAATCCTTTACCAGGGTTCTTACTTCATTGTAAGTTAAATTCCTTTTATTAGGAACAATTTTAGTGGGGTTTTTAAATCCTTTAATAGGGTAAGATCTAAAAATCTTGCAAGCCTATAATAGAGTAGACCTTTCACAGGTCATGTTTCATGGTCAAACATTGTAACCTTCTTTGGATACACTTTATTACTATAGTAGTGAATATTTGTGGGCATCATCCCCACCCCAATTTTACCTTCACCTTGGAGGGTTTCTAGGTAACCAAATATCTTGTGTCATACATGTGTTGAATATTTTACGTTCATGTTATGGATGTATATGCTTAATTTGGTATTTCTATTTATATGCATAGATTTTGAGATGGATGTGTGGTGAATAGTTTTAGAGATTGAAAGCTTTAAGTGTTAATTTATGCACCCGCCCACCCACCCCACCTAGAGTTCCTATTGTATTTCCAAAAATTGGTATCAAAGCACAGTTCTCTAAAAGTAAAGCTTTGTAGCTTTGAGGAAAGATCTTGAAGATGGAAGTCTACAAATTGGGAAAGATTATTGAGAACTAGATGATTGAAATACAACTTGTCCTACATCAGCTGAATGAAGCAATAAATGAGTTAAAGATATCACTAAAGAGAGCAAAGTTAATTTCTATTGAAGAGAATGACACACAATACCAAGAGATTGAAACTATTGAATTATTTTCAAATAGAAACTCTAATGAATTTGGTGTAGCAGTTGCAGATCTGATGGAAAAGAATGGAATCCTAACTAAAGAAGTCAAAAATCTCAAAAGAGGACAAGAATTCCAATTAGTATTGCTATGTGAAGTGACCGAGTAGAAAAATAAAGTTGAAGAGGATAAAGTCATGGTTGCATATGACATAAGAATTTTGACCAATAGACTAGAAGAGAAAACATCAGAGGTAACTAGGATTGCTAACATGAGATTGGAAACTTTGGTTCAAATTATGATTGCAAATCATGAACTAAATACAAAGGATATTGAGATCACAACACTGAAGTTGCAGAATGAACAACTAAGAAATGATCTGAAAAGAGAAAAGGAGTTTTCTGATAGTTTAAAAAACCTAGTGAAGCCATCAAATATTTTGAATAATTTATGAGATCCCCTAAATCCAACAGTGACACTTTTGGGTTGTGTTACACTACTACTAAAGAAGAAGAATCATCAAAAAGTGGTGAAGAAAGAAGCAACAAAGGTAAGAACTCCAAACCTACTTGTCATAATTGTGGTAAGATAGGTCATGTTGCTTATGTTTGCAGGAGCAAGACTGCAAGTAAGAATCCTAATAGGAAGTTAATAGGTCATTGCTATAAATGCAAAAAATAAGGACATCAAGCACATGAATGTAGAACCAACACCATAAGCACACAAAGATTTGAAGGATACTGCTATAACTATCAGAAATATGGACATAGAGTATATGAGTGCAAATCCAAGCCTAAATGGTCATCAAACAAGTAGAAAAAGGTAAAGTACAATGAAAACTCTTATAATTGGGATTATAATACAAGGTATAGTTGTCACTACTATCAAGAATATGGACATGTTTTTGAAAATTGCATAAGAACACATTTTAGAAGTGACTACAATAGATGGTTGATTCAAACAACATGTTTTAGTTGTTTGAAGACTAGTCACATAAGTAGAAAATGTCCAACAAGGTCAAAGGCACCAAGTAGTGAATTCAAAAAATGAAAAGGAAAGGTAGATGTTTACAATGTTAGAGATGAGATGAACAAGACATAGAAGAGAAAGGAAGATTCTAGCACATCAAGATCAGAAGGGATCACTTTAGACAATGGGTTAGGTGATCACACTTCCTTAAATTAAGAAATCAAGAGGTATCTAGGACTAATATCTAAAAGATATACTATACATCAGTTCCAAGGATTTAGTTATAAAATATTACATGTGCATGAAGAAAGATGCAAAGTGTTGTTAAGAATCTAGAAGAAATCTTTGAGTTTTGTTAGTATTCATGTTACTGCTAAGCATGAAAAGTTTCACTATGGTCGTTGACTGAAATGTTAGTTGATGTTGAGCTATCAAAATTGTTAGTGTAGACTGAGCTCATAGTGGTTTTCAAGATGAAACTTCATGGAAGATGAGTGGGTCAAAATCTTTATTGAAGCAGAGCTTATAGTTGTGTAAGCACTAAGCATTAATTGCAAGGTTTTGAGATCTATATGATCGATTTCTACTCATTCGACATAATTTGAATTTGAAGGAGAGCATGAAGAGCTAAAGGAAATTTGGAGAAATTGTCCTGAGTGTTTGCAAATGGATTTAATAGTTGTTGAACACCATCTCAGTAGGATTGAAAAGGTATTTATTGTGTGTTGAGCTACACAATTTAAGTTTTTGCAAAATATAGTTTTATGAAATGGCATCTAGTTATTTAGTAGCCAAGGTTGTAGAGGGAAAGGAAGTTTTGAATGTGCAACTAATAAGTAATGAGATTACACAACTAAATTTTAGAGCTATTCCAGAAATAGCTTATAAACAAGATCCATCTTGTGCATTGTCACTGATACCACCGCGAGTTTTAATGATTCAAAATGTTAGATGTTTCTATACATGTAAGGTTGGAAGCATAGGAGAAATGGAAATTAAGGAGACATATGGGAAATTGTGTAAAAATAGAGTGCTAAAGGAGGAACACAAAATTTTTGAGAAGAAAGAGTTAACTCGTGCCCTAGATTTCCCCAATGTCTTCAAGACAAAATGGATAAAGATAGTTTTTGAGAAGAATACATGAAAATTTGGTATGGTTAGAGAATGGACCAATGAGAATCACAAAGAAGATTATGCATAGAGTTATAGGGTATCCAACCCTAGATGAGCCCAAGACAATGAGAAGTGAAGAAAAAGAGGTAATTAAAAGGAATACATGGGCTGTATGGAATAAATGAGGGATGACAATAGATACAATCATAGATCCCTTAATTGGTTTTGTAGTAAGAATTGTATCACACAAGTTCTATCAATCTAGTAGAGTCAATAATGTACCATGTATTGCAGTTGATGTGGGATAGAAGATAGTGAAGAAAGATCATACTTATGATCTTGTTGAGTTGCAATTGCAACAATTGACTAAGACTTTGGGAGCCATAAGGAAGACCAAAAGTGCACAATGAAAATTTGGATCTTGTTGCCCCACTTTCCATCCTCTACCTGAGTAATAAAAGTGATTATTTATTTCTTAGTGAATTCATATTTATGTTTGAGTCTAGGTTTAAACCCCCTTAGGTGGAATGAGTCTCCATCAGATTTATCCATTTCTCCTTCGCATTTCATAGCCGGGTGATTCTTCCTTTATGTTGAGTTGATCACATAGGTAGCTTAGTGTCTAATCTCATGGAGATTCATGTTGGTCATAAAAAAGATCATTTATAGAGTTATATCTTCTTGCAATATATCATTTTCTCAATAAGAACAGAAGCTTGCAAAAATCTAGGCTTTGTCATTTCCTCAATGAGTTTTAAACCTACGAAGACAATTTCCCATGAAGAGCACCAAATGATGCATTTGAATCAAATTAAGAAAATAGTAAGGTGCCCTATGGAAAATTCATGTTCCCTAAGTTACAATTATCTACCTTAGGAAACATTCAAGATCTATCACAACTCTCATATTCATTCCAGCTGGAAAACTCAAAACCAACTTCTCCTTGGTGGGTTTGTAACCCATGAAGTTAGTTATTTGCAAAAGGCATTTATGAAAGAAAGGAAACAAAAGGTGGGTCCCTAATGAATTTCTACACTCCTTTTAGAAATTTCTAAACCCAAAGAAGATAATAGTATAAAGGTAAACCAAAAAGGAAGCTCAGGTAGAGAAATGGAAATTGTCTTCTCCTTGACAGGTTTTCAACCCATGAAGACAATTTCTCAAATTTTTAAGAAAATCAAGTTAATAAGCAAATTCGGCCTATAATTTTTGCATAAGACATCTCAAGATGATAGTAGAAAGAATCTTATAACTATAGGAAAGAGTATATGCACCAAAATTTAACTCATTGAATATTTTCCCATGAAGTAATCTATTGGTAACTTCCCAAAACTTAAACAAAAATAAGAAAGTATGTATGGGAAGATAGAAAGTTACCATTGGGCCAATAGAACAATGAAAATACATCAAGATATTTGTTAAAACCATACATTTACTATTTCAAAAAATCTCTCATTCAATTCATTCATGTGGCACAAATTGTGAAGATCAAGGGATGAATTGAAGCTCCTATATAGATAGAAACATGAACAGTTACACAAACTACTACTCTTTCTTGAACTATTATTTTGTTAATTTGCATAACTTTTTCAAAAAGCCAGTAACTATGCATTTGCTACTCTTTTCTTTTTTAGGATTCAAAATTCATTCTCAAATAGCGTGGCAACTTGATTTGTGGGTTTCTACTGGTTGAATATAATTAAGTCTTCACTATAGAATTTCATGGATACTTCTCTTTGTTTCTATGACATGCAACATTTTAGAAGAGAGTGAGGTCAAAACCAATCCATCCCATAATACATAAGCTTTGAGGATGTAGGTTGGTCAAATCAGTTGGTTTTCTAATTGTAGTTCAACCTACAGAGTTAATCTTTGTATGCATAAATTGTTACAACCTAGATACAAGGCAAATTGTATTGCTAGATGATATAGTGTTGATCTCCATTGATAGGAAAACTATGGTGAATTTCCTATGAGTTTTAGAAAGAGAGGAATTTTTAGATTTGACATTTAGAGGAGCCATTTTTGAGTTCTCCATGAAGAAGATGATTTGGAGAAAGTAAATCATGCATTCATGGTTCCAAAAACCATAGAGCACCAAGAGTAAGGTTCTTAAGACTCTGTTGGGGACTAATCTCGAATCTGAGATTGTTGACATCTTGGTTCTCTTACACAAATTGAAAGGTGAGTTAGAAGATTTAAACTTTGTTGAGTAATATTTCTTTTTGGTGCAATTCATCTACTTCGACACCCAATATATTGATTGGGCTCACAAGGTAAGTGAGATTATGTCCAATGCTCTTAGTCCTCAAAATTCTACAACACATTCTTTATGTCCTCCTTCCTCATTTACATGTTAGCTTCTTTACAATTATGGCCAAGCATCCCAAGGGTAGAAAATTTTCCTAATGATGTGAAGTCTTATGAGTTCTACCCATGTCTAAAATTGGAAAATAGTTATGTAGAGTATATAAGAGTTAATGATGCATTCACCATGAGAATTTTTAGGGAGCTACAAGGATGCACAGAAAGGAGATTCAACCATGAAGCCATGGAAAGCATTAGCTGATTTGAGAGTTACTTCATTCAATTCTCATCCATTTCATATTTGTTTCTTGCAGATTTTTATGGTTTCCCCTTGAAACTATTGAGGTATCCTAGTGATATGATTGTGCTAATTGGGATCAATGTGGCAAGAAATCCATGTGAACATGTTGAGCAGGAGTTTGAAGAAGAAAGGGTATGAGTTTCCTATGAAAGTGGGAGCTTTTAGTTGTGAGTCCTATTTTGATGCAAAGAACATGCTAAAAGTGTTTGAAATGAATTATAAATTGGAGATGTATGAATTCTTAAGGCCCATGTTTTATCTGAATGAATATGCAAGGGAAGTGTTACAGATTGGAAGTGTAATCAAACATATCACTACCATTGAAGACTACTAGGCCAATTGCAAGGATGAGTTCAAGAGCCATGATCATGCATTGGGAAGGTAGATAGTGGATCAAATTAAGATGTATAAAGTCAATATTGATGTTGAAGGAGTAGAATATGATGGTTAGAATATATATAGTAACACCTATCTAACCAAGCTAAGAGGCACTCTAATCAAGTTCAAACCTTATGAAGATGCAAGAGAGGAGGTAGATATAATGATGGCCTAGATTATCAAGAGGATTAGGAAATGGGTCGAATGGACCACATCTAGAAGAAGTCAAAGTAAAAACACATCCACTCCAGCTTCTCCAGTAGTTTTAGCAACCTCTTCCTCTAAAGGTGGTACATCAAGTGTAACCTTGGCTATCACTCAAGGACTGGCTCAACCATTAGGCAAAGGTGATCAACCTCCTAACAAAAATGATCCTATAGCTAAAATTTGTCAAGATGGCTCCCTCCCAGTTATTAGACCCAACCAAAAGCTAAGAAGAAGAAAGCAGAGGATCCAAAATATGGTGTGGTCACCCTAGCTCCCTCCCCTCATAACAACCCAATTCCATCTATAAGTGTTGCACTTCTCTAGTTGAGTAGTCCTCAAGTGCAAGTAGTGGATTTAAGAGATGGAGAAAGTAATGATAGTGAATCCACTAAATTTGATGAGGTGACAAAGAAGACTTCAAATGTGGAGAAAGGCCAAGCTTCTCAAAGCTCATTTCACAAGCTCCAAAGAATCTCTTCTCTTCAACCTTGAAAGCAATCACTCTGATCAAGAGGAAGATGTTTAGCATAGACTCCCTTGGGATGACCTCTAAAGTGATAGGCACAAATTCATGGTTGGAGGATACTCTGGACAGGAAGAGAAAAAGGAAAGATGAAGGAGCTCCCAAAAAAGATAGCTTATCTCTTGCTATTTGCTCTAGATTAGCACTGAGTAAGGTCAAGAAGTAGAAGATCTTGTCCCTTCTCAGACAAGATCCAAAATAGGGCATCTAAAAATGGAGATAGCAAAGCCTACCAAAGAGGGAAGAATCAAGGATATGTCTACTAATGACTTTACCCTACATTTGGTGGATCTTAGGGAAGCCAAACATGATACCAAGGTTGACTTATGGAAGTCAACAAATAAGGTGATTGAAGGATAGC
This sequence comes from Cupressus sempervirens, assembly GCA_028749045.1. NCBI lineage: Eukaryota > Viridiplantae > Streptophyta > Pinopsida > Cupressales > Cupressaceae > Cupressus > Cupressus sempervirens. Next base: position 53,242,576 of record CM053790.1, on the reverse strand, counting down.
TAGAAAGCCTTAAATTGTCAAAGGTCAGGATGAAGGTAGAAATACAAGAACTGAATGGCTTCATCAGGAAATTGGTCATCCCATTGGCAAGCATCTCTGGAATGCTTATTACTAGTGATCCTACTACTGTAGATGTTCAAATGCTCATCTCTTAGCTCCAAGAAGATAAACTCTTCGGGTAGATTGGTAGAAAGTGGAGTGAGAAAGTCAAGTTGGAGGGATTCTCCATTATAGAACAAATCGGAAATGTTATATTGAGGTTGGACATAGAGAAAGATAACATTTCATCAAATAGAGCCACCTTGGCTATGAAGAGAAAAAAGAGTGAAGATTGTGTCTCTCTGCTAAAGATGATCACTCATATGAAGACTAAGGAGGCTATTGAAGAAAAGATCCTACCTAAAGGAGATGAGCCCTCATTTCAATGGCTCTAGAGCATGTATTTCAAGTCCAAAATGATCTTAGCAGTAGAAGAAGCACTTAAGGAAACTGAAGCTAAAGTGAAAAAGGATCAAGATGGAGATTATGAACTCCTAAGAGATTTTCATATAGACTCATAGTCTAGTGCACAAGGAAAGAGAATAATTGGAGTAGTTGTCATGCAATCAAACTTCTCCAATTACATAGATAGTATAATAGGGATATCATTTGGTCACCAGAATAGAATTTTTGAGCTTTGGAAACTTGGTGGATGTGTGCCTATAGCCATAGAGGAAATACAAGATCAAAAAAGTGCTATCAAATATTTGGCTAGAGAGGATTCTAAATGGCTCTTGAGATATACTAATGTACATTTTCATAGGCATGAAGAATTAATTCTAATCATTGTAGCTACTAAGGCCTATAGGACAAAAGAAGAAAAGGGAAAGAAGGTGAAGTGATTCATAATCTACCTCTTTCATATGTTGATATAGTCATTCTAATGGAAAAATTGGCTCCTCGTCATTTATCATTTTTGAAGATATGAACTGATTAAGCTTCCTTTGTAATGGCCATCTTAGAATCCTATTTGTATTGGAATGAAAGATTAATAAAAGGTTGGCTAATTTTTGGTGTGATATATTGGATGTTGCAGAGTCAATTGAATGGTATTTGGTGTCAATTATTTTATGTTCCATTTGTTAGATGTTAATTGTATGTTTTCTCTTTTATCTGAATCAAAATAAGGAACGAATAGAGATACATTCCCTTGTTTTGAGGCAATGAGCTGAATATGATAAGTATTATCGTCATAGGTTCAAGAGAGTTCCTTTAGATGTTTTCCTTCAAGTTAATATTTATTTCTCTGTAATTAGTTCCATGCTAATCAGTTTAATATTAGTTAGTATGCACTATTGAATTGTTAAGTCTTATGAGTTCATAAGATGTGTGAGTTCATAAACTTTATTAATATTCTAAAATTATTTCTTGCCTGAGTTAAATCTTGTATATGCTTGGATTGATTTACCTCTCAAGTTCTTAGGTTAATAACATACCCCTCTTTAGATTTAGGAACAAACATAATTCATCACAAATCTATAATAGGGAGTTGTACCTAATAATTCATAGGAAGGTTAGTCATTTTATAAGAAACTTTCTAATTGTTGTAACCAGATACTGTTCACAAATTTAGCCATATAAAATTTAATTTTTTTTGAAAAGAACAATTTGTTTACCAACAGATTTTTGGTGACTCCGATAGGGAGACAAATAGTCACTTGACTAATAAACTTATAACATGAAGGAAAATGGTACAACCTCATGAGAACATAATCCTAATGCTCCAACATGATCTTGGATTTCAAGATGACCAAGAGGATATAATCTCATCTATTAACACATTTTTTTGGAGGCATAGAAGGAATACAGAGTACTACAAAAATACAAGTTGGGTATTGGGAGAAGAGGAATCTAGGGCTAAAGCATTAGAAAGATTTGTTCAAAGAAGAGAAATCTAAAGAGTGGAAAGATAGTTAGAACACAAAGCTCAAAGGAAAAATTAATCTAGCATCCTAGAACAAGCAAGGTTCCTCAGAAGTACCAAAGAGCAAGGGAGACAAATAGTCACTTGACTAATAAACTTATAACATGAAGGAAAATGGTACAACCTCATGAGAACATAATCCTAATGCTCCAACATGATCTTGGATTTCAAGATGACCAAGAGGATATAATCTCATCTCTTAACACATTTTTTTGGAGGCATAGAAGGAATACAGAGTACTACAAAAATACAAGTTGGGTATTGGGAGAAGAGGAATCTAGGGCTAAAGCATTAGAAAGATTTTTTCAAAGAAGAGAAATCTAAAGAGTGGAAAGATAGTTAGAACACAAAGCTCAAAGGAAAAATTAATCTAGCATCCTAGAACAAGCAAGGTTCCTCAGAAGTACCAAAGAGCAAGGTAGGAAAGATCTTATTTTTGAAAATCTCAGAGAACTTGGTTTTCCTATCCTAGACACTCCAAGGAAAAAAGGTGTAAAGAAAAGTTGGAGTAGACCACCTTTACATGTTAGAAAATCAAAGTTCTTCACATTCTTCTTGCTACGTATTGGCCTTACACGAAGTAACTACTCCTCCAATTGTCAATTTTCTACCATACCTTGCTAGAACAATCATGGCTACTCCTTGGGCCACAGTGAAAGGTCCATTAGAGTTGATAGCTTATCACCCACTCCCATCTAGTTCAAGGAAGAATTTTCTTAAAATTTTAGGTGATGGGAAAGTAACTATTGATGAACATATTAATGCCTTTTCATGACTACTCACATCTTAGGTGTATCTCATGAAGATGTAGCTATAAGGCTTTTTGTAGAAACTTTGATAGAAAATGTAGTGGATTGGTTGTATCATTTAGATGATGGCTTTGTCACAAGTTGGGAGCCAATGAGGACAGCTTTCAAAATAAGATTCAAAACAGTTGAAGATAAGCATGTCCTATTAAAACAACTGACATCTATTAAAAAGAAACCTTCCATGACTATGAGGGATTTCATTGCAACTTTTAATAAGATCGCTAGTAGGATCCTTACTGCTGACAGACCTACTGTTGGAAATCTAACAAAATTCTTCATAAGTGTGATGCCACCAAATATCAATTATGATTTCAGGAGAGCCCATCCCATAGATTTAGTAGATGCACAAAAGAAGGTGGTCAAATTTGAAGATGACTTGATCTCCACCAGAAAATGGAAACAAGAACTTCAAACCAAAGGAAGTTCTAGTAATACTACTTCATCTGATGAAATGATTCAAAAGTTGTCAAAAACATTGGTGATAGTAAAGAGGCAATTACCTAGATATAATCACTCTTACCAATAGAATTATCAAAATCCACTTAGGAAGGAATAATAATGGAAAATTTTTGTAGCTTATAGGTTCACAACAAAGGTTGGTGATTGACACAACACCATAGAAAGGAAATATGTGTGTGTTCCATTTGATAATAGATCATGACAGTGAAAGCTATCTAGAAACTGCTCGTATGATGCAGTTGTTATCCATTAATGAGTTGAATACTGTGACTCCTTGTCCTAAGTCATATTTGTACTAAAATGGTGACTTTGGAAATTTATTTTTTGAGTATGAGTCAGACTCAGAGCCAAAGGGAGAATGTTATGCAACTATTGATGGAAGTTCATACATAGTGTTGACCCAAAGACAAAATATCAGAGCCTGTGTTTCAACACTAGGAACCTTAACCATTGTTCTTCCTAAACTTAACTCAAACTTTTAATTATGTAGATGCCTCCTGTTACTCGAAGAAACCAGTGAGGCAAAGGTCGTAGGGCTAGGGGTGGTAGAGCGAGATACGAGGATGGACCACCACCTCCACCACCACCTCCACCTCCACCTCCACCTCCACCACCACCAAACCTGAACCAGGACATTATAGATGCACTTTAGACCTTGATCAGTGTAGTTTAGCAGAGGGCAGTACCTATAGTTCAGCCTCATCAAAAAATTCTCGTAGTGGAAGCAGAGGGACCCGGAGGAGGCAAACCTAGAGTCAGAGAGAGGACTAGGAGTCCTACATTGAGATAGATAGAGGGATAGGGTGAGCACGAGGGAGAATCAATACACCAGAGAGGACCCCCACTTGAAAAACCTCCTAGACATATAGGAGATGATATCAGGGAATTGATTTGACTCAGGCCACCATTATTTATTGGTTCCACTGAGGGGACAGTAGTAGAGGCATGGTTACAGAGCCTACAGTGGTGCTTTGGATTACACCCTTATGGGAGTAATCTAAAGGCATGCCTAGCAATCGATCAGTTGAGAGGAGATGCCTCCAATTGGTGGCATCATGAGGAGACCATAGGAGGATTGAGTATGGATACCCTCACATGGGAGTCTTTCTTAGAGAGATTCTGAGAGAGGTACTTGTCAGAGCATTTCTGATAGAAGCAGATAGAGGAATTTCATTCTCTTTATTAGAGAGGTCTTACAGTGGCTTAGTACGAGAGCAGGTTTCTCAAGCTCCTTCCTTATGTGGAATACATGAAGGATGAGAAATTGTGGGTGCATCACTTTATCATTGGTCTAAATTTCTTGCTTTAGGGTCCAGTTCGGATGACCTTCCCTACCACCTTTAGACAGGTAGTGGAGATAACACTAGTTGCTGAGGATACTCAAGGTAGGTAGGAGTCATGAGATCAATCTTAGAATTGAAACTCTTCCCAGCAGAAACCCCCTTAGAAAGGGAATCATAACTATATAGCAGGGTCCTCTAAGGGCCAACAGTCTCAGTAGTAGAAACCACAACAACAACAGTAGCAGAAACCTTCTCAAGGTGGTCAAAGAGGGGCTTTTTCAAAGCTAACAGTTGGTGACATGGGTAGATCCCACAGAGTTTTTGCAGTGGTTGACAACCGCTAGGCTGAGCATCATGCCATAGTTATCAAGGCTATAGGTATATTATAGGGCCATATGGTTGTAGTTTTATTTGATTCTAGAGCTACTAACTCTTTTATATCTCCATATGTGGTGGAGCGTTGCGAGCTAGTGGCAGTTAGACAGGATGTCAATTGGGAGGTAGAGTTAGCCTCAAGATGGATTGTCAACAAAAGAGGGTGGAATGTGTGGATGATGATGGTATCTCTAGGGAGATCTTCGGAGTGAAGAGACCTATATCCCTTCATATGATTTCTGCTATGCAACTTAGATGGTGCATGCAAAATGGTTGTCAGTTGTTTACTATCACCATTAGTGACAGAGAGGAAGATTAAGAGGGGGAGCCATCCCTAGATGATTTTCCAATCCTGCAGGAGTTTGCAAATGTGTTTCCTTGAGAGCTTCCTAGTATGCCTCCACTTCGAATAGTGGATTTTCACATAGACCTTGTGCCAGGAGCTAAGCTAGTTTCGAGAGCACCATATAGGATGACTACTCATGAGCTCAGTGAACTAAAGGATCAGTTGGAGGAACTCTTAGAGAAGGGACATATTTGACCTAGTGTGTCACCTTGGGGTGCACCAATGATCTTCATAAAGAAGAAGGATGGATCACTTAGGTTGTGTATTTTCAAAGATTGATCTGAAGTCAGGTTATCATTAGTTGAGGATTGTGGATAGTGATATCCCCAAGACTACTTTTCGTACTAGGTATGGTCACTATGAGTTCACCGTGGTACCATTTGGCCTCATGAATGCTCCAGTTGTATTCATGAGCCTCATGAATGAAGTATTCCATACCTTTTTGGATAATTTTGTGGTTTTTTTTCTTGATGACATTTTGATTTATTCTCATGACGAGAAAGAGCATGAAGAGCACCTGAGGTAGGTAATGCAGAAGCTAAGAGAGAATTAGTTGTTTGGCAGCTTGTCGAAGTGTGCATTCTTCAAACCTGAGATACATTATTTGGGTCATGTCATATCAAGTGATGGAGTCTCATTAGACCCATCAAAAATTAAGGCCGTCATGGATTGGATAGCACCCACCAGTGTTACTGAAGTGAGGACCTTTATGGGGCAAGCAGGATATTACCGACACTTCATTTCAGGATTCTCTAGATTGGCACACCCCATCACATCTCTTCAAAAAAAAGGGAAGAAGTATGAGTGGATAGAGAAGTGTGATAGATATTTTCAAGAGCTCAAGAGAGCCCTCACGAGTGCACCAATCCTTGCAGTACCAAATCTTTCTGCAAATTTTGTGGTGTGCACCAATGCATCTTTAGATGGTATAGGCACAGTCCTTATGCAAGAAGGATGACCTATTTCCTTTGAGTCTAAGAAGTTGAAGACTCATGAACTCAATTATCCTACTCATATCCTAGAACTTGTGGAAATGATTCATGCCTTGGTGAGATGGAGACACTTTCTTCTGGGTCATACATTTGAGCTTCATTTTGATCGCCAGAGCTTGCAGTACATATTTTCGTAGTCAAACTTTAATGCTAGGCAAAGAAGGTGGATGGAGTTTTTGTGTGAGTATGATTTTGATGTTCATTACATCAAGGGAAAGGAGAATGTGGTTGTAGATTCCTTAAGTAGAAGGCACCATGAGCTTTCATCTGTGACTACTTGCACTAACTTGAGAGAATGGATCTTACAGCACTTACCATCCGATGAGCTTTATGCAGAAGTGAGTGAGATAGTGCATTCTCAGAGACCCTTGGAAGGGAAGTATTCAGAGTATTCCTTGGAGTTTGATGGACTTTTGCATCATAGAGGACGTATGTATGTACCTTTCATTGGGGGTTTGCATGAACTCATTGTACTTGAGGGTCACTGAGCACCTTATGCAATGCACCCCAATGTTAAGAAGTTGCATGTAGATTTGAGGTAGTTGTATCATTGGCTAGGCATGAGAGTGTAGATTGTGAGCATAGTTGCAAGATGCCTTGAGTGCCAGAGGGTGAAGGTGGAGCACCATCATCTCGGTGGGATTCTTCAGCTGCATGAGATTGCAGAGTGGAAATGGGATACTATATCTATGGATTTCATTGTTGGTCTTCCCATGTCATCTCACCGCCATGATGCCATTTTGGTGATAGTTCACACATTGACCAAGGTTTCCCATTTCTCACCTGTGCGTACTACTTTCACAGCATGAGACATAGCACAGGTATTCTTGTGGGACATTGTCAGACTTCATGGTGTTCCTCATAAGATCATCTCTGATAGAGACTCATTTTTCACTTCTTCATTCTGGAGAGTGTTGTAGGTAGCTATGGGCACTAGGCTCAATTTTAGTACAGTGTACTATCCTCAGACCGATGGTCAGACTGAGCGAGTGAATCAAGTTTTGGAGGACATGCTATGTATGTATGTGATGGACCATCAGGTCAAATGGGAGGAATACCTACATCTTGTCGAGTTTTCCTATAACAATGGCCACCATTACTCCATAGGTATGTTGCCTTATGAGGCCTTGTATGGAAGATCATGTAGAACACCCTTGAGTTGGAATAGGATCGAGGATCGAGTATCTATTGTTCCATAGTTAGTAAAGGAGATGGAGCAGCAAGTGACCCTGATTAGAGAGCCCCTGAGAGAGGCACAGGATAGGTAGAAGAAGTATGCTGATGCGAAGAGGACAGATGGAGAGTATTAGGTTGGTGATAGGGTGTTCTTGAGGGTGCGACTACACAAGAGTCTGATTCAATTCGGAAAGGGCTCTAAGTTGGCACCCTGGTTTGTTGGACCGTTTGAGATCCTAGAGAGGATAGGACCTATTGCATATCATTTAGCTTTTCCACCTAGCCTGTCACACATCCACAATGTGTATCACATTTCAGTACTTAGAGGATACATTTATGATGAGTCTCATATTATAGATTGGGATGCTTTACAGGTAGAGTCAAATGGACATCTAGCATTGGAGCCTATCCATATTATTTCTTGACAGACCCTAGCACTTCAAGGTCGAGAGTTGGACTAGGTTAGGGTCCAGTGGGATTGTTACAATGAGGTCATGGCTTCATGGGAGGATTCAGCATAGATGCAGTCTTAGTACCCTTATCTTTTTTATGAACTCCACCAGGAAGTTCATGCCGAGTGGGGGAGGATGTGGGGCCTCGCCCCGACCCATCGTAGCATAGTGATACATTACTATTATTTTTATACTCACGACTCAAGATGTCGAGAAATTATCTGATGCTTTGAATATATTATATTATTTCATGTTTTGTGATGTTACTTTCAGATATTTGATGTTCATCATTTAATCTTTTATGTATATGTATGTTGATGAAATAAGTAAATGTAGGGTTAATACTTTGATTAAGGGATTTTAATGGTTAAGAATTGAATAGGATGAGAGAAACCCTGACTGATTTATAGATGTATGTTTTAATTTATGTGATTACCTGATACCTATATACATATGTGCATGTGATTTTATGGGACTACTGATGTGTGAAGTGAGTGTGAAGATATTTTAGTCGAGAAACCTGACGGAGGAACAGAACTGATCCATATGTGCTTTTTGTAGAAACCTTGTTGTTCGTAACTAAATTATTTGTGAGATGTATGTATGTATCTTTCTGTGATTAGTAAATGTTAATGTTGTAACTGTATTCTTATAGTGTCACTTGACACTCATGAATTTTTTATACTTTTAGCATGCTAGCTAGGGTTAACTGTGTAACCTTTGGACCCAAGTCAGATTAAGTTAGTGTCTTTTTGCTAATTTGGTTCTTAATCGAGTTTAGTCACCCTAATCTCGATTAGTGCTTAATTTGCATTTTTAGAGTTGTCAAATGGTCCAAAAAATTTCCTAGCTTTCATTTGGTTCCAAATCAATTCCTTAGACCTTTAAAAAATTAAATCTTTATACCCAAGGGGTATGGGTATGGGTTGGGAGTATTTTCCACCCCCTAAGCCCCTTTTATTGACTTTTGAGGTCACTCAAAAAGTCTATTTTTGCCATTGTGCGAAAATTGCAAGTGGTTACCATGAGTTACATCACCTCAACTCCACTTAGTGGTTAACCTTGGGTTTGGTTGAGTTAGAAACTTCTAGATTTGTAGGTGGGTATTGCTTGTTTGGTGGTTGAGTTTGAGTCTTATTGAGAGGCCCTTCTTGGAGTAGTTTTGGTGGTTACCCAATCTCTACTTTTAGAGAGGAGTCTTGGAGGATTGAAGACAAGGAAGGAAGAGCTCTACTCAAATTGTTCATTTACCATTACCTCTTTGTGAAGGTAGGAGTTCTTCATCTCTCTTGTTTAGATTTTTATGCTTGTTTCATGCTTAAATGCTTTGTTGTTGTTATTTGGATGCTTGTATGTATGTTGGGTATGTTGGGAAGGATTGCAACCATGTTTCTTGAATGCTTTTCTTTCATGTTCTTGTTTGAATTTTGAAGTTCCTTGTATGGGTGTTTTGGCAATACTCACCCTTGGATAGGGCAGAAGTGGCCAATTTCAGGAAAGGTATTTTTAGTTGGACTCCAATAGTGTAGAGTCTCTTCTTAGGATGAGAAGAGGGAGAGAGGGTAGGGTGTTATGGGCCCCTACCTATCAGCACAAACCTTGTATGAGTTTTGGCATGTTAAAATGGAAGAATGAAAGTTCTTGATTTATAGCCCTGATTGGGCATCTATTTGGGTGTTGTGTCTGACATCTCCTGTTGGAAAAATCCACCTTTCCCTAGTTTTGATTCATTGTGAATCCCATTGTGAAAAACTAGTATAAATATGCATGTTTGATTTTGTCTCTTGGTCATGTTTGTTTGACACCCGATCAGATTCTGTTCTCTCCATGATCTTAGCATTGTATTGCAAAAAATGATATGGATTCCTTGATAGGGTCATGACAAAAATTCAATTAAATTTTTGTAATTTTGAGATTGGAATCCTATGTAATTTTTATTTCAAAACTTTGTTGTAATGACAATGACATTGGGTTTTCTTCCTGGTTCTTTCCCGGCTGAGCCTTTGAATCAGGTTTGCCAATAAAAGGGTGTTTGAGTATTATTGCTTCTCATGAGATTTTAATTGTAATTTTCAGTTAATATGGATGCACATCATAAATAAGATGAAAATGATGTTGATTCAATTAAGAAAAATTTAAAGTTTTTTTATATGTTGGAAACAAAAATTTGTGTTATAAATGAAGGTTCAATTTTGTGTTTTTTTTGTAAACCCAAAATCAATCTTGCAATGTTATTTTAAGTAGATATTAGATTTTTGGCTTAACTAGGTGTTAGCAAAAATTCAATGACAAAAAAACAAAATGTTTATATATATATACCCTCCTTTGATAAATGGACAAAATTGGTATTCATACTTTTAAAAGAAAATATTTATCTTTGTGCTTTTGTTGTTGTTCTTTAAAAAAAAAATTAACACTTAGAAAATTTTGACAAAAGAAGTTTATACTTTCCTAGAGAAAAAGCTCTCTGGATTTTGTATGGGCTTGAGATTTAATGTTATTTTGCAACAAAGAATATTCCTAAAGATATTCTTAAATTTAAAATTAGATATTAAAAAGTTATATATATATATATATATATATATATATATGATAACATGAAATTGTATAAACTAATGACTATCTATCTTAATATCCTAAATATCCTAAGTCTACCCATATAAATTTGTGTCTTTAATGCTTACCCATCTCCCCTTGGGTGTCAGTTTTGGTTATGCTTTTTTTTTAAAAAGGTTTTTTTTAAACAAAGTCAATTGTCATCATATGGGATGATGTCACCCTATCCTCTCCATGGAATTCGCAAACCTATGATCTGACTTGCAATGTAAAAAAAAAAGAGGATTAAATTTGCTTAAGCCCTTTCTCCCTAGCAAACTTGGTCACCAAGATGGGTCTGTGCATGTTTTATGTTTTGGGGCAGAGCGTTGTACCTCGGCCAGCACTTGGGAAGCACTTGGCCTTGGGAAGCACTTGGCCTTGGGAAGCGCTTGGCCTTGGTGTAGGTAGGGTGTAGGGGGAGTATAGGGGAGGGGTTAGTATAGGTTAGTGTTAGGTGTTAGAAAGTGGGTTAGTGTTAGGTTAGTATAGTGTTGTTTTAATTAAGTTTTTTTAAAAAAGATCTTCTTTGTTAATAGTTTTAGTTAGTTTTTTTATATAAAGTTTAGTTAGTATATGTGATAGTTAGTTAGTTAGTTTTAAATTTAATTAATTTTAGATTTTTGTTAGTTTATGTGATGTTAATTTTGTGTACTAAAGTTTTTAAGTTAGTCATATTTTGTTAGTAAATTTAGTTAGTGAGTATTAGATTTAGTTAGTTTAGTTTTAAATTAATTTAGTTGTTTAATTTTTTTAGAAAGTTTTAATTTAATAATTAGTTAAATTTAGTTAGTTGTTATTTAATTATTTTTAAATTTAATAAGATTTAGTTAATGTTATTTGGAGTAGTACTAGTTTGTAAGTATTTTATTTAAGTTGTTTTAGATTAATCACGAAAATTGTCTTTTTGAAAATTAAGTAGTAAATCTAAATTCAGTAGAATAATGATGTAAAAATGTAAAGAATAATCGATATCAATCGAATAGAAAAAGTTCCAAATTAAGCGATTGATTCAATCTTCATGACTATTAACATGCAAACTTATCAAACTTAGAGCATTTTAATTATTATAATAAAAAAAAAAATTAGTGTGTTTTTTCTCTCATAGTTTGGGCATGACACAAAAGCTCAAAAATCAATTCCCAATTCATGTTCCAGGAAATGATCCCACATCTTCATCAAATAATACTCACATTGATCAAGGAATATCGACATCTCAAATAGGTAAGGATAAGAGTCCTTTTGATTTTATCCAATTTTGTTAAGAGTCAAAGATTCAAATCTCTCCTATAAACTATTTGAAATCTCATCGCTCTGAGTTGAAGAGATTAGTAGATCATTGTAAAGGAGGTGCTTCAAATTTAAACCATAATGTTACCACTGAGGAAGAAGATGAACCTTTGGCATCTAACATATTTAATCAAACAAAAACCTGACCCATTCTACATCTCCCTATATATCAACAGATGTAAATTAAGCAATTGCATAATAGATTCAGATGTCTTAGATAATGTGATGCCTTTTTCTATAGCTAAAGCTTTGAGTCTCACCCTCACTCAAGTTCATGGGAGATTTTATTCAATGGATGCTAAGAAGATCCCATTACTTGGAAAAATCAAGGATGCTTAGGTGGCTCTAGCCTCTCATCTAAAAAAGAAGCTATTATTCACTATTTTGGTTGTAGATATTCCAGCAAGCTATGGCCTACTCTTAAGAAAAAGTTTTTGTAGAGATTTAGGGATAGAAATAAAACTAGATTGGTCTTAAGAAATTATACCTATATGAAGCAAGAAGGCCCAATTGGAACCTAAAGAAAAGGGAAAATTTACTATCTTAAGGTTAGATGACCCTAAAGCTCAGATTCTCTATCAAAAACTAGACTTTGGTAACTATATGTTGTTTACTAAAGATACTCTGAATGAGAAAGAAATTGAAGACTCATAAATAAAAATCCTTAGTGAAGAGAAAGAGTCATCCTCTATATGGACATTGGAGATCGATGGAAGCTACTCCTCATCTGGATCTAGTGTAGTCATAGCATTAATACCTCCTATAGGAGAACCCAAACCCATGGCTTTCAAATTGGAATTTGGGAAAATGAATAACATAGAAGAATATGAAGCCCTACTACTTGGGATAATAGCTACGAAAGAAAAAGGAATAAAGATCATAAGGGCTCAAGGTGATGTAGAACTCATTGTGAGGCAAATTAAGGGGCAGTACTCTATGAAGAATCATAAGTTAAAAAATTATAGAAATAGGATATGGGATGAAATAGAAGGCCTTGATGATTTTTTTATTGAATTATTACCAAAAGAGATGAATACCAAAGAAAATTTATTTGTTGTTTCCACCTCTTTATTGCTCCCTCGCCAAAAATTCAAAGATAAAAAGTATCAGGTGGAAATTATATATCAAGCTTTTGTTCCCGACAATGCAGAATTCTGGTAGGTCTTTGAAGATAACAAGAGTCTATAGTTGTTCTTGGAAAATGATAAAGCTACTTGTAAGCACCAACCCAATGAAGACAATCATGGAGATCTTGACCATAAGAAAAAAGTAGATCAAACTAATGAAGTCCAATTATGAGGTAATGTCATTCCACCATACTTTGTATCCTTGGAAAAACTATTTTTTGGTGTAAATATGTATTTACTTATTACACTTTACTTAATTTTACCTAGGTTAATGTATTATTTTATTATTTATTTTGTGAGACACTTAGGAGTTTGCATACCTTTATGAGTTGTCATGTTGACAACATCAAAGCACACAACTCTAATTCAGCACATGGTGTCTAAACACTAGAGTTTGCATCATTTACTGAGTTGTCATGTAGACAACATAGTTATTTGCACTCCTAATTTAGCACATAGTGTCTACAACATAAATTTGTGTGATACACCTTTGTAGGCTTATCCTCTCATCATTGCACTTACTCCTAAGCTTAATGGAGGATAACCCATATCTAGTGGACATGTACCTAGTTGAATGACTTATCATGGTGCTAATTCTTATGCATTCTAGAAGCATTCTAGAGGCCTTTATATACAAGTACTCCTAGTGAACATTCAATACATTGAATTGAATACATATCAATATTTTGATCATAATCTTTCTAGTCTACAATTGTGCTTGTGTTTGAGTTCTTAGTTCTTGGGTGAATTTTTTCCTAAGGCAAATTCTTACATGGTATCAGAGCTCTTGGAGAATCTCCCTTCACATAGTCATTTGAGACCATTTTTGCTTCAGCACCTCGGCCCAAATCTAGACTACCGCAAAAATTGGGAGTGTCTAGAGCCAGAACAGACCTCGCCATTGCATCCAAAATGTTAATTCGGTGCAAATCAGCTACAAATTTAGCTACCCTAGGCCAAAGTCGATTGTGAGTCAAAAAAAAATTGCAAATAGACACCGGAAGGCCCTGATTTGCAAGTTCAAGTATGATCTTTTATATCTACAATTTTAATTTTTAGATATGTTATTTTATTATTCTCCACTTTTTTGGATAGAATTTTTGGAAATTTTTTGGCTAGGCAGCCCTGCAGAGAAAATTAATTTATAGGTACCAAGCAGTCACACCCTGGCCCTACACAGGAATATTCTATTATTAATTGGTGGATATCTCTTTTTCATTTTTCGTGGTCAATATTCAACAAATTTTGACTACACAGATTTGTACTGGTGGCCAAGTCATCAACCAGCATTACACCCAATTCCATTGGCGATAGCCCAAGAAAACTTGATGAGTTCTTTGCATTACTCCTCCTAGTGGACAACATCATTTAAACCCTCATAAAGCACTTTGCATGGGTGATATGGGACCCCACAAAGAAGAATTTGGTACCACTATTGACAATTAACTAGTGCCCATTGTTTAAATCTGAAAATGTCATAAAAGGTTTTTGATGCCTACACAGTGGTTCCTCTAGCTCCCTGCATAGTCCATTAGACACATGGACCCATGGGAGTGGTCAAATCCTCACCCTCCACCTTAGTGATAGTGCAGGCCACGTGGAGGTTGTCTATAGTAAGGTACACATGAACAACCTGCTCCACGCTATGTGGCAATATTTTACTTGTCCAACCTATGACACACTGACAAATCTACATTGAACATGTCTTGGATAGTGTAGCCTCCCAATGCCACGTGGTGATATCTTAGCCAACCACGTGGCACTCCTAAAAGCTACCACATCAAACTTGATAGTTGTCCTCTATGTAGGACCCACATTAGCATCTAGTTGACATTCAACTCAGTATATACACAGACAAGCCAGACATGTCATCAATCCTTATCAGCCCACCATATAGCATACTCAGCTCTGTACTTCTAACACATAAGTGGACATGTCATTTTTTGTCCATACCATCCATATAATTAGGGCCTTTTTTGCATTTTAATTCTTTGATTACTTTTTAGAATTGTTGTACATCTGAGCTATAGTGCATAGTGATAGATTTGGGCCTCAGAAGGCAATTGTACATAGAAAAATTAGAAGTCCACTTTGTTCATTTTGACAAGTGGCCTATTGTATGCACACTACATATAAAGTGTCGAAAGAATCTTTTTTGGGGGGGTTATTTTGATTGAGTGAAAGGGGGGGGTGTATTGTGTTTTGTGTCTCTCTTTTGTGCTCTTTTTATTTTCTACATCATGGATTCACATAAAGGTCCACTTCTAACTTCATGCAATTATTCTACATGGAAAGATATTGTATGGAGTAGATTAAAGGAAAAAGATCTAAATCTTTATGTTGATTGTACAATTCCAAAACCCTTTAATGCTAAAGAACTCATTGATTGGAAAATTATAGACAATTAGGCTTTAGGAATTATCAAGAGTTGTGTACATAGAGATCTCTTCTTCCACATTGATAGTTTCACAAAAGCCAAACTTGCTTGGGACAAACTTGAATCATTGTATGGTAAGGTGGATGAGGAAAAGGAATTCTAGATTGAGGACAATCTACTTCTGTTGAATCCAAAGAACTTTGAAACAATTCAAGATTATATCAACAAAGCCAATGAGTATAGGGCAATATTTAAAGATTGTGGAAATTACATGAAGGATGAAAAGTTGATTCATCACATCCTAAAGAGGCTACCTTTAGAGTATGCTTCCTTTTTTTGAGTTATAACACTCACAGGTTGGCCATGGGAAGTGCTTTCCAAAAGCCTACATTTGATGCACTTGTAGAGATGTTGATTGTTGAACAATCTCACTTGATAGATTTGGGACTTCTCATGACATCAAAGACCAAAGCATTGGTGGTTAGTGATAAGAACCAATCAAGTCAAGGAGGAATAAGTTCTAACAATAGCAAGTGGGGGAATTTTCCTTAGGGAAAAATTCACCCAACAACCAAGAACTCAAACACAAGGACAATTGTAGACCAAAAAGAGTATGATCAGAATATTGATATGTATTCAAACTAGTAGTGCTTGTATATAAAGGCCTCTAGAATGCTTCTAAAATGCATAAGAATAAGCATCATGATAATTCATACAACTAGGCACATGTCCACTAGATATGGGTTATCCTCCATTAAGCACAGGAGTAAGTGCAATGATGAGGGGATAAGCCTACAAAGGTTTATCATGAAAATTTATGTTGTAGACACCATGTGCTAAATTAGGAGTGTGAATAACTATGTTGTCTACATAAAAACTTAGTAAATGATACAAACTCTAGTGTTGTAGACACCATGTGTTGAATTAGAGTTATGTACTTATGTGTTGTCAACATGACAACTCATAAAGGTAAACAAACTCCTAAGTGTCTCACAAAATAAATAATAAAATAATGCATTAACCAAAGTAAACTTAAGTAAATTGTAAATGGTAAATATGTATTTACACCAACACTATTTGATAGGCATGATGCCTACATAAAGAAAATGAGGACAGAGAAAGGTCCTACTACTAGTGAAAATGAAGGGGTGAACATTGGAGATGCACAAAGTCCTAAGATGATCAATATTGGAAAGTGTTGCTTGCTTGATGAGAAGGAAGATGCAAGATAAATTTTTATAGAATATCAAGATGTATTTACCTAGAGTTATGAAGATTTGAAAAGCTAAAGGGGCAAGAAAATAAAACATTAGATTCCATTGAAATCTAATGCAGTCCCTTTGTGATAGATGTAGAGAAATTATAATTTGAAATTCGTAGACTTTATATTCTAGGAAGTAGACAAGATGCTAAAGGTGAGGGTCGTGTATCCCATCCATCACTCCACCTGGGTAGCTAATATAGTACTAGTTAGGAAGAAGAATAGAGTAATAAGAATATGCGTAGATTTCAAGAATTTGAACCAGGCATCTTTGAAAGACAATTTTTTTCTTCCCAACATTGATTACCTACTACAAATAGTAGTTGGTGCTGAGACGATGTCCATGCTCGATGGGTTCTCAAGATACAATCAAGTAGAAGTGGAAGAGAAAGACCAACACAAAATGTCTTTCACTACTCCTTGGGGTACATTCACATATCATAGAATGCCCTTTGGGCTTATCAATGTTGGTGCTACATTTCAAAGGTGAATGAGTAAGATGTTTGCTAATCTAAAAGACTAGATTATCATTATATACCTAGATGATTTCATCATGTTTTCAAAAAAGAGAAAAAACCACATAGAAGATTTGAAGAAGGTACTACAAAGGTGTTGAGAACATGGAATCTCACTTAATCCTAAAATGTCTACTTTCTATGTGATAGAGGGAAAGCTTCTTGGCCATATAGTTTCCCAAGAAGGTATCAAAATTGATCTTGAGTGAGTTGAAGCCATTCAAAGGTTAAGCCTACCACTAAACAAAATAAGAGTTAAATCATTCTTTAGGCAAGTGAATTTTCTTAGAAGGTTTGTGATAGATTTTGCAGAAACTACTAAGTGTATTGTAGATATGATGGAGGGAAATTCAAGTTTCAAATGGACTAAAGCTGGGAAACA
The DNA here is from genome assembly GCA_028749045.1 of Cupressus sempervirens. Classification (NCBI taxonomy): domain Eukaryota; kingdom Viridiplantae; phylum Streptophyta; class Pinopsida; order Cupressales; family Cupressaceae; genus Cupressus; species Cupressus sempervirens. Next base: position 53,225,174 of record CM053790.1, on the reverse strand, counting down.
AGCCTTCTAGAATATAAAGATTGCTATTGCTAACACCCTGGTACTATGTCACCTAGACTATAAGTTAGATTTCATTATTTACTACTATGCCTCTAAACACACCTTGTTAGCTATTCTTATGCAAGATGAAAAAGAAGGGATACAAGCCCTAATTTCCTTCATGAGCATACCTCTAAAAAGTTATGATTTGAAGTATTCCCAAATCAAAAAACATGCCTTTGCAGTAGTCAAAGCACTGAAGAATTTTAGGTTCTATATCTTGCACTCACATTCTATGGTTTATGTACCTAACATAGTGGTAAAAAGTGTGCTAATGCAACAAGATGTAGAGTGCAATGCCAAAGGAACATGGATAGAAAAACACAAGAGTATAACATTGAAATCAAGCCTACTAAGCTAGTGAGGGGTAATTTTTTATGCAAACCAATCATGGAAAATAAGATCATTGAAGAACCAGAAGAATTAGGAGAGAAGAAATTAGTTTTGATTATAGGATTACAAGACTCTTGGTTTGAAAATATTACTTATCTACTAACATATGGAGAATGCCCTAAAGGCATGATGGCAAAGCAAAGAAGAGATCTCAATTTTAAAGTGGTCAAATATATAGTTTGGGATGACAAATTATTTAAGAAATATATAGATAGTACTTTTCTCATATGCGTAGACAAACAACAATAGGAAAAGTTTTTGAAAACATTTCATGATGAAGTATGTGGTGGACATTTTTCATCTTCAGTCATAGCTTTCAAAATATTGAGACAATGATACTACTGGCCTAGAATGTTTAGGGATGCCTACTCTTGAGTGTCAAAATGTGAAAAATGTAAGATGTTCACTAGGAGACCTCAGCTAGCCACTCTACCTCTTAGACCTGTCATCATTGAAGGTCCTTTGCAAAAATAGGGCATCGATTTCATTGGTCCTATCAATCCAACATCCAACGCTAGTCACCAGTATGTTATAACTGTAACTAATTACTTCACCAAGTGGGTGGAAGCCAAAGAAACCAAGAAAACTACTTCTCAAGTAGTTTATGAATTCATTAAGGAAGACATATTGGTTAGATTCAGTGTCCCCATCAAACTAGTGATAGATAATGTGACATATTTTTCTTCAATTGAGATCACTAACTTTTGTTACAAGCATGGCATCATAGTCAATCATTCATCTGACTATTTCCTGCAAGAAAATGGTCAAGCAGAATCTAGTAACAAGAATTTAATGAATATTGTCAAGGAACTGGTGTTGACCGATCAAACCTAGCACAAGAAAATTCATTAGGCACTATGGGTAGATAGGGTGACCCCTAAGAGGGCAATCAACATCTCTCCTTCTGAACTAGTCTATGAGACTAAGGCTAATCTTCCATTACCCCTAGAATTAGCTAGAAGAAAATTGAGAACAGTAATTGAAGATGGCATATATAGAGACAGACTAGAAAAGATGATTTTGTACTTGAGAAAAATCAAAGAGGAAGGAGAATAAATCATGGATCACATCACACAACACTAGATTCATGTAAAGAGCTTATTTGATAAAAGGGCAAGACTGCAGAAGTTCATGGCAAGAGATAGCATACTACTGTGGGATAAGCAAAGAGCACCAAAAGGTATGCATAAGATCAAATTTGACACATTATGGAAGGGTCCTATCACTGTTCATCAGGCATTTGAGAAAAGCTCATTTAAATTGGCATATCCAAATGGTGAAGTGCTACTCCTGGCATTCAATGGTCAGGATTTGAAGCTCTATCAAATTGAAAATTGAAAATAGGTAACCCCTATATTGTACTATAATTACATTTAGTTCCTTTTTATGTTTTCCTAGTTAGGTTTCCCTTGACTTCCTCCTTCCCTTTTTTCCTTGCTTTAGTTCTTTTGTGTAGCCAAATTTTATTTTGTGAAACTAGAGATTTTGGATTCATTGCTTGGGTATGGCTTACCCAAGTCCCTAGACAAAGCCAGTTGTTGCCCCACATTTCATCCTCTACCCGTGTAATGAAAGTGATTACTTGTGTCTTAGTGAATTCATATTTGTGTTTGATTCTAGGTCTAAACCACCTTAGGTGGAATCATTCTCCATTAGATTTCTCCATTTCTCCTTCTCTGCATTTCATAGTCAGGTGGCTCTTGCTTTGTGTTGACACAATCATATAGGTAGCTTAGTGCCTAATTCAATGAAGATTCACATTTCTCATAACAAAGATCATTTAAAAAGTTATATCTACTTGTGGTCTATCATTTTCTCAATAAAAATATAAGCTTGCATAAATTTAGACTTCTTCTTCTCCTCAACAATTTTTCAACCGATGAAGATGATTTTCCACAAAGAGCACCAAATGATGCATTTGGATCAAAGTATGAAAATAATAAGGTGCCCTATAGAAAATTCACATTACCTTTATAATTATCTACCTTAGGAAAGATTCAAGATCCATCACAACTCTCATATTCATTCCAGGCAGAAAACTCAAATCCAACTTCTCCTCGGCGGGTTTGCAACCCACAAAGTTAGTTTTTTGTAAAAGCCATTTCTAAAGGAAAGGAAACAAAAAGTGGGTCCCTAATGATTTTTCACACTTCTTTTAGACATTTCCAAACCCAAGGAACAAAATAGTCTAAAGGTAAACCAAAAAGGAAGTGTGGGTGGAGAAATGGAAATTGTCTTCTCCTCAGCGGGTTTTCAACCCATGAAGACAATTTCCCAAATTTTAAAGAAAATCAAGTTAATAAGAAGATTTGACCTATAATTTGTGCATAAGACTTCTCAAGATGATGGTAGAAAAAATCTAATAACTACAAGAAAGAGTATATGCACTAGAATTCAACTCAATGGATATTTTCCCATGGAGTACTCTATTGGTAACTTCTTGAAACTTAAAGGAAAATGGGAAAGTATGGGAAGATAGAAAGTTTCTACTGGGAAAATGGAATAGTGAAAAGACACCAAGATATTCATTAAAACCATGCATTTACTATTTCAATGGATCTCTCCTTCAATTCATCTATGTGGCACAAATTCTAAAGATCAATGGATGAACTGAAGCTCCTATATAGCTAGAAATATGAACTGTTACATAAACTATTGCTCTTTCTTGAACTATTACCCTGTTTATTTGCATAAATTTTTCAAAAAGCTAGTATCTATGCATTTTCTACTCTTTTCTTTTTCTAGATTTAAAATTCATTTTCAAAAAAAATGGCAACTCGATTTTCAGGTTTTGATGGGTTGAATAGAATTAAGTCTTCACTATAGAATTTCATGGATACTTCTCTTCATTTCTATGACATGCAAGGGTTTTACAAGAGAGTGAGGTCAGAACCAATCATCCCATTATTGAGAAGCTTCAATTATGCGGGTTGGTCAAAGTAGCTAGTTTTTTGGTTGCAGTCCAAGCTCTGGAGTTAATATATGAATGTATAAATTGTTACAACCTAGACAGAAGGCAAATTTTATTGCCAAATGATATAGTGTTAATCTCCATTGATAGGAAAACTATGTTAAATTGCTTATGAGTTCCAGAATGAGAGGAATTTTTAGATTTGACATTCAGAGGAGCCATTTTTGAGTTCTCCATGAAGAAGATGATTTGGAGAAAGGAAATCATGTAGTCATGGTTCCAAAAACCATGGAGCACCAAGAGTAAGGTTCCTAAGACTCATTTGGGGACTAATCTCAAACTTGAGATTGTCGACATCTTGGTCCTCTTACATAGATTGAAAGGTGAGTTTGAAGCTTTAAAATTTTTTGAGCAATATTTCTTTTTGGTACAAGTCATCTTCTTTGACACCCAATATATTGATTAGGCTCATGAGGTAAACAATATTCTGCCCAATGCTCTTAGTGCTGCAAAATTCTACAACACATTCTATATGCCCTCCTTCCTCAATTACATGTTAACTTCTTTACAATTATGGTCAAGCATCTAAAGGGTGGAAAACTTCCCTGATGATGTGAAGTCTTATGAGTTCTACCCATGTCTAAATATGGAAAATAGTTATGTAGAGTATATAAGAGTTAATGATGCATTCACCATGAGAATTTGCAGGGAGCTACAAGGATGTCCAAAAAGGAGATTCAGCCCTAAAGCCATGGCAAGCATTGGCCAATTTGGGAGTTACTTCATTCAATTCCCATCCTTTTCATATTTGTATCTTGTAACTTTTGATGGTTTCCCCTTGAAGCTACTAAGTTATCCAAGCAGGAGTTTGAAGAAGAAAGGGTATGAGTTTCCTATGAAGGTGGGATCTTTAAGTTGTGAGTCTCATTCTGATGCAAAGAACATGCTAAAGGTATTTGAAATGAAATATAAATTGGAAATGTATGAAGTCTTAAGGCCCATGTTTGATCTGAATGGATATGCAAGGGAAGTGTTGTAGATTGGAAGTGTAATAAAACATATCACTAAAATTGAAGACTACTAGTTTTATTCCAAGGATGAGTTCAAGATCTTGTGATCATGCTTTTGCTAGGCTAAGAGTGGATCAAGTGAAGATGTATAAAGTCAATATTGATGTTGAAGGAGTAGAAGATGATGGTTAGAATATTTATGGTAACACCTATATGACCAAGCTAAGAGGCAGTCTGATCAGCTCTAAACCTTACAAAGATGTAGGAGAGGAGGTAGATATAATGATGGCCTAGATTATCAATAGGACTAGGAAATGGGTCGAATTGACCACGACCAGAAGAAGTCAAAGTAAAAGCACATCTGCTTAAGCTTCTCCAACAATTGTAGTGGCCTCTTCCTCTCAAGGTGGCACATTAGATGTAACCTTGGCTATCACTCAAGGACTAGCTCAACCATTAGACAGAGGTGATCAACTTCCCAACAAAAAATTTCCTTTAGTTAAAACTTTTCAAGACAACTCCCTCCTAGTGATTGGAACCCAACCAGAAGCTGAGAAGAAGAAATTAGAGGTTTCAAAAGATGGTGTGGTCACTCTGGCCCACTTGCCTCATAGTAGCCCAGTTCCATCTATAAGTGTTGCACTTCTCTAGTAGAGTAGTCCTCAAGTGTAGGTGGTGGATTTAGGAGATGGAAGAAGTAGTGATATTGAATCCACTGAATCTAATGAGGTGACAAAGAAGACTTCAGAGGTGGAGAAAGTCCAAGATTCTTCAAAGCTCATTTCACAGGCTCCAAAGAATCTCTTCTCTTCAACCAAAAATGCAATCAATCTAATCAAGAGGAAGATGTTTAACATAGACTCCCTTGGGATGGCCTCCAAACTGATAGGCATAGATTCATGTTTGGATGATACTCTAGACAAGAAGAGAAAAAGGTAAGATGAAGGAGCTCCCAACAAGGATACCTTATCTCTTGCTATCTACTCTAGATCAGCACTGAGTAAAGTTAAGAAGTAGAAGACCTTGTCCATTCTTGAACAATATCACAAAATAGGGTATCTAAAAATGGAGATAGAAAAGCCTACTAAAGAGGGAAGAATAAAGGATATGTCTACTGATGATTTTACCCTCCATTTAGTGGATCTTGAGGAAGCTAGACATGATACCAAGGTTGGCTTATGGAAGTCAACAAATGAGGTGATTGAAGGACACCTAGAAAGCCTTAAATTTTCAAAGGTTAGGATGAAGGTGGAAATATGAGAACTAAATGGCTTCATTAGGTAATTGGTCACCCTGTTGGCAAGCATCTGTGGAATACCTATTATGAGTGATCCTACTACTGTAGATGTTCAAGCACTCATCTCTTAGCTCCAAGAAGACAAACACTTTGGGTAGATTGGTAGAGAGTGGAGTGGGAAACTCAAGTTGGAGGGAATCTCCATTATAGAACAAATTGGAAATGCTATATTGAGGCTAGAAATAGAGAAAGATAACATTTCATCAAATAGAGCCACCTTGACCATGGAGAGAACAAAGAGTGAAGATTGTGTCTCTCTATTGAAGATGATCACTCATATGAAGACTAAGGAGGTTGTCAAAGAAAAGATCCTACCTAAAGGTGATGAGCCCTTATTTGAATCACTTCAAAGCATGAAGTTCAAGTCATAAATGATCTTGGCAGTAGAAGAAGGATCAAGATAGAGACTATGAACTCCTAAGATGTTTGCATACAAACTAGCAAACTAGTGGACAAGGAAATGGAATAATTGGAGTAGTTGTCATGCAATCAAACTTCTCCAATTACATAGATAGTCTGATGGGGATATCTTCTGAGCACCAAAATAAATTTTTGAGCTCCAAAAACCTTTTGGATGTGTGCATGTGGCCATGCAAGAAATATAGAATCAGCTAAGTGTTTTCAAAGATTTGGCTAGAGAGAATTCTAAATGGCTCTTGAGATATACTAATGTACATGTTCATAGGCATGAAGAATTAATTCCAATTATTGTAGCCACTAAGGCCTATAGGAAAAAAAATAGAAAAGGGAAAGAAGGTGAAGTGATTCATATTTCACTTCTTTCATACATTGATGTAATAATTGTAATGGATGAATTGGTTCTCTGTCATTTGTCATTTTTGAAGAGATGAACCGATTAATCTTCCTTTGTAATGGTCATCTCAAAATCCTATATGTATTGGAATTAAAGATTAATAAAAGGTCAGCTAATTTTTTGTGTGAAATATTGGATGTTGTAGAGTCAATTGAATGGTATTTTGTGTTAATTATTTTCTATTCCATTATGTTATATGTTAATTAGATTTTTTCTCTTTTATCTAAATTAAAAGAAGGAATGAACAGAGCTTCATTCCCTTGTTTTGAGGCAACAAGTTGAATATGATAAGTATTGTCATCATAGGTTCAAGAGAGATCCTTTAGGTGTTTTCCTTCAAGTTAATACTTATTTCTCTATAATTAGTTCCCTACTGATCAATTTAATGTTAGTTAGTATGCACTATTGAATTGTTAACTCTTATGAGTTAAATAAAAATAAGAACAATCTATTTACCAATAGATATATTCTTGTATGTATATTCTTTTATATACATAATACATTTCCTACTTTTGGTAAAGTTGCATGGAAGGAAAATAGACCTATTGTAGTGCAAATAGGTGAATTCATTGAGTGACTAGGTGATAATTTTGAGTCAATTATGACAAGCTACTTGAAAGACTTCGAGAAAAGAAAAAAAAAAGACTAAGGATACTATTTTCACTAGTGGAGAAGCATTTTGAGGATTTATTCTTCCTAGTTGACATTGACTTTCCATATGTCCAAGTAGCAGTTCCTAGAGTTAGATGGTTATGACCATTGGGATATGAAATCAATGTTGATGAAGCCTCAATAGTAATCACCATATTACTTGCAGAATAAGTGGACAAGGAGGCTATAGTTTTTAGGAACTATGATATGGCTAAGTAAAAAATCACCATGGACTTGAAGACTACTTCAATCATTAGGAAGAAGAATAAGATGGTAAAGAAACTAAAAGTGAAATTTGGTAAAGGGGTAAAAGAAGAAGAAGAAGATAAAGAACTAGAGAATGCACCTTTCCAAGCATCACTTGTCATCACCAAAGGTCAAGGAGAAGACCAAAAAGAAGAGGAAGTAGAAATTATAGAAGGTGCCAAGGGAGAAGAAGCCAGTGAAGCACCTATAGCTATTGAGAAGAAGAAAAGAAAAGCTAAAGCACTAGGACTAAGAAAACTAAAGAAGGTTGCAAAACCTACTTAGCCTACAATACCTACAACAAGGGCTATTACAAGAACCACTGCACAAAAGGCTAAGGAAGAAGCCAAGCCAAAGGAAAAGAGAGCTAGTCAAGCTAGCAAGGGTGAAGAGTCTAAGAAGAGACCGAGGAGAAAATATGTTGGCCCAGCTAAATCTAATGAAGAGAAGACTAAATCTAATGAAAGTAGCCAATTTTGAGTGGTAAGTTATAGTTCTTCTTTAGATTTAGATAATCTATGTGAGAATATTAGAAATAATGCTAATTTATCTGGATTCTCTCACATTGAGTTTGAAAATCTTGAGAAGATTGAAAAGAATCAAGTATATATGCCATGATGAAAATATTTTAAAAGGCTCCTCTTGAACTTGCCAACTCCATACCCAAAAGTTTGTATGAGAGAGTTGAGCAAAAGTGGCACTATTGTCTAGATACTACAAAACAAATAAGAGAGACAACACTTGCACAAGTAATTCCAGAACTAAGTAAGGGTGCAATGGCAAAATCCATTAAGAAGAATATTGGAAAATTTGCATTAAAATATAGGAAATTTAGTATATTGTAGAATGACATTGAGGATGTCGTACAAAAGACCACTTTGATTTGGAAATCACTATATGGTTTGAAATACCTAAGGTAATATTGTAGCCACCTATTGAGGTGGGTGACGAAAAAGAAGAAGATAAAGAAGAAGACATTGAATAAGATACAATTGAGGGAGACACGGAGATGAACATAGATACCCAGGCACAAATTGTAGATGAGCAATAAACAAAATAGAGTGTACCAAATACACAATTATCGAGTACCAGTCCTCAATAGGAGACAAGTGTAATTATTGACACTATTAAGATTATGGATGTTTATGAGACTATCACTTAGAAAATCAATCTCCTTTCAAAGGATGAGTTGAAGAAGATACTGGTGGAATCCACCACCCAGGCCTGTTGGGTGATGTGACGCACTCCCCTGCCCACAAGTGGTTAATTATGTGGTGTTCCATGTTCACTAACAGTCATGGCTTTTGGTGCAATGGAAAAAACCACTTTAGGGTTATAACATGTCGTCCATATGTCAGCCATAATATGTCGGCTACTGCCCAAAAAAAGAAAATTCCACTATTTATGAAGTATGTATAGTACTTTCCTGATCAATCACCACAATCTAACAATCTCCCACTTGGGGACTGATCAGGCTCCACACTAAACAACAAGGCCAAACTTTTTGAGAATCCTATCCTAGTAAATGTTGATGAAATTGAGAGGGTAGATAAGGCATCTACTGAAGAGGAAACAAAAATACCGGAAACATGTACACCCCTTTCTCAATCTACCATGGTACAACCACCATTACTTGTTATGGTGTATGATAAAAAGGAGCAATTAATTTCCACTAATAGTATAATAGTACTAAGTACTCTAGTCATCAGAGATGAACCTACAAAGACAAATGGAAAATTTGAAACATCTAGTGAGCAAAAGCTTGAGATTACAGCAAAAGAGCAAGATAGAGCTCAAGCTCAAATAGGCAAGGATGTCACTCTTGCACCTCTAGCACAAAATCAAGGTGTTACTAGTAATATAGAGAAAGAGAAGGATGTGACTAAAGAGTCAAGTTTGACAACAAAGCTAGAGAAGAAATTAGTAATACAAGCATTAGTAAAATTACTAGAATCTACTATTCCTCCTAGTCAAGCTCTTCAAAGGATGAGCATAGAAGCTACACCATTACAATCCTCAAGGCTAATTCCAAAAACATCTAATGTAGATGAGGGCACATCATATGGTGATGTGAGCTTATATGAAGTGATTGTATTGCCTAAATTTGATCTTGCAACCATCATGATTGAGAAAATGGGCATTCTTCAAGAGGCTCTAAGAAAGAATAAAAATCAAGAACTACTCAAAAGGGAGCATCGGCAAAGACAAGCCTTGATTCATATCAAAGAGATTTTTCTTGATGCATTCAGTCTACCAACTCTAGAAAACAAGACAATAATTGAACAATTAACCAGTATAGTGGAGATAGTTAATGACATAGACCTAGAAATAAATATCAAATTACTTGAATGATCTAAGAGTGTTGGTGTAAATATGTATTTACTATATACACTTACTTAAGTTTAATTAGGTTAATGCATATTTTTTATTATTTATTTATTAGCCACTTAGGAGTATGTGTACTCTTGTGAGTTGTCATGTTGACAACATATGAGTTTGCACCTCTTTTATGCACATGGTGTCTACAACATAGGAGTTGGCACACTAATTAAGCACATGGTGTCTACAACCCTATCATTCTTATCCACTCATCTAGAATGATGGATAAGGCATGTGCTTAGTTGTCATGATCTCTTGGTTCTTTCTAGAGACATTCTAGGTGATTACTGAGAGTCCTTTATATATAGACACTCCTAGTGTGTTATCATATACTGAATAGAGCAATGTATTAGGACATACTTTGATTAATTGATCATATCCATTTTTGGTCTATAGTTGTTCTTGTGTTTGAGTTCTTAGTTCCTGGCTAAATTTTTCCCTTAGGAAAATTATTACATGGTATCAGAGCTATACCAAATTCTTACGTGGTATCAGAGCTCTTGGAGATTTTCTCATCACATAGTCATTTCAAGACCATTGTTGCTTCAGCACCTCAGCCTAAATCTAGAGTATTGTAGAAATTAGGAGGGTCTAGAGTTAGGTCTAACCTCACCATTGCATCTAGAATGCTGATTCAATGAAAATCAGCTATAAAGTTGCCTACCCTAGGCCAAAGTCGATTGTGAGGCAATTTTTTTTGCAAATCGACACCTAGAGGCTCAATTTGTAGAATTGGTATGATCATGTCAGATCTGTACATTTAATTTTCAGATATGCATTTTTTCATTTGCATCTTTGCTATTTTTTTTGGATCTGCATTATTTTCTAGAATTTTTTTGGTCATCAGGCCATAGGAGAGATTTTTTGCAGGTGAAAATTGAAGCTTTCTAGTGCAAATTAGATATCTACATCACATTCAAAAGTCAAAAACCCCCAAATTGACTTTTATTTCACCAAAATCAAACATCCAAGGTGAAATCTAAAGTCATTTTTTTTTTGGAGGGGTGACAATGATTCAGAAAAAATAACAGCAATAGTGATTTTCAAACAATGATATCTCCCTCACACGGACTCCTTTTTGCAAGCATTGTTTTTTATTTTGGGGTAGAATTTTGTGATCTACACATTGGTGTAGGTGGTTTGAGATCTCTATTTTTAAATTTTTCTACAATTCACAAATCCTTTTTTTTGCCACTTAAAATGCTTAGTACGGGCTCATCAGGACTCCAAATCAGGTTCCATTTTTTTTATCGACTTTCCAGATCTATAGTCATATTATAGGTTCTGTAGAGAGAAATACTACTTTTAGAAATAGGCCCTAAATTGGCAAGTGGCTACCAAGTGCCTAAATCATTCATTGGGGGGGTGGGGGGTGTTCTTTAATTTATTTTACATCTTTGGAGGTTACATTGATTAGTCCATCATGGAAGAGGAAGATTTGATTTACTTGACACCAAAAAACTATTAGGAATGGAGTAAAATTGTTATCAAATTTCTCAGTCAACACAATGCACTTCCATATGCGATAGACCTTTAATATGATATTGACTAGATTGACATCATTTGGCATACTCTCTTTCTATTTATGGATTATGACATTCTAGATACAATGTCTGACATTAAGTCATCTGATCCATATTTTTTTGGAAAAATTCCTCCATTCCCAAACTATCTCATACCTTCAGTTGTAGCTAACTCATCCTCAGATGATATTAGACCTCCAGATACTCTTGTTGCTCCTACTAATCTTGTTCTAGCCATAGATGCTTTGGATTCAATGCAGTAGGACCCTTTATGTCTTCTTACTCTACCTTCATGTGACAACTTCCTTTCCACCCTTTTAGGCTTGTTCATGGAGTCTCACATTGAAGATGTGAGAGACACTATTTATGATATTCATCTTCTCTTTGAGGTGAATAATTCATTCATTGCTGCAGTGATAGATCCATGTACTTCAGCACAATAGGGTACAAATGGTCTTCCAATCTTAGGTGATGACTTCTTCACTGAGATTTCAGATTTATTTTTGGAGTCACACATAGTAGATTTGGAAGACTTCTTTAATGATCTACCACTTCCCTTTGTTAAGGAAAATCCTTCTACAGTTGTTGTGAGGGCCCACTGTGACCCTCATGTCCTGTCCATTCTCTACATGATCAGTCTTTCCAGGCTGATGTGATTGTGGATACTTATGTACAACATCTGTAGAAGGTCTCTTTGTCATTTGAGAAGACTGTTGATTTTTTGAAATAGGTTCTACATCACTCCTTGTTTGATCTATGCTTCTTCTTAGTAGTTTTAGAGGAAGCCATCATCAGCATCAACATAGGCACACTTGAATAGGTTTTAGAGACACCATTCATCTCAGAGATTCCTTCTCCATACAGGGGATGCATCTCCTTTGTACCCTTAGATTTGTTTCTTCCAAAGGGGAGGAACATCATTCAAAGGTCATGGATTAGCTTCTACGTCAATCCATTTCTCACTGATTAGCACACTACCTTTAGTTGTGGGGGGGACTACCTCATCTCCTTCTTCTCTTTTTTGGTGGGGAATTTTTCCTCTTAGGGGTTTTTGTCCTTCTCCATTTTTCCCTTGTATATACTTGATGTATGTCATAATGGGGGGGTCTTGATTACTCCATTCATGCATGCATTCCTTTTCATCTCTCTTTTTGGGGGAGGGTTTTTCCCATGAGGTTTTTCCTCTTTCCTCGCATTATGAGAGATTGCATTTTCATTATGTACATGGGTACCTAACATGGCCTAGTAGTCAGAACCCATCTTGCATTTCATCCTAGTTTTTGTAAACTTAAGGGCATTTTTCCTAAGTTGCACTTAAGGGGGAGTGTTGGTGTAAATACGAATTTACTATTTACACTTACTTAAGTTTACTTTGGTTAATGCATATTTTTTATTATTTATTTATTAGCCACCTAGGAGTATGCGTACTCTTGTGAGTTTTCATATTGACAACATAGGAGTCTGCACCTCTTTTATGCACATGGTATCTACAACATAGGAGTTAGCACACTAATTAAGCACATGGTATCTACAACCTTTTCATTCTTATCCACTCATCTAGAATGATGGATAAGGCATGTGCTTAGTTATGATGATCTCTTGGTTCTTTCTAGAGACATTCTAAGTGCTTTTAACTCCTAGTGTGTTATCATATACTAAACAAAGAAATGCATTAGGACATACTCTAATTAATTGATCATATCCAATTTTGGTCTACAATTGTGCTTGTATTTGAGTTCTTAGTTCCTAGATGAATTTTTTCCTTAGGCAAATTCTTACAAAGAGAAAGTTTCAAAATAAAGTTAATGAAAAGATATAAAGTACTATTGCACTAACACAATTTGAATTAGCAACCAAAATAGAGAGTGTGATGAAGGTACTAGAGAATATTTTATCTTTATATACCAAATTGAATAGTACTACACTCTTCACAAGGAAAGTTAGGAGTCATTTCCTAAAATTTGAGAGCATTATGCGAACATCTAGCATAACTATACCAAAGTCTCCAGCCCAAAGTGAGAAACACTTCAACACCCTCCCAAAATTCCAAAGTTAGTTAGCAAAATTACATGTATATGAAGCCAACATCTAGGCAAAAATAATATTCATCGAGTCTAAATTGACTCCACACATGGAGATACTACATAAGGAACTAGCCTATGCTGAAACTCTCATGAAGAAAGATTCTCATCTTTCTACACTTGAAGGCTTAGTACACCTTTCTGCCAAGTTGGCCATCCAAATCAAGTCATTAGAGGTAGCTTGTGATAATTGAGATGCAGCTCCTAAGATTATACTAGAGATCCACAAACCATTTTTGGACAAACACACTATTAGTGTATAACCCTTTCAAATAAGTGTCAAAAAGGTGGAGTAAGAGCAAAGGGGGAATAAGAGAACAAGTAATGAGAAAGAGTATGGGGGAGAAAGAGATAGAGATAGAGACAAACATACAAAAATAGAGTATCAACTCAGTTTATGAAAATCTACAAAGCAGGAGAAAGATTTTGGTCCAGATACATAGTATAGAATCGAACAATCAACTCAAGGGGAGTTATGAAATTTTGAGGTATGACTGAGAAGTCATCATGTGTTGAAAAATTTTGATATTTTAAAATTTTTCATAGAATCCAAATAGATATTAGATATCTATGCTATGCTCGAAAGGATAAGATCATTAATGCATGACCAAGTGTTTTTGACACTCATATCAAAGGAGGAGATTGTTGATCTCATATTGGTTTTGACAAATTAGTGTCTACACTCTTAAGTCATTATAATTAATTTAATTAGTTCATGTCAAAAAGGTAACATATGCCAAGTATAACATATAAGATGGTGCATGTTGAGTAAATAGTGAGTGTCGAGCCACTCAAGTGTTGAGTCACTCAGATGCCAAGCAGATAGTATGTGTCGAGTGATTCAAGTGTCCAGTAAGTAGTAAGTAGTGCATGCTGAGTTATTCGGATGTTAAGTTATAGCATTAAAGTTATAGTTAGTGTCAAGCATCAAGGACTTCAGATGTTGAGTAATATAATTTTGACATAGTTGTTTGTATTGGCACAAACTACTATGTAAACTATTTTTGAGCCAACTTAAGGATTATTTTATTATCTTTGATGATGGACAAATCTTAATTGTGAATCCCTATGCATTGCATGCATCTAATCAAAAAAAGGGAAGGTTTGAGCCAAAATATGCGTGAATCACTACAGTTGATTCATACCTAACCTTAAGTCACCTAGGTCTTCTTAAGGAAGAAAAACCCCAAACTTTCTAATGAATGCTAAGGAGAATTGAAGAGAGTTTTGCATGTGAAAATAGAGAATTTATGGTCATTAAGGTGTTATGAATTAAGTTACATTGTAGAAGTAGTTAAAGGAGAATAGAGGAAAGGAATCAAAGGATAGAAGAGATACATCTAATTAGAAAGGATCAAGTACACATTAGTATAGAGGTGATCTGACATCAAGCAATAGAGTGCTAACTAAAGGATCATTGCTAAGATATTTTAATAGGTGAATCAATTAATTTTCTTAATAAAGTAGTCTCAATACATTGTTGTAAATCCTTTAACAAGGTTCTTACTTTATTGTAAGTTAAAGTCCTTTTACCAAGAACACTTTTAGTAAGGTGTTTAAATCCTTTAATAGGGTAAGATCTAACATCTTGTAAGCTTTTAATATGGTAGACCTTTCACAGGGTAGATCATAATTCATGGTTAAACATTGTAACCTTCATTGGATACACTTTATTACTCTAGTAGTGAAGATTTTTGGGTGTCATCCCCACCCTAGTTTTACCTTCAACTTGGAGGGTTTCTAGGTAACCAAATATCTTGTGTCATACATGTCTTGAATATTTTACTTTCATGCTATGGATGTATATGCTTAATTTTTTATTTCAGTTTATATGCATAGATTGTGAGATGGATGTGTGGTGAATAATCTTTGAGGTTGAAAGTTTTAAGTTATGATTCAACCACCCCCCCCCCCCCCCCCCCCCCAGAGTTTACTTCCCTATTATATTTCCAACAGATCTCTCTCCTAGGTGAAAAGAATTATTGTCTATTATTTGGGGCAATAAATGAAAGGATTGCATTGTTGTTCCTTTTGGGGATCCCAATTTGGGATGGTATTAGAAACCTCTTGATAATGTCCCACTATTACTTACAAAGAAATTTGAACTAAAAGAGATTCTAATTACAAGACAAGTAGTATTTAAAAATATAGCACATAAGATAATATGGGGAGGCTCCAATGTTGGGAATTATACAATTAGATATGGATATGAATCATTAATTAGTACCCAAAAATGGTGAGGTGTTAATCATCCTCTAAAGTTTGGGAAAAAGTATGTCTACATAAAGTCAATATGATTTTATGTGAGTCGTTGCAAAAAAGAATCCTTATAGTATAATGATTTAGGAAGGTATGTTTTCAAGGTCTATCATGATTCTAATTATGTGAGAAATACAAAGAAATAGTGGACCACATACTTTTAAACTGCACCTATTTCATGGAACATTGATGATGGATTTGGACTAAGCTAATATAGAAAATTATTTTTCCTAATAGTCTATTAGTGTATTCCTAAAATGTGAGCACACTTCTATGAGTCATTATATCCAAGATTTCTTAAGAATGAGGTCTTGAATGGAAGCTCATAGCTCTCTATTCATGGAGTGCAAGGGTTTGTGATGGAGGCACTCAGTTTGACCTAGTTTGTGCCCATGCAAGTACACCATAAAATGGGAGATTCAAAGATCAAAATATAAATGCAAATAAAGATGCAAACTAATCCAAATGATGACAATGCAAAGCAATATAAGAAAGGAAATATAATCTATGAAATGAAATAACAATGCAATATTAATCTATGAAAACAAATATGGATCTAATCTTATATGAAAATGCAAGGATAGATCATGATAACGGAAGCCATGGATGCATGAGAGAAGAAGATAGAAGTTCTTCACAAAAATCTTTAATGCTCAAACTCCTCTAAAAATTGCTCTTCAAATCAGTAGCATAACAATAGCATAATCATGCATGTCAAAAATGAGGAGAGGGC
This sequence comes from Cupressus sempervirens, assembly GCA_028749045.1. Classification (NCBI taxonomy): domain Eukaryota; kingdom Viridiplantae; phylum Streptophyta; class Pinopsida; order Cupressales; family Cupressaceae; genus Cupressus; species Cupressus sempervirens. The sequence goes on along the minus strand of CM053790.1, from coordinate 53,208,838 downwards.
TCTTCCTTATAAAGAAGAATTAACAATTAAGATTAAGAGGCAATAAGATTTAATCAAGGGTGGGGAAAGAATGATCTATGTGAGACAAAATTCCACCAATGAGAAAAGAGGAAAATTAAATGGAATCCCACTTAGAAATATGTGCATTTAATTGTGGAGGAAAAAAGATTTATTTAATTTATTTCCTTTTTTCAAGTGGGATTTAATTAAAAGAGGGAATTTCCTTAAATTCAAGGGGATTTTATTTAATTAAAAGGGAACAAGTTCTTTTAATTAAACAGGAATTATTTAATAAAATTTAAAAAGGGATTTTTCTCTTAATTAATTAAATGTGGATTAATTATTTAATTAAAAGGGAGGTTGTATTTTAATTAAATAAGACTTAGGATAAAATAATCAAACCTTAGGAAATGTTAAAATAATTGAATTAATTACAATTTGATCAAAGAAATTGATTTGAATTGATATAATAAAATATTGCAAAACATTGATTTGGAAAATTTGATAAATTGAATAATGGGGGCCCATAGTCTAGGCAACTATTTCAGGGTGCATGAAATTGCCCTTCTTTGACTAATGTGTGATCGATTTGGGAACACATGTTGTGAAAGAAAGAAATTGGAGTGTGAGATCAATTTGTGATCACAAAACAACCTAGATGTGTGGTCGATTCGAGAACACATCAAGACAAAGAATACAAATAAATTTTGACTTAAAAAAGTTGAGGATAAAATTGATAGAACTAAATCAAGGATTGAAGTTGATAGGTACTACCCCCTTGTGATCAAAATTGAAATGAGATAGAGGAGAAATAGCAAATTGATAGATTCGATCAAATCAAACAAAAGATAAAGTTCTTGATGTAAGATGAAAGATATAAGAATCACAGAACCAAGGTAGATCATCAAGCATGAAATATTATGCCCCAAATGTGAATTAGAAGAAAATAAGTGGGGTAAAAGAAAATGGAAGATAGAAGTCTCGAAGATATGGAAAGAAATAGAGAGAAGAAAAGAAATTTTTTGTAAGAAATATAATACCACAAAATAAATCAACTGTTTAAGATAGAAACTTTGATAGAAATAAAAAAAGAAGATAAGGAAATGAAGGTCAAAACATTACCACAGTTGATTAAAAGTTTACAATAAAGATGAAGGAATACCCTCTCAAACTCATAATGCAGCCTAAAAATGCAAACTAACATGAAGTCTAATAATGCAGGTTACATGAAAATGCAAAGGTGTACTTGCAATAGAGAAACTATAACATAGGATTTTGTGTTCTTCATTCATTAAAGAATATTAAAGAACTTATTTTCATCATTGGGCCATTATTAATGGACATCAAAAAATCACATAATCATCACTAGTCATAAGCAAAGCTATGAAGGTATGAATGTGATTTATATTGGATTGGAATGTAGAAAGATTCTAACATAAGCATCAAAGACATAAAGGTCAAGATGACTTCGATGTTAGCTTACCAAATTTAATGTAGCAAAATCATGTTTGCATCAAGGCATAGATGCCAGGATGGCCATAAGAAGGATTGTGCAAAAATAGTCAAGAATGATGCCTCAAATCTCCTAAGTATTTCAAGTAGACAACAAGATACACTCTAGAGTTTCAAGACCACACCGACAAGTAGAAAAAAAATAAAAACATGCCCCATGCCCCAAAGTCCTCTAGCTGTGCATCTTGGAGAGACTTATTAGATAAGGACACTCAATGAAAATCAATAACAGTCAGTGCACAAAGAAAAAAGCATGACATAGGTCAAGCATTAAGTGTTTGTGTTTAAAAATTTAAGTATGTTAACTGTTACTAAATGCTGAGGATAAGGATTGAATGTTGGCAAGTAGGTAAGATCACATGACAAAACTAGGTAAGACCAAACTAATAAGTGTTTAAAAAAACTCAATGTTAGGGGTTGTTTTAAAAAATATAGTTCAGGTGGTGTTAAAAAAACACCATTTTTAATGTGTCCTAAAGACTAATGCAGCCAAGAGACCAAAGTGAACAAGATTATGCCCCATAGATAAAGAGCAATTCTAAACCAAAGCAACAAGGACAAGGCATGATGGAGAAAGGCCAAGTGTTGGGGACACACATTAAGAAATAGGGGTGCAAAGGCCTCAAGTAGCACCTATTTCTAAGTTTTCACCAATTGGATTTTTATTTTTTTTATTTATTTTTTAGAATATATAATTTTTTTTGAGATACATCAAAGCGATTATTACTAAGATGATCATTTTTTAAGGAAATTTTATTCTTTTTAGGTTTTTTTTCAGTATCATATATGAATTTTTTTTTTGGATTTTTAGAATGACATAAAGATTACTCACTCTCAAGAAAAATCACATCAATGTGTCCCATTTCCTAGCAAGGTGTAAGGTATGATGGAACAAGAAGCTAGTGGATATGATAGATAAGCAAGGAGTGTATGAAGCAAGTGAAATGTGATCTTGAATAACTAACTCCTCAAGAGTACCCAAGCTAGGGAAAGATATATATATAAAGTATGTTTTGGACAAGAAAAAAAATCTAAGAAAGGAGATAGCATGTGGGATAAGCAATGAAAAATAGTAAGCAAGATAGCATGAAAACATGTAGTCCAAAAAAAGTAGGCATGTCAAGAGGCCTATGAGAGCCATGTTTTTCATTATGTGGTTAGATCAATAGTTCAAATGGATAGGATAGAGAAATAAGAATGAAGCTACATATGAAGGCTATGAGAGAACAAGAAAGCATAATATGGAATTTGATGGTTAAAATAGCCAATATGCAAGGATAGCTCAACATTGTCAAGATCAAAGAGGAAGTATGGAATAGATGGATTATGGAAGAATTATACATGATGCATGTTTGCTAGGTTTTCATCATGGTACTTATCCAAGGTGCCACAAGAAGTGGTTTTCACCATAGGAAGAATTTATTTCTCTTTACTCTTGCTACCAAGGCACCTATTTACCAAGTTTTAACCAAGGTACATTTTCATTTTTTTCTTCTTCTTTTTTGTTTCTTTTTTTTGAATTTTTAGAAAGAGCCCAAGCTATTTCAATTTAAAAAGTGCCCCTATAGGAAAGATGTTTCATGATAAGCCAAGATCATGGAAAGGTATGCTCAAAGATGCTCAAAGGTTTTCATCATGGTACTTATCCAAGGTGCCACAAGAAGTGGTTTTCACCATAGGAAGAATTTATTTCTCTTTACTCTTGCTACCAAGGCACCTATTTACCAAGTTTTAACCAAGGTACATTTTCATTTTTTTCTTCTTCTTTTTTGTTTCTTTTTTTTGAATTTTTAGAAAGAGCCCAAGCTATTTCAATTTAAAAAGTGCCCCTATAGGAAAGATGTTTCATGATAAGCCAAGATCATGGAAAGGTATGCTCAAAGATGCTAATAGGGTGATGAAAAGGAGATGGTGGATAATGTATATGGAGGGCAAGGTTTTATGCTTTGGAAAGCTAGAAGGAATATGAATAGTAGGTAAGTATAGGCTTGAAAATATTGCATAAGGGTAGATGAGAAATTAGGAAAGATCAACATCAACACACAACTTGAAGGGTTGTGAAATGATGGAGTAATAATGGAAGAAATATCTTCATGTTTAGATGTATAAGTAAGTAGGAGAATTTTGTAAGGAGATGGAGTGGAAGTCTTTGGAAGCCTCTTAGGAAGATTTTTGGAAGAAGATGGAGTGGAATAAATGATGGAGTAATCATGGAGGAAATATCTTCATGTTTAGATGTATAAGTAAGAGAATTTTGGAAGGAGATGGAGTGGAAGTCTTTGGAAGCTTCTTAAGAAGATTTTTGGGAAAAGATGGAGTGGAAGCCTTTGGAAGCTTGAATGTCAACTTTGAAGTATTTTCAATATTCAAGTCTTTCAAAAGAGACTTGGGAATCCATATAGCTTTAGATTTTTCTTTTCCTTTAGATTCTTTAGAATGCATTTCTTCAATGATGGATTTGGTAACCCATATTTGCTTTCATTTAGCTCTTTGGGTAGTAGACCTTTTTGGTTTCTTGAATAATTGTTCTTTCTTTTCATTCACATTTCGATTAGATGGGACGTAGTGATATTAATTTTTAAATGGATTCTTGTGTTTGTTCTTAAATTGATCATCCAAATTGCTTCCAAAAGACTTGGGATTTATGGATGAATAAGGATTATATGACTAGTTCATATGGATAGATGAATGAAAATTCATCAAGGATGAGTGTCTTTGTTGATCTTGAGGTATGATAGAGTTAGGAGATGAGATAGGAGTAAAAGTAGGATATGGAGGAACATAAAGTCCCAATATAGATGGAAGGTTTGAAGGCTTTAGCTTTGATGGATAAGGACCAAGGATAGATTTAAGAAATGAAAAGGGAAAGTGAATAGGGATATTAGCATCTTTAGAGTAAGCAATGTGACCAAGGCCATCAATAGACTCATGAGTATCTTTAATAAGAGCAACACCCTTGATAGGATTGTTTGAAGCTTGAGTATAATTTTGAAGTGAATATGGTTTAGTAGAACAAGAAGGGATTCTTTGTTATTGACAAGTTTCTTTGGATAAAATAAGCATACAATTTTGTTCACAATTTTGTTCAAGGGAAATAGTGGAAGTAGTGTCTTTGTCATACTTAGGAGGTGGATAAGGCATATGATATGGAGGGGCGACATCTTGAAGGAGATGAATGGGTGCTTGATCTTTATCTTTCTTGAAATTTTTATTTTTATCTTTTTGAGAGCCCTCTTGACATGGAGCCACTTCTAAGGACAAGGGAGTATATGAGGTTTTCATGATAGGTTCTTGAAAGAGTAACAAAGGACTAGCTGAAGTGGACATAGTAGACATAGCGTCACATGAAGGTTGAGGATCTTTAGTCTTAGAAGCATGAAAAGAGTTTTTAGCCATACCTCTTTAGGACACCCAATCTTCACTATCTTGGTATGAGAGAAGTTAGTTTTGATTATGTGTTTACAATAGGTAAGAAGGATTATTTCTTAACCTAGAAGGTGCATATAAAAAAAAAATCATCTCAAGACCAAATGAGAAAGGATGTGGTGGGTTCCTCCTTAACAAGAACATTGGGAAGTGATCCAAAAATCAAAGAAAACATTTCTATATTGTACGGGGGAAAAGATAGAAAGAAAAAACAAGAAGGAAACCACACCACAATAAGTAAAAGTTAGATGGAGAAAAAGAGGGTAAAGTGATAATTACAAATTTTATGAGAGTGGGGATTGTATGTCTCATTTTCAAGGAGCTATGAGGCTCATATCATGGAATGTTAGGGACATTAATGCCCTTAGAAATAATGGTTAGTCAAGCACCAAGTAGAGATAGGTAAGGTGAAGTTAGTGATATCATAGGACACTAAATTGAATAAGGAATAGAGAAATTGACTTAAGATGAAAAATAACTTATGACAAGAGAAGTGGGTCTATTCTGAAGGTACTTGGTTTCATTGGAAACTCCTTGAAGATTATCGACTATAGAGAAACTTGTTGTAATTACACATTGGATTAGCTACAAAATTATATTCACTTTTAACCTCTAGTTTATTTTAATAAATTTATACAAATATGTTTCTTGTATTATAAAAATATGGGTCTTGGACAAACATAGGTCAAATTTTGTCTTCTTCTCAAGGATTTCAATAAACTATTATAAACTCTTGTGAGAAAGGAGGTGTGTAAATGAAGTGCAAACTCAATTATTTTTTCAAGAATGAGTGTAAGTAAGAATTTGAATATAAAGTCTTTTAAAATGGCTATTATTCTTAGACCAATAGTGAGCTAGGTTTTACCAATGTTACAAAGAAGTTAGATAGATTTATTTGGAAAATGGACTTGGGAAAATTCTCACTAGGGATAAAAAGTACCATTCAACCATGATCAAGGTCTAACCATTTCCAAGTTTAGCTAAGAATTATTGGTGATACAATCTCATATAAGTATTTTTTTAAGTTCAATAACATGTAGATGAAGCACAAAAGTATTTTTTATTTGGTTGAGCAATAGAAAATCTATGCAGTTATGCTTTTATTTGTAACATTATGAAAACTTAGGGCTTCCCTCCTTTTTTTGGAGTAGTGGACTTTATGTAAATGGAATCCAAATGAGAAAACAAATTTTATACTGACCACTAGTAGTAACTTCCTATTATTTATTTCTTCTATATAAATTCAAACAAGGCATTTGGAGGCATACACTAATTTTATGCCAATGTGAGAGGATTTGAAGGAACACACTAACTTATAGTAATTTGAGGAAATTTGAAACCATACACTTGCTTTGACCTTTTATCCCTCCTTTCTAATGATCTCCTAGAACATGGATGCATTTATGGTTGAATGTTGTCTTTTCTTGAGTTTCAAACCATTCTTTCTCTACCCCACAAGAACCTGGATGGATCCAAGGAAAAAACCCTCATGGGAAGGTCAAGATTGGCTCTTATCTAGGGTACATGCCAAGAATGACCCTAACTCTAGGGTAGAGATCGAGGTTGAACTCTACCTGAGATGATTTTTCCCATGATTTTAGGGTTTTCTCACTATTTTCCATTCTTTCCCACCTGAATGTACTCAACACTCTTTTTGAATTTGATCTTGAAAATGGTATAAAAGATATTTTTCTCACTTTATTTGGAGAAACAAATCATTCAATAGAGACAATTGACAATCCATAAATTTGTGCAATAGTCAAGGCATTCAATTCATCATTTGAAAGCAAGTTCTCACGTTGCATTCAAGGAGTTCAAGCCAAGTAAGGAAGGATTCTTTAGAGGATCTCATTCATTATTCATTCATTTCCTTCAAAAGATCTAGTTTCTTTCTTCATTGAAGATAGTGGAGTTTGTCATCAAGGAAGGGGATATTCATCACCATTGCATATTCATTCAAGTATTCAAGCATTGGAGCATAATTACATTCATGAATCTATGATTTTGCACTTCTAAAGTTACTAAATTTGTGGAGATGTCCAAAATTATCAATCTATATCTTACATACATCTACATACAAGCATTCATACATCTTTTTAGATTATGGATCTAGATCCATCCATAGAGATTTGGTAAGTAAAGTTAACATAGTTAGCCCGAACTGATAATGTATGTGAAAGAGTCATATTAGTTGTTATGTTGTTATTGATGTCAAGCTTTAATTGGCAAGACTTTAGGACTTGAAGAAAGTATGATGATGAAGTAACTGTTGATAAGTTTATGGATTTCAATGGGCACTTTATGAGTTAGACTTTGACATTACAATATTGGTTTGCTTGTTTTACATGAATTGATTAAGTCTTGAAGTGAGAATATAGTTTGATTAGTGGTGGAAGGAGTCAATGGTAACTAAGTTATTATAGTTGTCAGTGTGCTTATCAAAGGAATTAAAGATAGTGCAATATTGACTAAACAAGGACAATATTAACTAAGCTTAGTATTAATCTAACAAATAAAATGTTAACCAAGTAAGGGAAAGAAGAAAAGTTTTTAAGAAATCTGATTTAAGGATGACATTTGATGAAAATAAAGATTGCTTGAGAAGTTTATAAGATAAGGTTAAAGTTAGTTATGAGATTTAAACTATTAAAATTTATGAAAGATCTAATGAAGGAGATTTATTGGTTTGAATTCAAGCACAAAGTTCAAGGTGAAGGAGTGATACCCAAGTATCTAGATTTAATGAACATGAGCTAGATGAAGATCAAACAATTGTGATTAAGTGGAAAAACAAGGAGGAATTTGATGAACTGGAAAAAAGTCTTCTATTTAAGGGTTGAATGCGTTGTTCATCATCTTTGGTGAAGTTGAAGGAGAAGTTGATAGCTAAGGGATAACTAAGAAAAATTGCAAATTGAATATCAATCAAGTGAAGTGATAAGTTGATGTGTATGAAAGTGGATCAGCTAGAAAGAAGCAAAAGGAAGAAAGAGGATGAATAGAGGACAGAAATTGAGAAAACCAAAGATGTGACAAAGCAAAGTGAAGTGCTAATATGACTAGATCATTAATTGTTACTCTTTAATCATTATAGCAAAAAATGTCTTAACTGAGTGGACTTAACAAGTCCTCCTTGTAAATCCATTTATATGGTAGCATTCAGTTGAATGTTTGTAAGTACTTTAGAATAAGCCACTCTAATTATAAAGGAGTGATAAAGTCTAGATGAGATTTGGTATTTAAATCCTCTAACAAGGTCACATTTAACAATGTGTATGTAACCTTTAACAAGGTTGGCTTTGTTAGTTGGAATTTTAAACACCAATTTTAAAGCTTGAAAATACAATCTTCCTAATGATCCTTCCTTGGAATCTCTTATTTTTTTTCTTATGATTTATATTGAGAATGTTGCATAAGGATACGTTGTGTAAGTTAGGTTTTAGATAATGTTTCATGACAATGAACCAAAATGCTCAAACATACAAGTTCAAGGTTTCCCTTTATAAATTTGTAACCAATTGAACAAAGTTCAAATGGTTCAAAAGTTCAAATGGTTTAAAAGTTAAAATGGTTCAAAGGTTCAAATGGTTCGACAGATTCATTGGTTTGATATGGAACAATAGTTCAAAGTCTAAATACAAATCCAAGTTAGATTTTGATATGAAGATTCAAGTACCCTAGTTTGAAGTTCAACTTCAAATTAAATGTTTGAATTTGTAGAGCTCAAGTTCAAGCTTCAATTTTGGATGCACACCATGGCACAGTCTTCAGATTTCAAAAGTTTAGATTCAAGATGGCTTGCATTTCTAGTTCAAAAGAATAGAGTTAGAATCCATTAGTTCAATTTGAAAGATCATGTTGCAGGGAAAGATGTATTATTAAAAGAGTGGGTTCATTTACATTAGACATACTTGTCCAATCATGAGGTTCATGACTACTCATTGAAGCCACTTGACATATATTTCATCTTTGTAGATGAACATATTAAAGACATGAATGCACCTTAATTGTTTGACTAAATTTCAAAAGTCACAAATCGATTTCTTTGCATTCACTAATGAATGAATCATCAGGATTTCCCCAATATCCCTATATGGTATTTTAGTTACAATATATTGGGAAATACCAAAATAAAAATATGTTGAGCCAAGTTATAGAGCATGTGAGGGGTAATGAAACCATTTACTATGGGGTATGTGTAGGATCATGGTGTACCAAACTTTGGCCTTAAGTGGTAGTGAAAAATCAACAAATCAGGGTTATGTCAACTTGACACATAATTTTTAAGTGGTTATGGACTTTATATCAAAAAATTGTAAGAAAATAATCTATAGGAAATTGAATTTAGTTTCTAAACTACTAGGCCTTATTAGGAGAAAAAAATAATTGATTGGTCAAAAGATTCGATTTTAATGCAGTACTATGAAAATTTTAGGGAAAAAATAAAAAGTAGGTGTATGTCTGACCACCTTAACCAAAATAAAATGATAATATTTTTTTAATATAATTATAGTTATAAAAAGTAGACTCATGCCCGGATGTGACACAATTTTTTTAGTATTTTTATTCCAAATAAATAATTAAATATGAATTTTCTACCAAAACATTTTTGAAAAAAAAAAACTCCCCTGTCTAATTTAATTTTGTCTTAATTTTTCTTATACTAGGCAAAGCATAGAACGTGACGCAACTTTTAGATTTAAAAAATGTTATACCATTTGAAAGATATAGCTATTTTTCAATTAGTATGTCAATCAACACTTTACAACAACCTTCATTTATAATTAACTAATAAATACTTATCAAACTTAGAATTTGACAGCAATAATATTGATGGAATCTCAAGAGGGATATTAAAAAATCCTTTTCATTTCATTCAATTTCGATAAAAATAACATTGTCAGATGGCTACTCGAAGTCTGAGTTTCACTAAAACCCTCCTCAAACACATTTTCTGGGTTGACCGAGTAGGGTTGGTAAATACTAGGCCTAATCGGATATCTGATCTCAAATCAGATATCTGATTTAAAATTGGATATCCGATTTGAAATCGGATAACCAATTAGGCTCAGTGACTTCCCATGCCTATTTGGTGGGAAATTTCAAAGGGCAAGTTTTCTTTAATTTTAAATATGGAGGGAAACAAATTTAAAGGGAAATGAACATAAAACAATAACTTTAAACAATTTTAGAAGAAATTATATATTTCATGACTGTGTGAACGTTAATATTATAATTATTATTACATTATACTAATATATATGATTATTATTATTAAATATAATATAGTTTTAAATATAATATAGTGATATATATTATATATATTATTATTAAATATATATAATAGTATTATATGACAAAATTATTCTATATAATAATATTTATTGTTATTATTATTATTAAATCTATAATCTAGTAACATATATGATTATTATTGTTATATAATCTAATAATAAATTAGTATTATATTAAAATATACAATATAATATAATATTGGCATGTAATGGGTTGAAGGGGGTCATAGGTCACCCTATGACCCCCTTTCACCTATCAAAATGATTATAATATGTCCCTAGCACTCCTAGGACCCCTAGGGACATATGTCATCATGTAATGGGTCAAAGGGGGTCATAGGTCAACCTATGACCCCCTTTGACCCATATGAATGATTCTAAAATGTCCCTAGGGGTCCTAGGACCCCTAGAGACATATGTCGTCATGTAATGGGTCGAAGGGGGTAATAGGTCAACCTGTGACCCCCTTTGACCCATATGAAGCATTCTAATGTGTCCCTAGGGGTCCTAGGACCCCTAGGGACATATGTCATCATGTAATGGGTTGAAGGGGGTCATAGGTCACCTTTGACCCATAAAAATGATTCTAATATCATGACCCCTAGGGACATATGTCATCGTGTAATGGGTCAAAGGGGATCATAGGTCAACCTATGACCCCCTTTGACCTAGAAGAATGATTTTAATATGTCCTTAGGGGTCCTAAGACCCCTTAGGACATATGTTGTCATGTAATGGGTCGAAGGGGGTCATCGGTCAACCTATGACCTCGTTTGACCCATATGAAGCATTCTAATATGTCCCTAGGGGTCCTAGGACCCCCAGGGACATATGTCATCATGTAATGGGTCGAAGGAGGTCATAGGTCAACCTATGACCCCCTTTGACCCATAAGAATGATTTTAATATGTCCCTAGGGGTCCTAGGACCCCTAGGGACATACATACATACATACATACATACATACATACATACATACATACACACACACACACATATATATATATATATATCTATACATATGTATATATATATATATATATATTACATTATTATATTTAATAAAAATAGAGGAAAAATAATAATAATATAATATAATAATAGATATTATATTTTTAGATTATAATAAGAATAACATAATATATTAATAGATTATATGTTATATCTTTATGTTACATTATTTTATATATATATATATATATATATATATATATATATATATATATATATATAATATTATAATATATTTTTACATATTAATATAGCTCAAATAATTGATAAGTTATAAACTATTAGCTCACAAACTCAGTTTTCCCTCCAAGATGTCCCTAGGGGCATATCAGATATCTGATTTGAAATCGGATATCTGATTTGATATCGGATTTGTAACTGATATTATTGGCATCAATTTCTAACATATTCCTTGTCCCTATAGACCCGACAACATCTTTTTTTCAATTTTTTTTTACGGGTTTTACAAAAAGTTGTATTTTGGGGCCCAACCAATCGAAAAAAGTTTGAAAATATAACCCTAGGTGTTTTATATTGTCATCTGAATGGGGAGTAGCAATCATCAAAAGGCTAAACGCAAAAGGAAGATATCTAATGAAGACATTGCAACATATAGGGAAAGGGACAAAATGGAACACTGAAGAAAAAGGTAAGGTTTGCTAAATATCAGTCAAGTTGACGATGAATTAGTCAAAGGTGAAACCATAGAGATAGATAATGAATATGTATATTTGGGGAATGAAAATGTACTTATTGAAAATGATAATGCCAAAATTGAAAATGTAGAGAATGAAAATTTTGAAGATGAAATGCTACCAAGTCATAATCCAAATTGCATAATTGACCATGTCAAACATGATAATGCACAAGAACTTAACGCACAAGAACCTTACATATCTCCTAATTATAATCAGCATGAAGGTTCTGAAACACCAAAATGGATAATTGAAATTGATGAAATGATTATTACGAGTTTGGAAGGGGAAAAAATTAGAAAGAACCATTCGGTTAAGGGCTTCAAGACTATATAAGATGCTTTTTGGCAACAAGATAGTGGTAGAGCAATGTCAGCTTTTTATACACTTATTGAAGATGCAAAAGATGAGACCTATGCTTTCCAAATTGAATATTCATGTCAATAAAAAGTTGAAAAGAAATACCATTATTGTGAAGAATCTTTTTAGTGCTCTTAATAGCGTTGGGAAAAATAGCAGGGAGAAGGATAATAGAGCTACTCGAAGGGTTATTACAACCTCTTTGGTAAGTCATCATTTGAGAAAGGGTAGATATATGAGACAAACTTGTATTGATTTGAATTTAAATCGTACTACTTTGAGAAGAGAACTTAGTCGACGAGAGAAAATTGATGATCCTCTTCAAAATAAAACATGAGCATTTGGTGGGAGACTTCTGCATTTTGATAAGAAGCTACCCAATGATGTGAAGGAAGAATTATACAATTTTGGCACTCTAACTCATGAGTATCACCCAATGCTAAAGACATGTTAAAGTTGAGAATTGGCATCAGAGACCGCATGCCACATCATAAACACTATTTGGATGTAAGTCAAACTATGTTGTTCAAACAATTTAGAGAGAGTCATCCAAGTTTTTATATATCACAAAGGGCTTTTGAATCTTTGAAGCCATTTTATTGTGTGCCACTCAAAATTTGAAATACATGTTGTTGCAAATATCATGTTGAGTTTTCTATGCACCATGAACTATTACACTCCATCCATTCTACTTTTCATAGTAAAGAAATGTTGGAGGATTGTGGTTCTAGTGGGCTTCAAAAATAATCAAGAGACTTGCTAGATCAACTTTTATTTTATAGAGTTGATGGATGTTTCTTTTATAAAAATGCTTTCTTAAATGAGAAGTTTTCAGAATGTGGTGGCTTTTCCAAGTTTGACACATGTTTCCATGAGGGGTGCAAACAAGATCTTGGAAAGACAATAGTGAAAAAAAGAAGATATATGAAATGGTGAAATACACATTGAAGAGTGGAGGTGAGAGCTCTAGATGTGAATTGCTCGAAAAAGATATCAGTGTGGCTAGTTTTATTTCATATTTCAAGGAAAATCTATTTTACAATTATGCAAGACATAGTCTTAGGTCTCAGTGGTTGGATGAAAAATTTAGAATGTGCAAGGAGACTTTTCCCATTGGCATTATTATATTAGTTGTTGATTTTTCTGAGAACTACACATTGCAACCTCAAAATGAGACACAATCTCAGTATTACAACTCTATTCAGATTGCTAGTTTGGTTCACATAACATATAGACATGCCCCTGATAGTGTGGAAGATAATCGGATGATAGATCTCACTCTCACGAGTTTGTGCAACATTATTTCGAGAATTATTTTGATTTCTTACATGAGCATGAAATTGCTATGGATAGCCATATCATTTGGTCAGATAACTGTACAGGTCAATTCAAGAATGCTTGCATGTTTTATTGGTTGTGTAGAATGCATGTAGAGAGAGGGGTGCCTCATATTTGGAGTTTTTTTGAGTCTAGCCATGGAAAAGGGGAACATGATGGAGTAGGGGCATGTGTGAAGAGAGCTCTACTTAAGGAGCAACTAAAAATTTCAGCAACAGAGCTTCTCAATGCTCGTAGGATTATTGATTGGTGTAGTTTAGCATTATCACAAGGGTGGACTCTTGGTTTAGTGGTATGCAAGTTCTTTTGGTTGGTTGAGAAAGGGTCCATAGCTAATAGATCAGATTGTGCTACAGCGAGAGACTCATCAAAAATGCATTCATTTCGGAGCTCTGATTCTAGTACATGGACCATTTTGACACAACAGCTAGTTTGCTTTTGTCCTAGTTGTTTTCAGTGTGATTGGGATCACTGAGAATCAAGTGAGTGGGTGGACACATGGGCTCCACATTATCTTACTCCATTGTCTATCATACCCTCTATCAGAAATGATGACATGGAAAGTTTACTTGAGCATAAACATCTATCAGATCTACTTTAGCTAGGACATGTCTTTGCATTGGTTGCACCACAGGGGAATGATGAGAAATATGATTATTGGTTAGCACATTGTGTAAGAGGTAAAAAAAAACTTGCACAACTGATCACAGATGATGATGGATTCACATATCCTACTAGTTTAGTGGTTGTTGTTGGAACATGGCTACGGACACACATGCTTAGAAGGAATGGAAATCCTGCATTCGGAGACTATCAGAAGCACAAAATAATTCTCATATATTTGTATCTTATTATAGCAACAAATGTAAAGTTGTTGAAGCATGAAGGAAGACCAAAAGTAAAAGAACATTTTACTATTGCTAATGCTGATCATGAAGCCCTATTGGAGACCCTAAAATAGAGAGAGGACCCTATCAGAACACTTGACTAGGTATATTTACTTCTTATGTTATTTTCTTCATAATGATTCAATGAACTAATGATTATCTTGTTTAATACCATAAGTTACTAATTTTTTTATGATATTGGAATGTAGGTACATCATGAAGAGTTGGGGGGGGTGTGGTATTGGGGAGAATTCCTAAGATTTATGATGTATTATGATATAAAATGTGAATATTTTTTGTTTATGGTTTTTGTAATAATGAAAAAGACAAGTTAAATTAGTTGCATATTCTAATTTGTATTTTGGTAGGTTCTTTGTAAGGAATTATAAGAGGAAGATATTGAACAAGTTCTTGCAAATCATATTTGCATGTGATACAAGGCTATAAGGACAATTTTAAGAGCATTTATAACTATATGAAAGATAATTTCTTGCGGATATCTTATTACAAGTTTGGCTTTTTCCTTATTTGACATAAAGCTGACATTATGATTATTAAAACTATTTTTATCAAACCAATCAAATAAGAAAAATCTAGAAAGTATGGATGAACAATTAGAATACTTGATTTCTTCCATTTTGTAACCAATCATGGCATTTGAAAGCATAAAGAGTCATAATATTGTATAATGTTTTGAAAGACTTTCAAATTGAAATGTTGTAAAGGACCATGAGATTTGAATTTTAGTAATGTCTAGGTTTGCATAGGGTAAGTGAGTCATTAGATAGGTCCTAATAAGGTCTCATAATAATCTCAAGCCATTTCATAAGTTGAAACATTCAATAAGTCACTTAAAATTTAGCTTATTGCTTTAGAAAATTCAAATCTTGAATGTAACGGCTACATGAGCATTTTGGAGGGAAACTTCATAGTTTAAATTTTATGAAAGAATATGAAGTGAAACCAATTGGAGGTGGTTGAGGGGGTTATTAACCATCCCCTGAAACTTATAAATAGTGTTTTTATGGACTGTAAGGGCAATATGTAAGGACTAATTGAGAATTTTGTATAAAAAAGCTTGGATTTTAATAGCAATTTGAAGGTTCTTTAGAGTTTTTGAGTTCTTTATGATATTCTAATGCATTGAGCATCTTCTAAGATCTATAAGGAAGTTTAGGACCAAGTTTTGATTTTGTTTTTGAAAGGTTATTCATCTAACTTGCCGATTGTTGGCTGTAGTAGTCCTTTTCATAAGCATTTTGATAATTTTTTCATCTAATCATGGTCATTCCATGAAATGATTACCTAATTCTTCATGGAATTCCATTTTCCTAACATGTATAATGTCTTCTAACCCTGAAATGATCAAATAACCAAACTAATTGGTGGCCACCAAACATAAAAGGGTGAAAACAAGGGTTAAAAGTGAGGCGACAGTCTTATAGGAAGAGATTTTCCTTAAAGAGGGTAGTTTTTTTTAGTTGATTCATGTTTATGGTGATAAAAAATAGATGTTTAAATTTTGAATCAGTCGAAGAAGGCTTGGCACGTGTGAGATTGGTGATGCCCTAGGAACAAGGGTTTTGAGAAGGTGAATTGGGGATTTTGGCATTAGGGAACCCATAGGCTGAAATTGAGAGTGGATTTGTGTAATTGAAGTCATTTTAGGAGCCTATGAAAAGTTTGGAGTCCAGATCTTAAGTCCTTCTAGTGGTTGCTTTGTAAATGCATCTTTTTTACATTGTTGGAAAACAAGAGAAGTGTGAAAGTTCATTGATATTTTCCAAAGGAAGGGTATCTAAGTCTACTATATGTTTTATGAAAGGATAAAGGGTATCCAAAAAATTAATTTATGCAAGGATTCTTTTGAAAAAAATAAAATTTATCCACCTATTTGTCTTGCTACTATCACATAATTATAAAGTTGCATAGACAACATTTTGGCATGTTTTGCATTTTGGTTTGAAAAGTATTGAAACTCAAGGGTAAGTGTTGGAACATGGTGAATATGTCAAAAAAAACTCATTGAAGCCTTAAAACCTCCTGAAGTTGACCATTTGTGGGATTTGACCATCAGGACCTAGAAGGGTCACTTGGCACATTGTTACAAATTTGCTCATTTTAGGTTGTTACTTGGGTCCATCACCCTTTCCCGTATTGTCAACATTTGGGACTGAAGAAACATGTTTCATTTGATCCTCTCTATAATCATCTTTATGTTCAAGTGCATCATGGTCCATAGTGTTTCTCCTTTTTGTTGGTTCATCATGGTTACCATGCATTATTACAACTATGCCAACTCTTCCTCCATTGGTTACCATGCTTAGAATCATTGGAAAAATTGCATATACTTTGAATTTTTAGTAGCAAGGTTCTCACAAAAAACTTTTACAATACTATAAAAATAATCTTCTAAGCTTTGGTTAGCTACCATTTCCAAATGAGCTATTCATTAATATGGTGATTTAACATCATTCTAATATGTTGAGCTCTTAGGCCCACCCCTTGAAACAAGAGTAAAATAGATAAGAATTTATTTGCATGGAGTCTTAAGCCTCCCCAAATGAACTAGTCATTATGAAGGTGGTTCAACATCACCCATTAGTGTTGAACCCTTAGGCCCACCCTTCCAACTGAGAGGAAAACTGATTCTTAGTCCAATAACATTAATAAAATATAGGGAACACTAGTGCAAAGCACCTACTCATTTTCCTTTTCTTGATGTAATAAGGTCTAGAGATAGATCTAATGATCTGCTTGTGACCATCCACATTTGTAATGGACATAGACCCCATGGTGCAACTATAAGCCTTGGCCATCAATTGGTCCAATAAAGTGGATTTTTAGTAAATTTCATATTTTTTAGGTAAGTCTAGATGTTATAACATTATTGGGGTCCCTAAGAGTTTGTAGATTACATTTGCAATCAAATTTGCAATAAAACTTATCTTAGCGCAAAAAGTTGCTTAGCAACTTTTACAATTTTCTTGACAACTTTTCAAAATTCAACTTCTGATGGCTAGAACTATTCAAATTGTTAGTGCCATTAGCTCTGAGTGGTTGGTTGAACCCTAGTGACACCCTTGTTCTAGCCATGGAGACCATCCATTGTCCACAGCCACCCCGTACTGAGGAGTCTCCAAAGTTCTCTAAGTGCATTTTGAGGTCAATCTTCCAAGGGTCATAACTTAGAGCTCATGAGGGCTATTGATGAACTATAAAATGCTACATGATGGTGATGTTGAGGCCTAAAATAACCTATCTCATTTTTGAGAGATCACATTTTGTTTGCATTCAGCACAACGATCTCACTCGATGCCAAAACTCGCAATGTGCCTTAGTTCATAGGTGCACCACAGGGTAACTTTGACACCACTGATCTTGGCATTGAATCATCAACACCATTAGCTTTGGGTGGGTGGGTGAATCCTAGTGACACCCTTGTTCTAGCCATGGATACCATCCATCATTTGCAGCCACCCCATACTAAGGAGTCTCCAAGGTGCTTTAAGTGCATTTTAAGGTCGATCTTTCGAGGGTCATAACTCAGAGCTCGCGAGGGCTATCAATGAACTATCAAATGCTACAAGACAATGATGCTAAGGCCTAAAATAACCTATCTCATTTTCAAGAGATCACATTTTGTTTGGATTTGGCACAGCGATCTCGCTTGATGCCAAAGCTTGCAATGTGCCTTAGTTCATAGGTGCACCACAACATAACTTTGAAATCGCTAATCTTGGCATCAAATCATCAATGCCATTAGCTTTAGATGGGTGGGTGAACTTTAGTGACATCCTTTTTCTAGCTACGGAGACCATCCATCATTTGCTGCCACCCTGTACTGAGGAGTCTCCAAGGAACTCTTTTGAGGGTCATAACTCGAAGCTCGTGAGGGCTACCAATGAATTGTCAAATTCTACATGAAAGTGATGTTGATGCCTAAAATAACCTATCTCATTTTCAAGAGATCGCATTCCATTTGGATTTGGCATAGCAATCTCGCTTGATGCCAAAACTTGAAGTGTGCCTCAGTTCATAGGTACACCATAGCGTAACTTTGAAACTGCTAATCTTGGCATCGAATCCTTAGTGCCATTAGCTTCAAATGGGTAGTGAACCCTAGTCACATGCTTTTTCTGGCCACGGAGACCATCCATCATTTGCAGCCACCTCGTACCAAGGAGTCTCCAAGGTGCTCTAAGTGCATTTTGAGGTTGATCTTTCAAGGGTCATAACTCAAACCTCGTGAGGGCTATCGATGAACTGTCAAATGCTATAGGATGGTGATGTTGAGACCTAAAATAACCTATCTCATTTTTGAGAGATCACATTCTATTTGGATTCGGCATAGCGATCTCACTCGATGCTAAAACTTGCAGTGTGCCTCAGTTCATAGGTGCACCATATCATAACTTTGAAACTGTTGATCTTGGTATCTAATTGTCAATGCCATTAGCTCTAAGTGGGTAGATGAACCCTAGTCACACCCTTGTTCTAGCCATGGAGACCATCCATCATCTGTGGCCACTCCATTCCGAGGAGTCTCTGAGGTTGATATTCTAAGGGTCATAACTCTGAGCTTGTGAGAGCTATCAATGAACTATTGAATGATACAGGACAGTGATGCTAAGGCCTAAAATAAAATATCGCATTTTCAAGAGATCACATTCCATTTGCATTCAGTACAACGATCTCGCTCGATGCCAAAACTTGTAGTGTGCCTCAGTTCATAGGTGCACCATAGCGTAACTTTGAAACCGCTGATCTTGGCATCAAATCATCAGTTCCATTAGCTCTAGGTGGGCAGGTGAATCCTAGTCACACCCTTGTTCTATCCACAGAGACCATCCATCATCTGCAACCACCCCATACCAAGGAGTCTCGAAGGTGCTCTAAGTGCCTTTCGAGGTCAATCTTTTGAGGGACATAGCTTAGAGCTCATGAGGGCTATAGATGAACTATTAAATGCTACAAGACGGTGATGCTAAGGCCTAAAATAACCTATCTCATTTTTGAGATATCACATTTCATTTTCATTCGGCACAACAATCTTGCTCAATGCCAAAACTCAGTGTGCCTTAGTTCATAGGTGCACCACAGCGTAACTTTGAAACAGTTGATCTTGGCATCGAATTGTCAATGCCATTAGCTCCAAGCAGGTGAGTGAACCTTAGTGACACCCTTGTTCTAGCCATAGAGACCATCCATCATCTGCGGCCACCCCATACCAAGGAGTCTCCAAGGTACTCTAAGTGCATTTTGAGGTTGATATTTTGAGTGTCATAACTCAGAGCTCATGAGGGCTATCAATGAACTGTTAAATGCTATAGGATGGTGATGTTGAGGCCTAAAATAACTTCGAGCTGATGAGGGCTATTGATGAACTGTCCAATCAAGTCTCTTAAGTTGAGATATTTTGAAGTTATGTTGAAATTGAAAAGTTGTAGTATGAGGATAGTAACAAAGTGAAGTGCTAGTTTTCAAACATTATGAATCTATAAATGACTTGGTGGTTGGGAATAGCATCCATGGTTGAGGAGTGGAGTCCTAACTATGTTGAGATTAGATTTGAAGGTAAGAGTTAGTTTCAAGGTTGAAGGTGGAGTTTAAAATCAGATTTGGGGTTATCTGAACCTTGTGTAGGAGGTTAACAAGTGTGTTTATGTCATGATAACACTTCAAATTATACATTGCATACAAATTTTATAGTAAAGGTTGTTAAAATGTTATTAAAAATTTATTGTATTTGAATCAAATATAACAAACATAATCAAAATTAATTATATTCCATAAAAATGAACAATACATATGATCCACAATAAATTGAACTATACTAGATACTAAATTAACATGTATATCATTGTGCACATAAATGATAAAAATATATATCAAAATACATGTATCCATAGACAAAATTTTACAAAAATATATATCAAAGATCATGTATCCTTAGACAAAGTACACAAATATATATCAAAATACATAGATCCATATACAAAATGTGGCTGATCATGCCATTAGAATGCGTATAATATCAATGTTTCTGTATACAATGTGGCATATGCCATCTCAAAATGTCTCATGATGCATCCTACGACAACTATACTATCCTAAGTTGTTGGTGGATGATCAAAATGCAGCCTCTTCATTACACTAGGTGGATTAGATGACTCCTACATTAAAAAAGAAAAGGAAAACCCAAAGTTAGACTACTAAATTTATATGATTCTACGTATCTAACATTGAATTACTCAAATGCATTATGATCTTTTTTGTAATGGAGATTTATACTATCAAAATTTCATAATAAATACCTCTCTTGTCGACCTCCTGTGCTAGTCAAGATTCCTCTCATATGCCCTCGGCAATGCTGGTACCCCTCTAATTGTGGGCTGTATATGTTGAAATATGTTTTTTAGATGAATCTACAATTTAAGCTATAACATCATAATTCATAGCATGCTAAATTTATAACATATTTAATCATGAATTCAAACTACAACTTACTATTGTAGGCTCCTCCTCAGGAGTGACTGGTCATGTCATCAAATCTACATAACTCTCCCATCAAACCTCGTGTGCACTAGGAGTCTCCTATGAGATATAAAATAGTAGTTGTTAATATCACGAAAATCAGTTTTGAATTTATTTATGAAGATAAGGATAATAAAAAATAAATGATACTTTTACATACAATGGGGCTCTTAGTGCGAATGGAAATCCTTGATGGTCTACGACATGAAAACTGTACGGGCTCATTGCCAGTAGCCATGCCCTATATACAATAAAGAGTGTAATTAAATTGGATTACCACGAAAATTTTACAAGAATGCATCAATATTTAATCAAATAGAAAGTTCCTAATTACCTTTCCTTTGTCAATGCATGTTGGCTCACCCCCTGCACTTTGTACCCCCGAGATAGGTGCTACCTGCAAGATAAAAGAAAGATTAGCAACCATATATGCTACAATATCAAATAGAAAAAAAATGCAAGCACAACATAATGTACCATAGATGTCTCAAGGCCAAATGAAATGGTCGAGAGTGTGGCATTATTAATCTATCTAAGCTCCTCCTCAGTCATCAACTAAACATGGATGAAGATCACATACATATAAAAGTCAATATGGCTTAAAAGTTAAAATTAATCAATTATAAAAATTAAGTTTAAACTACATATGTCATAACAAAAAAATATATACACGTACTAACATTGAAGGAGTCCATGCCTCTGCATTCCTCTCCTCTCTCGCATCATGGTCTGTAGCCTATATGTGTGTGTTTGGTGTATCCTTGTCTAATACAAAATGATACTCAAGAAGATCACCTATGGGACCTAGGCAAATATTCTTGCACGTAATGCAAGTGTGAGGCACACAAATGTGTGATGAGCTAGTCGATGATGAACTGGCACCAACATCATCAACATGAGGAGGCAGGACTAATGTAGCCTAAGATATCATTAGGCTACTCAGTGTATGAATGGCTCTAATGGTCTGAGAGCTAGCCTCTATCATAATATCTAGATGTTGCACTCAAAGAGGGGGGGAGATATTAGTTGGGGGGACAAAAGTGCTAGCTTTTTTCTACTAGAAAGAGGGTCTATCCTAAGGAGCTCCTAGTCCTAAACCTATGTTGGGCATCATGCTCCAATAGTTCACTTTAAGTTTCAACACAAATTCTGCATATAATTTTCTAAGGAAATAAAATGGTATGTCTAAGTTTCCATGTGGAGGGATATCAAAGACCATCCACCAACAATCTCAAAATTTTGCACATATGGGATCATTTGTGCACCATTTAATTGATAGTTTGGATTTTTTTGGGTCAACTGGTAAATCCATTTTTGGGTTCGCAAAAAGGCTAGCCAAATCATCTTTGCTTATGTTGAGGGCCGCAACCTCATCATAATCCAAACCATCATCAAACATCTTGTGCATTTCATCACGCTAATGAAGAGTGGCATTTGTTGGTTTGTAAGGGTTTCAATGTTATCCACTATTGTGTTTAACATGGATAACATAAGAGCCAATGTGGGTACATTATTATATGTTCTATGCAAACCTCTCAACTCGGTGAGATTTTCATTTATCAAATCCTTGATTCAAGGAGGCTTTTGAGGGGGTAGAGGATCATTTGGTGGATATTTTTGTGGGGGTACTAGATCGTTTGGTGGGAGGCTATGAGGAATATTATTCCCTACCTCAGCGTCATCATTCTGATCAGCCATTCTTATTGAATTAAAAAACATAATATATATTAAAAAAAACCTTAATTTTAACTTTTTTTTCCAAAAAAACCCTAGATTCAACTAGAACAAACAAAATCATCCTAAAATTTATTGAATTTAGGTTAAAAATGAGTTGGAAAAATAATAAAAAAATGCCTTAATATATGATATCCAATATTCAATCATATATCTGATTGCCCTGGCAAAAAATTGGCCCCAAATAACATAATAATGGGCTCGCAGGTCTATTTTTTTATTTTATGTCATGCACAAGTATCGGATATCCAATATTATATTAGATATCTATTTCAATATTGGATATCCATGTTTGAAATATTCAGGACAAGGTAGGTTACTGAGAGGGAAGGGGTGAATCAGTAACTTATAAAACTTTCAAATAATTCAACATTTTTCCCATTCATCATTTATTCATCTAATCTACTACATAACTGAAGGAACAAACATTTATTCCACATGTACATAGAGATTTGGTGACCCAGAAACCTTCCAAATAGAAAGTAAAACTAGGGTGGGGAT
Source organism: Cupressus sempervirens (assembly GCA_028749045.1). NCBI lineage: Eukaryota > Viridiplantae > Streptophyta > Pinopsida > Cupressales > Cupressaceae > Cupressus > Cupressus sempervirens. The sequence goes on along the minus strand of CM053790.1, from coordinate 53,185,543 downwards.
GATACCCACAAAACTTCAATGCTGTAGTATAAAGTTGGTCAGTTAAGGCTTACAATGATCACTTTTAATGATCTACCCTGTTAGGAGCAAGTAGGACTGCTAGATCCACCTTGTTAGAGGATTTACAAACATACACTGAAGTATGCACTCTGTTAGGAGATTTACAAAAGACTGTTAAGTCTACCATGTTAAAGGATTTACAAACTGATTCACCTATTAGGATGAAGCAGTGGATCTACTTGTAACTATTGATAAGATCCCTTTTGCATTGATTACCTTATGTTATAGATATATCTTTTCTGCTCCTGTGTTGACCTTGCTAAATCCCTTTCTCTCTACTGCTGATTTGCTTTCACTTTTCTCAAAATATAGCAATACCTTTTTACATGCGAACCTTACTCTCATTTTTTTTTATACACCATATATCTTACAAAATGATATCATACATTACATTTATACCATTCATTATTTACAACTACAAGGTTAGCCAAAATATAAGTGAACAAAACATTACTGAGTCGGCCAGATAGTAGAAAACTCAAGTTCACTGAACTGACTTGGTAACCTTCTATTACTCGGCATCCACTACATTACTCGGCATCGTCATGCACTTGGTAGAAGTGAAGGCTTAGTTCATACTAATCACCTGACATAGTTCTAAACTTGGTAACCATAGGCGACTCGGTAGATGTATTGTTACTTGGTAGAAACTATCTTCTTCATTTACCTTGGTTCACTCGATAAAGACTGCTTTCTTTCGTTTACCTTTTTCACTTGGTAGACACTAATTTCTTTCATTTACCTTCTTCACTCAGTAAACACTGATTTATTTCATTTACCTTCTTCACTCGGTAAACACTGTTGAACTGCCCATTCACTCGATATCCTCTTGAATGCTTGGTGTGAACTATTTACCTGTTGAACTTATAAGGTAACCGCTGAATGCTTGGTGTGAACTATAGACTAAGTGATGAGCTCGGTAAGCATTCAAAATCAAATAAGTGTTTGCAGTAATGACAAATATACCATAATTCCAACAATCTCCCCCTTTGGCATTAGTGAAAAAAACACTTATGAGACAAAACTTATGTGCAAAATTTGATGTCCTGATTTACATATATCTCCCCCATACAATATGCACATAGTATTTACAAATATCTCTTATCTATACACATGGCTTCATTTATTTACATCTATCTCTTCTTTGGTACTCTATCTTCCCCTTTTTGACAATAATGCCAAAGTAAACAATATGTATTTACGTAGAAACACCAAAATGAGAGATAAACTCATAATGTACCTTGAGAATAAGAGCCAAAGTCTTATCCCAAATATCTTGCAAAATTTTGTAGGTGGAGAGTGCTATCTGAACTTCAGCTGAAAGTTCAATCACATGATCTGCAACTGAGAGATTGTTTTCATGGATCAATATTTTGGAGTAGACAATATGTTTTTGCATTGTGTCCATGATAGGAAGAATCATATTTTGGATGTTAGTCAGTGTAGATCTTATCCTAGCTTCCTCTCTCAATAGTTTTGCTTGATTTTCTGACAAAAATATGATTTTGAAATGATGGGATGAACTTGAATTGGGGTCAAGTTACAGCTTTTGGGTACTGACCTTCATATCCTCATCAATTTTATTTAATTTTTCTTTAATCTCCTTGGTATATTCGGTAACATCACAAATTTTGGCAAAAAGTGAAGTTACATTATTAAAAGAATTTTCAAGATTGACCAGAATTGTGGACAATTCTATCTAGTTTATTGCAATCTACTGAGCAATGTGCTCAAGTACCTTATTATCAAATTTTCTTTCAGTCTTTTCAATCAATTTTTCTTCACCAGAGGTGTCCTCATTGAATTTATTTACAGCCTCTTCTAACTAAATCAAAATGTGTTGAGTAGAATCTACTTCAACACCTATAGCTTTTGTAATTATATTTTTGGCATTCTCAGTTATTCTATATTCCTTATCCCTTTCAGACCTTAGCTGCTTCTGCATAGCCTTCATCTCAATTAGTTGACTAGCATACCTCATTTCTTCAATGGTAACATTTTCATAGTCAATCTTTGGAATCACTATTTCTGCGTCTAGGTCAATATCCTCAGGAATTTCTTTTCCACTGATCACAAGTCTTAATGGTTGCTTTTGTTTGACTTCTGTGATGACTGGTTTGACCTTAGGAATATACACTATTAGTAGAGATGGAAGCACTACCAGTGAAAACTAGAATTCTTGAGGATTGAGTGCCAATAGGAGTATATACCGGATCAAAATATAGAGTACTTGCCAAAAATGGTGATACACTCGGTAATGCAGTATTTGAACTAACTGGGTTTGAAGTAGATGCAGATAATGCTGACAAAATTGTAGAACAAATTGGAATGGACAAAATTGTGGAACTTACTGCTATACCAACTGATGATGATGGAGCTAGCTCGGTAGCTGAAGAAGAGGGATGCAGCTCGGTAGATGAAGTGGTAGACACTTCCATTGATGATACCTAGAGTTGAGATGTGGTAGGTGCAGATGATAAATCTGATGTAGATGTTATCAAACCTACTGAAGCTGACTCCAACCTTGATGATGTCACAGTTTTAGGTGGAGAGTGAGGAAGGGATGCAATAACTACTACTGCAATTTTCACCAGATCATCTTCCTCCTTATCTTCCTTTTCAGCTTCTTCATCCTTGTCTTCTTCCTCTTTATCTTCCATTAGTGCATGCAACTCTCCTAGTGAGACTGTGATGGATGGAGTGCTATCAAACTCATCATCATTGCTGTTGTCATCATCTTTGATTTTCACTGGGTCTTCTCTAGGCTTATGTAGATGATAGATTTTTTTCCACATGTTTGTAGCATCATTTACAACATGGTCAATATCTTTGATCAAAATCAAATAGGTGTGGAATATGATCATCATTTTACCTTCATGGCTTTTCATTTCAGTTTTTACTTCTGCTCTAGTGAGACTTAGTCGAAGATTCTTCAGGGATTGCTCATAAATATCTTTTACCATTTGGGTGGTTGACTTCCATCTTGGTTGTAATCTCTCTAGTAGTTCTTTCGAGATTTGAGGGGCGATCTGGTCTGGGGAGTATTTCCATTTACCCATCTTACTGAGTACCAGTTCCTCAATCTGCATTTTCTTAGCATCTGTTCTAGTTTCAAATTTCAATGCCTTGAAATTTGTGATGCTAGCTCCTTCTTCCAATAGTTTGAGCCTTTGCTCAAATGTGGGTGCAGGCCTAACTAGTATAGGTTCCTTCTTACCTTTTCTGGTTCTTTTGGTAAATACTGCAATAGGCTTCTTCTTAGGTTTGGTAATGATTACCCTACCTTTCTTCTTTGGTTGTTCTTCTATAGATTTTTCTTCTCCTTCCTCTTCTCCTCCTTCTTCTTCACCTACTTCATCTTCACCTTTTCCCTCAGTGAGCATAAGAGGACCGGTTGTAGTTTTGAATTTGGCTATTTTCCTCTTGCCCTTGCTTATGGCCTGTGGTAGCTTGATTTCAAGCTCAATTATGGCCTTAGCTTCATCATAGGTTCCAAAAATTTGTTGCCTTGGGTCTACTAGATCATTTACCAGTGCTTCTATGATGTCCCTGGCTTCATCAATATTTACCACATAGGGAAGAGGTTTTACCCATGCAACTTGGGGTCTGACTGCCTAGATGTACCCCTTATCACATTCAACCATGAAGCATACATCATCCTTATAATCTTCAAAAAGCTTGGGAGTAATTTTGAATCTGTTATTCATCCTTTCCTTGAAGTCTTCAAAATAATTATCCATAATACTATCAAAAATTTCACCCATCTCTGCTACAAACTCATTTATTTGATACAAAATTGGAATGTCTTTTCTCCATTCTACTGTTCCTTTTGATGGAAAGAATTTGTACATAGAAAAATAAACATATTAATAGAGAACTAAATTTACAAGGGTTATTCTTTGAAGTCCTTATGCTATCCATATTTTTATTTAGCTGTCTCAGCATTACTTCCAACAAATCAAATTCAAAGTTTTTCTTTACAATCTTGACGGCCAAATCCACAGCTTCAAAAGGTACACTATTTAATATGTTGGAACTGTATAATTTATATCAATTATATGAATGCAAAATCTTAATTCGACATTAGGTACAGTGTTGACCTTTAAACCTTTACTATCCCACTTGGCTAGGGTTTTTTTCTATAGCTCTTCTCGACCTAGGGTTTTGGTGGTTTTGGTTTTGCTGAGCATAGGGAGACCGGTGATTTTTTGAATCATCTTCTTTGTGATCACTATGGGTTATTCCAACCACAACTAACCATTATGCACCTGACTCAAGATATACCTAATCCATTTGGTTTGGAAGTTTCTAGGCATATGCAAGATATGAGTCAAGCCCTTAGTTTCTAGATGCTTGAATTTGAGTTTCAAAGAGCCATCTATACTCATTTCACCTAAGGCATTGTCCATCTCTAGGTTTTCAATTTCTTAAATAGAAAATTTGAAATGAGTATGAATATCATTGATAAGAAGTACCTTGGGTGGTATTTGTGATTGAGCTCCATTTGGGTCAAGTGATTTTGCAATGGCAGGAACAATCTTGAAGTTGGGCACTTTCCATTCTGTATTCTTTACCAACATTTTTGAACCTCTTTTTGCCTTGCTGCTAGTGCTTGCGGATGCCATTGCTACTCAGTAAATATAAGAAAAATATTGAACAAATTTTGTGTAGGAAATTCACTTGGAATCGCTTTGGATTTGCTTTGGATTCACTGGAAATCTTTTAGCTCTGAGTATTCTTAAGTTGCGATGAAAAATGAAATCAAATTCTGGCCTTTTGATGGAAATACTATCAGTAATGTTTGGTACGAAGGTAGATGAGATGACATAGTGTTTTCCAGTTTGTCATTGATCTACTCAGTAGAACCTTGCAACTTAGTGGTCGAACAAAACTTTAGTTACTCCCGACCTAGCTCGGTAAGGTCTTCAACCAACCTTGCTCGGTAGATGCAACAGGGTGAATGATAACCTTTCTTTGAACTTTGTATTTGAAATACTGATTTGACCATTTGCACTTTTTCACTCTGGAAGTGCTTAAGATATGGCTATAAGATTTAGTTCTTGATTCCTCTTAAATCTAATTGGAAATGGTGGAGTCACCCATTTCTTGAGTGACATGACCATCATTTGAGCTATCTTGCTCGGTAGATTTAGGAATCCACTGTTGTCTCATTTGCTTTCGAATGTTATCAACTTTAGCTTTCTTTTCATCTTCAATTCTTCTCGTATTCATGCAATTCTTGGCTATATGACCAAGTTCAGTACAAGTGTAACATCTTATGGTTGTGTCCTTCTTTCTTAAGTGATGTCTTGCACAGTTTATCCCAATGTGTCCATATTCTCCACAATAGTGACACCTGCACCAAGTATTGTAGTCCCAACCAAATATTGATTTGATAATTTGTTCTACTGGATTGAATGCTTTGGATCTACATTCAGATGCCTTGTGACCTTGTTTCTTGCATTTGTGACATTTGCCTTCAAACTTTGGTTTCTCTTTGCATTCATTTTCTTTGTGACCATGCTGATTGCAGTTGTAGCATTTGCCATTGAATTTTGCCTTTCCATTACTCCAACATTTGTTTGATGTATGACCTATCTTGCCACAGTGATTGCAAGTGGGTCTTTGATTCCTTTAAGCACCTTGTTTGGAGGTTTCACCTTCTTCCTTGTATCCAAGACCAGCTTTACCATTTTTTTTATGAAAGTTTTGCTCACTTTTCTGATTTAATTGAGTCATGTTTGTTTGAGATTTCATCATTCTTTCATTGACTTGCCTTTCAGTGATCAAGTCATTTTCCAAGCTTTCATTGATTTGTCTTTCAGATCTTAGATCACTTTGTAAGCTTGCATTGATTTGTCTTTTAGTGATTAAATCATTCCTCAAACTTTCATTCTCGGATCTTAGATTCATAATTTTTTCATTTGCATTAGATAGTTGACCTACAAGATTTTCATGCTAAAGGGGTTGATTATTTCTTCCCTCTAGGTCTTCATTTGCCTTGTTTCTTTGTTCCAAAACTTCACATAGCCTAATGGATTGGATTTCTTGTTCTCTTTTGAGCTTGCTTACTTCTTCCTACAGAGAACCATTCTTTGCTAGGAGTTCCTTGATTGCTTCATTAGCTTCATTTGAACTACTTGATGGTAAAAGGTCTTCAATCTTTTCTTCAAATTACTGATGATCATTCATTTCTCTTGCAAGTTCCTTCCTTCTTTTTAGAGATTGAGAAAGATGCTCCTTTGCTTCTTTGAGTTGAGCCATGGCCATTTCTAGATCTAGCTTTTCATTCTCAATAGATTTTTCAAGTTTGAATATCTCCATTGTCCTTGATCTTTGCTCAAGCTGTCAAACTTTATCCTAAGAGCCACAAAGCTCTGATACCAATTGTTGGAAATATTTAGGACAAGGTAGGTTACTGAAAGGGGAGGGGTGATTCAGTAACTTATAAAACTTCAAATAATTCAGTATTTTTTCCATTCATCATTCATTCATCTAATCTACTACATAACTGAAGGAACAAACATTTATTGCACATGTACACAGAGATTTGGTGACGCAACAACCTTCCAAATAGAAAGTAAAACTAGGGTGGGGATGATACCCACAAAACTTCAATATTACAGTATAAAGTTGGCCAGTTAAGGCTTACAATGATCACTTCTGATGATCTACCCTATTAGGAACAAGTAGGACTGCTAGATCCACCTTGTTAGAGGATTTACAAACATACACTAAAGTATGCACTCTATTAGGAGATTTACAAAAGATTGTTAAGTCTACCCTGTTAAAGGATTTACAAACTGATTCACCTGTTAGGATGATGCAGTAGATCTTCTTGTATTTTTTGATAAGATCCCTTCTGCATTGATCACTTGATGTGATAGATATATCTTTTCTTCTCCTATGTTGACCTTGCTGAATCCCTTTCTCTCTGCTGCTGATTTGCTTTCACTTTTCTCAAAATATAGCAATACCTCTTTTTACATGCGAACCTTACTCTCATATATATATTTTTTATACACCATACATCTTACAAAATGATATCATACATTACATATATACCATTCATTATTTACAACTGCAAGGTCAACCAAAATATAAGTGAACAAAACATTACTGAGTCGGCCAAATAGTAGAAAACTCGGGTTCATTGAACTAACTCGGTGACCTTTTGATACTCGGCATCCACTACATTACTCGACATCGTCATGCACTTGGTAGAAGTGAAGGTCCAGTCCATACTAATCACCTAACATAGTTCTGAACTTGGTAACCATAGGCAACTCAGTAGATGTATTGTTACTTGGTAGAAACTATCTTCTTCATTTATCTTGGTTCACTCGGTAAACACTGCTTTCTTTTGTTTACCTTTTCACTCGGTAAACACTGCTTTCTTTCATTTACCTTCTTCACTGGGTAAACATTGCTTTCTTTTTTTTTACCTACTTCACTCGGTAAACATTGCTTTCTTTCATTTACCTTCTTCACTTGGTAAACACTGCTGAACTGCCCATTCACTCGGTATCCTCTAGAATGCTCGGTGTGAACTGTTTACTTGCTAAACTTATAAGGTAGCTGCTGAATGCTGAGTGTGAACTGTAGACTAAGTGATGAGCTCAGTAAGCATTCATAATCGAATAAGTGTTTGCACTAATGACAAATATATCATAATTCCAACAATCCAATATAACATTGGATATTCGGTATGCAATATTACATATAAATGATAACATATAATATCTTACATTTTTATTATTATATTATATTTTATATTATATTGCATTATATTTTATATTATTTTATATTATATTATATATATTATATTACATTACTATATATTATAATATTAAATATTATTATTATATAATACATTATAATATAATATATTATTATAATATTATATTATATGATTATAATATGATTATAATAATATATTATAGTATAATAATTATAATAATTATATTGTTATAATATTATTATGCTAATTATTAGATATCTAATATGAGATCGGATATTTGATATCAAATCGGATATTCGATCTCAAATTAGATATTTGATAAGGCTCAACCTTACCTTCCAGGTTTGGTACCTGGATAGGTGAAAAAAAGTCAAAGCAGATGTTGAAGCACTTTTAGATGTCTTCAAACTCTACTTTTTTCACATTGCCACTTTTTGGCACACCATGATCCTACACATACCCTATGAGTGAAAGGAATTCTACTAAATCCAAATTAGTGGTTCATATTATCAAAAGAAGAAAATCGCCTATATAGTCTTGGAAAAACATGAAAATCCCAAATGTCTTGCTGGTTACAATCATCGACATGTGAATAAGAGAAAGGAAAATATCTTGAGAATGTCTCCTTGTATATATATCCTTCAAGATTTCTGATGGCATGTGAAAGATATAGATATTAAGTAGCTTGTAAATCTAACAAGTATTGAGTTGGGTTCTGATGTCATAGCTGGCATGAAGTCTTCATGATATTGGTGAAAACTCACATAAAGGAGACTCAAGAACTATTTAACATAGTGTTCATGGATAGAGCACTACATATACACACTGAATAGGAGAAGATCTTAAACATCATTGATTACACAAACATCAAATTCAACCAACTTATGGTGGAACTCCATTACATTGACAAGCTCAAAAGTTATGTTTCCACACAATAGTGGTAAGGAATAACCATCAAAAGTACACTCCTTCCCAAGGTATAGCTGATGTGTACATGGAAATACGCGAGTGAAGGTGAATCATTTTAGAGGTCTTAAAGAGCACATTTTTTATATGTTTGAGGTATAGAAAAACATGGAACCAAAAATTGTTAGATCCCTTTCTATCATAGTCAGGTTTCAAGGGTCAAATTTTAAATTACTAGAGCACACATCATAATGGATATGGTATAGATCTAAGAAAAGCCTAAATGGCTTGATGTCTTGAGTTAATAGGTTGTGGTATATGATCAATCATATCTTATTTTTGTCATGGCTATGAAACATGAAGAAGCTCAAAACCTCATAGTAAATGACAAGGGATGCAGGAAGCTCATAGTTATGCCAAAGAACATGGGTTGTTTGCAGATCTATAAGAACTATTTGAAAAAATGCCTTTGACTTCCAAAATGCATATATCAAATAGAGAAATCTTGCCCATGATTAACCCTAACTCAATCTTTTTTGAACCATACACATTGGTGTGGCATATAGGAATTAGAAGTTCAAACTCTAAAATAATGTCTTGTCATTTAAATCAGTGGAATTCTCATAAATTAGCCTCAATAATTAGTGGTGAAAGTTTGGTGATATTGAAAGTATGTTCTCATGATTGAAAAACTTGTCACATGGGACCCATGCACTGATAGAGGTCAAGAAATAATGAATCCATCATTTTAGTTTAGGGGTTTGAGTAGGTGATAGAGAAGGTGACATTGATTCTAGATAAATTCTTTCAAACTATTTAATAGAATGTTTGAGAAATAGAAAAATGATTGATAGATGTCATTGATGCATTCAAATGTTCTATCTGACTTTCAAAACATATCATAAAGAATGATAACTTCCCATAGGATATATATCAAATGACATCTATCAATGCATGTCTCATAGAGAAGTCTAATTGGTGATAATGGCATGCAATTGGCTCAATTTTAAAAATGTGTGTGTTTTCAACAAGATAAAATATTCACACTCATACCAAAACTATAGAAAAACCTTTGAAAAGTTGTTAAATAGGATGTGATCATGTTAAATTATTTGAGGTAATATAGCATCCTCATATCTAATGTTCTCTATTTCCAAGAATCAATTTTCATAACTGAAAGAGAACCTACAAACAAAGAAGTTAAATATGCACACAAAAGACAGAGTTGGGGTTATGCTTCTAGCTGGTGGGCAGTCTTAAAAGTTCCACTTTTGTGTAGATGATATGCTACACAAGAGGGGAAACAATAGATTATATGTTGTGGAGTAGATTGCATAAAGATGGGAAATTTTGATGGTGATTGGGGCTATTCATTTTTGTTTAGTTCTCTTGTCCCATTGTCTACAAGTATTTTGGATTATTAATAATACTCAAAAATTGTATAGTTTTTGGTTGAATGGAAATTCTATTGTTTCAAAGATGGTTTTCTTCAAACTGATCTTTTTCTTGATCTACGTGTGGATTAGGATTGATTTGTGGAATCATATTCTATTATTAAATTCATTTGTTGTAGAGTTTGCTCCTGCTCATTTAATCTTTCTTACATCTTTGGCACTTGAGATCACTAGAAACATGTACATAGATATGGCCCAAGTCTCATAGTAGTTCATTAGATTCAAGTAACATGAAAACTTCCCCTCAAGGTTACATCCAAACTTGATCTCCACCCTCACTTCTTGATAACAAGTTTCATTTAGCAAGGCCTCCAAGATATGACCTTGCAAATCCACTTCCAATAATAGCACTGATATCTCATGTCACCTCCTACTCAGGGCATCTGTGACAACATTCTCCTTCCCCTTAATGTAGTTAACATCAAATTCATATTCACATAGGAATTCCATCTAGTGATGCTATCATGCATTCAAGTTTGGCTAAGTAAAGATATACTACAAGCTCCTATGATTGCTATGCAACTCAAACCTATGTCCCAAAAGGAAATGCCTCCAATGAACTAGAACATGCACTATGGCTACAAGTTCCAAATCATGAGTGGGGTAGTTACGCTCATGGTCCTTGATTTTTCTAGACTCAAGCAATCACACAACCATCCTGCATCAACACTGAACCCACACCTTCTAACAAAGCATCTGTGCAAACCATGAAATCACCTATAGGATTAGGCACTACAAGCACTAGTACACTAGTCAAGCACTCCTTAAGATTATTAAATTTTTCCTCATACCGGTCTGACCAAACATAGCTCTTCCCTTTTCACTGAAGAGAAGTGATGGGATGACCCATTCATGAGAAATCCTTCACGGAGCAATGGTAGCAACCTGCCAATCCCTTAAAACTACAAACCTCTAAAACATTAGTTCAGAAGATTTCAGCATGGTGCATTCTTGTTCTAGTGTGGCTTCACATATCAAGAATTCTATTAGACACAGTGATGTATTTGAAGAGGATAGTCAAGTGAATATCCTAAAGGAGGAGCCACATCTTTTTCAGTCAAATGTTGGAAATGAAGTTGAAAGCTTTTTACCTCTTTTTATTGACTCTTTTTTTTCAAAAGAAGGTAATAATTTGAATATGGCACTTTACCACTTTAATGATAAGATGAGTGTCAAAAAATTTCAACTCCAAGATGGCATGGTTGTGTCCTATTCGAGGAATAGAAAAATGGAAGGGAAAGAAGAGTGTTCAACACAAGTGGTGAAAATTATCTCAAATGTGGGAGGCAAGATTTGTATGCCATGATCATTTCACTTTGTTGCTGGTTTTTATATCATTGAAAATATTTTCCTTGATGGGGTTAATCAATATGATTCTCTCGATAGGACATTTTCATGTGATTCACTTTGTTATGATGAACATTCTCTTGTGAGGAAAATCATCAATGTATCTTTGGGAAGGTTATTCTTATAGCAAGATATACACTTCTATTGTCATGAAATGTATGAATGGGGAAGAGATCACATCTATAGCTTGTCATGTGGAGGAAAGTTGACCATTTGGGCCAGCAAGTTGGATGAGTTTTGGTGTATGTCTTGGGATTCACTAGATTAATGTTTTTTCATATTTGATATAGGCTTAGGGGTTATCTGTCTTAGCACATCTAGTTCTAGAAATGTTGTTCTTCTTCACAAACAATTTGAAAATGATGTGGTATTCTCTTTTCCAATGTTGGAGAATGAATCTTTTTAGTTTGGAATAGCTAATGTTTTGAAAATTCTATGTCAAAAAACATGGGGAGTTTTAAAATTTATGATGAGTTGTAGCTCTTTGAGAAAAAATTATACTTTTTCAAATTCTTCTACAACATCAATTTTGATTTTAGCTATAAGGAGTCTATCCAAATGAAGTGGTGTTGAGTTTTTACATACAAATGAAACTGGTTGTTCAAAAAAGGCTTCTACTTATGTCGGCCAGTGAATTGTTGGAAATATAAGAGGAGTAATTGAGAGGAGAGGGGTGAATTAGTTACCACTAAAATAAATAATAGATCCCTTAGATGTTAGTACAAAAACAACTCTGTGAAAACTTAACTCTGCTAATGCTCGAAAAACATACAAAAAATTTTTGTAAATCAGTAAACACTGAAATAGTTTGACAAATGCGTAACATGAAAATCTATAAAGATATCATCTATGATTAATATTACTTTAACATAGTTGCAAACACATAAAATAAATAGCATGAACATAGTTGACACCAAGATTTAAAGTGGAAACCCAATTTGGGAAAAACTACCAATTACAACTAGTTACTAATTTTCACTCTTCTAAAGTCAGCCCTATTAGGAGCCAACTCTATTAAAGATTACAAAACACACTGTTAGGTGTGATCGTGTTAGAGGATTTAATCACCCTATTAGGAGTGACCTTGTTAGAGGTCTTTAGACACTTCAATAGAAATACCATATTATTAGAGGATTTACAAATAGCTATTAAGCCAACTCTGTTAAAAGAGTTAGATCATTTCTACAATGGCTAGAGAGTAACAATGAGATGACCCGATTCTTGATGCAACTGAATTTTTGATTATAGATCTCAATTCTAGCTTGTATACTTAATCCTTCTTGATCAAATACATCTTTTCATTTCAACAAGGATATTCTACTTATCCTTCCAATTTGCTTCCTCTTGACATTATCCAATCTTCAATTCTGTTCCATTGTCATACTTCACTTTCTATTCCTTAACTTGACCTTATATTTATGTCTTTCATATTATTGAGTTGGATTGAATATAACTTAGAATAATTAATATTCATCTTCTCAGTCAGCTAGAACCAATAGATAAATCAATTTAACTCAATATGTCAAAACAAAAAAATCCTTCATTAGCCAACCCTACTTGGTAGACACTAACTTAGAAATGATTTACTTGTGTTAACCAAGTGAACTCGATCAATAGTACATATTTGCAAAGTTCCTTTGGTAACATAGTGAGCTTGGTTAACATTGGTTCTATCCAAAATTTCCTTCATTAACCAAGTGAACTTAGTAGATACTATCTACTAAACTAGGAAAACTTTGGAATGCTTGGCAGATACAAAAAACTATCTTCAATGCCCGAGTGAGATTGACATATACTGATTGGTGATGATATGAAATTTTGTGTAACATCAAAGACAATACACAATTAATCAATTGTATTCAACAATCTCTCTCTTTGGAATTTGATGACAACACAACATGTCATAATGTAATGAAATTTTTAGAGATTAAGGAACATACCCTTAGTTTCATTCTGATTCTCATCCATGAGAACTCCCTCTATCAGTGTGAACTCCTTCTGCCTTTAGTTTCTCCTTCTCTCAAAAAACTTCTATCTGCAACAACTTCTTCTGATAGAGAACTCTGTCTTTGATATTAGACCAAGTTCATTCTCCCTTTTTGAAATCTTTTACTCTTTATCATTATAAAATTTCTATGAGATATGAAAAAAAACTTCTCCCTCTTTGACATCTCATGCCAAAAACAATGTTTAGTGAATATCAATGTACCTTATGTATTGATTCATTTGCAATATACCCTTTGTCAGTATTGCACCAACTAATTGATCTTCAACATGCTTTGGTTGATTCATCACTAAGCTTCATTTAGTGAGCTTTAGATAGGGGAATGACCCCTAGCTTACCTTTTAGATATAGAAATGCATTCTTAGGTAATGGCTTGGTGAATATGTCTACAATTTGTTCTTCTATTTACATACTCCAATCTAGGTTCTTTATCTTGTACCAATCCTCTCAAAAAATGATATTTTATAGCAATGTGTTTTGTTTTGGAATGCATCACTATATTATTTGATATATGAATTGCACTGGTGTTATCACAATATATTACCACTGGATCTTTGATCTTGATCTTCATACCTACCAATAATTGTTTGAACCAAACAATATTAGAACAATTAATTGCTACTACCACATATTCTGCCTTTGTTGTGGACTGAGAAATACAATTTTGTTTTTTGCTTGTCCAAGACACTAGTCTTTTATGTGAAAAGAATGCTTCACTACTGGTGCTCTTTTTGTCATCAATGCTTCCTTCCCAATCAACATCTATAAATACTTTTAAATCCAAATTGCCTCCTATTTTTTACAATAAACCATGTTCTTCAGTACCTTTCAGATATCTCATGATTCTTTTGATTGCCATCATGTGATTTTCTTTGGTATTTGCTAAAAATATTGCCACCATAATGACTGCTAATGCAATATCAGGCCTTGTATGCACTACATACTACAATTTTTGAATCATTAATTTGTATGTGGTTTTATGTACCTCTTTGGAATCATCATTTTTGGAAAGCTTATCTCTAGTAGACATAGGGGTTCTAACTAGTCTTGAGTCTTCCATTCAAAATTTTTTAGCATCTCCTTGATATATTTAGATTGAGTAATGTAGATACCATCCTACTTCTGCTAGATTTGTAATCCAACAAAGAGTTTTATCTCTCAAAACATATACATCTCAAATTATTTACTCATTTATTCTAAAAATTCCTTGAATAATTCATCATTTCCCTATGAATAAAGATCATCAACAAATATTTCTTCCAACACAATCTTCTTGTCTAGTCCTTCTTTGATATACAAACTACTATTATCATTTGTTCTTTGAAAACTAATCTATACCAAGTAGTTATGAAGTATTATATACCAAGCTCTAGGAGCTTTCTTGAGACCATATAATGCTTTATATAATTTGTAGACCATATCTCTTTTTCTAGGATCTACAAAACCTTCAAGTTGTTCTATGTAGACTTCCTCATCAATATTTCTATTCAAGAATGTAGATTTTACATCCATTTGATAAAATTTAAATCCTCTATATGCTACATATGGTAGTCAAGTTCTAACACCTTGTAATCTTGTAACAGGAGTAAAAGTTTCACAATAATCAATATCTTCTTCTTTAGGATAACCTTTTCACATTCTAACCTTCTTTGTTTCTTGAAACTTCTCCATCTTCATTTAGCTTATTTCTGAACACTCATTTTATGCCAATTATATTTTTATCCTTGGGTCTAGGAACAAGAGTCCAAGTTTTATTCTTCTCTATCTATTTTATTTCTTTATTTTCATTATTGAAAGCATATTTAACATTTCTAGGTTCAAATTCAGCAAGTAAACATGTAACTTTCAATTTGTTTCTTGTCATTGTTCCATTTGAGTTATCTCCAATGATCTGGTCTAGTGCATGATGCCTTATAACATATCTTTCTTGCATAGGTACTTTAAATTTGGATTTTGTTTCACTAATTTCATCATGAACTTTAGTATTAAGCTTGGGTCACACTATCTATGACTTAGGTCCATCAGACTTGGTTTCCTCTTGTAGTAGCTTGGTAGCTTTTGACTACAACTCAACTCCTTAAGACTATGACTCAAGTTGCATTGTTTGCAAGTTGGTAGCTATTGAAGATTTTGGGGACTTGGGAGGTGAGGCCTCCTTTCTTCTAGATATATTTGGAAACATATTAGATTCATAGTAAATAAATCTTCTATAGTCCTCAAGCTCTTTGTTGCTTTCTTCTTCACTCTTTTCTACAAACTCATCAATTCTCACATGTGCACTTTCTATAATTTTATGAGTAGATAAATTTAAACATTTGTATGCCTTACTTTTTTAGGAGTATCTTAGGAAAATTCCTTCATTACTTTTGATATCAAATTTACCTTTCCTAAATTCTTTCAAGATATAGCATTTTTTGCCAAATACTTTCAAGTAACTTACATTAGGTTTCTAGCCATACCATAGTTCATAAGGAGTTTGATTTAAGTCTTTCTTCAACTATACTCTACTCAAGGTATGCACTACAAAATTTATTGCTTCCTTCCAATATTTTATTGTAACACTCTTTTCTATCATCAATATCCTTGCACAATCCATGATGGATCTATTCCTTCTCTCAACTATACCATTCTACTAAGGAGTACTAGGGGCTTATACTTGTCTCTTAATTCATTTTTCAATGTAGAATTTATTGAATTCATTGGAAATGAATTCACCACCTCTATCTGATCTTTAAAAATTTAGATTATTTCTTGTTTCCTTTTCTACTCTTGCTAGATACCACTTGAACTTTTGAAAATATTCATATTTTTCTTTTAGATATATTATAGTCATCATTCTAGAATAGTCATCAACAAAAAGAATGAAAAACTTATCTCTAGTAGAACTCTTTATTCTAATAGGTCCACATTATTCTATATGTACAAGCTCTAAGACTTCTTTAGAATGATAGTTCTTTCTTTTGAAACTAGTCTTTCCCATCTTACTAATTTGACAACTTTTGCATAGACCCATATTAGGTTTCCTCAAGCTAGGAATACCTCTTACTCTTCTCTTTTTTCTTATTTTAAATATGCTATCAAATCTCACATGAAATAATCTTTTGTTTAATAGCTAGCTTTCTTCTATTTGAGTAATAAAACATGAACTTTCACTGAGATCTAGCTAGAATAAATTATCTTTTGTTTGTTTGCCATATCCAACTAGATTTCCTTTCCACCTAGTAGTTTGGCCTTCTAGTTCATAAATTCTGCCTTGAATCCAATGGTATTCAATTTTTCCACACTTAGTAGATTGTGCTTAGTCCTTCAACCCATTAAGCATTGTCATATATAAGTTCATTGGTTAGTGAGATACGTCATTTTCCTTTATGTAACAAGGTTCATTGTTTCCAAATCTCACACTGCCACCATTATAATATTTTATGTGCCTAAACTATTTTTTGTCAGAGAGTCATATGATGTGAGCAACGACTATCAATAGTCCATGTGTCATTTTTACTAATATGAGAGATAAGTACCATTTTATCTCCTTCATCATCAAATTCATATTTTAGAGCAATATATACCATTTCATCTTTACTATTATCAAAAATTTTAGCTATAAAAAAAGATTTCATACTTTTGTCCTTGTAGTCCTTATAGTTTTTGAATTCCTTCTTGCTTTTCTTTTCATTCTTTTCTTCTCTATTTGAGCACCTTGTAGTAATGTGACCAACTTCTTCACAAGAGAAACAAATTAGAGGTATCTTACCTTTGTACTTTATTATTCCTTTGGAATATTTCCTTGCAAGTAAGGCTTCAACAACTTCAAGATCACTATCTAAACTTTCTTCTTTTTCTTCACTTCCTAACTGATTGGCCTTTGATATATTACTCTCTTTCTTGAGTGAGAGTTTGGCATCAAATTCAAACTCAATACCTTTGGAACTAAGAACATAGTTATTATAGTTATCCAACTCAAAAGCTATCAATCTTACAACTAGAGCATCCAAAGATATTTTTCGATCTGGATCACATCTTATTTATTGAATAGAAGACACTCTTATTGCATAGATAGGAAGAAGGGTTTAGAGTAAATTGCTCACAATGTTTTTGTCCTCAATGTCTCCTCCAAATGCTTTGATTGCATTTGCTTTAATTCTCTCAACATATTTTATGATGTTTTCATCTTCTCTCATCTTCATCTGATCAAATTGTCCTCTAAGACTTTCAGCTTTAGCTCTTCTTACATTATCATCTCCTCCATATATATCTTTAAGTTTAATCCACATATCATAAGCTATAGTAAAACTTTTGACTTCATCAAATTCAACATAATTAAGAGTAGAAGTAATGTCAATCATCATGATGTTATGATTTTACTTTTCAACAACTGATAATGTTCTAGTAGGAGTCTTGAATTTAGTGTCAAGATACTTACAACCTAAATCACAGATAATTTCTAGATGTAACCTCATAAGTCCTTGCCATGCTGAAAATTTGTCTCAGTTTAAATTGGGAATCTCTCTTTTGTAAGACATCCTGATCTTTAGGTTTGGTCCTTAAAACCTTCTCTACAAGCACCAAATACTCTGATACCAATTGTTGTAAATATAAGAGGAGTAACTAAGAGGGGAGGGGTGAATCAGTAAGCACTAAAATAAATATTAGATCCCTTAAATGTTAGTACAAAACCAACTCTGTGAAAAGTTAACTTTGCTAATGCTCGACAAACATATAGAAAAATGTTGTAACTCGATAAACACTAAAATAGTTTGGTAAATGTATAACATGAAAATTTTTAAGATATTATCTATGATTGATACTGTTAGAGTAAATAATTAATTACTAATTATTTATTCTATTACTTAAGCTTACTTAGGAAAATGCATTTATTTAATATTTTGTATTTAATGTATGTAGTGGTTAGTTGTTGACAACACAGGAGTTTGTTCCCTTCTAGCATGTTTCACCTTTTGTGGATATTTGTTGAGTTGTCATCCTTATCTTCTACCACCTTCTAGCTTGTTCTAAAAGCTTCCTTGAGGTCTTTATAAGTGACCTCTCTCTCATTGTATTTTCAACACATCACATAAGGCATTGTGCATATTGTAAATACATTTTTATTGTATTTGCACATATTGTCTCTCATGTCCATTTAGGGTTTTACCCTTGCTCCATGCTCTTCCTCTCTTTGGCTTCTCGTTGACAGGTTCTTGCATGCAGGTGATCTTGGGTGTCTTCAGAGTTGGCTTTCCTCAACTCCAACATGGTATCAGAGCCTTCCTGCTGCTGCTTGGTTTAAGAATTTTGAAGCCATGATTTGAAGTCACAAATCTTAGTTTGTTTGTGCAATTTTTCTTCAAATTAGGGGATCGACATTTTTTTAAAGCACTTTGGGCCCAAACGAACATCACCATTGGATCCGAAAGGTTGTTTGCAGTCAGGATTCATATAAAGCTTTTCAATTTTGGAGACAGAGCTCCAGGAGGCAAAATTTTTTTACATCAGAAGCTGCCGTACGAACTGTATGGACGATTTTGAGCGAAATTTTTTTTTAAAAAAATTTTGGGCACGCCGCCACCCCGCCACCGTGGGGCCACTACCGCACCACTTGCTTGCAGCCCACAGCAGTTGCAGTGAGTAGCACCACCCTAGGGCCGCCGCAGCTTGGCCATGGCCCGTCCACACACCTCTGCGGATGGGACTTCAAATTTTTGCCACCTCCAGCTCCAGACTCTACCGCTAGCTCAACAGATAGTCACCTGCTACATAGCATGCCAGCTCAGCAGGTGTTAGCAACAGTCAGCATTTTTTTGCATAGATAGTGCCACTTGGCATAGCGTGGGGGTGACACAAGGCCTGGGCACCACGTGGTATACTACCACGTGGACACGCCACATCACCCCTGCCACGTCAAATTTTGCCACGTGGCTGCCACATGGAATTGCCATGTGGCACTCTTTTTTGCTACGATGGCAGTTTGGCCGTCAATTTTAAACTAGTCAATGCTGACGTCAACATGAGGTCAACGCTTGCATGATCAGCCTTGCATGCAACTCTCTTATTTTTTTTTATGACCTACTTGTGGTTTTTTGGGGATAACTTTTGCATACGGAGGTATATTTCCAATCCAAAAGAAGTGCCAGAAAGTTGGTTCCGAGATGGAGACATTGGTGCAGGTATTTTTTGGTTTTGATGCATTTTTATTGCTCATTTTTTTTGTTGAAGTTTTAAGTTATGTTTTTTACTCTAGCAAGCATATCTTTTGCATCCCATGCCCGTTTTTTGAAAACTTGATATTTTTGGAAAGCTAGTTCTATCACATTTTCAAAAATGTGGTCCTTTTCTTGATTTTTTGGGCTTTTCTCTTACTATCATAGTTTTGGAATTTTAGCTATATGGTGGATATCTTGAGTGTTTTAGGCCCGAGGATCATTTTCCTAGCATGAATTCTCTTTTTTTAGGCTGTAATTTCTTTTGTATCAGCTTGTTTTTAGTTTTGATCATTGTAGCTATCATTTTGAAGCACATTTTTGTATCACATTAAGATAAAGTGCCACTTTTGCATTTTGGGGATCATGAACATTATTTTGAGTCAGTTGTACTTGCACTATTTTCATAAAGCACCATGGGGGGGATTATTGTTTGTTATTTTAGACATTCTCCCTTTGTCAAGTGAGTGTCCCTTCCATGACATTAGCCCCATGTAGAGTCTGTTTGACTGTGTCTGTACCTCTTTCCCTCTCTCCTTGTTCTTGGTTCGTCCACAGGAGATTTTGGCCCACCTTCTCAGTTGCCTGTCATCTCACCCTGTCTGCATTAAGGGGGGTTATGCTATTGTTCTAATGCATCTGTGGTTTGATGGTTCGATAGTGTGAACTATGTATTTAGTGGTTGTTCCTATATACAAGGCGATTGCAGTGGTTGGCTACCTATGCATTTCGCTGAGATGGATCATCTACCATATAGACATGCTCGGTTCATGCCTTCTTCTTCCATGGAGGTTCTTCAGATTAGTAGTTTGACAAATTTGCGACTCCTTCATGCTTCAGTGATGCTTCTTCATGATCACTCCTTGTTCCTATTTTAGGGAACATTTCCCTAGTTGGAGACTTCTTCAGTTCTTCACTAGGTTCTTACCTCTTTTTTGGGGAGGGTTTTTCCCATGTGGTTTTCTCTCTTTCCTCGTTTACAGAGGTTGCATCTTATTGCATTGTACATGGGTACCTAACATGGCCTCGTTGCCGGGACCCATTTTGCATTCATCTTAGTTTTGTGAGCTTAAGGCATTTCCCTAAGTTGCACTTAAGTGGGGGTGTTAGAGTAAATAATTAATTACTAATTATTTGTTCTATTACTTAAGCTTTCTTAGGCAAGTGCATTTATTTAATATTTTGTATTTAATGCATGTAGTGGTTAGTTGTTGACAACACGGGAGGTTGTTCCCTTCTAGCATGTTCCACCCTTTTTGGATATGTGTTGAGTTGTCATCCTTATCTTCTACCACCTTCCAACTTGTTCTACAAGCTTCCTTGAGGTCTTTATAAGTGACCTCTCTCTCATTGTATTTTCAACACATCACATAAGGCATTGTGCATATTGTAAATACATTTTTATTGTGTTTGCACATATTGTCTCTCATGTCCATTTAGGGTTTTACCCTTGCTCCATGCTCTTCCTCTCTTTGGCTTCTCTTTGACAAGTTCTTGCATGCAGGTGATCTTGGGCATCTTCGAAGTTGGCTTTCCTCAATTCCAAAAAATACTACTTTAACTTAATTTCAAACACATAAAAGAAATATCATAAACACACTTGACAACAAAGATTTAACGTGGAAACCTAATTTGGGAAAAACCACCAATTGCAACTAGTTATTGATTTTCTCTCTTATAAAGTGAGCCTTGTTAAGAGCCAACTCTGTTAAAGGTTACAAAACACACTATTAGATGTGACCTATTAGAGGATTTAATCACCCTATTAAAAGTGGCCTTGTTAGAGGTCTTTAGACACTTCAATAGAAATGCCACCTTGTTAGAGGATTTACAAATAGCTATTAAGACAACTCTATTAAGAGATTTAGACCATTCCTACAATGTTTAGAGAGTAATAGTGAGATGACCTAATTCTTCATGCAACTAAATTGTTGATTATAGATCTCAATTCTAGCTTGTATACTTGATCCTTCTTGATTGAATGTATCTTTGCATCTCAAAAAGAATATTCTACTTATCCTTCCAATTTGCTTCCTCTTGACATTATAAAATCTTTAATTATGTTCCACTATCATACTTCACTTTCTATTCCTTAACTTGAACTTACATTTATATCTTTCATATTGTCAAGTTGGCTTGAATATAACTTAGAAAATCCTTCGTTAGCTGACCCTACTTAGTAGATACTAACTTAGAAATTATTTTCCTATGTTAACCAAGAGAACTTGGTCAACATTGCATATTCTCAAAGTTCCTTTGGTAATTGAGTGAGCTTGGTTAACATTGGTTCCATCCAAAATTTCCTTAAAACTCAAATTTCACAAACTTTCCTTTGACACCTGAGTGAACTTGGTAGATACTATTTTCTAAACTAGGCAAACTCATAAATGCTTGACAGACACAAAAAATTATCTTCAATGCTTAAGTGAGATCAGCATACACTGACTAGTGATGATATGACATTTTGTGTAACATTAAAGACAATACACAATTAATCATTTGTATTCAACATCAATGACTTCATGTAATTCATCCTTTTACTCATATTATTTATGGTGAGGTTTCCTCACTAGTACATACCTATATATAATCTTTCCTTGTTTCAATTTTCTGCCACTTTGTTGTTAGTTTAGGTTCTTAGGGTAGTTTTTCTTGCTTTCCATTTCATTTTAGTTGTTGTCCTTCTCCTTCTGCTAGTAGCTCCTTTTTATTTTATGTTCTTTCAATCTGCTGCCCAATGGACTAGGTAGTGGTCTGTTGACCAGAAACATAGGATTCTTTATGCGACTTTCATGCATACACTCCCTAGTTGGAGCCAATGTTGGCTTTTTAACCACCAATTTTAAATCTTGAAAACACAACCTTCTTGATGATCCTCCCTTGGAATCTCATTTGTTCTCTTATGATTTATATTGAGAATTTTCTGTAAGGATATGTTGTGTAAGTTAGGTTACAAAAAAAGTATCATGACGATGAACCAAAATTCTCAAGCACACAAGTTCAAGGTTTCCCTTTGAAAATTTGAAACCAATTGAACAAGGTTCAAATGGTTGAAAAAAATTTCAAATGGTTTAATAGATTTATTGGTTTGATATAGCACAATAGTTCAAAGTCCAAATGCAGATCCAAGTTAGATTTTGATATGTAAATTCAAGTACCCTAGTTTGAAGTTGAACTTTAGATTTATAGTTTGAATTTGTAGAGCTCAAGTTCAAGCTTCAATTTTAGATGCACACCATGACACAAGCTTCAAATTTCAAAAGTTTAGATTCAAGATGGCTTGCATTTCTAGTTCAAAAGTACAGAATTAGAATCTATTGGTTCAATTTGAAAGATCATGTTGTAGGGAAAGATGCATTATTAAAAGAGTGGGCACATTTACATCAGACATACTTGTCCAATCATGAGGTTCATGACTATTCATTGAAGTCACTTGAAATATATTTTATCTTTAAGATGAACATATTAAAGACATGAATGTGCCCAAATTGTTTGACTAAATATCAATGATCACAAATCAGTTTCTCAATGTGCACTAATGAATGAATCATCAGGATTTCCCTAATATCCCTCTATGGTATTTTAGTTACCTTATATTGGGAAATACCATAATGAAAAGATGTCAAGACAAGTTATGGAGCATGTGAGTGAGGAATGAAATCATTTATTGTGAGTTAAAGGAGTTCTAATAAATCCAAATCAGTGGTTCATACTATCAAAAGAAGAAAATCACCCATATAGTCTTGGAAAAACATAAAAATATCAAGTGTCTCGATGTGTACAATCATCAACACATGAATAAGAAAAAGGAATATATCTTTAGAATGTGTCCCCAAATGCACATCCTTCAAGCTTTATCATGGCATGTGAAAGATATAGATATTAGGTAGCTTGTAAATCTAACAAGTATTAGGCTGGGTTTTGATGTTGTAATTGGCAATAAGTTCTCATGATATTGGTGAAAACTTGCATAAAGGAGACTCAATAACTTTTTAACAAAGTTCTCATGGATAGAGTGCTACATACACACATGGAGCAAGAGAAGATCTTAAACATCGATGATTACAAAATCATTAGAGTCAACCAAGTTATGGTGGAACTCCATTACATTGACAAGATCAAAAGTTATGTTTCCATGCAACAGTTGCAAGGAATAACCATCAAAAGTACACTCCTTCACAAGGTATAGTTGATGTATACATGGAAAGCCATGGGTGAGGGTGAATCATTTCAAAGGTCTTAAAGACCACATTTTGTATATGTTTGAGGCATAGACAAACATGGACCTAACAATTGCTATATCCCTTTCTTCCACAATTAGAATTCAAGGATCAAATTTTAAATTATTGGAGCACACATCATAATGGATACAATATAGATCCAAGGAAAGCCTGAATGGTGTGATGTCTTGAGTTAGTAGGTTATGTAATATGATCAATCATATTGTGTTTTCTTCATGGCTATGAAACATGAAGAAGCTCAAAACCTTACGATAAATGAAAAGGGATGCAGGAAGCACATGGTTACACAAAAGAACATAGAGTGTTCATAGATCTATAAGAACTATTTGGAAAAATGCCTTTAACTCCCAAAATGTGTAGATGAAATAGAAAAATCTTGCCCATGATGAACCCTATTTCAGTTTTGTTTAAACCATTGGCATTGGTGTGGCATGTAGGAATTAAAAGTTCAATCTCTAAAAGACTATCTTCTCATCCAAATCAATGGAATTCTTGTAAGTTACACTCAATAATCTATGGTGAAAGTTTGGTGATATTACAAGTATGTTCTCATAATTGAACAACTTCTCATGGGGTATTTGTGCATTAATAAAGGTCAAGAAAGCATGAATCCATCATTTTTTTTTTTGGGTGTGAGCAGGCCACAAGGAAGGTGACATTAATTCTAGATAAATTCTTTCAAATCATTTAACAGAATGCTTGAGAAATAGAAAATTTATTGATAGATGTCATTGATGCATTCAAATGTTCCATCTAACTTCCAAAACATATCATAGTGAATGATAACTTCCTAGAGTATATATATCAAATGACATCTATTAACATGTCTCATAGAGAAGTCCAATTAGTGATAATGGCATGCGATTGGCTCAGTTTTATCAATTTTCATAATTGAAAGAGAATCGAAAGACAAAGAAGTTACATATGAAAACACAAGATAGAGTCAAGGTTCTGCTTTGGGCCAGGGGGGCGAGATTCCTAAAGGTTCCACTTTTCCACATATGGTATGCTACATGATAGGGGAAAAAATAGATTATATGCTGTGGAGTATATTGCATAAAGATGGGCAATTTTCATGGTGATCTTGGCTATTCTTTTTTTTAGTTTTCTTGTCCCATTGTTTGCAAGTATTTTAGATTGTTAATAATACTCAAAAATTGTATAGTTTTTGGTTGAATGAAAATTCCATTATTTCAAAGATGGTGTGCTTCAAATTAATGTTTTTCTTGATCTAGGTGTGGATTAGGGTTGAGTTGTGGAATCATATTCTATTATTAAATCCATTTGTTACTGATTTTGTTCCTGCTCATTTAATCTTTCTTACATCTTTCTAAGTGCATGTATGGGTGGAAGAACTATGTCTCTCCACTATTGTATGTGGATGTCTTTTCTTCTTATTTATGTTATAGTTATTTTCCTACTATCCAAGAATAGTGAGGGCTACCTTCATTTTTAGGTTAAAAGCATTTCTTATTCCCATTCTTTGTATATGTAAATTAGGGAGTTGTACCGTATAAAATTTAGAGGGTACTTACATAATCTTATTGCAATGTGACCTGACTATTGGCATTGTTTTGTCTTCTATTTTGAGGCATTTTTGAGTAATCTTGCAAGCTTTTCATGTAAAGATAAATATTTTTACCAACAGGCTCCTAATAGAGCTCACTTAAAAAGAGTGAAATTTTTGGGTTGTTGGTCCTAGGTGATTTTTTCCTTAACAGGGTTTCCATATTAAATACTTGTTTCAACTTGTGTAAATGATTTTGTTGCAAGTTCATTTCATATTTATTGTTTATTGCTGCAACTTGATATATACTAGAAGATTACTCTATTACTCAATATACATGATAATAGTTTATTGCAAAGATTAAGTTGAATGTTATTTTGAATTTTAGATCTATTACTGAGATTAGTTATTGGATTGTGAAGTTGTCAAAAGTGTTCAAGGACTTGTAGGATATGATTATAACTAATTCATCCTTCAATGATCTAACAAACATTTACATTTATCTTGCTTTTAAATTCTTTATCATTTCAAGGTTAATTTGTAAATGGGGTCATAACTAAGGCAAGCCACTTCCCCCAACATATTTAATCTTTATGTTTACAAGTACATATTTATAAGTTTTCAAATTTGTAGATTCTAATTCATGAAGCTATGGTTTCACATATTTTCAGAGTTTTAAATTCCAAAAATTTTGTGTGTAAGGAAACTTGCAGCCAAAAAGTATCATCATTTCCACATAACCCATATTAAATAAACTCTTAAAATCCACATGTAAGAGAATAGACAACATATCCAGAAAAATATGACACAAGATATACCCTAAGAGAGCCTGAATTTAGGGAAAAAAAATCAGCTTCCAAAAGCATCCATCACCATCTATTATTCAACAAGAAAACCATTGCAATATAACTATGGAAGCCTTCAAAGCCATAGCCACAACAAGAAATCCATGTGAACATGCATAAATCCACATATCCTATGCCATGCTTCCAACCTTCCCAAATGCTACCTTGGATGATATGTCTATTGTCTATCTTGCTTTATCTTACTCATCAACAACTATCCTTGTGGTTGCTTTTATAATGGCAATCTCCCACAAAACCACCAAGTGGGACTAAATAAACCATGTGCTACCAAACCCCAATTGACCCACATTTAATATTGGGTATTTAATTATTTTTCCCCAATATTAAATAATTACATCAAATATTATCACAATGTTACAATACAGATCAAGTATATTTCATGGGAATTTATCCATGTTGCACATCCATATAGGTGAAATTATCTATGTCCTAATAAATACATCTATAATTGAAGAGAAATCAACATCACTACCATCTCTAAGTATTAATAAGCACCTATAATTGATCAATCCATGCCAATTCCAAATGCAACATAGAAATATCAAGAAGTATCCAAAAAATTATCAATGCAATTAATACAAAGAAACTAAATGAAGACTAATGTCAAAGTTCCAACCATGACCACAGGAAATAAACATGGCAACACAATCTAACCATCTCAACCAAAATACACAACATACTTTGTATGAATATACCATAACATGTCAAAACTCTAAATGTGTATGAAGAGTATACAATTTCATAATAATGATACCACCCTAATACCAAGGATAATATGTCAAATGAAAGATTAAACCACACCTATACCATGAACCCCATGAGTCCTCAAGATGCGACCATCTCCACACACCTATATTGTAATTAAATGTTTAACTGGACAACTTGTGGTCTAGATAGCTATATAAGAAGTTTGAATTAGATGTAGGAGGCATATTCATAGATGTAGTAAGTAAGATGATGGATAAAATTGCAAGCTTGGACTTTGTTGAAGTATTTCTTTATATAAGGGAATAACCTAGAAGGCCTCACAATCTAATATGTTGGATGTTTTATTATCATATCTAATCAATCAATAAATCTATAAATTCTATGGTTTATTTTCTATGATTATGTGTTTGCTTACATGTGTACTCTTGGCAAGGTGTTAGTAGTTTAAATTGAGTTTATTCCACTTAGGCCTCTTATCATCCCTTGCATCAGGTGGTCTTGAGCTGAGTTCTTTCCTATAAATTGGATCATGGAGAACCTTAATTGAATTCATTCTAGGGTGGTAGATCTAAAATTTGACCTATAACTTGCATAATATTATAATCTTCCAAGAGCTATTGTTGAAATGGTTTGAGCTAGAGGAAATGCAGATAATGCTATAAAGGACATGTTAAGGTAGATTATAGCAAGACTTTAAGCCATAGAAATTACCTAGAGATAAGGTGTATATCTTGAGGATGTTAGCAATGATGAAGAAGAAACACATATTCCTGACCCTAAACTTGAAGTGGAACAAGATGAGGAAAGGCTTCTTAGAGTTTTCTCTAGGGCTAACTCTAGACCTATTGTTGAAATTGCTTGCTATGATGATAGACTTGAGATTAATGTTGTGTTGGATTGGATCTCTAAGATGGATAAGTACTTTGAGTATGAAATAACTTCTAATAAGAAGAAGGTGAAGATAGAAGTCACAAATTTGAAGGATCATGCTTCACTTTGCTGGGAACATTTGTAGACTAGAAGACAAAAAAGAGAAAAATAAAAGATCAAGACATGGGCAAAGATGATTGGAGAAATAAAGAGGTTCCTTCTAATAGATTACCAAGTTAAACTTTTAAGAAGAATGTTGAACTTAAGACAAAAGGACATGAGTGTGAATGAATACACTAAGGAATTCTACAAATTGGATATTAGATCTAGACATGTGAATTTTAAAGTTGAAAAGGTGTCTAGATATGTGAATGGTTTGACAACAACTATTCAAGATGAGGTCATTTATGTTAGGATGGATAGTGTGGAAGAAGCATATTAGTATGCCTAAAAAATTGAAGAAAGTTTAGTGAAGAAATATGATCAAATACAAAAAGGAAGAGGTGGTAGATTTCAAAGAGGTAGAAGTAAAACCTATGAAGGTAGAGGTTTGAAAACACAATAAAAGATAAAGGAAAGACTAAATGGAAGGAAGAACCTACTAAAGAGGTAATTACACTAGAGGTAGTTATATGAGTTACTCTAGGAATAATAATGATGGTAAAAGAGAAGAGAGATCTTGGTTTAAGGGAACTTGTTTCAAGTGTAGAGAAGGATATAGAGCTTTTGAATGTAGTAATCCTAGGAAGAAGATTGGAGGTAGTAGCATAAATACTTTGACTTGTGAAGAATTTTCCCAAACACCTAATGAGCCCAAACATAGTGAGAAATTGATGTTAAGAAGATTTTTATGGAAGAGGGAGACTAATGAAGAAGCTATTTTGAGAATTATTTTTTTCAAGACTAAGTGAAAGATCATTAGAAAATGTTTTAAGGAAATCATTGGTAGTGGAAGTTTAGATAACTTGGCATCTGAGGAGTTGGTAAACAAGTTACACTTATAGAGATTGAGACATCCTAAGCCTTGTCATGTTGTGTGGATCTAGAAGGAGCACAAATTACTAGTAAGTGAACAATGCCTTTTTAAATTTAAAATTAGAAATTATCATGATGAAGTCTTGTGTGATATTATGCCTATGGATTATTGTCATATCCTATTGGGTAGACCTTGGTAGTATGATAGAACAACTTTGCATGATGGTAGATTGAATAAATGTACTATTTGGATTGATGGGAAGAAAAAACTTTGTTAACCTTTGGTAGAAAATCTTGATGAGAATCGTTGTACCATAGTTAGAGTATGTTTGGTTGAAGGAAAATAGATTGTTAAAGATGCAAATGAGCATAATGTACTTTTTATTCTAGAAAGACTAAGAAACAAGATGAACTAGAGCATGCACCATAGATTGAATCTTTATTGGTACAATTTCAAGACACTATTTCTGATAATTTAATTGACGCTTTACCTTTTGTAAGAAGTATTAGTCACTATATGGATTTAATACCTATAGCTAGTTTTCCTAATAAAGCATCACATAGATTGACACCTATTCAAAATGTTGAATTGAGTAGATAAGTGAAAGAATTTATTGATAAGGGCCTAACAAGAGAAATTTTGAGACCTTGTGTTGTACCTATTGTATTGGTACCTAAGAAGAATGGGGAATGGAGAATGTGAACTAATTCTAGATCTATAAATAAGATTACAGTAACTTATAGGTTTCCCTTGCCTAGGATGGATGACATAGTGGATTCTTTGAGTGGAGCAAATTATTTTAAAAAGATTGGTTTAAAAAGTGGCTATCATCATATTAGAATTAGAGAAAGGGATGAATGGAAAACTTCTTTTAAGACTAATGAAGGTTTGTATGAATGGTTGGTTATGCCTTTTGGTCCAACTAACACACCTAGTATTTTCATGAGGATAATGAATGAAAGTTTGAAAAAAATATTGGCTACTTTTTTATTGTAGATCTTGATGACATTCTAATACTTAGTAAGGCTAAAGAGGAACACCTTGAGGATATCAAAACAATATTGCAAATATTGAAAGAAGAAAAGTTGTTGATTGATATGAAGAAATGTTCAATCTCAAAGGAGGAGATTGTGTAGCTTGGTTTTTTGGTTTCAACTAATGTTTTGAAGATGCATCCTAAAAAGGTAAAAGTTATTCTTGTTTGGTCTACACCTAAGAATGCTAAAGATCTTAGATCATTTCATAGATTGGCAAGTTTCTAGAGGAATTTTATAAGGAATTTCAGTTCAATATGCAATGCTATGATATAAAATATAAGAGGTGAAAAAAAGGATTTTAAGTGGACACATGGAGTACATAAGAGTTTTGAAATATTGAAATAAAATATTACATAATTGCCTATTCTTGTTTTTCTTGATTTCACTATGATTTTTTAAGTTCAATGTGATGCTAGTGGAAGTGTCATTGGAGCTATTTCGAATCGAGGAGGAAGACATGCAACTTTCTTTAGTGAGAAGTTGAATGATACTAAGCATTTTTTTTTTCAATTTATGATAATAAATTCTATGCTATTGTTCAAGAATTGAAGGAATGAAGATATTAATTGATGCCTAAATATTTTGAGTTGTACATTGACCATAAAACTTTACAATATTTGGGAAGTCAAAATAAGTTGAATCAGAGACACATGAAGTGGGTTGAGTACTTACAAAAAATTTCCTTTGTATTGAAACATAAAATTGAACAGTGAAATAATGTTGTTGATGCTTTGAGTAGGAGAAGGAATTTGTGGATAGAAATGAGAGTCAAGGTACTTGGTTTTGATGATTTGAAGAATTTGTATGAAATTGATCCAAATTTTGTAGAGCCTTGGAAATCTTGTAAGAACCAATTGGTAAATGAGGAGAATAAATGGACTAGTTATTTCATTCAAGAAGACATGTTGTTTAAAGGAACTCAATTGTGCATACTACATACCTAGAGGATCTATGAGGGATAATATCATGAAGGAGAAACATAGTGGAGGACTTGTTGGACATTTTGGAATTGAGAAAATAGAAAATTGTATTTTTCATACATACTTTTGGCCTCAAATTTATAAGTATGTATAGAGGATGGTTAGAAGTTGTAGAATTTTTCAAACACCTAGATGAGTGAGTGATAATTTGGGTTTTTATTCACCATTTTCTATACCTAATTAGCCTTAGGAAGATATCAGTATGGACTTTGTTCTTGATACCTAGAAATTAGAGAGGTAATAATTCTATTATGGTAGTAGTTGATATATTTTCAAAGATGACTCATTTCCTACTTTGTAAGAAGACATTTGATGCAGTACATGTGGCTAAATTATTCTTCAAGAGGTAGTGAGATTACATGGTTTACCTAGGAATATTATTTCAAATAGAGATACTAAGTTTACTTGTCACTTTTATAGAACATTTTGGAGGAAAATGGATAAAAAGTTGAAGTTTAGTTCTACATTTCATCCCTTGATTGATTTACAAACTAAGGTTATGGATAGAAGTTTGAGTAACTTGTTGAGATGTTTGGTTGGGAATAAACCTGCTAATTGGGATTTGATTTTAGCACAAGTAGAGTTCACGTATAACAATTCTATGATCATAAGTACAAAGAAAATGCATTTTGAGATTTGTAATAGATTGAATTCTAAAGAAAATATTAAACTAATGGATTTGACTACTGAGATGAACAGAAGTGGTGAAGTAGAGGATTTCATAGATTTAATGAAGACTTTGTATGAGGAAGTAAGAAAGAATATGGAGTATAGTCACCTATAATATAAGAAGAGAGAAGATAAAGGGAGAGGACATTAATATTTTAAGGTTTGAGATGATTTTATGGTCCATTTGAAGACAAAACAATTTCTAGTTAGTAACTATAGTAAGCTAAAGAGGAAGAAATTTGGTCCCTATAAAATTCTAAGAATTTTTTATTGTGGAAATGCTTTTAAAGTTAAATTACCTAGGGACATGGATATTTTACCTATATTTAATATTGTAGACATATTTTAGTACTTTGAAGTAAATAGGAAATTAAAAGATAACCTAGATTATCCTAAGAAGAAGGTTGGTAGCATTGATAAAAGTTTGGATAGAAGGAAAAGAAAGAGTACTAGAGGAAAATACTACATGGGATAACTTGTTCAATGGAAAGATAAACTATACGAAGAAAATTCATGGATAACACAAGATGAGTTGTATATGTACAATTTAGTTCAGAGCATCAGGGTTTTCTGATGAGGACATCAATTATTCACTTACCCTGGGTGTCTGATGTAGGAGTATCTTGGGTTAATAAGAAATCTTGCATAACCCAAAAACATTTATTATTTTTTGTACCAATTTTTGTTCACAAAGTAGTCATTATTGCCTTGAGTTTTTTGTTTTGCATAGTTATAATCTTTCCAAGGACCTATTTATAGTCCTTACCCTAAGAGCAAAAATGACCTACATAATATCTTGTCATATTCCTCAAGTTCTGTTCTGTTCTTTCAAGTTTACATTTCCTATCATTTTCATCCTATGAAGCATGTTATTTCATTTGGCACAATTTTCTACGATGACATGGGATCTTGCATGGTTGGGAGCCAACTCCTAGATTATGTTTAGAGCTATCTTCAAGAGAATGTGAAAAATTGATGCCCATTGCTTAGGTAAGGGTTACATCTCCAAGAATGGACCTATCTTGTAATTAAATGCCTGATTGACTAACATGTGGTCTAGCTAGCTATATAAGAATCTTAGATTAGATAGAGGAGAAAAATTCATAAAGGTAGTAAGTAAGAAGAAAAATAAGATCAAGTTTGGACTCTCCTAATGTATTGATTTGTATAAGGCTTCAACCCAGAAGGCCTCACAACTAGGCATGTCGATTTTATTTATAAAGTGTAATTAATCAATAAATATATAAATTCTATGGTCTCTTTGTCAAAATTATATGTTTTCCTTCCATGTGTACTCTTGGTAAGGTGTTGGTAGGTTTAAGTTGAGTTTATTCCACTTAGGCCTCCTATTATCCCTTGCATTACATAAACAACCCAATTCCAAGACATCAACATTCATATGCATCAATAATGAAAGATCAATGGGAAAAGACGACCCATATCCAATCCATAAATAGAGCCCATAAGTATAAACTGCTAACAATATTATATAACTTGTAGAACCAACAAGCCATCATATATATCCAGATCAAAAAATGATAACCCTGTCAACAAGTGACTAATATAAAATACATCCTAAGTATACAATGACAAAAAACTCCAAATCTCTAAAATATACGATGTCATAAAGTCATAATGTTACCATAGTCAATGTAAACCATGAACCATTCAAATCCAAATATCACCAAATCTGAACCATACTAAACTTGCACCAAATCTAAACCAATGTGTAGAGCTCTCCAAGAGTTTTGTGTTGACCATTCAAAGTCCAAAATTTGACTCTATATGCCCAAAATTGTCGTAAAAATAAACAACATCTGACTTTCAAGCTCATAAACCTAATAAAATTTCAAAATCATAGAATCAAACTAATACCAAACTATAATACTCTGAATTAACTTTCCAATTATTATAAGAAGTCCAAAATCTAACATCCTTAGTGAAAGTAATGGTTTTTTTAACAAGACAACCTTTTTACCACTTTCAAGCTATTTTTTGTTTCTAAAGAAATTTCTGATGGGATTAAATTTGATAGTCATCCCAAGCTACAACAAAGAAAAATTTTCATTTTCTCTCAACATAGACAAACTAAGGAAAATTATTTGTAAAAATTTATGGAAAGGCCAACCCATATCCAATCATGAGGTTTGTTTTCCCTAAGAGGTCATTTCTGCAAGCTACCCCCTAAAACCCTCATTTAAAAGAAACATCCAAAAACTACTTTTCACCAATAATTTCACATGCCCAAAATTTACAAACATCCTATTATAGAAGAAAACCAAAAAACCTTAGATCTACATTAAGCAACCTAAAAAACTCATATTTATTTCCATTTCATTCATTTTTGAATGTATTCTCGTAGATTTAATCTAGGATTACAACACAAAACCATAGGTCTAATACCACTTGTAAGGTAACTTGAAAACAAAAAATATCATTTTTTCCACATAACCCATATCAAATAAATACTTAAAATCCACATGCAAGAAAATGAGCAACATGCCTACAAAAATGTGACACAAATAATATGTTAGGAAACCCTCTATTGAGGGGGAAAAAACCCAACCTTCAAAAGTATCCTCCACCATGTATTGTGTAGCAAAAAGACCATTGCAATAAAATCATGGAAGCCTTCAAAACCATGGCCACAACAATATATCCATGTGAACAAGTATGAATCTACACATCCTATGCCATTTTTCTAACTTTCACAAATTTTAACTTGGCTAATTTATCTATTGCCTGTCTCGCTTTCTATTATTCATCAAGAAATACCCTATGGTTGATATTATAGTGACAAGATCCCATAAAACCACCAAGTGGTATTGCATAGACCAACACTACCAAACCCCCACTGACCCACATTCAATATTGGTCATTTATTTATTTTTCTCCAATATTAAACAATTAGATCAAATATTATCATAATGTTACAATACAAAGCTCATCAAGTATGTTCCATGGGAATCTCTCCATGTTGCATGCCCATCTAGGTACAATATTATGTAATAAAATAAAATAATATAAATAATATTATGCAATGTGTGCAA
Source organism: Cupressus sempervirens (assembly GCA_028749045.1). Classification (NCBI taxonomy): domain Eukaryota; kingdom Viridiplantae; phylum Streptophyta; class Pinopsida; order Cupressales; family Cupressaceae; genus Cupressus; species Cupressus sempervirens. The sequence continues at coordinate 53,150,932 of CM053790.1, read as the reverse complement.
CACACATATTCTTGACATAATTTAGTCTAGATCCAAGTTGACCTTGACCTTGACCTTTCCCACACTAGTACAAAAACAACAATATGTGACTAAAAAAACCACTAAAATTTGACTATATGTAGCTAAACTTAGTCATGTAACTAATTGTAGTTAATATCCAATCATTTATAACACTACTAAATTTACTACTAAACAAATTTAGTCATTTATTTGATTACTGATTTAGTGGTATGTTTAGTAGTATATATAGTAATTGATTTAGTAATATATTTAATCATGTGGCTAGTCACATACTTAGTAGTATATTTAAACACATATTTAGTTACATATTTGTTAGTTGATTTAGTCACATATTTAGTAGTATATTTAGTAGCATATTGTTGACATTATAGTCAAGTTTGTTATTAGTGATACACACTTATTCAAATAGTAAGTATCTACTGAGCTTGTTGAATAGTTAAGTGTTAACCAAGCATTTCATGTTTTATTGAGTTCTACAGTTGCTAGCAAATTCAAGGAACAATATTCAATTTGTGCTGAGTAGTTTCTACCAAGTTGGTAATCAACAGTGTAAACTAAGCATCTTAGTGTTTATCGAGTTCCATAGTGCAAACCAAGTTGTGCAGTGCTTACCGAGTTTCATAGTATTCACTGAGTCACCAGTATAGACCAAGTTCAAGTTGACTACTTGGAAGTGATCAGTATGGACTGAGATTCTACATCTACCAAGTGGATGATGATGTCAAACATTGACAATGGATTCTGAGTATCAGAACTTCATAGAGCTAGTCTTCAAAACATGAGTTCTTGTAGTTGGGCTGACATTGTGTATTTTGTGTAAACTTATATTATAGCTAGCTTTGTTGAATTGTAATTTGGATTGGTATATATGTAATGTATTGTATCACATCTAAAAGAAGTATGTAAGTAATGTAACAAGCAAAGAAGAGCATAATTGCAAAGTTCAAAGGCTACAACAACATAAGGAGCATGAATCTACACATCCTATGCCATTTTTCCATCGGTCAGAAATTTTAACTTGGCTAATTTATCTATCGCCTATCTCACTTTCTATTATTCATCAACAAATACCCAATGGTTGATTTTATAGTGACAAGCTCCCACAAAACCACCAAGTGGTATTACATAGAACATGTGCTACCAAACCCCCCCTGACCCACATTTAATATTGGGAATTTACTTATCTTTCTCCAATATTAAATAATTAGATCAAATATTATCATAATGTTACAATTCAAAGATCATTAAGTATGTTTATTGGGAATCTCTCCATGTTGCACACCCATCTAGCTACAACATTATATAATAAAATAAAATAAAATAATATAAAAAATATTATGCAATGTGTGTAGCACACATATTCTCAACATAATGTAGTCTAGATTCAAGTTGGCCTTGACCTTGACCTTTACCACACTAGTACAAAAACAACAATATGTGACTAAAAAACCACTAAAATTTGAATATATGCGACTAAACATAGTCATGTGACTAATTGTAGTTAATATCCAACCATTTATAACACTACTAAATTTACTACTAAGCAATTTTAGTCATGTATTTGATCACTAATTTTGATCATTGATTTAGTGGTATGTTTAGTAGTATATATAGTAATTGATTTAGTAGTATATTTAATCACATATTTAGTTTAATATTTGATAGTTTATTTAGTCACATATTTAGTATCATATTGTTGACATTATAGTCAAGTTTGTTATTAGTGACACACAATTATTTAGATAGTAAGTATCTACCGAGCTTATTGAATAGTCAAGTGTTAACCAAGCATTTTAAGCTTTACTGAATTCTACAATTGCTACCAAATTCAAGGAATATTATTTATTTTGCATTGAGAAATTCCTACCAAGTTGGTAATCAACAATGTAAACTGAGCATCTTAGTGTTTACCAATTTTCACAGTGCAAATTGAGTTGTGCAGTGCTTATCGAGTTTCACAATATTCATTGAGTCACCAATCTAGACTAAGTTCAAGACTACTTGGAAGTGATCAGTATAGACTGAGATTCTACATCTACCGAGAGTATGATGATGTTGAGCATTGATAGTGGATGCCAAGTATCAGAACCTCACCAAGCTAGTCTTCAAAATCCAAGTTCCTATAGTTGGGTTGACTTTGTGTATATTATGTAAACTTGTATTGTAGCCAAATTTGTTGAATTATAATTTGGATTGGTATATATTTAATGTATTGTATCACATCCAAAAGAAGTATGTAAGTAATGTAACAAGAAGATAAGAGTAGAAATGCAAAGTTCAAAGGATACAATAGTATAAGGAGTACCAAAGATTTATTTATCACAACGAGGTGACCATTACACTCAAAGGAATCTCTTTCAGCAAACCAAGTTGCTGATCAAAGATCAGCCACTATTTTGTCCTAATAGGTGGATCAGTTAAATCCTTTCACATGGTAGACTTAATAGTCTTTTGTAAATCTCTTTATCGAGTGCATTCTTCATTGTATGTTTGTAAATGCTTTTGCAAGGTGGACCTATTAGTCCTTATTGCTCCTAATATGGCCAATCATCAAAAGTGATAATTGTAAGCCTTAACTTGTCAACTTTATACTATTGTACTAAAGCTTGTGGGTATCATCCCCACCCAAGTTTTACTTTCTATTTGGAAGGTTTTTGGGTCACTGTATCGTGTGTCAAAAGTGTTATGAATGTTCTAATGTTTTTAGTTTCTTATGCATGCAATTATATCATAATACACATGAAAGATTAATTGGTAAATAAGTATTAAGTTTTATGAGTTACTGATTAACCCCTCCCCTCTTAGTAATTTAGACTATCATATATATTTCTAACAATTGTTAATAGAGAATTGTGGTTCTCAAGAAGGAATTTTAACAACTTGAGCAAAGATTAGAGGCTATGGAGGTATTTAGAATTGATAAGGCTATTGACAATGAAAAGCTAGATTTGGAATTAGCTATTGGAAAACTCAAGAGAGAAAAGAAGTGACTCTCTTAATCCATGAAAAGAAGAAACCATCTTGCAATTTAGATCAATGAAAAACTCTAGATTGAAGAAAGAATTGAATACATTCATTCAAAAATAAATTTAGATGAAGCCAATTAAGAAATTAGAGAACTATTAGAAAAAAATAGCAGCATTCAAGAAGTAAGAAAGCTGAGAAGAGAGCAAGAAATTTGGTCAGTAAGATTGTGTGAAGTCATGGAAGAGAAAAATAAGACAAAAGAAGAGATATAAGGAAAAAACAATGAAATTCAACATCTATCCCTTCAATAGGTAGACTTCATTGATCAAATCATCAATGCAAATGAATAAATCATAAATCTATGATCAAAGAATGAAAGATTGTAGAATGATCTAAACATTAAAAATAAAACCAATGAGATCTCAAGTAGACATGAATCAATTGAATGAGAAAATCCTTTATAGACAAAAGGGAAAAGAAGGAATTGGATATACAGAAGAAGGTGAATCATCCAAGAAAGGAGCTTAAAAGAATCAAAGGCCTACTTGAAGGTACTGTGGTAAAATTCAATGGAAAATGCTACAATTGTAATCAGCATGGACATAGAGCTAATGAATGCAAAGAGAAAACTAAATTTTAAAGAAAATCTCACAAATGCAAGAAACATGGGCATAAATATTTTGAATGCAAAACTAAGATATTGAACCCAATAAAACATATTGTAAAAGATATATTTGGTTGAGACTACAATACCTAGTACAAATTTCATTACTATGGAGAATTTGGACATTGGAATGAATTGTATAAAACATCACATGAGGACAAGAGACACCACCAAAAGATGTTTCATTTGTACAAAACTTGGTCACCTTGCCAAGAACTATATGAATACTAAAAGAATTGAAGATGAAAAGAAGGAAAATGTTGATAACATCATAAAGAATATGAGAGAACAATGGATTCCAAAATCTTTTTTGAATGTAAGTCCGAGAAATGAAGTAAATGTCACTCAAGAGTTGGGTGACTCAAGTATTTCCACTTCATCTCTCGCAAGGAGAATTGGAACTAGGATTCTGAAGTAGAAGTCTTACATTAGTTCCAGTCAGTAGAAAGGAAAGATCCATATTAACATTAAAGATGCAAAGGGATCACCAAGTGTTCAAGAAAATGCAAGTTATTACTGAGAAAGGTCAGGTTGCAAGACCCTTCCGAGCAAGGTTGAGAGATACTAAGATTGTTGTGTGGACACCAAGTCATGGATGACTCTGCTGAGAATTTAATACAAGCCAAGTGGAAGATAGTTTTTCATCTACCAAGTGATCATACTAGGAATTTATGGTGATTGAAAGGTGGAATTTGATAAAAGGGGCAAAAATGAATTCATTTGACACTGTGAATTTTCAAGAGCTATTTGTGTAGAGAGATTTTAGAAGCATTTGAGCGATCCATGCAAATTACTATTGAAGATTTCCATGTCTTTTCAAACTCTATTAAGTGATGGCATCCTCTAGTAGCAACACTAAGAAAGGGTTAGAGATGTTAGTTTGAGGCATGAAATGGAAGGCACTAGCCTTTAAGCTAAGTCTAGATGTCATAGAAACCCTAGATCCAAGTGGAGCACAATCTTAGATTCTATCCAAGGTACTGTTGATTAATGGTATTCATTTGCATTTTTTATGTTCTATTCAAGATATTGGAACTCTAGAAATGGATGAGTCATTGGAGAAATTGCATGCGAATGGTGCATTAAAACTAGAAATCAACACCTTGAAGCAAAAAATTTAACTCACATTCGTCACATGCCATGAGATTTGTAGATCAAATGGATAAAATTTAGCCTCGGTCATGTGCATAATGGGTAGTTGGTGGGAGCAACCTAATGTGACAATGAAGAAGATGATCCATAGGATCACTAGTCTTCTAATTTTGACAAAAGCTAAAATGACCAAAACCCTAAGTTGGGTTGAATTGGAGAAGAAAACCCTTGCCAAGTGGGATGGAAGAGGAATGAAAATCAGCTATGTCATAGATATAGAATTGAAGTTTGGGATAGATATCATTGCACATAAGATATAAAACTCAAGTAGACTCAATAGTGTATCATGTGAAGCAGTGGATCTCGCATTCAAAGTAGTCAAAAATAATATATCATTTGACCTAGCCAAGTTGATGTTGAATCAGTTCAACAAAAACATGAAGAGCATAAGAACTTTAAAGAACAATCCTTTTAAGTTTGGTTCACTCTTAACTTGTCTATTTTTCTTTGTGTAAAATTTCTTCCCATCAAAAGGTATAGTAGTATGGAGAAAAGATGTACCTATCCTATATCAAATAAATGAGTATAGAGCTGAAATGGGAGAAAACTATGTCAGTATAATGGATAACTATTTTGATGCATTTAAGGACAAGATGAATAACAGATTCAGAATCCCTAAGAAACTTTTTGAAGACTACAAAGATGATTTTTTTTCATGATTGATTATGATAAAGTGTACATACAAGTAGTAAGACCAAGAATTGTATGGGTCAAGCCTCTAGGTTATGAGGTTAATATTGATGAAACCAAGGATATCATTGAAGCATTGTTAAATGAGTCTGTTGATCTAAAAGCTGCATATTTGGGCACATATGAGGAAGTAAAAGCAAGAATAGAACTTAAGATAAAACTCCTTTACATGGTCAACAAAGGGAAAAAGAGGATTGCAAAATTGAAACAAACTAGCACCACTCTCCTGTTGATTGAAGGTAAAGGAGATGACATTGAGGAAGATGATGCAGAAGATGAAGAAAAGTTAGAAGAAGAAGAGCCTATAAAGAAGAAAGGTAAGGTTATTATAATCAAACCTATAAAAACATATACTACAGTATTCATAAGGAGGGAAACCAGAAAAAAAGTGAAGATGGGTGAAGAAGTAGAGGATTTAATTTTCAAAAAGCCTCCACCTACCTTTTAGGAAAGATTGAAAGAAATTGATTTAGTAGCCGACATAAACAACTTCAAAGCATTAAGGTATGAAACTAGAACTATAAAGGAGAAGAAGAAATTTGAATACATGGTCATGTCTAGACTAGGAAAATGGAAACACTCTCCAGATTAACTTACTCAGCAGATTTGAACTGAGTTAATGGAAAAGATAAAGCCAAGATGGGAGCATGCAAGGAAAACTACTAAAGACATATATGAGTAGACACTAAGGCAACTCATGTTGAGCTTGAATGATAAGGAAGTAAAAGAATCCTTAAAGAAGAAAGAATAAAAGCTTACATTGAGATTCAACACATGTCTAATATTGATTAATGAAATTGAACATGTGGTAAGGAATGCCACCAACACATGAATTTTTTTTATAGTATTCATAAGAAAAGTGATTTTATTGTTAATGTCAGTGACAAGGAAGATGATGGTGAACATGACAAAGATGAAGAAGTAACACATTATGATAATATACATGATAGGGAAAAGAAACAAGAACAACAAGATACTGAGGAAAATCTACTTGAAGCTCAAAACATTGAGGAGATTGACCCTGAGAAGATTGTAGTAGTGGTCATAGCCTCACTTCCTCATTCTCTGAGTCAAGCATTGAAGATATGAAGCTTAAAGAAAGCTACTACACAATTGGTTCTTTCAAACATTGCAAGGACAAATACTCAACCAATATTTTCACTTCTTCAACTTAGTATTTCATTGAGAGAAGTGACAAGCACTTCATCTACCAAGAAATAAGTACTTCCTCCACCATCAGTTTTTGTAACACAAGGTATTTCTTCAATAAGTTTAGTATCTACTTTTTTTTTTTTCAATCCTACTATTTCTACTATTATTTCTATTCCTATTATAAGTATGAAGATAGTTGAGACCAAGCCTCAATTGACTATAAAAGTTTTGAGTAAAGGAAAAGAAAAGGAAGAATAAATTGATCTTGATGAGGAGATAGTCATCTTGAGTTGGGATATCTCCAATCTTAATCCTGATTAGATACATATATTTGGAAAATTTCTTCAAAAGAACGCTAAGAAATAGAGACTTAGAGAGGAAAGAAATAAAGAATTTCAAGTGTTTGAGGATGCTAAGAATATTTTGCAGAGGCACTCAGCATAGAGGATAACACTTACACAACCAATTTTGTCTTAGTTAGTAGAATTCATCCAAAAATTCAATGAAGATATGAATGGACAAGAGAAATTATTGTAGAGATGAGAGAAGAAATTTGAGAATAAAGTGTTGGAGCTAGTAGCATAGTAGATTGCAATTCATCAAGTAGACTTGCCTACTATTCTAGGGTCATTGAAGACCTATTGCAACAATGTAACTACTTTATTCGATAAAATCAATGACACTTCCATTTTTATCAAGTAAATTAACGATAAGGTTTCAAAGATTGATGAAGATCTAAAGGCAAGTACACAACAATTACAACTTGACCTGAGTTACAGTTCTACCCACTACATAGAGACCATATTTTTAACTGATATGCAAGTAGAATTACTAAGAGAAGAAGCTAGGATAAGAGCTACATTGGTAGATATATAGGGCATGATTCTCCCAAACATGGATGCATTACAAAAACATATTGCACATGCTAAGACACTCATCCATGATAACAAATTATCTATTGCATACCACATGATAAAACTTTCACCAAAAGTTTAGGTTGCATTGCACACAAGGAAGGTGTTGCAAGAAAATTGGGGCAAGACAATGACACTAATTCTAAACATACATTCAAAGTTCTTGTCACATTTTGGCATTAATATATAGTATATAAGATACACCTTTGGAATTATTGTCAAAAAGGGGGGGAGAAAATGTATATATCATATGTGAAGATGAGAAGATATAAATTTATATAGCATATAAAGCATATTGTACAAAGGGGGAGAAGATGAGAAGATAAGATGCATAAAGGGGAGAAGATGTGAAAAGATGTAAAGTATATTGTATATATGTTTGGGGGAGAAGAATCATATTATATACATGTATAGATATTTAGAGAAACATCTCTTACAAAAGAAATTTTCAAAAATCTCAAAAATAGAGTATGCTACCAAGTTGAAGACACAAGACGAAGAATAAAGATTGTTTGAAACTTTTGGAATTTAGTTTTAATTGATTAAGTGTTCTTGTCACTAATGCCAAAGGGGGAGATTGTTGAAATTATAGTCAAGTTTTTTATTAGTGACACACACTTATTTAGATAGTAAGTATCTACCAAGCTTATTGAACAGTTAACAGTGTTAACCAAGCATTTCAATATTTATCAAGTTCTACAATTGCTACAAAATTCAAGGAATAGTATTTAGTTTGTGCCGAGTAGTTTCTACCAAGTTGGTAATCAACAATGTTATTTGAGCATCTTAGTTTTTACCAAGTTTTATAGTGCAAACCAAGTTGTGTAGTGCTTATTGAGTTTCACAGTATTCATTGAGTCACCAGTGCAGATTGAGTTCAAGACTGCTTGGATGTTATCAGTATGGACCAAGATTTTATGTCTACCAAGTGCATGATGATGTCGAGCATTGATATTGGATGTTGAGTAATAAAACCTCACCGAGCTAGTCTTCAAAACCCAAGTTCTTGTAGTTGGGCTGACTTTGTATATTTTGTGTAAAATTGTATTATAGTTGACTTTGTTGAATTGTAATTTGAATTGGTATATGTGTAATGTATTGTATCACATCCAAAATAATTATGTAAGTAATGTAACAAGTAGAGAAGAGAAAAAGTTCAAAGTTCAAATGCTAAAATAGTATAAGGAATAATAAAGATTTATCTATCATAGCAAGGTGATCATTACACTCAAAGGAATCTCATTCAACAAACCAAGTTGCAAATCAGAGATCAACTAATATTTCATCCTAACAGGTGGATTAGCTAAATACTTTCACAAGGTAGACTTAACAGTCTTTTTAAAATCTCTTTACCAAGTACATACTTTATTGTATGTTTGCAAATCCTTTTTCAGGGTGGACCTAGTAGTCCTTATTGCTCCTAATAGGGCATATCATCACAAGTGATCATTGTAAGCCTTAATAGGAAACCTTTATATTGTTTTACTAAAGCCTGTGGGTATCATTCCCACCCTAGTTTTACTTTCTATTTGGAAGGTTTCTGGGTCACCATATTGTGTTTCAAAAGTGTTATGGATGTTCTAATGTTTTCAGTTTCTTATGCACTCAATTGGATCAAAATACATATGAAGGATTAATTGGTAAATAAGTATTAAGTTTTATTGGTTACTGATTCACCCTTCCCCTCTTAGTAACTTAGCCTATCGTATACATTTCCAACAATTTAATCATATATTTGGTATATTTAGTCATATGTTTAGTGGTATATTTAGTAGCATATCTAGTAATATATTTGATAAAATATTTAGTCATATATTAAATAGTATATTTGGTCATAATAGGGCATGATGGAATCAAACCACCATACATCTACATGTAAAGCAGTTGCTCTTCCATTGAGCTAGCACCCTTTAAAAAATGATCATACAATGTGTAATTTTCTCCATTATCTTGGTTCTTATCTTTTGAGTTCATCCTAATCATTTATTTAGTAACTTATAACTATTTTCTATATATAATTAGTGTATCTTTATCTTTATTTTTTATTAGATGGAAGTATAATTGATTAGTACACTTAGAAATAGCTAAATTTCCTCTATCTACATCATGTATATTTCTCATTAAGTTCTACATCATACAGTTAGAAATATCAATCATCATATAAATTAAACATCATCATTGTCAAAAATTATTTAAAAATCTAATCATGACTCACAACAAGTCTTAATCAACACTTGATTATAATACTATTCATTTTTCTCTAAAGTTCAACCTTTAGACCTAATTAGCCCTACCAATGATTTCTCTATCTTTTGTTGAAAATTTTATATTTCTTTAACACAAACTCATTAACCCTTTTTTTTATTCAAACACCCCATTCTCTTATCACATTGATGATTTTTAGTCACATACTATAAATGAAAACATTCAAATGGTAAAATATAAGAACTTGCTCAACAAAAAGTGAACAACAAGTCAAATGGTACAATATAAGAACTTTCTCAACTACAGTTAAGGTACCATGTGATTTATAGTCACATACTATAGATGAAAATATTCAAATGGTACAATTGAAGATTTTCAGTCACATATTGTTCACCATTTTTTGCCCCTCCTTCCAAGATCTAGTTTCTAGGGTGTCAACCATGGTTTGCATATGTTAAACTTTTTATTTTGCCATGCAAGCCAATGACGATAGGACAAGAGGCTTTGACTTTCCCTTTTTTAGGCCCATGTCTTTTAAGATTTTTTCATCATATGAAGGTTGAAGTTGTGATCATGCACTCATTCCTCTTCTTGCATAGTCATAGGTAGTTAGGGAGTAACTATCAGTTAAGTTACAAAAATACATAATAGTCAAAACTAGGAAAGTCATGGCTTCATAGCTCAAGGGGAAAGTGTTAAGTTTCAAGTTACAAGGATGTGATTAAACATGAATCATATGATCACAATTAGTTTCAACTTTAAGTGAATTCAAGTTGTGACCATGCAAAAGATGACTATAGTGATCCATCTATGTACTTTTACATCATCATAGAGGATCAAAGTTAACCATGAGTCAAGGTGGTCATGCTATGAAATTTCCTTATCTCTTATCTTCACATGGAGTCAAGGGAAAACCAAGGTTAGTGTGGCAAAGTCACAAAAATATTTTGAGTGCATGGTCACAAGGTTAAAAGCTAGGATCAAAGTTAAGATCGTGAATGAGTGATGAGCAGACACATGTCTCTGTGGCTCCAATTCATGTGAAGTTTTTCATCACATTGTCACAAGGTTCACGTGAGTCATTCTCATTGAATGAGGGAAAATTGATCAATCAATGTGCTCTATCAAATGGCTTGAATTTATTGAGTTGCAAACATGCAAAAGTTAGCAGATCATTCAAGTCAAATGTTTGCATGATCGCTCATGGTTGGAATCTATCCATAGTTAGAGTTGCAAAGTGATGATTCCCTTGTTCATACTATCACATGGAGTTAATATGGAGCTAGGTTAAGGTTGTGATGAAGTGATCAATAGTTAGAGGGATGTCTTCATACCCTCATAGGTCAAAATGGTAAAAGAAGGAAAACAAATGTGAGGTTACAATCAAATGGAAAGTTAGATTCATAAGGTTTTTACAACATCACATGGTTTGATCTACAATTAAGATAAATAGTGGTGATGTTGCAAGAAGCATCAAATGGTGAAGGATATGGTCTTTGCATGGTCCCAGGCATTAGAGATGCAGTCAAGTTTTGAGTTGTGATGGTGTGATAGTAGTTAAGTTATTGGTTTTTGCATGGTCACATGCATTTTATGTCACATTTAATGAAGGTGATGAACATGTGAATGGCATCTAATAGTCAAAGAGGGAAGTCATCACAACTTCATACATTAATGCTAGCATCTTACCTTTCAGTTGAAAATTTACGAAGGAGGCCATTTTCATTCATTCAAAACATCACACAATTAAAAGGAAGTTGAGACATAAAGTTTGTGAAGCAACAAAACAAGGTAGCCATGGGGCAACATGAAGAAGGATGACTGGGAAAGGTGGAAGAATAATTCGATGGCATTAGGCTATGTGGTGAAGTTTGGTGGTCAACTCTTTTTGACTTGATACAACATAGCTGATTTGGCATGTCAAGAACAAAGAGAAGTAGCTCTTTAATGGAAAATCAGCTCCTCAATCACTTGAAACCACTATTTTGAGCATTCTCCATGCCTATTAAATGCAAAAGACACTTCGTCACTACCTTGTTTATACATCTATCTAGACAAAGCATTAAAGGCAGCCATTTTTGTTCTAATTTTTGCACAATTTTGGATTTTCCACATATGATTATGTGTTCAATGAGATATTTCTTGGATCATTAGTGATTGTTTTTTGTATTTGTAGGGAGTCATTGAGTTTTGGCTAATAGTAGAAGTTTCTTCAGTTATGCTTGAGCTATAAAAGAATGTTTTGAAAATCCTGCAAAGGTCGGTCTTTTCTTTGATTCTATAGTAGTTGTATTCTATGCTTTTCTACTTTAATTCCCCTTTCTCCTATGAATGAATATGATTCTCAGTTGTATCTCCTTCTTCATTAACATATTGTGCAAATATCTTCTTGCCTTATATTGATGTATTGCTTACATTCTTCAATTATATGTTGTGTCCATTTTATCTTTGAATGATATATAGTGAAGTTCCTTCCTTATACCATTTCATTGATTTCTAATATGTGTATGATCAATTAGTCAAAGTTAAGATAGAATCTATGTATCTGAGGATTATATTGATGAACTATGCTTCCTTGGGCTGAGATAGGATTGATCAGTACTATTTGGTGTATCACCCCCTCTAGATTAGAATAGGTAGTTTGCCTTCATGTATTCCTTCTCCCTTTTCCTCTCAAAAATAGTTAGGTGCACCCTGATAGTAAGGAAGCTAACCTTCTTCGAAGACTCAATCTCTAATTGCAAAGTCCCACACTTTCAAGATTATTTCCATGTTACACAAGGTTTCTTTTAGGTAAAATCTTTAGGAAAGGTTGCAAACTTTCATGTCAACACATACTATTGGTGAACCTAGAGTAGGAAAGACAACTATTTTTGAGGGACTAATTTCTCAATGAATAGCTTTTGGAGATGTTCCTAAGATAATTGAGGATAAAAAGGTTTGTTTCTTACCTATTTCATGTTAAGATTCAATGTTTCCTAAATATTGAATGCTAATTCATAATTTCTTAACTGTTTGGGTGTATAATACTTATTGTGTAGGAATCTATTTCTCATGTGAAGTCTATGCCTAGGTTTAGATGAGGCTAATAGAAAGTAATTCCTTGATGCCTGTTATTAATCTATACATGGAGCTACTTGTTTTAGGTACCAAGTATCATGGAGAGTTTGAAGAAAGACTAAAAAAACTAATGGATGAAATCAAATAGAGTGATGAGAACATACATTTCATAGATGAAGTCCATACTTTATTTGTAGTAGGTAAAGTAGAAGGGACAATTGATGAAACCAATATACTAAATCCATCTCTCACATGAGGTGAAATATAGGTCTTATAGCTAGCCTCAAGTGTGAAAATATTGAACTCTTAATAGTCATGTGTCAAACCTCTTAAAATAAGACATGAGTACATATCGATGTTTTAATATGGCTATCCTTAAAAAGATGTAATATATTGTTTGCTACAATTCATTGGGGCAACCACCTTGGATGAATACAAAAACCACATTGAAAAAGATCCAGCTCTAGAGAGAAGATTCCAAACTATACAAGAACAAGAGCCATCTGTGGATGAGACAATACAGATATTGGGAAGACTGCATGAATGATATGAACTTCATCATAAGCTCCATTATTTTGATGAGGCTTTAGAGTCTTCTACCAAATTATCATATCAATACATTAGGTATATTATTTTTATACAATACTAATAGTTATTAATTGCATGTGCATTTTAAGAGCTTTGGATGAATTAGAAGGCAAGTGATTACATCTAAGATCCATCATAGTGATGGACTTTGATCCTTTGCCTTTTTTTGGAAATTTGTTGGAAATGTTATGAATTTTCTTTATTTCTTTTATTTGCATATTTTAGGAAATGAAAAATTACATTTTAATGACATCTACTATGTGAAGTGATTGTTTCCTCCCTGACAAAGAAATTGATCTAAGTGATTGTTTCCTCCCTAACAAAGAAATTGATCTAGTTGATGAGGTTGGATCTCATGTGAACCTCTACCATTCATAGGTTCATTGTTATTTGTATCTATTAATTGTTAACCAATTGATGATCTAATTTTGAGGAAATTTCATAGATCATGTTGAAGTTTCTTCTTTCTAATGAAACCTTTTTGTTAGAACTAGCTTCCCGAGGAAGAAAAATAACTTGACGAAGAACCGAGGTAGATCACAAAAGAGAAGAATGAAGCTATTCAAAGCCAAGATTTTGAAAATGCGTTAGATTATGTTTGAGTTTGATTAATGCACTCCTTGAATATGCCTTTTGTAAAATTTGAAAAATTGCACACTTTAAAATTTTAATTTATGGTAATTTCTGAGACTATTCTTTTGCTACAATATCTTATGGTGAAAGGCTAGAGAGCTCTAAGATTGTGAGATGGAACTGAGGGCACAAATTGTGGCTATAATGTAGAAAGGAAAAGAGAAATAAAAGGTAGAGAATGAATTAGGGATGGAGGCCCAGTTGTAACTGAGGTAGATATTTAGTAAATTATGTCTACATTGACATGTATTCAAGTTCAAAAGGTATTGTCAAATGAGTTTGAAAAAATCTTACAAATGGAGGATATGCTTCATCAACATGTCATTGGGAAAGATGAGGTCATCAAAGCTATCAACCAAGCCATCCTCCATACAAGAGTTGGCTTGAAAAACCAAAACATGCCAATTGAAAGTTTCATTTTCTTAGGTACTACATGTGTTGGAAACTTAGAGCTTGCCAAGGCATTGACATCATACTATTTTGGTTCTAAGGAGGAATTGAAAAGGCTGGATATGAGTGAATGCATGGAAAGGCACACTATTTCCAATATTATTGGCTCAACCCCAAGATATGTGGAATAAACTAAAAAAGGGCAACTAACTAAATTTGTTAGATGATACCCTTATAGTGTTGTCCTTTTTGATGAAATTGAGAAGACTCATCCTGATGTATTCAATATGACACTTCAAATCCTTCAAGATGCAAGACTCATGAAAAACAAAGGTAGGACTATTGACTTTAAGAATACTCTCTTGATCATGACTTCTAATGTTGGCAATAAAGTGATTCAGGGGGTGGAGAAACCTCATATATCTGGTTTCCTTTTTTATTTTAAAGATAAAAAAGTATAAAAAGATCGCAATTACACAAGAATAAAAAACCATGTCTTGGAACAACTAAAGAGGTAGTTTTGCCCCAAGTTCTTAAATTCACTAGATGAAACAATTATGTTTAGATAGATGACCAAGAAAGAGGTGAAATAAATTGGAGGTATAATGCTAAAAGAAGTTATTAAATGAATTAAAGTCAAATAAATTGATCTTCAAGTAATAGAACACTTCACAGACAAAGTTGTAGATGAAGTTTCTAGTCCCAACTATGGTGCAAGATCACTATGTGGAGAGATTATGAGGTTGTTAGAGGATAGCATGGCTAAAAAGATGCTCTCTAGTGAGATCAAAGAGGGTGATTTGGATATAGTAGATGTAAATGAGGATGGGAAAGTGGTTGTATTAAATGGAAATGGAAGCATTCTCATTGTAACTCCATCTACAACAATAGTTTTGTCATCCCTAGAAGAATCTTTGTCATCCTCAAAAGTAGTGTCATCCTTAGTAGTAAGAACATCTTCCCCAGAAGCAACTTCATCATCCTCAATAACTGTTGTCTAGGAAAACAGATCATATATTTGGGAGGCTAAGGATTACTGAAATTTGTTAGTATTACATAAATGGTAAATGTAAATAATTCTTCCTAGCTAGAAGTTATTTTTTGTTTTAATAGAATTTCACTCCCTACTTGGATGTAAGACTAGTGTGGACTAAAAACTTGAGAGAATCTATTTGGTTCAATTCTAAAGGTAAATTATTTCTACTATTTTATGTATTGTATTACTTCCCTTGGGTTAGACCTATCATTGCCCCCAATGATGGGGACACAACCCCAGGAACAGAATGGACACAATAGAAAAGGGAAATTGTATTAATCTAAAAAATAAGCTAGTACATTCAGTACAGAGAAAATAAACTTCAAAACATGCCCTAAGGGCTTACAATAGCATAAATGTGGAGATAATTTCTCCTTTTAGTACCTCGTCTCAAACTCCACTCTGAACTGCCTTTTACAATGCCAAAAATCTCCTTAAATAGACCCCAGAGGGTTAAGGACTAGGAGTACATTCTAGAAAGTGCTAGTAGGCATCCACCAACCAAATAGAAGGTTCCAGAAGCTACGTTAGAAGTCGGTGCAAATCTAGAAGAATCCAAAAATGGTAACCGAACTTCTAGGAGGCATAACTTTTGAACCGTAGCTCTGATTGATGAACTGTTTACATTTTTGGAAAGCTTTCAAAGTGCTCTATAGCCCTATGGACAGCTTTGCTTGTCCCCCATTTTTTGGCCCTTTTTGAGGTCATTTAATGCCCCTAACTTGACTTTGAAGCATTCTTAGGAGGTCTCCAAAACCTGAAAAACTATAATAACTTTACAATCGTGGGGCCTTTTGACCTAATTCTTTTTCTGGAATGCTCTAAATTACAATTACATTCATCTGCTCAATTCACACCTTCTAGTTCACCAAAATGATGGCCCAATTACATGCTCCTATTTTTTCAAGATTTTCTAGCACACTGATAGTTGAACTATGAGAGTTGGAACCTTTATTTGACCCAAATGGGTGTCCAAAAATGAAAACACATGAAGCAAAAACTAAGTCTAAGTACATTTTTTTGGGTGACACGGGATTGCCCTTATACCTTTGGATGCTCTTGCATCACCCAATTATATTTGTGATGAATATTTAAGTTTGGTGCAATGGAATTGACCAAAACAAATGTCATTTCTTCAATGTTTATTAGTTTCTTAGAGGGGAATGGTAGTTGTAGTCACTTTTATGTTTTCCTCTTATTGGAAAAGGTCAACACCTATTTGTAACCTTGTCATATCAAATATTTTATCCCATTGTTATGGTGAAATAATTTCTATGAGAGGCTTGAAAAACTAGATATTTTATTTATATTTTTTATATGTATTTGTGTGTACCTACATGCATAAGAAATGGTCACTACATTTTCCCCTCTCTAAGTATTATTTTAAAAGGTTGAGGATGATGAATCATGTAATCAAGGAAAAGGGAAAATTGGATTTGGTTTCATTCAATCTAAAAAAATCATTTATGGCTCATTCTTTCTTGACAATTATTCTTTTGAATGTGTTTGGTCCATAGCCATGCATGATTGATTGATTCAAGAGTAATTGATATGATGAAAATTGATGTGTTAGGAATAATAAATTTAGGATGAATTTTAAAGATGGTTCCAAAATTAGGATGTTTATCATAGATAACTATCATCCAATTCACTTGCACAACCTCCTTGAACTTAATAAGAATGTGATTGTGCTATATACTATGGAAAATAAAAATCATGGGGATTTGGCCTTTGACTTGATCTTTGTTCTCTGGAAAATGCACCAAATTTTAATAGTTATGATGGTGACTATGTTGAGACAAAAGATGAAAGTGAGTGATAGTGATGATAGAAATCAAGAAGAGAATTGATCCAAAAATAGGAGACTAGATAAAAGTGAGAAGATAATGAATGTAAAGATAAGAAATTTTTTGAATTTAAATTATTGAAGACATGTAGGAGGAAGTAATATAGACTAGACGCATTTTATGGTGGGCTCTTCTCAGGTTTTGATGTTTTAGATGGCTTACTAGACATACAACCACACTAACAAGTTTCTTTGATTGGCATTTTTTTTTCTATTGATTAGTTTTTCCATGATGGAATTGCAAATGAGAGATATAACTGAGGGGTTATAGAATTTGAAAAGGAATATGCTTGTAATTTCTACATGGAAAAGGAAATGGTAACTACTTGATGCAGTGCAAGGTAGAAGAATCCCCAAAGGAGATGTCCTAGCTCCCAATAAATAACTACACAAATAGAAGAATAAATAATAACACTAATATTTAGATCCAAAATAATGCAAATTCTCATAATATAATCATAAAATTTACATCCAACATGCCTAGCTGTAAGGACTTCTAGGTTACAAAAAAATACATAACCAATTACAATAGTAATTCTACAAGATTCCTCAAGATCCAACCCCAACTCTAGCTAGTCCAAATCCACATGCTGGTAGAAACCTCCAAGGAAGATCTCAACTTGTGCTCACAATCCCACCAAGAAATCTCTTTGTTTTCCAAGCCTTAGCTACTAGCCCTTCTCAAACTTTATCCAAAATGTAAGTGTAAACTACCCTACATTGGGCACTCTATTCACACATTCTAGAAAATTTTGCTTACTCAGCTATTCCATCTTCCTTGCTCTTCTCCAAGTTGGATGATGATTAATGACAAGGTAAGGCCCTCTACTTATACAAAAGTAAGGCACAAGTTGGCCACAAGCAAGTTATATTAAATAAACCTTCAAGCCATAAGTTACATTTAATAATGCCACGTATTAAATGCCTTTTCCCTCTTTTCTCCATTTTAGTTTTTCTTTTTAAAAATTCTTCTATTTTTTGTCACTTTCTCTCTCCTCCACAATGTTTTTCTTTTTATTAATATTTTTTCTTTTTTCTTTTAATATAAATAAATAAATATTTAAAAAAAAAAAATGATTTCCCCCTTGATTTTCTGATGCAAGATGCTCCTACATCAGACTCCCTATGTATATAGAAAAGTGTGTACTACACTTTGACACCAAAACAAATATCTACAACCATCTTTATCTTCACCAAAGGCTTGCACTCCAATAGAGGGCAGAAAACCAATATGCAAATCATCCACATCTGCATCCATTTATTAAACACCAAAATCTCAATCATCCAATCAGCATGCTCACTCCTAGGAACAAACTGAACATAATGCTTCATTAGTAAATCCACATCCACAATAGCAACTAGTGAATCGACACCAACAAAAAACTCAACATCAATAGTAATATGTAGATCTCCATCGACACATTCCAAACTCACAACATTAGCAGTCTCATTGCTCACAACAAGATGCTTTGCAACATATAAGTCACCACCAATTGAAATTAGATCATCCATGACCAAGTGCTCTACAATCTCCATGTTAGACTCAACAACCTGATCATGGAAACCAATCTCCATCCTAACATCAACAAGGTTAGGAATATCCTCGGCAATAATCTCTAGTTTCTCTATAGTTTCTATATCAAACTCCACAAAATGATAAAGAAAACCAACCTCTACCTTGACCTTGCCATGCCCTCTTCTTTGTCAAACAAGTATTTTAGATGGCCATAAAACTCTCTTCTAGATTAATAGACTCCAACTCCACAAATCTATACAAAACTCAACCATACCTTCCTTAACTCAATCAACTAAATTAGCATCAAACCAAGCAAACATCTTTGGAAACCTTTTCTCCACCACATCACAGAGATTCACAATCACCTTAGTGGTCAATCCTCTTGGAGCCATCTTCCAAGATCTTCACAAGTATCTAATCAACTTCCATTATCTTAAGAATTTTGTTACCATGAATTAAAAGTCTTTCTATTTTAATGACACATTTCTCTTCCCAACCTAGAAGTCTATACAATGTGACTATTGTTCCAATTCCATAATATTATGTATCTTCTTTGTGTGACTAAGACATAAGAAATGATGTTGTACTTGGAAACCTATAAAGGGGTGATTCAAAAAAATTAGTTTCCTTTACTAGATTACAAAATAAGCATCTAATCAACTTCCATAATCTTAGGCATCTTTGTCACCACCAATTGTCATTTCCTAATATATTTCTATTTTGATGACTCATTTTTCTTCCCACCCTATGTCCACATAGTGTGACTATTGTAGCACCCCCAAGGAAGTTTTCATTTTAAGTTTTTAGTCATCCCTTTTCCATTAAACAAAGAAACCAGCAGTTGTTATAATTTAAGGCAAGAGGTTTCCAACTACAGTAGCTACCACAACTTTTTTTGGATATATATCATTCATAAGTGTATGAAAACATCCAAACCTAGTAAGAAATAACATAACTAGGAAAACAAAAGAATATGGATAATGTGTGCACTCAACTACAAGATTTAGATAGGGGACAACTGGGAAAAATCATTAAATTAGCAATATAACAAAAATATGAGCTAGTTTACAATTTCTAACATAATAGAACAAGACAATGGTGAAATAATACAACCTAGAACACTAATCAAAATAGAAATGCATAGCTGGTGGGTGAAATGAGAAGAGGTCTTAGAGAAAGACACATATATCTTCAAAAAATTTAATTTTTTCAAAGACTTTTGGTGTTGTAAATTTTTTAATCAAGACTAGTGGTATCTTGCACCACATATTAGTTGCTAACATAGCTATATTTTACCATTATTTTAGGTGAAGACTCCCATCAATAAAGGTTGATAATAAGACCAACTCCATTGCTAGAGGTATTAGAGCTTGCCTAAAAAGTACCCTTCGCTCCTTAAAAGACATGGTAGTGATGAGTGTAGGGAATTGCATGTTGGTGATGATTGAAAGTATTATTCTATAAATAATACATGATGGTCGATCCCCTATTGCAAGCTCTATATAAATTTTTTTTTGGTGGCATCAGGAAAGCTATAGAGAAACATGCCATGCAAACTAGATACCATTTATGAGGCTCTTACATGTGCATAAGGAAACATTTCTCCCATTGACAAACCCCTATGTGCCATTTTTAATACCTTCATGTTCATACCAAGCTTAATCTCTCTACTATTTTTTCTTGGGTGGTGGGAGAGTGAGGGGGGGGGGGGGGGGCTGTGGAATTTATAATTGATAATGAGGTTCAAGGCCAAGCATATTATTATATTTGACTATCACAAGTACATCAATCAATGATTTCTTTTCTTGGGAATGTCCATTGGTCTTTTACATCCATCATAGCACTGGTCACTTCATCTTTACCATGTGCTTGTTCTTTATAACAATCATATTTTCATTTCACTACAAATATAGGAGTCACATGTTTTGATCTAACTACAAATATTGATGGTAACATACCTATCTCTACCTTTCCTAGAAGCTGAAAAGAATCAATACCCACCTCAACCTCAAACATAGCTATGTTTGAAAGAGAATACGTTGCTTCTACCCACCACTATAAACAAAACCCACACAAACTCTCAACAACATCCTTAAAAAACATGCATTCCATTGGAATCTCACAAGCTCTATGGAACTAGTAGCTGATTGGAATGGGATGATATAAGTACCCACAACAAGTAGTACAAGCCAATACAGTCTCTTAGGAATCATTATCTTGGAATTGTCCACTTCTCCTGCTAGTGTACTTACCAACTCCCAATAATTGAAATTTGGATTCTATAAAAGTGTATTTAGAAACTCGGCTATAAACTCAAAGTTTTAAATCAACCTACACTCATGTAACTTATTTAAAAGACAAGAATTTCATATGAAAAAAATTTAGTGCCATAATTTTGATGCATGATTAAATAAAAAAGTTAAAAGACCAGATCATTATGGTGAAATCTATGTTGTTAGTGGTTCATTGAGGGTTGTATATGTTATAATTGTGACAATAAGCTCAAGCCCCAATAATGTCATTTAATATGATGAAGGTTAGGGGAAACCATTCATCCAACTTGATCCCTAACTAGTTACTTTACCCTTGCATTGCATATCCCTGTAAATACTTAACAAAAAATAAATCTTAAATTTATGCTTGCTATTTTTATGTAGCAAGAGAAGTGATCTAAAATAATAATTATTCTCAAAATCTAACCTTTGTGATACTTTTTATACTGGGGATGGCCTCATATTAAGTTTTTTTCTACAACTTCTCTCTATATATTTTTAAAATAGTTTAAGAATTGCAATTTAGGATGTAATGCATGCATCAACTAATTCAAATTTGAAAAAGCATATCTGACTTATATTTGAAATACAATCCGAACATATATTTTCTTATACATTTTTATCAACATGCCAAATTATTTGGCATGCAAAGATAATATACAGTTAACAATCTAATTAAAAATGGAAAAGTAAACACTCAAGGGGGGGGGTGGGGGTGTATCAGTACTTAAAATTTTATTCTTTAAAATAATTCACCATACATCCATCTCACAATCTATACATGTAAACTAAAATACCAAACTAAGCATAAACATTCATAGTTTGAAATTAAATAAATATTCACACATATGAAAAAAGATATGATTACCCAAAAACCCTCCAATGAGAAGGTAAAACTAGGGTGGGGATGACACCCACAAATCTTCACTACTAAAGTTGTAAAGTGTATCCAATGAAGGTTACAATGTTTGATCATAAAATATGTTCTACCTTGTTAAAGGCTTACAAAGACTATTAGGTCTTACCCTATTAAAGGATTTCAACACTCTATTATAAGTGTGTCTAGTAAGAGGACTTCATCTCACAATGAAGTAAGCACCTTGTTGAAGGATTTATCTTAGCCTATTAAGACTACTCTATTAAGATATTTAACTAATTTACCTATTAGAATGTTCTAGCAATGATCCTTTGATTAGCACTTTTCTACTTGAGGTTAGATTACCTCTTTGCATGTATCCTTGATCCTTGTTTGATCAGATGTATCTCTTCTATCCTCTATCTCCTTCAATCTATTCTCCTCTAACTAATTCTACAATTCATGTCTCTTGATCACAATTCCTTAGTCACACTTTAATACTCTATTTGCGCACACAAACTTCTCTCTCTACTCTTCTCCTTCTTTCTCTATCACATTTTTGTATTAAGGTTTACCATCCTTATGAAGATCTTTGTGACATAGGGTTAGGTATGAATCAATGATTTTGATTCACCCATATTTCCACTTAATCCCTCTCTATTCTAATTGGTTGCATGTACTACATTGGGATCATCAATTAAGATCCATTCTTATCATCTAGAACCAGAAAATATATCCTAATTGAGTTGGCTCTAAAATGGTTTGCCATAGGATTTTTTCCCATTACAAACAACTATGCCAAAATTGTAAAACTCGACACTTGAAGTCTCTAATGCTCAGCATCAAGTGCAACTTCAATGATGGAACTCAACATCTAAATGGCTCAACATCCTTTGATTACTTGGCTCTTGAATCACTCAGCATCATCGTTCTACTCAGAACTTGAGTGACTCAAAAATAATTGTGTACTTGGCATACACCAAAAATCTTACTCAGTATGGACTATCTAACATGTTATTCTTGGCATGTATTACTCATTTGGCATGAACTAACTTGTAAATGACATTAAGTGTCTAGACACTCATATGTCAAAACCAATATGAGATTAAAAATCTCTGCCTTTGACATGAGTGACTCAACACTAACTGTTTACTTGGCATGCACCAAAAATCTTACTTGGTATGCACTATCTAACATGTTATTCTTGGCATTTATTACTTGTTCAGCATGAACTAACTTGTAAATGACATAAGTGTATAGACACTCATATGTCAAAACCAATATGAGATTAATAATCTCTCCTTTTGACATGAGTGAA
Organism: Cupressus sempervirens; assembly: GCA_028749045.1. Lineage (NCBI taxonomy): Eukaryota > Viridiplantae > Streptophyta > Pinopsida > Cupressales > Cupressaceae > Cupressus > Cupressus sempervirens. Next base: position 53,127,651 of record CM053790.1, on the reverse strand, counting down.
AAAACACTTGGTCATGCATGAATATCCTTAACTTATAAACATAACTTAGATAATCACTAATTTCACTTGGTATATATACAAAATTTTAAATTTCAAATGTTTGCAAACCTTGACTTTATAGTCATACCTCAAAATCTTATAACTCCCCTTGAGTTGATTAATTTTTCTTGAATCTTCAATCAATAGTCCTTCAATACTTGTGCTAAGTAAATGTCCATATGTTGTACTCTATTTCTATCTTTGACTCCCCCTTTGTTTGGTCTCCCACAAAACTTTATTTGTTCCTCTCTTGGTGTCAATGTAACTCAAAAATTTATTATGCTCCCCCTTTTCTTATTACTCCCAAAACTTAGTAATCCCCCTTTCTTAATACTCCCCCTTTTTGACACTTATGTCAAAGGGTTATACATAAATAGTGTGTTTATCCAAAAAAGATTTATGGATCTCAAGTATTAGCTTCAAAGTTGCATCCCAATTATCACAAGCTACCTCCAAAGATTTAATTTGGATGGACAACTCGGTAGCAAGATGAACTAAAACTTCTAGTGTAGAAAGATGGGGATCTTTCTTCATTAGTGTCTCTACAGAAGCTATTGGAATTACAATAACTCGGGGGGGGGGGGGGGGGAAGGGTGTGAATCATTAATTCAAACTTTTACCTAGAAAAGATTCACCTCACATCCATCTCATAATTCAATAAGTAAACTAAAATATCATATTATGCATGTACATCTAAAGAATTTAAATAAGTAAAAATTCACACATATATGACACAAGATATGATTACCCAGAAACCCTCCAAAGAGAAGGTAAAATTGGGGTGGGAATAACACTCACAAATATTCACTACTACAATAATAAAGTGTATCTAGTGAAGGCTACAATGTTTGATCATGAAACATGATCTACCTATTTACCTGTTAAAGGATTTCAACACCCTATTATAAGTGTGCTTGATTAAAGGAATTCAACTCACAATTAATTAAGAACCTTGTTAGGATAACTCTATTAAGATATTTAATTTATTCACCTATTAGAATGTCTTAGCAATGATCCTAAAATTAACACTCTATTACTTGATGTTAGATCACCTCTATACTGATGTGTACTTGATCCTTTCTGATCAAATGTATCTCTATTTTCCTCTATTTCCTTTCCTTTGTTCTCTTTTAAATAATTCTACAATGTAACTCAATTCATAATACCTTAATCATAGTGAATTCTCTATTTGCACATGAAAACTCTCCTTTTCCTTCAACATTCCTCTCTAAAGAGTTTAGGGTTTGTCTTTCATAAGAACACTTAGGTGATTTAGGGTTAGGTACAAATCAATGGTTGTGATTCACCCATATTTCCACTTAAACTTTCCCTTTTTTCTAATTAGATGCATGTAATGCATAGGAATTCACACTTAAGATTTTTCCTTATCAACAAAAGATAGTAAATCAATTCTTAAGTTGGCTCAAAAATAGTTTACATAGGAGTTTGTGCCAATACAAACAACTATGTCAAAATTGTATTACTCAACATCTGAAGTCCCTGGTGCTCAACACTAACTATAACTTCAATATTATCACTTAGCATCTGAATGACTCAACATGCACTTCTTTCTTGGCACCTAAATCGCTCGGCACATACTATTTTCTTGGCATCTAAAAGACTCGGCACTTGAGTGGCTCGACACTCATTGTTTACTCAGAATGCTCTAACTTATGTGTTGTGCTTAGCATGTGTTACTTGTTCGGCATGGACTAAGTAAATGACTTAAGTGTATAGACACTCACTTGTCAAAACTAATCTAAGATTAAAAATCTCTCCCTTTGACATGAGTGTCAAAAACACTTGGTCATGCAATAGCAATCTTATCCTTATAAGCATAACATAGATTCTATACAAAATATCAAAATATCAAAATTTTACAACTCATGACTTATTAGTCATACCTCAAAATTTCATAACTCCCCCTAAGTTGATTGTTCTATTCTATACTTTGTATCTGAAAAAAAAATATTTCTCCTACTGAGTAGATTTACATAATCTGAGATGATATTCTATTTCACTCTATTGTCTCTATCTCTGTCTCTTAGACTCTTACTTTGTTTCTTGCTCCTTATTCCCCTTTTCTTACTCTCCCCCTTTGCTCTAAATCCCCCTTTTTGACACTTGTGTCAAAGGGTTATACATGAATAGTGTGTTTTTCCAAAAATCATTTGTGGACCTCAAGTATAATCATTAGATTTGCATCCCAATTATCACAAGCTACCTCCAATGACTTGATTTGAATGGCCAACTTGATAGCAAGGTGTACTAAGCTTTCAAGTGTAGAAAGATGAGGATCTTTCGTCGTGAAAATTTTAGCATAACTTAGTTCCTTGTGTAGTAACTCCATGTGTGGATTCAATGTTGACTAGATGATTATAAGTTTAGTCCTGATGTTGGCTTCATCTGCTTGCAATGTTGCTAAATGACTTTGGGATTGTAAGAGAGACATGAAATGTTTCTCATTCTAAGTTGGAGACTTTGGAAAAGTAATACCAGATGACTATATATGACTCTCCAAACTCAGGATGAGACTCCTTACTTCTTATGTGAAGAATGTGGGATTACACAATTTGGTGTACAAAGAGAAAATATTCTCTAGTACCTTCTTCACACTCTATATTTTGGTTGCTAACTCAACCTATGATAGTGCAATGACACTTGATATCTTTTCATTGACTTTATTCTAGAACTTTTTCTTAGACCATTCAAGTAATTTTACATTTGTATCTAGGTCTATGTCACTAACCCTCTCCACTATATTGGTTAATTGTTCAATGATGGGTTTTTTTTCCTCTAGAGACAGAAAACTGAATGCATCAATAAAAATTTCTTTGATATCAATCAAAGCTTGCTTCTATCTATGCTCCCTTCTAAGTAGTTCTTGATTTTTCTTCTTTGCTAAGGCCTCTTGTAGAATGCACATCTACTCAATTATGATTGTTGCCAAATAAAATTTAGGCAATACAATCTCTTCATCTAGGCTCACATCACCATATGGTTTTACCTCTTCTACTTTGGATGTGCTTGGACTTGACCTAGAGAATTGGAATGGTGTAGCATTTGTGCTCAGCCTCTAAAGAGCTTGACTAGGATATTACTAGTACTTGTATTACCTATTTCTCCTTTGGCATTGTTGTTAAACTTGACTCTTTAGGCTTTTCCTTCTCTTCCTTAGTATTACTAGTAACACTTTGATCTTGTGCTATAGGTGTAGCTGTATCTACTTGACCTATTAGAACTTGAGTTCTTTCATTCCTTTTTGTCTCACCTTTTTCTTCTCCAACTGTCTCACCCTTATCATTTTCACTTTCCTACATATTTACTATGACTTGAGAGCTCTGCAATAGTGTATTAACATTGGAACTTATTGTCTCCTTCCTTTGATAGACCATAATAGGCAATGAAGATTGTACACATGTGAATTGAGGAGTAACTATAGATGTCTTTTTTGTTTGTACTTCCTCCACTGCAAATACTTTATCTATCTTCTAAAATTCATCTACACTCACTAGTATAGGGTTATTGCAAAGTTTGGCCTAGAGAGTGGATTCAAAAGGTATCTTATTCAACTCATCCTCTATGAGGGAATTTGTTGCTTTTCTCCAGCTACTACCTGGGAGTCTATGTTCATGTTTGTGCCTCCCTCAACTATTTCTTGTTCATTGTATTTTTATTTTTCTTCTTCTTCATTCTCACCTACTTCAATAGGTGTTTACTTAGCTTCCCCAAATGTTGACAGTCCATATGTTAGCTTCCACATTTGTTTGGTCTTTTGTATAACATCTTCAATGTTATCCTATAGTATACTGAATAACCTATAGTTTGGCACAAATATTATAGTATACCTCTTAATGGCTTTTGTTATTTCATCCTTATCTAGTTCTGGCATCACCTGTGCAAGTGTTTTCTCTCTAATTTGTCTTTCAGTATCTAGAAAATAATTCCACCTCTGCTCAACTCTATCATATGAAATTTTAGGTATGGAATTGAAAATTTCAAGAGGAGTCTTTATAAATACTACCATCATGGCATATAATTCTTCTTTAACTTGATCCTTTTCAATCTTCCCAAGATTGTCAAACTCAATGTGAGAGAATCTAGATAAATTAGCATTATTTCAATTATTCTAATATAAGTTATCTAAATCTGAAAAAGGACTATGACTTACCACTTGAAACTAGTTGTTTCATCTGATTCAATCTTCTCTTCATTAGATTCAACTAGGGAAACATATTTTCTCTTTGGTCTCTTCTAAGACTCTTCAACCTTGCTAGCTTGACTAGATTTCTTCTCCTTTGGTTTGGCTACTCCCTTAGCCTTTTGTGTAGTGGCTCTTGTGCTAGCCCTTGTAGGTACTATAGGCTTAGGTTGAGTAGTTTTTGCAACCTTCTTTTTTTTTCTCACTTCTTGTGCTTTGGCTTTTCTTTTCTTCTTTTTAGTAGTTGCAGGTGCTTTATTGGCTTCTTCTCACTTAGCATCTTCTACAATTTCAACTTCCTCTTCTCGTCGATCTTCTCCTTGACCTTAGGTTCAGGCCAATGGTGCTTGAGCTGGTTTATCCTCTTCTTCTTCATCATCTTCCTCTTCTTCATCATTTGATCATTCATAAAATTTCTCTTTTAACTTCTTCACAAGTTTATTCTTCTTTGTGATGAGTAAGGTAGTCTTCAATTCCATTGTTATCTTTGATTTGGCCAAGTCATAGTTTCCAAAAGTTGTAGCCTCCTTGTCCACTTCTTCTACAAGTAATTTTGTAATTTTTGCAGAGGGTTCATCAACATTAATTTCATAACCCAATGGTTTTAATCATCTTACTCTAGGAACTATTGCACGAACATATGTGAAGTCAATATCAAATAGGAAGAAAACATCATCAAAATGTTTCTCCACTAGTGAAACTGCTATGCTTAGTGTTTTCTTCATTGATTGACTAAAATCTTTGAAATAACTTGTCATGGTTGACTCAAAGTTATTACCTAGTTTCTCAATGAATTCACCTATTTGCACTACAATAGATCTGTTTACCTTCCATGAGACTTTACCAAAGGTGAGAAACGTATTCTATACATAAAAGAATATACATACAAGAATAGATCCAAATTTACATTGTGCACTTTTGGTCTTCCTTATGGCTCCCAAATTCTCAGTCAATTATTTCAACTGCAACTTGACAAGATCATAAGTATGATCTTTCTTCACTATCCTATATCCAAAGTCAACTGGAATGCATGTTACACTATTAAGTTTGTTGGATTGATAGAACTTGTGTGCTATAATCCTTACTGCAAAATAAATTAAGGGATTTGTGATTGTATGTATTTTCATCCCTCATTTATTCCATATAGCCCCTGTATTCCTTTTAATTATCTCTTTTTCTTCACTTCTCATTATCTTGGGCCAATCTAGGGTTGGATACCCCATGACTATATATATAATCTTGTTGGTGATTTTCATTGGTCCATTCTCTAACCATACTAAATTGTCATGTATTCACTCAAATCTATGCTAATCCATTCTGTCTTGAAGATGTTGGGGAAATCTAGGGCACAAGTTAACCCTTTCTTCTCAACAATTTTGAATTCTTCCTTCAGAGCTCCATTTTCACATAATTTCCCATATGTCTCCCTCATTTCATGTCACCTATGCTTCCAATTTTACATGTATATCAACATCTGACATCTGGAATCATCAAAACTCATAGTGATATCATTGACAACACACCTGATGGATCTTGTTTATAGGCTATGTCTAGAATAGCTCTAAAATTAGGTTGTTTGATCTCATTACTTATTAATTTTACATTCAAAAGCTTCCTTTCCCTCTACAACCTTGGCTACTAAATAACTAGATGCCATTTCATAAAACTAGGGTTTGAAAAATATAAACTACATAGCTCAATGCATAATAAATACCTTTTCAATCTTGGTGGAATGGTGTCAAATAACTGTTGAATAAATTTTCAAACACTCAGATCAATTTCTCTAGTTTTCCTTATGTTATTTGTACTCTTCTATGAATTTGAATAATGTCAAATGAGAAAAAATTGATCAAATAGCCCTTAAAACACTGCATTTAATGCTAAGTTCTTACATAGCTGTAAGCTTGGCTTTAACAGAATTTCTAGCTCACTTGACATCCATGTGTTTTTCCATATAGTCAGGAACCATTAAAAGCGTGTCCTACACTAATAAATTTGATAACTTGGCATCAACTAGCATTTCACTCAACAATCATAGTGAAACTTTTCATGCTCAGTAGTAACATTAAAACTAACAAAACTTAAAGTTTGATTCTTGATTCTTAACAACACTTTGCATCTTTATTCATGCATATGTAATATTTTTAAAATTAAATCCTGAGAAATGATGTATAATGTATCCTTTTAAATATCAATCCCACATACCTCTTAATTTCTTAATTTGAGGAGGTGTGATCACCTAGCCTATTGGGTAAAGTGATGACTTCTACACTTGATGTGCTACAATCTTCCTTTCTCTTCCATCTCTTGTTCATCTCATCTCTGACATTCTCAACATCTACCTTTTCTTTGCCTTTTTCAAACTCTCTACTTGGTGCCTTTGACCTTATTTGACAATTTTTGCTTATGTGACCAATCTTCAAACAACTAAAACAGGTGGTTTAACTCAACCACCTTTTGTAATCACTTTTGAAATATGTTCTAATACAATTCTTAGGAACATTTCCATACTCTTGATAGTAGTGAAAAATATAACTTTCATTATAATCCCATTTATAAGAGTTTCCATTGTGCTTTACCTTTAGCTGCTTGTTTGATGACCACTTAGGCTTGGTTTTGCACTCAAAAGCTCTATGTCCATACTTCTAACAGTTGTAACAATGTCCTTCAAATCTTTGACTGTACATGGTCTTGGTTCTACATTCATGTGTTTGATTACCTTGCTTGTTGCACTTATGCCAGTAACCCATGCTCTTCTTCTTGACAATCTAATTTACAATCTTGCTTCTGTAAACATTAGCAGTATGACCTATCTTACCACAATTATGAAAAATAGTTTTTGAATTCTTACCGTTGTTACTTCTTTCTTCACTACTTTTGGATTATTCTCCTAGTTCAGTACTGGTGTATTCCAATCTAGAAGTATCATTATTAGACCTAGGGGATCTCATCAATTGTTCAAAGTACTTGATGGCTTTACTAGGCTTGTTGAAACTATTAGCTAACTCTTTCTCTTTTCAGATCATTTCTCAGTTATTGATTCTATAATTTTAGTGTTGTGATCTCAATGTCTTTACTATTTATTTCATCATTAGAAATCATGATTTGATTCATTGTCTCCAATAGCATGTGAGAAATCTTATTTACCTCTAATGACTTCTCTTCCAATCTACTAGTCAAAATCCTTTTGTCATCTTCAATCATAACTTTGTCTTCCATAGATTTCTTCTTTTTCTCAATCACCTTGCATAGCAATATTGCTTTTGATTCTTGCTCTATCTTTAGATTTCTAACCTCTTCAGCTAGGGTACCATTCTTTTCCATCAAAGCTATAATTGCTACATCAAATTCATTGAAGTTTCCATTTGCAAATAATTTAGTAGTATTCATCTCTTGGTATTGTGTTTCATTCTCTTCAATAGCAATTTCCTTCCTTCTTCTCAATGATTTATTTAAATCATCTCTTACTTCATTCAACTAATGTAGAATGAGTTGTATTCTAATCTCTTGGTTCTCAATAAATTTTCCCAACTTGTAGGCTTTCATTTCCAAGATCTTTTCTCAAACCTAAAAAGCTTTCCCTTTTCAAGAACTTAGCTCTGAGACCAATTGTTGGAATTAAAATAGGAAAAGTAAACTCTAAGATGGGGGGTGAATTAATACTTCAAAATTTTACACATAAAACATTCACCTCACATCCAAATCTGAAATATCATATTATGCATGTACATCTAAAGCATCTAAATAAGTAAACATTCACACATATATGACACAAGATATCATTACCAAGAAACCCTCCAAAGAGAAGGTAAAATTAGGATGGGGATGGCACCCACAAATCTTCACTACTATAGTAATAAAGTGTATCTAATCAAGGCAATAATGTTTGATAATGAAACATGATCTACACTATGAAAGGTCTTCCCTATTAAAGCTTACAAAGACTATTAGGTCTTACCCTATTAAAGGATTTCAACACCTTGTTAGAAGTGTGCCTGATTAAAGGACTTCAACTCAAAATTAAGTAAGCACCTTGTTAGAGGATTTCAATACATTCTATTAGGACTACTCTATAATTCATCTATTAGAATATCTAAGTAATGATATTTTGATTAATACTTTGTTTCTTGATGTTAGATCACCTCTACACTGATGTCTACTTGATCCTTTCTGATCAGATGTACCTCTGTTATCCTCTATTTCCTTTCCTCTATTGTTGTTTAACTAATTTTGCAATGTAACTCAACTCATAATACATTGATCACCATGAATGCTCTATTTTCACATGCAAAGTCTCCTTTACCTTTAGCATTCCTCTCTAAAGATTTTAGGGTTTTTCTTCCTTAAGAAGGCTTAGGTGATTTAGGGTTAGGTATGAATCAATAGCTATGGTTCATCCATATTGTCACTTAAACCTTCCATTTTTTTGATTGGATGCATATAATACATAGGGATTCATATTTAAGATTTTTCCTTATTAACAAAGGATTTCAATTCAATTCTTAAGTTGGCTCTATAATGGTTTATATAGGAGTTTTTGCCAATATAAATACTTATGTCAAAATTGTGTTACTCGGCATCTAAAGTCCTTGGTGCTCAGCACTAATTGTAACTTCAATGTTATCACTCGACATTTGAATGACTCAACATACACTTCTTTCTTGGTACTTGAATCACTTGGTACATGCTATTTGCTCAACATCTAAATGACAAATAATTTGAGTGGTTCAACACTCATTGTTTACTTAACAAGCTCTCTCTTATGTGTTGTGATCACCATATGTTACTTGTTTGGCATGAACTAAGTAAATGAATTAAGTGTATAGATACTCAATTGTCAAAAAAATCTAAGATTAACAAAAGCTATCTCCTTGTGAAGTATTACCATGTGTGGGGTCAACATGGATTAGATGTTGATCAATGTAGCCTAAATATTTGCTTCTTGAGCATGTAGGTCTGCCAATTGGCCTTGGGAATTCATCAAATTCTTGAAGTTCCTTTAACTTTGAATTCGAGAATTAGGTAGTGTAATACCTATTATCTTCATGTTTGCCTCCAAATTATCAATATGGCATTGCACTTCTTGTGTGGACAGAGTTGTATCACACAACTTGGTGTAAAGTGAGAAAATATTCTCTAGAATTTTCTTTACATTATTAATCTTGGTTCCTAATTCAACCTGGCTAAGTGCAATAGGACTTTATTTCTTCTCATTTACCTTTCCTTAAAATTTTCTCTCAAACCATTCAAGTACTTTGACATTTGAATCCAGGTCTACATCATTGATGTGTTCTACAATGGTAACCAACTACTCCATGATAGGCTTATCTTCTACAAGTTCTAGCAAGCTGAATGCATCAAGAAAGATATCCTTAATGTCTTTCAATGCTTGCTTCTACCTATGATCCCTTCTAAGAAGTTCTTGTTTCTTTTTCCTTGCAAGTGAATCTTGTAATATGCTCATTTATTTAATTGTGATTGTGGCAAGGTCAAACATTGGTAGAATAATCTCTTCATCTAGGTTAACATCACCAAATGATGTAGCTTCACCTACCTTGGATGAACTAGGCCATGATGATTTTAATGGTGTAGTTTATACACTTGGCCTCTCAAGTGCTCGACATGGAAGAGTAGAAATTGATGGTAAAGTAACTAGTGTTTGTATTACCAATTTCTCCTTAGGTTTTGTAGTCAAGTGTGACTCTTTGGTCTTCTTCTCTTCTTTCTCTTTAATCTAAATTACACCTTGAACTTTTGTTGTAGGTATAGGAGTATCTACCTATCCTATTTGAACTTGTGTTCTTTCCTATTCTTGAGTAGCAAATTCTAGCGTTGACAAATTTTGCACCAATTTGTTGATGTTTGCCATAGTTGTCTCTTTCCTTTGATACACTACAATAAGTAATGCAAGTTGTATCATAGTAAATTAAGGGGTTCTTTATGTGTCTTGAGTTTCTACCTTTGTAGATTTTTTCTCTACATCCTTAAGTTCATCTACACTCACCAATATAGGATGACTACATAATGTTTATTTGGTAGTGGTGTCTAGTAGTATCTTCTTCATGTCCTCCTCTATTAGGGGATTGATTTTCTGAGTCATAGTGTCATAAATATCCTTGATCTATATGATTTCATTGCCTCCTTTTGTTACATGTAATGGACTAGCACTTGACATTTGTATATCTAATATACTCTATTTTGGTTGCTACTCATCTTTAGTTGTTGCCTAAGTTTCTTCCTATTCCTTAGTGCCTTGCACATGTGAATCCTTCTTAGTATCATCTTTAGTAACCTTAATTACTACTTTCTCATTTCTATCTTCTCCTACCTCAATAGGTGTCTACTCATCTGTCTTAGATGTTGTCAGCCAATATGTCACCTTCCATATTTGGGTACTTTGTTGAACATCATACAAGTTTTAACTTTCAAAATGTTAAATTCATGGTACTTAGGAGAAAATTTACTTGCATAATTCCTTATGGCTCTTGACATCTCAAATTTATGTAAATCTAGCATCACTCTTGCAAGTGTAGTCACTCTAATATTCCTCTCTATTGTGAGACTATATTTCCATCTTTTCTCAACTCTATCATATAAAGTCTTTGGTAGAGAGTTGGAAACCTCTATTGGATTTATCTAAAATATTGCCATCATGGCATATACTAACTCTTCTATTTTATACATTTCAAGATTTCCATGCTTATCAAATTCAAGATGTGAAAATCCACTCAAATCTACATTATTCTTTATATTTTTACATAGATTATCTAAATCAGAAGAGGGATTATGACTTACCACTTTGAATTGGCTATTTTCATTAGATCTTTTTCTCTCTTCATTTGATTCAACTAGAGCAATGTACTTTCTACTTTGTTTCTTCTCAGTCTCATCAACTTGTATGGCTTTCCTTGCTTTATCTTCTTTTGGCTTGGCCACTTCTTAAGATTTCTTAGTATTATATTTTGTTTTATTTTGAGTAGCTAGAACTATAGACATAGGTTTTTCATCCTTCTTTGTTTTGTTCACCATTGGAGCTTTAGCCTTTCTTTTCTTCTCTGTGGCTATAGGTGCTTCACTAGCTTCTTCTCCCTTGGCACCTTCTTCAAGCTAAACTTCCTCTTCTCCTTCATTTTCTCCCCAACCTTGTGTTAAGGCTAATGGTGCTTGGGCTGGTATATCATCTTCTTCTTCTTCATCATCTTCTTCATTAACTTCCTCTGCCCCTTCATTAAGTTTTTCTTTCAGTTTCTTGACAATCTTGTTCTTCTTTCTTATCTCTAAGGTTGTCTTTAGATCTATAGTTGTTTTTGATTTGGCAACATCATAGTTTCCAAAGGTAGTAGCTTTAGTAGCTATTTCTTTTTCAAGAAAAGCTATGATTGTTGCAGATGCCTCATCCACATTGATTTCATAACCTAGGGGTCTCAACCATCTAAACCTTGGTACTACAACTTGTACATATGTGAAATTAGTATAAACTAGAAAGCAAACATTAGTGAAATATTTCTCAACTAGTGACACTAGTATCCCATGTCTTTGTTTCATTTATTTCTTAAAGTCCTCAAAATAACTATTCATCATAGACTCAAAGTTCTCTCTCATTTTCTCAATGAATTCTCCTATCCATACTATAATAGATCTATTTGTCTTCCATGAAACATTACCAAATGAAGGAAATGTGTTCTACAAATAGAAAAAGATATATACAAATATTGATCCAAACTTGCATTGTGCACTTTTTGTCTTCCTTATGCCTCCCAAATTTCTTGAATGTTGTTGCAATTGAAGCTCAATAAGGTCATAAGTATGATCCTTCTTCACTATCTTGTATCCTACATCAACAACAATACAAGATACACTATTCAATCTTCTTTATTGAAATAACTATGTGCAATTATCCTTACTGAAAAAGCAATTAGGGGATCTATGATAGTATCAATTGTCATCCCTCTTTTGTTCCACAATTCCCCTGTGTTCCTCTCAATAACTTCTTTTGCATCATTCCTCATTATTTTAGGTCTATCTAAGATTGGATAACCTACTAACCTTTGCACAATATTCATGGTTATCTTGGTAGGTCCATCTTCTAGCCATACTAAGTTATCATGTATTCTTCTTAAGACAATCTTAATCCACTCAATTTTGAAAATATTCAAAAAATCTAGGACATGAGTTAACCCTTTTCTTTCTACAATTTTGAATTCTTCTTTCAGTGTTCCATTTTCAGACATGTTTCCATATAGGTCTTTGATCTCCATGTCACCTATTCTACCCACCTTACATGTGTAACAGCATCTTACATTTTGAATCATTAAGACTTTAGGTGGAATCATGGACAATGCACCAGATGGGTCTTGTTTGTATGCAATGTCAGGGATTGATGTGAAATTTGTTTTTCTTATCTCATTACTAATTAGCTAAACATTCAAAACTTCTTTTCCCTCTTTGACCTTAGCAGCTAAAGGATTAGATGCCATGTTTATCACCTAATGTTTATAGAAAATCAAACTACATAGCTCAGCATATGATAAATACCTTCATAGATTTGATAAATGGTGTCAAATGGTGGTTGAATTCACTATGAAAGTGCCTGGGACAATCTCTTCAATTTTCCATTAGCTCTTCATGATCTCTCCAAATTTGAATGATGTCCACTGAGTAAAAAATTGATCATATAGACCTCAAACCTTTGCAATTAATACTTAGTGCTTACACAATTGTAAGCTTAGCTTGAATAGAAATTTCAACTCACTTAGCTTCCATGAATTTTCCTTATTCCTTAGCAACCACTACAAGCTCTATCAATACTATCACTTATGATAGCTTGACATCAAATAAATTTCACTTAGAAGCTTAAGTGAAACTTTTCATACTCAACAGGTAATATGAAAATTGACAAAACTTAAAGATTTCTTCTAGATTCTAAACAACACTTTGCATCTTTTTTCATGAAAATATAATCTTTTTAGAGCTAAATATTTGGAACTAATGTATGGTATGTCATTTGAATATCAGTCTCACACATACCTCTTGATTTCTTAGTTGGAGGTGGTATGATCAACTGACCCATTAGGTGAAGTGATACCATCTAAACTTGATGTGTTGTAGTTTTTTTCCATGTCTTGTTCATTTCATCTTTGACATCCTTAACATCTTCCTTTCCTTTTTCTTTTTTGAACTCACTTCTTGGTGCTCTTGACCTTGTTGGGTAATTCCTACTTATGTGACCAATCTTCAAGCAATTGAAACATGTATTTTGACTCAACCATCTTTTATAGTCACTTTTAAAGTGTGTCCTTATGCAATTCTCAGGAACATGTCCATACTCTTGACAATAGTGACAACTATACCTAGTATTTTAATCCCAATTATAAGAGTTTCCATTTTTATTTACCTTTGTATATTTTTTATATGACCACTTGGGCTTGGATCTACACTCATATGCTCTATGTCCATACTTATGACAATTATAGCAATATCCTTCAAATCTTTGGATGCTCAAGGTCTGGGTTCTACATTCATATGCCTGATGTCCTTACTTGTTGCATTTGTGGGAGTGACCCATGGACTTATGCGTAGGATTTTGATTTGTAGTCTTTCTCTTACAAAAATTAGCAATATGTCCTAATTCTCCACAATTATGACAAGAAGTTTTTGAGTTCTTACCTTTGTTACTTATTTCTTCACCACTTTTAGATGATTCTCCTTCCTTAGTGCTAGTGTGTCCTAATCTAGTGGTATGATAATTAGATCTAGGAGATCTCATCAATAGCTCAAAATACTTAATGGCTTCACTTGGTTTGTTGAAACTTTTAGCAAACTCCTTTTCCTTTCTTAGATCATTACTCAATTGTTTATTCTATAATTTTAATCTTGAGATCTCAATGTCTTTACTATTCAATCCATGATTGGCGATCATGACTTGATTCATTGTCTCCAATTGCATGTGGGTAATCATATTTACCTTTGATGACTTCTCTTCCAATCTGTTGGTCAATATCATTTTGTCATCTTCAATCATGACTTTTTCTACTACAACTTTCCTCTTCTATTCAATTACCTCACAAAGTAATATGGTTTGCGATTATTGCTATATCTTTAGATTTCTAAGCTCTTCGGCTAGGGTTCCATTCTTTTCTATCAAATCTACAATTTTTGTATCAAACTAACGTGTGTTTCCTTTAGTAAATAGTCTAGTAGTATCAATCTCTTCCTATTGTGTATCATTCTCCTCAATAGCTATGGCTTTCCTTCTCTTTAGTGAATGCTTGAGATTATCTCTTGCTTCATTTAGCTAATTATTAGTTTGTGGTGACTAATCAAGGAAGTACTATACATACTTCATAAATTCTTTGGGATCTGGGACATTTCCCCAAAAAAAAATTTTGGTACTATTCACCAATTTGCCACTAAAGTTTGGGCTAATATTTGTCACTTTATGGCTGATATGTTGTAACCCTAAAGTGAAAAAAAAAATTGTATAAAAGGTTTTAGGGTTAGGGATTGTTTCATAGAAAGTGATAAAAAAATTAGTTCTTGTGGCAGTATTGAGCTATAAGGGATTATAGATTATAATTAGGTTGTAATCATTGGATCGTAATAATATCAGACATTGTATTTGGTCGACGTAGCCTAGGGATTAGGTGAACCATGTTAAATCTTGGTGTCTTGTGTTCTTTTCTATGTGATCTATTATTTTTTGATATTGGTTATATTTGCATGTAATTGTTATTTCTATATGTGGTTTAATCCTAACAAGTGGTATCAAAGTGAGGTTTTTTTTCTAGTTATCCTCTATAGGAAAGTCTCATGGTTGAGTGGGAGCGATCGTAGACAAGGGTAAGCTAAGGGTTGATAGGTTTAATAGGAAGAACTTTCCATTATGGAAGTTTCAAATGGAAGACTATCTTTATGAGAAGGATTTATGGAAGTCATTGGAAGGCAAAACCAAGAATCAAGGATCTATGTCAAATGATGACTGGGATCTTTTGGATAGAAAGGCACTTGGAATCATTAAATTATGCCTAGCACCATTGGTGGAATTTCATATTACAAAAGTGAAGACAATAAAAGAGTTGATGCAAACCCTAGTGAAACTATATGAAAAGTCCTCTACTTCAAACAAGGTATTTCTCATGAAGCATTTATTTAATTTGAAAATGGTAGAAGGTGGATCTATTGTAGATGTTTTAAATTAGTTTAATACTATTACTAGTTAGTTATCTTCTATGGGTATCAATTTTGATGAAGAAATTAGGGCTCTCTTGATTTTGTGTTCTTTGCTTGAAAGCTAGAGTGGCTTGGTGATGGATGTGAGTAATTTTGTTCCTAGATCTAATACCCTAAAATATGATGATGTGATTAGTGTTATTCTAAGTGAGGAAACTCATAGAAAATATTTAGGTGGATCTACATCAGGAAGTACTTTGAATGCAAAAAGTCTAGGAAGAACAACTGAGAGAGGAAGAAATTCCAAAAATTGTGGGAAATCAAGAGGAAAGTCAAAGCGGAGGAGGTCTCAATTGAGAGGACTGAATGACTGCTGGTATTGTGGGAAACTAGGGCATAAAAAGAAAGATTGTTGAACTCAAAAGAAAAATGAAAGAGATAAACTAGATGGAGACAAGGAGGCAAATGTGGTAAGTAACAAATCGAAAGAGGATGCTTTGCTTCTATCTTTAGAAAGTGTTGATGATTCATGGGTTTTAGATTATGGTGCTTCATTTCATGCTACACCTCATAGAGTTTATTTCATTGATTATGTCTAAAGGGATTTTGGGCTTGTTTATCTGGGGGATAATGAACCCTGTCAGATTGTTGGAAAGGGAAAAGTTAAGATTAAGTTGCAGAATGGGAATCATTGGCTACTACATAAGGTAAGACATATTTCAAGACTAAGTAGGAATTTAATTTTAGTAGGGAAACTTGGTGATGAGGGTTGTGTAGTTACTTTTAATGATAAGAATTAGAAGGTTTCAAAAGGTTCCCTTATAGCAGCAAAAGGTGTGAAAGTATGCACCTTATATCTTTGTACAGGTCATATTGTTCCTTCTACTTTAATTGTTTTAGAGAAACATGAATGTTCAAGATCAGTTGTTGTAGTTGAGTAGGGAGAACAAGTAGCTAATGTAGATTTTGATACAGTGCTATGGCACAAAAAAGTTGTGCACATGAGTGAGAAAGGTATGAAACTACTTCATTCAAAGAAAGTTTTACCAGGTTTGAAATGTGTTAATATGGATTTCTATGAAAGTTGTGTGTATGGAAAAAAAAAGAGAGTAAGTTTTCTGAAGAATGGGAAAGAAAACAAAAGGGAGAAATTAGAACTTGTGCATACCAATGTATGGGGACTAGCTCAAGTATCTTTCCTTGGTGTCTCTCATTATTATGTTACATTCATTGATGATGTAACTATAAGAGCATGGGTTTATTTTCTCAGATAGAAATCTAATGTATTTCAAACTTTCAAGAAATGGAAATGCTTGGTTGAAAATGAGATTGGTAAGAAATTAAAATGTCTCAAATCTAATAATGGTGGTGACTATTACAGTTATGAATTTGAAGATTATTGCTCCACTAATTGTATTCATAGATAGAAAACTATTCCAAGGACTCAATAGGAAAATGGAGTGGCTAAACACATGAACAAGACTATAATGGAGGGTGCAAAGAGCATGAGGTTGCATGTTGGGTTACCTTTACACATGTGGCTGGAGGCTATCAATACTATTGTATATTTGATTAATAGAGATCCCTCTACTCCTTTGAGTTGTGGAATTCTAGAGGAACCATGGATTGGTAAGAAGATGATTTATTCTTTTCTCAAAACCTTCAGTTGTGAAGCATTTGCTCACATAGATTCTAAAAATAGAACCAAGTTGAAAGCTAAGTCAAAGAAATGTGTATTTTTTGGATATGGCATTAATGAATTTGGTTATAAGATTTGGAATTTTGAAAATCATAAAATTGTAAGAGGCAGGGATGTCATATTCAATGAGAAAGTGTTGTACGAAGATCTATTGTAGCAACATGAGAAGAAAGAAGATGATTATGTAGTGTTGGATGATACTCCGAAAGATCATGTTCTAGCCATTCCTCATGATGTGCAACAATCCAAAAAAAAAATTCCGCACACACCAATGAATGTTAGATAGTTATCTAGGAAAATTAGACCTCCAAAAATATTTTCTCCCTTTTTGTATTCTTTTTTATTAACAAATGCTGGTGAAATTGAATGTTATGATGAAGCTATGCAGGTGGATACTAAGATTTAGTAGGAGTTTACAATGAAAGATGAAATGAACTCTTTGCTGAAGAATAAGACATGGGATTTATGAAAGTTTCTTATAGGTAAAAGGGCTTTCTAGAATAAGTGGGTTTATAGGTTAAAAGAAGAGGATGGAGGTAAGAAAATATTAAAGCTAGGTTAGTTGTAAAAGGATTTGCATAGAAAAAGGGCATTGATTTTGATGAGATATATTCTCCTATTGTTAAAATGACTTCTATTTATACTATTTTGAGTATTGCAGCTACAAGAGATTTCCATTTAGAGTAGCTTGATGTTAAAACAACCTTCCTTTATGGTGATTTGGATGAAGAGATATATATGGCTTAGCCATGAGGATTTGATGTCAATGGTAAGGAGAACTTAGTGTACAGATTGAATAAAAGTTTATACGGCTTGAAGCAAGCACCTCAGGAATGGTATTTGAAATTTGACAATTTTATGCATGAGCATGGATATAGTAGGTGTCATTCAGATCATTGTGTTTATTTTAAGAGGTTAGATGATGATAGCTACATTATGTTATGATTATATGTTGATGATATGCTTATAGTTGTGTCTAACATGGATCACATTAAGGGGTTGAAATGCTAGTTAGCACATGCATTTTCTATGAAGGATTTGGGGGAAGCAAAACAAATCCTTTGTATTAAGATTTGTAGAGATAGTAAGAATAAAAAATTGGTGCTATCTTAGGCTGATTATGTTGAGAAGGTATTGCAAATTTTCTCTATGGAGAATGCTAAAGCTATTAGTACACCTTTACTTGGTCATTTGAAGTTGACTAAGGAGATGTGTCCCAAGAAACAAGAAGAGGAGGATAAGATGTCGAAAGTACCCTATGCCTTAG
The DNA here is from genome assembly GCA_028749045.1 of Cupressus sempervirens. Lineage (NCBI taxonomy): Eukaryota > Viridiplantae > Streptophyta > Pinopsida > Cupressales > Cupressaceae > Cupressus > Cupressus sempervirens. Next base: position 53,109,276 of record CM053790.1, on the reverse strand, counting down.
CTATAGAATGCTTGATGTATGTGTAAGAATTTTCCTTAGGGAAAAATTCACCCATGATTAAAGAACTCAAGCAGAATATCAATATGTATTTGATTCAATGTGTAAGTACACTAGGAGTTTCTATATATAAAGGCCTTTGGAATACTTCTAGAATGCATAGGAATCAACAACATGATAAGTCATACAATTAGACACATGTCCGCAGATATGGGTTATCCTCCATTAAGCATAGGAGTAAGTGCGATGATGAGAGGATAAGCCTACAAAGGTGTAGCATGTAAAATAATGTTGTAGACACCATTTGCTAAAATAGGAGTGCAAATAACTATGTTTTCTACATGACAACTTAGTTAATTATGCAAACTCCAGTGTTTTAGACACCATGCACTAAATTAGAGTTGCTTACTTTTGTGTTGTCAACATGACAACTCATAAAAGTGCGTAAACTCCTAAGTGTCTCACTAAATAGATAATAAAATAATGCAATATAATAAAATAATGCATTAACCTAAGTAAACTTAAGTAAAGTACAAATAGTAAATACATATTTGCACCAACACCCCCCCTTAAGTGAAACTTAGGGGAATGCCCTTAAGCTTACAAAAACAAGGATGAAATACAAGATGGGTCTCGGCTATTAGGCCATGTTAGGTACCCATGTACATAATGAAATGTAATTTGTCATAAATTAGAGAAAGAGGAAAAACCTCATGGGAAAGACCCTCCCCCAAAAAGAGAGATGAAAAGACAAGATGCATGGATGGATGGAGTAATAAAGACCCCCTATTATGACATACATCAAGTATATACAATAAAGAAGTATGAGAAAAACACAATCCCAAAAGAAGAAAAGGGCCCCCACCATAAGAAACAAGAAGAAGAGAGACAAGGTAGTCCTCCCCCCCAATGAAGAGTGCTAATCAGTGATAGCTACTCCAATGTAGAAGCTAGTCCATGAGTGTTGTATAATGTTCCTCCCCTTTGGAAGAAATAATGGAAAAGGGACAAGTATGAATGATTTCTTTGAAATCTGCTCAACTATCCCAATGTCGATGTTGATCGTCTCCCCTTCCAATATTATTGAAAAGAATGAGTCCAGATCTGGCAAGGATGTATGTAGAACCTATCCCAAAGAACCAACTATCTCCTTAAATGATAATGTACATAAGGATCCACAATCACATCTGATGGCACTCAAAATTATATTCCCATTTTGAGTGTCTATTCCAAATTTTGAATCACTTTGAGCCCCTTATGAATGCTTTTTTTGCATATGTAATTGGTTGTCACTTTAAGGCTTAGGTGGTGTTTTAGTTGTATAACACCCTTCATTTGACATATGCATATGTTTCATATTAATAAACTGACATTCCAAACCATTCTGCAAAGTTCCATTTTATGTAGTCTTCAGTTTTGCATTTTTTGCATGTCAAATAGTGATAGGAAGCCAGTTTGCTTTTGAATATATTTAACCCAGAAATATTTTATGACCCACCACTTTGGAGATATTTAATAAATATATCAAAGAACCTATGTTCTAAGTTTCAAGTCATTTTGATTCTGTTTGATTAGGTTTCAAACCCCTCAAAGTTGGTAGTTTACTGTTTTCATGCATTTGCAAATTGTACAAAATTTTGGAAGGCCCTATTTTACCTATCATAAATTTTGACTAGCTAAACAAAATAAAAAAATTCATTTTTCATCATAATCTATGGGTTAGATACTTTCTATGTTCCTAATTTGAGCTTATGATGAATCCGTTTGCAATTTATAAAGTTTCACTAGTGTCATGAAATGCAGATTGATCAATACCCATGTTCATGATGTCATATCTTGAGATCCATGATAGGTGAGATTGAATGCATTATACCAATATGTTTTACTCTAAAAATATTTCAAGTGTGCCAATTTTCAAATTTTTATGAACCCATGTGCACACTTTCCTAGGTCCATTCCATTTGAAAAAAATACTTTTCTATCAATGTTTCCAGTTTGCAAATTCTGAGTAGTCTACTTTGACCGCTTGCCATTTGCATTCTATTATTCATCATGAACCCAAATTGCAGATCCATATACTCCTTGTGAAAATGAAAAAATACCCCATCTTTTGTGCCCCCAAATGTCAATTTTCCTAGTTTCCAAAGCTAATTCCAAACGTGATTTATGGTTTTCTAACATGTTTTCTTGCAGGTGATTCTAAGTAAGCAACTTAGGAGGTCAATATCTTTTGACCATGATGTCATCATGAGACAAGGTTTGATAGGGTAAGATATTGCAAAATAGAGAATCAGTATGTTTAATTCTAGAGCTCAGTTAGGTGTTTGTGTCAATTTTTAAGGCCATTCAAAGGACCTCCTAACACAAAATTGATAGTTTGCAAAAAGATGTAAAATGAGCTTCAAATTCATTTTTAGTGGTTGAATTTGTTTTCAAATAATTGCCAGAGGGTGAATGAGTCAATTTTGTAATTTAGTTGTTCAGAAACAAAAATTTTTTTAGCCAGACCTGCTTGGGGCCCGACTAATTTCATCATATTAATGCAAATGCGTGTGGAATATAGATTCTCAAAGAATTTTAAAAGGGGAGAACATGTAAGCTAAAAAGGAGCCACATTATGGAAAAGTGTTTTCTAGAATAGAAAAAGGAATGAGAAAAATGATAGACAAACATGGGAGATCAACTGCTTTAGGTTGCAATACAAGAAACAAGTGTTCCTTGTCTACTATAATCTAGAGTTTGGTGGCATGGATACTATTGGTTCATGCTTACAGTGCCTTAACTCCATCAAATTTTAATAGAGAAAATCCTCTAATGCAAGGAAATCATCTTTCTATTTATAGAGAGTATGAAGAGATAGAGGACATGGGCATAGTGTTTGTATTCTATGTATGAATGAAAAACTTTTCTTCCATTTAGTCATTCATTACCCCATTGCTCAACTAGTTTGGAGAGATGTTGTCTAGTGGATGATTGGTTATCACAATAAATGGAATAATAGTTATGTTGAAGATTGTATAAAGCATTGTTACAAGCTCTTTCTTCTCTCATTTTATGGGACATATGACCCAGCTATAATGTTGAGAGTTTTAAAAAATAGGGGTAGTCATTCCAGGTCTTTTCTCTTCTGCAACATCATGGATTGTCTAGATAGGAAAGAACTCCTAGGCAAGTGGTAGGATTTGAGCCACATTAAACCAACTCTAGAACAAGCAAAACCCATGCCTACCACCAATGCATTATCCAAGAAAAATTATATGATTCACTCACTGCTTTGGGCCCAATGAGAGAAATGTTGCAATGGGGATAGAGGCAGCAGTAATGATCTTCAAACCTATGTAGATGGAAAAGCAAAAGAGACAAAGGGAAGGGACATCCATGTAGTAGGGTAGTCTCAGGCATGGAAGCCACCATAAAAAGTTGGGGAACATGTGGAAAAGAGAGAAAGATTCATGCACAACAATGGAGGTACATGTTATATTGAAGAGGCAACACATGAATGAGAGAGAGCCGCAAGCTCAAGGGATCTACACCATAAGTATGCAATCAATGGAAGGGAAAAGACTGCATGCAAGGAAAAGGACCCTAAGCATTTGAAGAGGTGCCCAAGGGATTGAGCTCCATGCTGACTAGGGGAGCCACCATGTAGGAAGTTGTAGGGCATTCCATGGCATTGGAACACAACACTAGCTGCATAGATGTATAACCAACAAGCCATGGAGAAGGAAACCCGCAAACATGTAAAAAGAGAAGCCACATAACGACTTGAAGCTATAGCTTGCAAATGAAGAGAATCCATTTCAATATGAAATCAACAACATCAATTTAATCCCTCGGTCTCAAAGAAAGGGGAAGACTTTAGCAAGAAATGGCTTGGTAGGAAGAAAAGAGCAACCCACATTTTGGGGCATCCACATCCAAAGAAATCTCCACGTGCATAGAGAGTCATCCATACATGAAGAAAGAAGCTACAATGCTGAAGGAGGAGATCCATGCATAAGAAGGATGTAGCCATAGTATCCATGAATAACGCAAGGCAACACTCACGACAGAGGAAAATGGAATGCCCACAGCCATAGTAGCAGGGGTAGGTTTAAATGAATATCCCACATCCTTCTACAGTTAACTTTTTTTGATGTTTAAAACTATGAACACACATATGACAAGGTGTCTAAAAGACACATCTCTTTTAAGGATGTGAAAGCTCGTATAGGCAAGCCCAGTGCTGAGGACAGCTGATAGAAGACAAAAAGTGAATTTTGATAGTCAATGTGACAAGGATTTTGTGTGGTTAGGAGGCAATTTTTAAAAGGGCCCCGATGTTATGTTCAAGTTGTAGGAGTGGGAGGCCAAGGATGAAGTTTTTATGCTCTTACAAAATTTTTAAGAGAATAAAGATAAAACAAAGGGCATTACAATGCTATAGGAGAGCTTCCAACATATGGTCGAAAGGCAATTTTCAAAGGGTCCCAATGTTACGACCATAGATGCTACAATGGGAAGTTTAATATATGTGTTCATAGTATCATTGGGGAAGACAAATATGATGGTGAGATGATTTAAATGATTTAAAGGATTAAAAAATTAAGTATATATTAATGTGTTTAGCATATGGTAATATGGAAAATATTTCAAATGCATAATGAGTTATGGGGCCTGCTTAAGCATTTCAACAAATTAGGATTCGACACTTGGCTCTAGTCAATTGGGGAAAGTGAAAATTAATTTAAAAATAAAAATTTAGAAATGGTTTAACACAGAAGTTCAAATGGATGAAAGATTTGAATAAATTTAAATCATTTATATAGTTTGTACTATGTAAACTTTTTAATTTTTGAATTTTAAGTTTTGTTCATGGTCTGGGACCTAGATTTTTAAATCGATAGTAGGGGCATAATTTTTATCAAAAATATGTAGTGTCACATATCATTGGAACCAAGAAGAGGTAAATTTTCCAAATATGGGATCAAATTTTGCACAGGTCTTCACCAGTTCGCTCTATAAGTAGATTTGCATTTTTTCGGGCATTCTTAGCAGAATAGGCAAAATTCATTATGGAGCATCAATATCAGTTGGGGGCAAACATTGAAGTTTTTTGAAGCCTACAGTGATTCTAAAAGGTTTTATTGGCTTCTAGAGTTCATTTTTAACTATTTTTTTTCTATTGCCTTGAGTTCAAAATAGGCATCAAAATCAGTTATGATTTCCATCAAATATCTGAATCACTTTATGCTTTTGGGAGGCCAAAATGATGGCGATTTGATATGTAGTTATAGAGAGAGATTAGAGAGATGCTTTTAACTTCAAGGAGATGTTTTCCAAGTGGACACATGTCAGCTACAAAATAGATCCAAGAATTCATTTCATCTATATCATTTTATTTCTTATTCTTTGTTGTCATTGGCAATTTTCTCTGTGATACCAGCAGGGTTCTAGTTTTCACTGTGAAACTAAGGTTGTTGTTTGTTTTGCTTCCTATCTATTAAGTTGAGCTCTACTAGTAAAGGGCACATATCCTCTCTTGTGCAAATTTCATTTCATTTCATGCATTGTTTCTTTGAGATAATGGAAGTTGATAATAGATCATGTGACATATCTTGAGTTCCATTTAGTGTTACCAATTTATGTATTCATTCTTTCCAAGGATGAATATAAAAGGGGATTTACAATGAACTATGTGAGTTTTATTATTCTATCTCCTAATTCTTCATATGCTATTAGCTTTCAGATTGAGTGAATAAGGTTCATTTGATTTAAGGCAGCTTGGATGAGTTGCATGTCAGATCTATTGTTGCTTTTGATTCAAGGAGTTAAGTAAATGCTTCAATGTTCTAATAGGGTTTCTAGGTGTATGGAGGGGATATTTCATAAGAATGGAATTTAGGGATTTTAGTTGAAAAACTTAATTGTAAAGCAATCAAGTTAGATCATCCTGCTAGTAATGACTCTATTTTTGAATGGATAAGGCATTGATCACTAAATTAGATGCAAGCTGAGATGAAGGGCATTTGCACAAATCATTTTAATCAAATAAATTCAGTATTCCATGTTTTGTAGTGGGCTAAAAGGAATTAACCTTCACTTAGCTTATGAGTTCATAGGTTATGATTTGTAGCTATTTTGTTCCTATGTTATTGCATAACTATTAGAAGACAAAAGGGTTTCATCTGCTATTATTAGGTTCAGATTATATGTTTAATTGTACTAGTACCTGCATATATTAGAACCTCAAGGTTAACCCCCCTAAGTTTTGTAGAGCCTAAAGTGAAGAAGGAGTTTTGCCTTATAGTTGGCCCAAGATTGCAGTCGAGTGCATCCATCATAGGAATTTTCTAGCCTTAGATGCATTGGTCTAGTTTCTTGGTTATTTTCAAAACTATTAAATTAGGAACCAACAACATCAACCTATAAAGATTGATCATGTAGAAAATGGACATGGGGGTCAGAGTGAGCCCTTGCAACAACTAAGGAAGGATCTTCTCTATCAAAGAGAAGATGTATATCATCAATTATGTCTCTGAAGTTTGCTATGTATGACTACACAAACAAACCTAAAGTATCTACTATGTAGTCATCCCCTGTTGGTAGAGCTAGAAGAAAAATGTACCCTGTAGTGCTAGACCTATCACTATGGAAATGTATGCATGTGGAATGTGCTAATGATGTGACCTCTCTCTAAATCTATCAATAGGATCCCATAAATCTGAGTCTATTGAATCACTATTGCTGGTGTCACTATCAGCTTCCACAATGTATGAAGTGTGGAGAGGATTAGAGGATAAGGTGGGTGAAATTTCCTCAAAGTGTACATCCTTCTACACAAAGATCTCATGAGTCTCAGGATCCATAAGTCTATATGCCTAAATGTTGTCTACATATCTAATGAAAGTACAAGGCCTAGGTGGTGGTGCCTTGCATCCCCTAGAAGATATGTTTGCCCATGCTAGACAACTAAAGACTCTAAAGTGTTTCACAACTAATTTTCTACCACACCATGCCTCAAAAGGAGTCTTACCATCTAAGGAATTATGAGGAGACCTATTAAGTATTTGATTGACACTGCTTATAGCTTCAAACTTAAGTGTAGGATCAAGAGACTTGGCTTGTATCATTCAAATTACCATGGACTTCAGAGGTTGTGTCCTTAGTGTTACAACATCTATCTTATGTGGACTGAATGCTAGTGAATTCTGAAGATCAATTCCCTCAAGTTTGCAAAAGTCTTTAAGTCTTGTGTTCACATATCTACTTTCATTATCCATCTGAAGAACCTTGATGGATTTCCTTGATTTTTGTTCAACATGACTCTTAAAGGCTTGAAGCTTATCAACCACTTCAATCTTGTGATGAAGAAAGTAGACCCATGTGTAGCATGAAAAGTCATCAAAGAAAGTAAGGATGTAGCAACCCTAGCCAATTGATGTCATTGCAAAAGGACCTGCTAGTACCATGTGAACTAACTGAAGAACAAATAGTGCTCTTGAAGACTTCCCTTTGCCATACTTCTCCTCTAGATTCATATCCATTGAATATGATGAACATTCACCCTTAGAAAAGTTAATTGAAGGTAGACTTTTGACCATGTTTTTTGACCAAAGTTGTTGAAGATAACGAAAGGCAAGATGACCATATCGTTCATGCCATATTTTAATTTTTGAATTAGATTGAGTTAACAAGGCATGTGAAGGAGACTTAGGCACAAAGTGGGAGAAGGAATAAAGCCTCCTGTCATGATTGAATTTCCTTACTGCAACTAATGAATCATCTTTGAGAGTTCGCACCATTACTGAATCTGGAAGGAACTTAACTTTGTTGCCATCTCCAAGGTTAGTGATTTGGTAAATTGAGAGGAGATTAGAATTGAGGTTTGGAACATAGAGAACACCTTTGAATTCCTCATTTTCCATCTCTACATGTCCTTTCCCTTCAACTTCCATTTTTTTGTCATCTCCCACAAAGATGTGTGGTACTTGTGACAACTTCAATGAAGAAAAGTCTCCCTTTGAAGAACCCATATGATATGAGGCACTTGAGTTAAGAATCCATTTTGATGAAGAACTTGAACCACCCAAAAGTGCTTGCCATTTTCCCTTTAAAATAGTTGGAGTCAAATCCTTGGAAGCATTTGGCACTTGAATTTTATTCTTCTTTAGTAGGCTTTCCAACTCATCGATTCTCTTAGTCTTCCAATGATGCTCATCATGATTTGGTTTCTTGCAATATGCACAAATTTTTTTTCCTTCTTTTCATTACTTCCCTTCTTGTTCAAAGAAGAATTGCCTTGTTATGAGGAGGATTGTTTTGTCTCAAATTGTGATTTTTTCTTCCACTACTTTTTCTTGTTGTTGTTAGAATTTCTTCCTCTTTGACTGGAGTGGTTCTCATCACTAGCCACCAATTCTTTGGTCTTTGATGATATGAGAAGTCCCATATCTATCAAATGGGATTGTTCAAAAATCAACATTTTTGCAAATGCATGAAATGTAAGCTTTTGGAAAGCACTTCCCATGGTCAACCTATGAGTATTATGACTCACAACAAAGGAAGCATATTCTAAAGGTAGCCTCTTTAGGATGTGATGAATCAACTTGTAGTGCCTACCCTTGTTCACATCTTTTCTAGACTCATTGTTGCTATTATTATCAGACTTTGATGGACTAGTATTATGTTGATGGATTAGTGGTATTGTTTTGAGACTATCAGACATTATGTTATGGATTCAGTGGTTATATGATGTGATGATTTAGACTTTACATTTCACGCATACATGATGATCATTATATTGTTTTTAGTTATTAATGATGATTAGTTAGATGGTTTATTATCTCATGTGTTTTATTATGGATACTTACCACGTACTTGCATGTGTATGGTGTGCGTGTTTTCTTATTGTATGGCATTTCTGATGTGGTTAAGGAAGGGAGTCATAGTCACCTGCTTAGTCGGGATCTACACGATGCACCACTTCCTGCCATTGCCTGTTTAGCTTAGCACTATATATATATTTTCTGTAAGTTGCAGGTACCAGGTATCGACTTCCCTGAATTGCCAGGATGAGCATACCCTATTATACTATCTCAATGATAAGAGAAGGGAGATAAATTCTAAAGTCCAAATCCCAAACCCTAAAACCATTTGTCCTAGTGAGTTAGGACAAGTATCAGAGTTGAGTACCCGCTGAATGTGTCAGATGACATAATTCATGATTTTTAACCCTTTAGACTAATTTTATATGATTTTTTCTATGATGGGTTTTCATATTTTATCTTGGAGGTCTATGGTGAATTTTCTATTAATTAAGTCTTAATAAATAGATTTAATTAATAAATTAATTATTTGAGAAAATTATTAAAATATCATGATTTTTGATATTGTGATGATAATTAATTAAATGAGAATTAATTGAGGAAAAATAATTAAATAAAAGAAAATTAGTAAATTAAAATTAATAATAATTATAAAATAATAATAAAGTAATAAATAAAATAATAATAATATAAGTTATAAAAATTAAAATGAAAGTTATAAAATTTAAATAGAAATTATTTAAAAAGTAAATTGGAGTTATAAGCTTGCATGGGAATTAATGCATTTTCTATTTCTCTTGTGTCAACAACACGGGGTTTAGTGCATCAATTAAGCACATGGTGTATACAACCCTATGACTCATCAAAAAGGTTGGAAAAGACCCATGCTTAGTTGGTGACACCTTCTAGCTGTTTCTAGAAGCATTCTAGAGGTTTCTTGAGAGCTCTTTATATTCAGGCATCCCTAGAAGCTTAGACATAGCATTTGGAATGCAATTGGAGCATTGGAGGATTTGAGAGTTCTGAAGAAGGGGTCTTGCTCTGCGGGTTTTCTGAGGAGGAGCAATTTAGCATCTGAATCTGGGTAGATTCTTGTGATTTTACTTATGCTATTTACGCATCTTTCTTTCCCTGTCTTCTTCGTGTCTTCCATATGTCTTCTAAGGAATTTCATATTTTTATTGTATGCATTCTCAATTTGGGCAATTAAATTTATTTGAGAATTTTATATGCATAGATCTAAAAGGAAAAAGGGGTTAGGGTTTAAATGGTAGCCAAACCATTAGATTATTTATTGAATAAATTTGAGATTTAAAAGTTTATAGGAAAACTACGAAAATTAGAATTCATATATATTGTGAATATATATTTTGTGTCATAGTATATGTATAAATAATGTATATATATATATGCATTATTTATACATATACTATGACACAAAATTTGTATATACATACATACATACATATACATATATATATATATATATACATATGTATATATATTGAGGATTTCGAATATCAAATCGTAGTAGAAAATTCATATTAATGAATTTGTTATCGCATGGGAACGTTTTTATAAAAAATGTTATTGAATCGCATTTAAAAAATATATATATAAATTATTTGGAGGGGCGTGTTATACCCTGTACCACCCCCCTCCCTTTCCACAGTTGGTACTGTCGCAACTGACATCCGATAGCGACCACAGAGGCCCTGACGTCTCTCAAATGATGGGTCGTGAGTACATTGGGTGCAGCGACCAGGGTACAGTCTGCGATATGCAGATAGCGGTACAATTGATATGAGCACAGGTATTACGGTGACTAGGGAAGGGGTTAAATTGATATATGAATATGAATTTTGACTTTTCAAGTTGCATTGTTTTATTTATAATGATTTATATAGATGGATCATTTTGTAAAGATAAAAGATTAAAAGAATATGATTAATAATTATAATGAAGAGATAATAATAATTAACTTAATTTAGTTAATTAAGGTTAATTATTAGAATGTGATATAAGTTTTGATATATGCAAATTTTGTTCAATGGAAATGTCATTTTTCAAAAAAAGTTTATATGAATAAAATATTATTAGATCAATTAGGAAATTGAGTCTAATGAAGAAACTTTTTATCTATCAAACAAATACATGGGTTAGGTAAAACGTGAAATTTCTCCACTTGATATAGTTTGGGAAACGTAAACTGAGACTTTTGCATTTGAATTCAAATTTGAAAACTTAGCAAAATCAAAACATGTGTTTACATTGTGTATTCTTTATGCTATTGTTTTGGGTTTTGGGTTGACTAGTGTTGACCAGTTATAGGACGTCTACTAGAGGCTTGGGGATTTTGTGATTGTGATGTCATGATGATGTTTTAATCTCGATCTTTATAAACCAAATCATGCTTATGTGATGGAATGCTCTATGTATTGGATGTGAATACTGATTGTTATAGTTGAGATTTTTTATTTATGAGACTCTTGACCTAACCATTATTTTGGTCATCGATCAGTTATCCTTGGTTATTTTCTAGTTGCCATGACAGGACTAAAATGTGGATTTATTCTTGATGATGTCATGTTGTGACATGTTTGACTCAACCATTTTTGGAGTCTTCGATCAGTATGATTGAGATATATTTTGGTTATTGAGAACCATTGGATACTTTTGATTATCAGTGATACTTCAGTTGCCAATAGAGAGCTGTTGTGTTCATGATTTTCTATGGATGTTTGCTCATGGAGATTTGATGCTTTTATGCATATTTGATGATTTTATGGATTATCTTTTGTAATTTTGAGATTTATGAGTCCATGAGCATTCAGGTAGGATATCTGCATGTAGTGATAGGAAGTGGCTTGCAATGGGGCCGGGGTCCTAAGAGGCTTCCAGGGTAACTCATTCTAAGTTGGATTAATAAGTGATAAAATTCACACCTAATACTAATTGACTGAACCTAAAAAGATAAGTGTTTTGTTCTCGCCCATGCCTTGAGTGCTTGTACAGGCTAGGATGGGAGTAGTGAGACGCATGGTTGTGACCTTGCATTCCATAGTATGCCTTCTCAGTATGAGAGGATACTAGTGGCCGCATGAGATCAGTATGGACCTGTGGATTTTAGCTAACTACCAAGGTAACTTGTATGTGATAAATGTAATGACACTTTCTCGCTTGCATAGTAGGTTCCTACATGTCATTGTGTGCCTCTGGTAAGTAGATGTTAGATTTTGTGTTTGGAACCTTTGAGTTAATACACCTTTAGGATTCCTAGACTTATAGAGATATGTGCTATGTGTTATGGATAGCCTATTTGGGACTTGAGATTATCTCCTCAGCACGGTGGGAGTGGACCACTTAGGTACCACGTGGTCGGGTGGTAGTGTATTTTCCACTCTTATCATTTGAGACTCATTGAGACATCGTGGCTGATGCATCCTTTGTGATGGTGGATATGTATCCTTTCATTGATAATTAGCATATGTTAGATGATGTTATCTTATGCTTATATTTTAACGTTAGATTACTTTCTACATATGATGTTGTATATATTAGGAGTGACATTCCTACTATGTTAATACCGATGATCTCTTTGATGATTTGGGATGTTACACACAGAGGGATGGCTAGGGCCCATGATGGTCTAATGATGCTATTGACGGTTGGGAGGAACCATGCACTTAGTTTATTATGTTTGATCTTATGATGGATGTATATGTATTCTATGATGATGTATCATGTGATTGACTTTGATGTATCATGGATTAGAATAGGATGATGTACCTTATTTCACATATGTATATTCTTTGAGCTTGTCATACCCTGTGACATGTACAGTGGATGATTGAGTATTTGGAAATGTAATGTTTAAACATTGGACTTATCATTATTATTTCATGTGGATGTTGTACTAGATGGATTCTTGTATGTAATTCAACGTTAAGGGATACTTAAAGAATGTAATTTGTTATGTATGTTATGTTTACTTTCAGATGGACATTGCTATTGCTTCCGTTATTGTGAATAAGTTATGTATGGTATTTACTTCATGTAAAATAAAAATAAAAATGTTACCAAACTTAGTGAAACTCTAGGTTAATTCTTTGGATCCCTTGGTGGGGTGTTACACAACTTATCATCTTTCATGGGATTACCACAATCTTTAAGTAGTGCTCTAAACTCATTGGATTTTTTGATATAATCTTGAATTGTGTCAAAGTTCTTTGGATCCAAGAGAAGTAGGTCATCCTCAATCTAGTATCCCTTTTCCTCATCCACCTTACCATACAATGATTCACATTTATCCCAATCAATTTTGGCTTCCTTAAAATTTGAAATGTGGAAGAAGAGATCTCTATGTACACAAGTCTTGATAATTCCTAAAGCCTATTGGTCTTTAATTTTCCAATCATTGAGAGTTGTGGCATCAATGGGTTTTGCAATTGAACCATCAACATAAAGACTTATACCTTTTTCCATTAATCTACTCCATACAATATCTTTCCATATATTATAATTGCATGAAGTTAGAAGTGGACCTTTAGGTGAACCCATGATGTAGAAAAGTAAATGAGCACAAAAGAGAGACATAAAAACACAATGCACACCCCCCCTTTCCACTCAATCAAAGAACCCCCCCTAAAAAAAATTATTTTAGCACTTTATATGTGGTGTGAGTTCAATAGGCCACTTGTCAAAATGTACAAAGTGGACTTCTAGTTTTGTTATTTACAACTGCCTTTTGAGGCTCAAATCTATCACTCAACACTGTAGCTCAAATGTACAACAATTTGAAAAGTAATCAAAGCAATACACTATAGAAAAGGCCCTAATTCTGAAAGTGATATTTTTTGTCCACACAAATCTATAATCTGATTGTAGATCTACAAAGTAGACAAAAAATTAAGCACTTTCAAAAAAAATTGAACCTTAAAATGTGTCCAGATGAGCCTATATGAAGCATTTCAAGTTGCAAAATGTAGGATTGGATAGGTACAGTCACCAAAAGATGCACCTGATTTGGAGTCCAAATGACTATGTTATGGCCTCCTAAAGTCATACTATGAAATCAAAACTACATCTAGAAAGGGGTTTTGGCAAAAAACTGTGAGCTTAAATTTGACAGTCAAACAACCATTGTAGTAGTTGAAAATTCCCTACGAATATGGTTAGATGACCATCAATTTTAACACTATGAAATGGTGACATTGGCAAAAAAGGGGTCCCCCTAGCTGACATGGTAGATGACAGTAGTAGTATATTTGTATAAAAAATGGTGACTTGACAAGGTATGACACTGACATATCAAGTCTAATGTATCAAAGGATGCAGGTGGCTAGGCGATCGTTGGAGATGACATATGGTTGCTTCATACTACACACAGGGACTGCTAACATGGTTGCATTTTGTCCATGTGTTTGGTGTAGAGTGGGTCTGCATGGTAGAGGTGTAACACTATCACTACACAAAAAAAAGTGCCAAAGAGTTTGCACTAGCTAGAAAATGGTGACTCTATCGAATGCTAGGAAGTGAGAACTTCACATTAGAAAAAGAGGGCCAATGTTGGTGGTTAGAAACCTAGTGCCGAAAAAGGATCATAGTCACCACCAGGAAAGTTCAAAGCAGAGGATGAAATACCATAGGTTTAGTCCCAAATCAATTGTGGGATTGTGTCCACAGTTATTTAAATAGAAATATAGCTAGCCTTCAAACAAACAAGCCCACTATGGGTTTGGTGGTGCAGTCTACCATGAGTCTTGGCCAGAAGGGTATGTAAGCGTAATTCAAATGTAGAAGCAACCAAATTTTGATGGAATATTCCTACAATATGAAATAAAATATTTTGTGCAGGGTGTAGGGTTGGGGTGTCACTACCCAGTGCCTATACAAAAAAAATTCTCTGCAGCTCGAAGGGCAAAAAAAAATTTCCAAAAATTTGCAATAAAATGGAAACAAAAATTATAGAGAAATTAAATACAGATCTAAGGATAAATTGTAGATCTAAAAAAAATCATACCCAACTTGCAAATCGGGCCTTTAGGTGTCAATTTAAAAAAAAAATTGCCTCTAAATCAACTCTGGCCTAGGGTAGGTGAATTTATAGTCAATTTTCACTGAATCGACATTCCAAATGCTATGGCAAGATTTGTTCTAGCTTCAAATGCTACCAATGTTAGTGATACTCGAGATCTAGGTCAAGGTGCTAAAGCAACAATGGTCTCAAATGACTATGTGAAGAGAAATTCTCCAAGCTCTGATACCATGTAAGAATTTCCCTTAGGGAAAAATTCACCCAAGATCAAAGAACTCAAGCACAAGCACACTAGTAGACTAGAAAGAGTATGATTAGAATATTGATATGTATTCGATTCAATGTGTAAGTACACTAGGAGTTCCTTTATATAAAGGCCTCTGGAATGCTTCTAGAATACATAGGAATCAGCAACATGATAAGTCATACAACCAAGCACATGTTCACCAGATATGGGTTATCCTGCATTAAGCATAGGAGTAAGTGTGATGATGAAAGGATAAGCCTACAAAGGTGTAGCACACAAAATAATATTGTAGACACCATGTGCTAAAATAAGAGTGGGAATAATTGTGTTGTCTACATGAAAAATTAGTTGATTATGCAAACTCCATGTGCTAAATTAGATTTTCTTACTTCTATGTTGTCAACATGACAACTCATAGAAGTTTGCAAACACCTAAGTGTCTCACTAAATAAATAATAAAATAATGCAATATAATAAAATAATGCATTAACCTAAGTAAACTTAAGTAAAGTGTAAATAGTAAATACATATTTACACCAACAGTATGCTATGTATGTACAAGGCCAGATATTGCACATGCAATGGGAGTCATTAGTAGGTATATGAGTCATCTAGGAATTGGGCATTGGAATGTAGTCAAATGGATTCTCAGATATTTGAGAGGAACATCCACTAAGATTTTACACTTTGGAGGCTCTACTACTAACTTATAGGGCTATGTTGACTTAGATTTGGCAGGGGATATTGATACCAGGTGGAGTATTAGAGGTTATGTTTTACTGTTGGTGGGGCAATGATGAGCTAAGTTTCTAGGTTACAGAAGGTTAATGCTTTATCCACTATAAAAGAAGAGTATGTTGCTGCTATAGAGGTAGCCAAGGAGATGATATGGCTTTAGTTCTTGGAAGAATTGGGACACCCTCATAGGGATAATTATTTATTTATAGATAGTCAGAGTGCCATTCATCTTGCAAAGAATTCAACTTTGCATTCAGAGACTAAACACATTCAATTGTGGTGCCATTTCATTTAGTTAGTTTTAGATGATGGATGGTTAAAGCTAATTAAGATACATACAAATGAAGATCTAGTAGATATGTTTAAAAAGGTAGCAACAAGGGAGAAGTTGAATTCCTCTTTAGCTTCAATTGGTCTTCTAGATTGAACATGAATAAAAGAACAACAGACTCCAAGGGGGTTTGATCTAGTGGGATCCTCATGGTGTAGCAACATAGCTACTAGATTAGTCTCCAAGTAAGAGATTGCTGTCTAGTGTGGAGTCTGATCAATCCCCAAGTGGGAGATTGTTAATTTGTGGTGACTAATCAGGGAAGTACTATACATACTTCATAAATTCTTTGGCACTATACATCGATTCGCCACTAAAGTTTGGGCTAATATTTTCCAATTTATGGATGATATGTTGTAACCCTAAAGTTGAAAAAATATTTGTATAAAATGTCTTAGGGTTAGGGATTATTTCATAGTGAGTGACGTGAAAATTGGTTCTTGTGGCAGTATTGAGTTGTAAGGGATTACAGATTGTAATCAGGTTGTAATCACTAGATCATAATAATATCAGACTTGCTATTTGGTGGATGTAGCCCATGGATTGGGTGAACCATGTTAAATCTTGATGTCTTGTGTTATTTTCTATGTGATCTATTATTTTCTAATATTGGTTATATTTTCACGTAATTGTTATTCCTATTCATGGTTTAATCCTAACACTAATGTAGGATAAGTTGTATTTCAATCTTTTCGTTCTCAATAGTCTTTCCCAACTTGTATATTTCCATCTCTAAGATCTTTCCTTAAGGTTGCAAAGCTTTAATTTCTAGAGAACAAGGCTTGGATACCAATTGTTAGAAATATAATGAAAAAGTAAACTCTAAGAGGGGGGTGAATCAACACTTAAAAATTTATCCTTTAAAATCTTTCAACACACATCCATCTCACAATCTATGCATGTAAACTGAAATACCAAACTAGGCATAAACATTCATAGCTTAAAAGTAAATAAAAATTCACACATATGACACAAGATATGATTACCTAGAAACCCTTGAATGACAAGGTAAAACTGGGGTGGGGATGACACCCACAAATCTTCACTACTATAGTTGTAAAGTGTATCCAAGGAAGGTTACAATATTTGATCATAAAAACTAAGATAAAAATGATAGTATTAAAAATTGTCCATAGAATTTATTGCTACTTAATTGCAATCTATTAATAAGTTATTTCCATTTTAATATTATACTAAATTACTCTCTAAACTTATGGAAAACCTTGCATTCAAGACTCACTCCATATAGTGATACAGATATAGTCCCTATATCTTGGCCCAAAAAATTATTCACACTAATATATATATGCGCCTACAATCCATATGACCTCACCTTCTTCAACTTCAAAGAACATATACATTTATGAAAAAAATCATTGTAGAATGCAACTTGCAATGTTATCACCTAGAATCACATTAATACAAACCCCATCTTGCATATCTTTGTAGTAAATAAATATAGCATTTATGGTAGCCTAAGAGACATTCATATTTATGATGGCCTAAGAATGCACATTTTTTACTACTACAGGTTGACCATGCAATTAGGGGAAACAAAAAATGGATATGTAATTCATAATATCTAATATTTTGAGATCTATATCATAATTTTGAATTAGTCAAATCCAAAATATAAGGAGATTTATTATCTACACAACTTAACCCATAAGACACTTTCAAATTGTAAAGGAGGGGATGCCTCTAATATGGATAAGTTTGGTCAAGAATCCATGGGTCCTCATAATAGTAATTTTTCCTTTCTCCTTTATGTGAATCTTAGTTAGAGTGACTTAAACCTTCCTATAAATTCATGGTCTATCGAAAGTAGAAGATGGAGACCTAGCATGATCACTGACAAGATGTTGAATCAACCTATTTGGTGGCGTTAGAATCCAATAGTTAATATCATTATGATTCATATATTCTTCTACTATGTTGGGTTTCACTATGACAAATGTGTATTCCATAGGTGTTTCCAATGTAGGCTTAATTTGTACAACAATAGACAGGGGGAGTGTGGCAGAAGTTATTAGTTGTATACTAGGAAATAAAACTTCCTTCTTTGGATTTGAACACATAGGCACTAAGACACACAATTGCTCATGAGAATCTATATTTAGACCTTCTCCTTAATTGATATAACCAAGAATCCAATTTTTTGAGACTTCAATTGCATAATAAAAGTTTTTGTTACAAAATCATAGAGAAACACTTCTTGAATTTGGGATCTGCATTTCCTCAAATCCACTACAATTTACTAATTTAGTATAATATCTTCTTCAAATTTATCAATTGGGATGGAAGAAGAGATGTCATTTCAAGAGTAGTCTCTTGAGAGGAGAAGCATCCACCTTCTTTTACACTGGGATCTTGATTATCTGTGATCTCAAGATTAAATTCTTTAAAGTTAAACTATATTATTTTATTATTCTTGATATACACTTTAATTAGTCTATATTATTTTATTATTCCTGATATGCACTTTAATTAGACTATTATTTTATTATTCTTGATATACACATTAACTCCCCAAACTAGAATTGATTCAAATAGTTGAATAATCAAAAGAAGAAAGACCCTTATGAACCTACTAGCATAGAGATACTTATATGAAACCCTCCTAGTCATAGTTAAAGATCTTAGCTTCCTTGCAAGGTGAGATCTACTCCTAGTCTAGTAGCTAGGGGCCTCTTTGGCAAGTGCTGACGTGGCTCGAAGTGAAATATAATTAACTCTTTTTGTTACCAATAGAGAAATCAGACAATGTGATCTATACTAATTTAGATAAAGGTGTGGATGTAAAGAAAGGTTAGGTATCTACCTCACTCTGACCTTATTCATCCCAAAGAGACTAATATATAAATTCTTATTGCCCAAATTGATCAAATTATATATTAAACAAAAGAATATGGGAACGAAACCCAAAAGACTAGGACCACTAAAATTTTCATTGACCTAATTGTGAATTTGCATCCAATGTGAAGAACTCCTCATTCCAATATTCCCAAGAATCATTGTTTTCATTCATAGAAAAATCTAAACAATAACAATGATAACCTTCTTCTCTTACTTCCTAAATCTCTCTCATGTAAATTTATTAATCAAATGGAGATAATATTTTCCTTGATCAGTAGGAGATAATTTCCATAGCAAGTCAGATTGTGATATTGCTATTAGGATTTAACTATCTAAATTTGAGTCAAACTCATTGACCTATGTTTCATGAGTAGTGATTCAACATGAATCCATCTCTCATGAGAATAAATGGAACACTTTTCACACTCATTAGATCTAGGTGATGCTCATAGGGGTGAAGCACTGGGACTTCCTGGGAGGTCACCCATCCCAGTACTACTCCTTCTTGAGTGTGCTTAACTAAAGAGTTTCCTCCATGGTTAAACTCAAAGCTTGCAACCCCATTTGCAAAACCTTCACCAAGTGTTGTGCCTCATGAACCATTCATTAGAAAGTCCCTTAAGCTCATCAATTGATAAGTAGGAGATAATTTCCATAGCAAGTCAAATTGTGATATTGCTATCAGGATTTAACTATGTGATTTTGACTCAAACTCATTGACCTATGTTTCATGAGTAGCAATTCAACATGAATCCATCTCTCATGAGATAGACAACCTTATTTGAATCAAACTTTAATGCATAGACAAAAGGTAACATTATTTAAATGCCAAAATTATGGACTCCTTAAATTACAACTACCAAGAAATAATAAGAAAAACACCTAATTTTAACTATTAGGAGAAATTGCATAAAAGGGGTTAAATCTTTAAATCAAAATCAAAGCACCAACTAGTCAAAATAATTCAATGCAATAGAATCAAAAATTAAAATCACATCATAATCATCACTATTCTAATGCATTATAGTGCAAAGAATGTAAGAAAGTCAAATTCAAGTAAATGATAACTAGTAGGGGAAAAGTAATTGATAAAGTAACTACCTTTTCAAAATAAAAAGAGAAAATCTTATGGCCATTTCAAAGTTTTGACGATAAATTTTACCATATCCCCCAAATACATATATACAGTAGATAAGACATTAGAGGTAAAAGGATACCTACCATAAATATTATGTACTATAGTAGCTACCACTTCTCTACCTTTAAAAAAATATAACAGCCCTAAAATATTGAGCCTTTACTGACTACATCTATCTTATAGCATGTGTCATCTATGTAATTTATTTACTCTAATGTACCCACCAAGTCTTTGATCATTTTTTTTACTCTATAAACCCACTCACCTACTCATCTCTTCCCTATTATCAAACATAAGTAACCCCACTAATATAATTAATTATTCATCAACAATAAAATGCACAAAATCTTCGCTTGTGTCTTTCTAATACAATACTTTGCAACTAATGTAATTATTTTATAAACACAAATTCTCGCACTGGGTACAATTAATATCGATTAATATAGTTGGTCATGCCCTTGGATTGGAGTGAAGTTGGCTTAAAGGATAAGTTTTTAATATTGTATTTATTGGTAGCTTATTTCTAAGATCTATAAAATTATTTTCAAAGGAGAAATCTATCAAATGTGTAAAGTAAAATATCATTATTTCGGCAACCGTCTTTAGACACAAATTAAACTTGTACTATGAAAACTTCTAACTCTACTATATGTCTAAATGGGATCTTTGGGACTATAAAGGGACATTCATCAATGTGAAAAAGAAAGAGATGCAACTATAGTTATACTTGTATTTTCTATATAGAGCACCAAAAATACTAAGCAAGGAATCATATCAAACTTACCATGATTGTCCGAGGTTAGCAAGAAATCTCAATAAAAGTGAATGTTAGGATGAAAACCAGAGTCTCCAAACCCTAGCATGATGAACACAAAGAAAAAGGGAAACCAAAAGAAAGTTTTGGTGCTAATTTGATTGATAGAGCTATTTTTCACATGCCACTAATTTTTCTATTAGAGCTATTTTTCACGTGCCCACCAAAGAGAATTTTGTGATTTATATTTTTATTTTGATGTATCTTATTAATTAAAATAATTATTAATAGAAAAGGACTATTCATCAAAAAAATAACTTCCAAAGTAATGTATTAATATTATTGATTCATTATCATTTATGTATCAACATATGTAAATTAATTAAAAATATTTATTAAAACAAAATAAATAAAAATTTTGTTAAAAATAATTATTATTTGATTTCTTTAAAAATTAAACAAACATTTATCAAAATTTTGTTGCTTTGAAACAAAGAGGTAGATGATATGTTTCATGTGAGTTTCTAAAGTTTACATTAGTTTACTGTAAATTCATAGTGACAATAATAAATATTTGAAAGATTTTTATACAAGTTAAGCTTTAAATTTACTTTTGAATGATTTCTAAAAGTAAAAAGAAGTAAAAAAATTAGAAGAGGAGTGTTGGGTTATCATTCTAGGAGACTTTCCTTCTAGTTTTACCCCAATTTCTACTTTCTTACAAAATAGCCACTCCTCTCTCAAGGATGAATAAGATATGGAGTTTTCATGAATTTTTTATCATGGAATGTACAAGGTCTCGCAAACCTCTCTAGCAAGTCCTATGTTAGGGATACCCATCATAGACTTGGCAATATAGATTTCCTATGTATGCAAGAGGTTACAATCTCTAGTTTCATGCTTTCTTCTACATGTCATGTCATTTGGCCGGATGACATTGTGTTTTCATCTCAGCACGAAACTGGTAGAGGTGGTGCAATTACTCTCTTGTCACCTCATCTTCATTTTTTTTATATTTCATATGGTTCTAACCCCATGCACATAATTATTTGGATATTTCTTTTTATCAATAATATTTCTTTTGGTATAGTTAATGTTTATGCTTCCAATGATGCTATGGAAAGATCTCAACTTTGGTGTTGGATGGGTGACAAATTGCCTCTAGCTACTTGGGTTATGTGTAGTGATTTTAATATGGTTGAGTTGGCCTCTAACAAAGACAACATTTTCTCTTTTTGCTAGATAGTTGGGGAAAGGAAAGCATGGTACTACATGCACAATAAATTGGGTCTTTTTTTATCCCAATACTAACCACGACCAGTAGAGTGGGGTTTGGCACACTTGGTCTAACTTTTGAGCTTCCTTTGACCACATATTAAAATATCTCAATCATGTTATGTCTACTACACAATATTTTTTTGTCTTTTCTGAGGATCAAGAGTTACCTTTCATTCCTTTGTTAGATGTGACATTGTCAGACCACTATCCCATTTACTTTTCTATTTGTTGGAAAAAAGCTATTCAATAAGCTATAAGAATACAATTTTTCCTAAACATGTTGGTGTTGATGTATTCTTCCACTATTTCTCACATCCTACATCTCTAGAATTTAGATCCACATCCTCACTCTCAAACTGGCTAGATTCAATGGTGAAATGATGCTATTACTAGAACCACTAGATGTCTTTGCATCTATGGGAGGCAATTGGTAGTTTTCATAAAAGGTCTTATGAAGCCAATACCAAGGTCCTCGGGAAGGCTTTTGAAGCTCTTACCCTTAACCCATTCAATGCAAATTTATAAATCCAACTTGCCAAACTTTGTCATGATAAATAGGATGTGGATAATTATGCTGCTCGGGGGGCCCAAATCAAATCTCACCTCCATTGGTTAGAGGTTGGCAATAAAGGTTCTAAAGAGTTCTTCTAGGCTCCCAGTGCCTGCCATACCAAAGTTGGGATTAAAAATATTAAATAGGGAAATACTATTCTTTCCACTCTACCTAACATCCTGCAAGATTTTGTGCACAATTATGAAAATGTTTTTGCTTCATAGGGAAATTTGGTTGCTTGGGAGGAATCTCTTAGAAAGTGTATTTCTATTAATTCAAACTACCTAACAATCAAGAAATAGGCTTTTTGTGAGTAACTTCTCACCATTAGGGACCTCAAAGAGGCTTTTATTTCTATGGAAGATGATAAGTCCCCTAGGTGTGATGGGCTCCCTTGTGAATTTTAGAAACACCTCTAAGAGTCTATAGGTCCAAACTTGCACAAAGTCTGTTTGAAAGCTTATCATTCTAAGAGACTAAGAGCCCTTATTAACAAAGGAAACATTAAATTCATACCTAAAGCTAGTGATCCTGAGGATATCTGTAACTAGTGGCCCATCACCTTGTTGAATGTGTCATACAAGATCATTGCCAAGGTGTTATCTCTTAAGATTAGACATCTCCTTCCTTTAATTGTGCAGCTAGAGAAAACTAGTTTTATTAAGTCCACGTATATACTTGACAACATCATTGTTATTTGGGAAGGCATGTAATGGGTATACAAATCCAATCAAAAAACTTTTTAAAAAAATTGATTTTGCCAAAGCTTGTGATCACATTGAATGGCCCTTTATTTTGGCTGTGCTTTAGGCTTTAGGGTTCGACCCTAACTTTCTTCAATCTATGGAGTTTCTCTTTGGAGATTATAATGCATGTATTACAATTAAAAATTCTCAATCTAAAACCTTTGAGCTCTTTTGATCCATCCAGCAAGTTTTCCCTCTACCTCTAGCTTTGTATGTTCTTGTTGCTGAAGGGTTTGGTTACATACTAGCCCATTCTATTTCATCTAGTTTGGTTCATGGAATTTCTTTTCCTGAATCCTCATCCCATCTTATCAATGGGAACTTTTTTGATGATTTTTTTCTCACTCTTTTGGAGGACAAGGAAAACATTGTAATACCTTGCTATGCTTAGACACCTTTTGTCAAGCTTCTAGTTTAGTTATTCAATGACACAAGATGCTCTATTATAGGAAATATTTTCTTCCAGCCCCACCCTATCTTGCTCAATTTGAGTGGAAATGGGTCAATCATGGGGAGATATTTTCCACTTTCTAGGCATTCCCTTATCTTTCCAAGATCCACCAGTGGACTTGTGGAATGTTGTGCTCATGAAGATTGAAAAAAAGCTTGACTACTAGCTTACTAAACCCCTTTCTCTTGCGGGGAAATTCTAGATTTTCTAAAATTTTTTGGTGGCTACTCATGTTTATTACTCCTTGTTTTTGGCTCCTTCCAAATCCTCTTACCTTAAGTTGGAATGCTTACTTTGTGACTTTATTTGAATATCTGGTTCTGATCACCATGACTTTCACCATGTTGCCTCAAATTTTTGTTGTCTCCCCAAAGGGTCTAGAGGTCTTGGCCTTCTTTCCACCCATAAATAAGGGCTCACACTTTGTGCTAAGTGGATTATTTGTGATATCACTAGTGATGAAGGTTGGAAGGCATTGGTTCTATTACCTCTAGATTTCTTGTCAATAAGCCTACATGGAAGGGGATTGGCTTTCAAATCCTTCTTGTCATGTGGGGACCTATTCATATCCAGGGATGTTTTGTGATCAAGAGAATTTGAAAGGCTTGGAAAGATATCAAGCCTTGGCTTCACAAGGCTAGTGATGGGTTTTGTGATGGGCTTTCTTTGAACCAGTAGAACCTTTGGTGGTCCCTGTTGTTTTCCATTTAGGACATTCCTCTGGCCAAGACTCAAGGTGTGAGTGCTCTACATTTTTTCAAATGTGGCATCAAGACTGCTAAAGACCTCTTTTCTAGGATCTCTATGAGTCTCAAATCTTGGGAGGATATGCAAGTCTAGTTCCATCTTACTTGTCTAGATTGATAGACTTTTGATCTACTTCTCTCTATAATTCCAGATCATTTAATTCATGAGGTGGGAATCCATTCTATTTGACCTTGTTGAAAGGACTTGAAGTGGTATCCTTCTATGCCCTTCACTAGTTACAAGCAAAGCTTAGGATATTGATGGCTCTCTCCCCATATTCCCACTATGGATACTCTCAAAAAGTGATGGCATCTACAATCTTCTCTTTATCAATGGAGGACACATTTTGATATTATTTGGAGTGTTATCTCTAAACCCAAAATTGCCCATTTTTCCTGGTGCCTACCTTTTCAAGGGCTTCCCCTTGGGAAACCAAAATTTTTTACATATATTTTTTGGTTCTGTAGGCATGCTGAAAATTCCTAGCATTGGATACATGATTTCTTTTAGCCTTTTAGGCTAGAACCCTTTTCTTGGCATATGGCTTTTTTGGGTGATTCCCCCAAGATCCCTAGAAAATTTACCCAAAATTGGCATACCTTCAGGATGAAGATTTTGTTTACTTTATGGAAGGATAGTAATGTTTTTCTTTTCACTTACAACTTTCTCGATATTAATTTTGCTATGTACACTAAAGCGTGCATATGTAATAATGTCATGATGTGGATTCAAGTGCAAGCTAACAAAGTGGCTTTGGAGGTGACCCACTTTTAGGAGTTACTCAACCATTGGGTCAATGCACCTTGTATAGTTGATAGCGTACCTCATGATAGCTTGATTGACCATACTTTTCCCAAGGGCCACCATTGGGGGTGTAACTTCTTTGCTCACTATTTGCACACACCACACTCATAAGATCTCTGTCACCACTCTCCCAGTGGTGGCAATGGTGGTTGGAAGAATTGTCACATGGCTTCTTTGCCTTGATGTGGTTTTGGTTGGTTCGTAGGTCCAGTGGTTCCATCTCCTAGTGTTCCTCCTATTGCTTTTGGCAAGTGGCCTTTCTACTTCAAATTGGTTGTCTCTCTATTCTGAGTAAAGGATAAAGATAAAGAAAAGGTTTCTGATGACATTGTTGATGGCTGGATTGTTCCTAGTTTGGCTACTAACCCCAGGGATGATAGGGGTTTTAATGATAGATATGAACCAACCCCCTCGGTTGTCATTGCTTTGGCAGCTTGAGGGGTTGCTCAATGTTTTTGTTTATGAATAGTTTTTTATTCCATCTATGTCCATATGAACTCTCTCGAGGTGATCTTGTATCCCATAGCCCCTTTTTGATGAATTTGTAATTAGTATATTAATTTATTAATATAAAAGGACTATTCATAAAAAATGAAGTTAAAAATATTTTTATTGCATAAATGTACATGCAAGTTTATGCCTTTAAAAAAATTATTTGGCTTCTAGATATTAACAAGCCTCATTATAGATAATTTTCAAGTGTCGAAGGCTCAAAAACTGGTTATTTCAAAGTGTCACTTGATATTAACTTAAATATATATGAATAATTGCTCACTCAAAATTTATAGTACTAGAAACTAAATGTCATAGTAGTTATGTAAAAAGGTCCTAATAGTGGTATATAAATGGTTCAACCACCAATCCAAAAAGCCACAAATGATCAAGTATTGGTACATTTGTTATTATTTTGGGGTCTCATTTAAAATTGTCATTTAAGGGGGAAAATTTTTTTGGAGTGTGTGGTTTTAAGACATGTTTGTACATTATTGGTGCTCTTCCCTTAGTACTAAGGGCCTTTAGAAACTTTTAACAACATTTTGAATGTATATTTTAACGAATAGAAGTTGTTCCTAGATCAAAAGACCTTTATGTTAGACATAAGACTTGTATGTGGAAGATAGTGTAGTGACTAAACAATGTGGACTCTATTTGAAACATTTTCCTAGAGAAAATGTCTTCCCTTGAAGATATTATACTACAAATACATACTAAGAATTTTTTATTAAATATGGTAACATAAATAGAAATCCAACATTCCTATAGAAAACTACATAATTTTCATTGAGCAAAGAATTTATCTTTAATTATGGCTTACTACAAAATACATAATTGGTTGTTATGTACTCAACCTAAAAAATTTTACTTGGATAACTATAGATGCATTTATTTTGGGAAGTTCAAATAAGTATAGAGGATAATAAACTCTATAAAAAGTGAAGAGATAAAGTACAAATGACTAATTATTAGTGACTAATTACCCAATCTCTTATTTAGTCACTTATGTTTAGGTGACCAATTATTAGCGACTAATTATCTTGTCACTTATTTAGTCATTTATTTGTAGTTTGATCGGTCATTTTTATTTTGTTTATCTTGTGATTTTGCTAGGTGATAAAATTAGTCATTATTTAGTCACCTATACCTATAACTTACAAATAAATAGTGAAATGTGATCATTTTTAGTCATATGACCAAACATTTTAGTGGTGTGACTAAGATTTTTAGTCACATGTTTGTGAAAATGTACTAGTTCAAATTGACCTGGAACCTCTAGATCAACCTAGATAATCTAATTTATCCTCAATCTATAATCTCTAAATTTTTAGGGTTTTTGATTTCAAGTCTTGAATACCCAAATCCAACTCAATTTTAATTTTTGTCACAGTGCATTTTTACACATTTGAAGTGATACTACTCTTTATCCCTCAAGGTGAAATTTTTTTTCTCAATATCACTTATTTTATGTTTAATATTTGACTCTTTCATGTGCTTAATCATCATTATTAACACACATTAAAAGAAAAACCATAGAAAACAACATCAAACAAAATAGTCACAACAAAACGAGAAAGAAAGAGACTTTTGAGTGTGCACTTGAAGGAGCCTTAGAGTTAACATTAGTACCCCTTGATCCATTTAGGTTGTACTAATCTTGTGTGGGCTCTTTTGAGGATTATATCTAAAACTCTTCCTTTTTCCCTAATATTTTTAGTTGATGGGGTAATTAGTATACATGGTTAACTCTTATTTTATGTATTGATGTACCCCATTTGTTTGTTTGACATCCTTTATATTGCAAGTCTATATATATATATATATATATATATATATATATATATATATATATATATATACATACATATATATATATATATACATATATATATATATACATATATATATATATATGTATGTATATATATATATATGTATGTATATATATATATATCTATATGTATATATATATATATATGTATATGTACGTACATATACATATATATATGTATATGTACGTACATATACATATATATATGTATATGTACATATACATATACATATGTATATGTATATGTACATATACATATATATATATACATATATATATGTATATGTACATATACATATATATATATGTATATGTACATATACATATGTATATATATGTATATGTACATATACATATGTATATATATATATATATATATATTTATATATATATATATATATTTCATTTTTACATTGTGTATAATTATTTTTATCATAGCTATAGTCAATTTATTCTTACATGTTTAAAAAAAATCCAAAAACATTTCCTTTTAGGAATTTTGCATATGGTTGTCATCATCATTTGATAGTTCCTTTTCATGTTTATTTCAAGAATTTTACAATTTTTACTTTCACATAGATAATTATTATTCTTTAGTCTTTAATTTTCTTCATGATTAGTCTATTGCCCCTCGTATAACTAATCCCACTAATGAGAATATTTTAGCACAAGAAGAGTCCATTAATGTTTGTTTAAAGAATCTCCCTCCAAAGTGTGAGATCTTGAAGGATAACATTGATCCTTCTTCAAAATGTCCCTCTATCATTTAGATATTCAAGAGATAAATCATTCACCCCACTTTTTGTCCTATTCCCTTACTTCTAAGGATCAAGCTTTAGTGAGTGGTTATTATGCCTCTCCTATAGTGTTCTTTAATTATGGAGACATTACACCCATTATTATTCTATTTGGGATGAATTGTTGGACAAGGACATTCACTTCCTCATGAACCGCCCTTGATATGAGAAGTTGATAAATTGGTTGACATTTCTACTAGATATGAAACATTTTTTTATGGTAGTGACCCTTCTCCTAAATCATATCTCCCCTTACAAGGAAACTTTAAAGGAAAAAAGAGGACATAATAAATACTTGAAAAAAAAAAGCCTTACCTTCATTTGAAACTCCTTGTAGAGATTAAGAATTAAATGATATTCCTCATCTATCTTCTAAGAATATCTTGTGGAAAGAGGTTCATATCATTCATTCTCTCCATTTTAGTGATTAAACAATGAAGAATCACAAGATTGATCAAGTAAATATTATTGTTAATGTTCGACATATGGTAAACATCATAGTTATGAAAAATATTAATGGATATTCTCAATAAAATCCATCTCACACATCTAAAAAACCTATGGTTACAAATAAGGTTCATTATGAACAATCTTTTCAAACTTTAACTACACCTAAGATAATGGTTAAAGGATAGTATCAATAAGGTTCCTGTCAAATGCCCAAAAAGGAAATTATCCTTGAGAAAAGGAAATCAATGAGTCTTTTGGGGTACATTAGAGAATATAATATCACAAAAAACAATATTAAAATTATTAATACTACTACTCTTCCAACATTCCAACCTATGCTTCCAACTCTACCACTTGATCAAACAACATCAAGTCCTCTTTTTCCATGCATACATGCTACTCATGCCCCAATGGAAATTGTTTTTACTCAAGAAAATTTACCTTCTAAAGAAGTTCAAGACCAAAATTATACCCGCATGATATTTTTCCTTATCAATAGTAATCAAATTGATAATACCATACTTGATATTGGTTTATGACTTAAAATTCATAGCATTAAAATATTTCATGAAATCATGGTTGATCTTTCAACTATCAAAACCAACCATATTCCTATGTATGGATTTGATGATGTTACTAAATAGTAATTGGGTGTTATCATTGTTTCTATTCCAGCTATATTATTTTACCTACACTAATTAATAGCATGCGTAAACCTCTTAGATATGATCTTCTTCTAGGATTCTCATGGTGTTATCCCCAACTAGTAATGTAAATTATAATGCTATGAATGCATGTAAAACAGTCATATCAGTTGTTATGTTTTCATTGATGTAAGTCTTATTTGAATAGACATTATACTAATTGAGTAGAGTTCCATATCATTTGATTGATTAAGAGGATTTGAAGAAATAATGTTGAGGACATAGTTGATAAGTATAGTATTCAATGGGTATTTCAATGAGTTGGATAGTGATAATGTAATGTTGGTTTGACTTGTTTGAAATCATGTAATCTTTTAATGTAATAAGTTATACAAGATAAACTGATTAACAAGGTTAAATAAGGAAGATAGTATTCACCAAGTGACTATAGTGTTCACCAAGAAATTGGCAAAGTAAACTAGTAAATTCAGTAGTACTTGAGAAAGTCTAGTATTATCTAAGAGAAATGTCATGTTAACCAAGTAACAATTGCAAGAATAAGTTGAAATTCTAGAATCTAAGCTCAACTTATTATGGTAATTACGAATGTTAGATATGGTCTAAGGCTAAAGTCAAAGTTTGTTGCATCATCTATGCCAAGAAAAATAAAAGAAAGATACAATGATGGAGATTGAAAAAGGATAAGGATGAGAAAAAAGTTTTATTTTCTATGTGGCTAATACAATGTATTTGAGATCAACAATTGTGTTTAAGTGGCATAATTTGGAAGAATCAAAAAACTTGAAGACTACTATTTAAGGAGATGTTTAAGATAGTTTTTGGTTGTTGGTTAAATGCTAATAAAGTAGTTGTAAATAAAAATCATTGAAGGGGTTTTAGAAGAAGAAAAAAGAAAGGTGAAATTAGTAGAGCATAAGAAAGATACAAGTAGAGTTGGTGAAAGTATAAGTGTGCATCAGCTAGTGAGAGATTAGAAAGAGATGTTTATAGTAGGCCACTCTTTAGATAGGATCAACGAGTGATAAGGTCTCAATGATATTTTGGTGTAAATCATCTAACTAGGTCACATTAACATCATGTATGTAAACCTTTAAAAGGTTGGCTCCTAGTAGAATTCACTTCAAATGAGAGATTTTTTTTGGGTTGTTGATCCTAGGTGGTTTTTCCCTTTACATGGTTTCCATGTTAAAATCTTGGTGTCAAATAAGGGAATATTGTTAAGTTGCAAGTTAATTTTCATGTTATTTTCATTTTACTCCAACTCAATAACAACAAAGTTAACATTTTCTAGCAACTAGTTTGTATTACTATTAGTTGGTAATAATAGGAATAGTAAATGAATAGTTTGGAATAAAGCGATTAAGCAAGTTAACTATGAAGGAATGAGTACACCAAGTGATTGCTTATGATGTTTATGAAATTTTTTTAGTACTAAAATTGTTTGATGGGACTATACGATTATTGAACATAATTGATTCATTCCCCCTCCCCCTCCCCCTTAGTTATGTAGCAATGGGTATCAGATTAGAGTACTTGTAGAATTAAGTTTAAAGGAACTTGAGGTAAAGATCAAAGATAAGAGAGAGGTACCAAAACTGAATAAAGATGTCTTCTCCTCATGGAAAGACAAAATGAAGTTACATCTATCTAAAATTGGACATAATGTCACACATTGGTTGGAAAATGAATTACACTACCTTTGTTGGACCTCTAATTCTAGATCAAATGAATGAGAAGAGGAATCACAATAGCTTAATGATTGAGATTGCATCTTCACTAAATGATGCCAAGTTTGATGATATCAAAATTTGACCTACTACTAAAAAAATGTGGGATAAATTAGAACTTGTATGTGGAGGAGATGATAATGGAAGGAGAGATAAAGATTAAATTGTTAGAAGCAAGTATGATTACAAACAAATGGAAGAAGGTTAGAATGCTACTCAATATGTAAAGTAAATCATAGAAGTTGTAAGTGTAATCAAATTTGTTGGAGGAGTTATTAGTGACATTGAAATTGTAAGTAAAGTTATCAAGGATCTTCTACCTATCTATACTATAAAAATTTATGTAATTCAAGAAGTTAGAACCATGCATGGTAATGTATTGACACTATAGTTTAGTTGGTCAATTGACTACATTTGAGTTGAGAAATTATGATAATTGTATGGTTACAATGGGAAATGAAATTTAATATTTACTAACCATTGCAAATTCAAAGAAAGAGAAGAAAATAAAGAAGAAAGTGAGTCTAAAATTGAAGATGATATAGATTAACTAGAAGCATTTCTTTCAAGACAGTTGTCAAGAGATAAATGTGAATACAAACGTAAACTGCCTCTAATTTATTTCAAATGCAACTAAGTTGGTCATTTTGTTACTAAGTGTTCTAACATAAGTAAGAGTGACATAAATGATAAGAAATATAGAAAGTACAAAAAGAAAAAAGGCTATAGAGACAAAGGAAGGAAGTCATGCTACATTATTGAGGAAGAGCACACCGAGCACAATGACAAAGAACCAGTTGAGATGGTATATGTTGCAATCAAATTAGATCCAAATGGAGAAATGCATGAAATTAAAACTACTCTTATTTCACATGTTATCAAGAATGATTCATAGATTGTAGATAGTGGATGCTCACATCACATGACTAGTTATCTAAGTAAGTATAATTTTTTTTAAGAAATTGATGATAGTGGGACTATTAAGCTAGGTAATGATGTTTCATGCTTGATGAAAGGTACTAATATTAAATGATAGAATATAATGTGATGATTCTTACTAGACACAAGGACTAAATTATAATATTTTGAGTGTTGCTTAGTTGATTAATTCATGTCACAAATTGGAGTTTTAGAATAGAAATATCAACATTTATGATGATGAGGTAAATCTAATTGGACCAAGAGTAAACAGTAAAAGAAACTTATTTTATCTTGATCCTACTATCAAGATATGCTTATTTTCTAAAGTTGATGCTGGTTGGTTGTGGAATAAGAGGTTGTGTTATTTAAACTATGAGAACATGGTGGAATTTAGTAGATAGAGAAGAGTAAGAGGCTTATTGAATTTGCAAAAACCTTAGAATCTTATGTGTAAACAATGTCAACTTGTTAAGATGAAAAAATAAATCTTTTCAAGGTACACACTTCTAATGATATATTGGAACTAGTTCATATAGATATATGTGGACCTATTGGTGTTGAAACCTATAATGGCATTAGGTATTTCATATTGTTTGTTGATGGCTATTCTAGAATGATGTATGTTATGTTTATGAAGGTGAAATAACATGCTTTTGATATTTCCAAATGATATTTAGATAGAGTTGAGAATGAAATTAAAAATATCTTTGAAATGTTTAAGGTTTGATAGAGGTTGTGAGTTTATGTTTATTGAATTCACTAAATTTTGTGTTGAGAATGGTATTAAGAGATAACTATCTAGACCAAGGAAACCATAATAGAATGAAATTATTGAGCAAAAAAATAGATCAATTATAGACTATTCAATAACACTAATTATTGAGAAGGATATTGTATAAAGATTTTTGGGATAAGCCATTAGCACTATTATTTATACTCTCAACCAAGTTCAGCTAAAGAAAGAAAAAAACACCCTATGAATGCTAGTATGGTCACACACCTAATGTAATTTATTTTTAAAAAAATGGAAGTGGGTTTTACATTCTTTAGGATACAAGGAATGGTAAATTTTATTTGAGAGGTGAAGAAATTATATTCCTTGGATATTCATACAAGAGCAAGGCTTATAAATGTTTTAACAAAGCTACTAATATAATGATTGAAAGTGAAAATGTAAGAACTGATGAGTTTACAAAGAGGAATGATGTGGAAATAAATAAGGAACTTGAAGATTATAACAAGTTTGTGTATGTATATGAAGATGCACATGATATACCTAAGTTACAATATTGAGTTATCAAGAATGAGATAGTATCACCTGAGGTACAAAATACTTTATGTGAGCACCACATTATACAAATGAAGAAAGAAGAAGCACCCCAACTAAGAAAAGAAAATCATGATAATAAAATAACTAAACATGTATCAGCAAAGTATGTGAAAGAAATCTTGAAGACTTTTGGAATGGATGAGTCTAAACCAGTCATTGAACCTATGATGACTAGAGTGAAATTGTAAAAGGAAGATACTACTAGAGAGGTAAATGGAACATAATATAGATCCATGATTGGTACATTACAGTATGTTGTACACACTAGACCATGTGTTACACATTTTCTAGGTATTGTTGCTATATTTTCATTTCATCCAAAGGAGATGCACAACTTCTATGAAGAGAATATTTAGTCATCTTAAAAGAACTTAAGATTTTGGACTATGGTACAAAACTGATGAAGACTTTACACTTAAAGTCTATAATGATGCTGATTCAATTGGTAATGTGGTGATATAAAAATCACAAGCAAAGGAGATTTCTTTTTAGGAGAGAGATTGATAACATGGTTAAGTAAGCAATAGAGTTGTCTTTCAAAATATACTAATGAAGTTTAATATATTCTTGCTATCATAAATTATTCTAAGATTGTATGGACTAAGAAACTATTAGAAGGTATGAAAGAAGAGATAACCAAACCTATTACTATTTATTGTGATAACACTAGTGTGATAAATATTGCAAAGAATCCCTTGATGCATTAAAAAAAAAAGCACATATCAATCAATATTATTATTTGAGGGAAAAATGCAAGAGAAACTAGTAAGGCTTGAATATGTGAGTCTAAAGAGAAAATTGCATATATATTTACTAAGCCATTTCCTAAGGATTTTTTTGAGCATCTAAGAGGTAAATTGGGGTCCTGTCCTTATCCAAAATTCACTAAGTGAATATGCATGTTGCATTAACTCATGGATGAACATAAATATCTTTGTGGAGTTGATGCAAGAGTTCACTCTTTATGAGTTTCCTAAAGTTGTGATGAAGACTATGATGAAACTAATGTATATTATACATGCAAGGTAAAAGGATAACTACAAAGGTTTATAAGTTTCACATTGGAACTTATAGTGACCTTTGGCATTGGTATCAAAGGGGGAGAGAATCATTGAAGAATAAACAAGGGGAGAGAATGAAGAAGATTTTAGAATGAATGATGTTATTGATAAGAAAGATAGGTTTTGAAGGGAGTTTGAAACCCTTTACATATCTAGAAATTTTTTTTTAAAAACCAAACCAAACAATAGTCCAAAGGTAATATAGGTAATCCAACAAGATAGAATGACTAGGTGGCATCACAAATAACATAGTACTCATCAACCACACAAATAGGTTTTGAATAGGCACCTAAAATCCCTAACAAGTTCTAAGGGGTACTTGAAACCCTATATGAAACAACAACTCAAGGTGGAACATGCCACCAAACAAAAGGTGACCAGTGGGAACACATAAGAAAACATAACACTACAGCCACAAAAACAAGTTTTGACCAGGCTCTTGAAGCCCCAAGGTGAGACACATGACATAAAACTATAGGCCAAAAGAGCCAAGGGACACTACAGAGAAAAATAGGCCAAAATCTAGGAGTGCCGAAAAAAAGGACAACCACATTAGACTTTCCCTTTTGAATCCTTCGTTTTAGACCGTAATGTCATATCAAAAGAGGGAATAGATGGCTTGAACTT
Organism: Cupressus sempervirens; assembly: GCA_028749045.1. NCBI lineage: Eukaryota > Viridiplantae > Streptophyta > Pinopsida > Cupressales > Cupressaceae > Cupressus > Cupressus sempervirens. The sequence goes on along the minus strand of CM053790.1, from coordinate 53,073,888 downwards.
TTTTCCTTTTACTATGGTCCATCCATCCTCCACCAAACTAGTAGCCTTTTGCCACTAAAAATTAGCATCATCATAGCCAGTAATTAAAACCCCTGAAGCTAGGGAAAAGGTTGCAGAAGAAGAAGTGACTGTAGAAGCCTGAGACAGAACAACAACACCCTAAAAAGGAACCATGGGAGAAATCACCTTGGAAACACAAGAAAATGGGACAACAGAATCTAGAGATGGACCAGCAGAAATTGGGATAGAAAAATCTAGTGATGGACTAGAAACCAGCACAGAAGGAGCCAGAAGTGGGGACAAAAAATCAAAAATTGTAGCAAAATCCACACCATAAACTAGGATATCAGAATCTAGAGATGGACCAACTACCACCATAGAAGGAGCCATAGAAGGATCCTTCTTCAAGATGCTTGGAGAAGATGGTCTATTAGAGATAGTAGAAGAATCCACCACCAAAGTATCTTGTAGAGAATCAATATTCCCTACAGAAGGGACCTTCTAACCATCCTTAGTAGAGGGCACCTTGTAGACCATGTAGTGATCTTCCAAGACCCCCTTCCACCAAGAAGGGGGCATTTTAAGTCTAGATTTACTAGAAATGAAACTTGCATCTAGGTGGCCAGTCATATGGTATTTCCTATAGCAAAAGGGGATACCCTCATAGTCAAGAAAAATATTCCAAGATCCAAGAGGAGAAACCAAAGAAATCATTTCTGGGAGTCCCTTAGAAATGTCAATCTCTACCAAAATGTGAGTATATGTCTTTCAAAACACATTATATGAATCATAATCAACCATGAGAAACTCTCCAAGGGTATTCCCCACCTCCTCCAGGACAAGATCTACCAAAAGGTGAAGGGGGAGATTCAAAAACCTAACCCACAGAGGGAACTTATTAAAAGATTCTGTCAATGGGTTGAAATCTTTATGTCAAGGCTTAGCCATCAAGGGAAACTTCTCTCCCCAAGAGAAACTTTGGCGAAGGATGGTATTTCTATCTTCAACATATAAAAATTTTATAACGAAAAAACCCCTAGCCATACGGCAAATATGGGCAATCCTTAAAATGATGGGCTACCAAAGATAGGTAATCCATGCATGCAGATCTGACAAAGAAGGCCAAAAACCCTTAAAAAGAAAGATAGTAGCTTTGGCCAAGAAATTAGCCATATAGCTAGTGATCACATCAATAGTAGCAATTTTAAAATCAATTTTTTTTGGATTACATTACCACAATTGGAGCCCCTAAACACACGATATCATGAAACCTCTAAGCATAGACTAACCACCAATACTAACCTCATAGGAAACCACATCAACATAAGAAATGGCCAAACCACCCATAGCAATATTCCCACTAGGAGCAAGAGAAGCCCTAGCCTGCAAAGTAGAAGCTGAAGTGACTGCCATAAAGCTAGATACAGGAACAAAAACCAAAAGTATAAGATAGACACCAGATCTAAAGTTGGACATAGGAGTCAGAAGCTAAAGCCAAAGCCAAGTGCATGAGCCAGAGCTGAAGCTAGGTATAGGAGCTAAAGTCGAAGCTGGACATAGAAGCTAGACATGAGAGCTAAAGCCTGATGCCGAAGCTAGATTTAGGAAACCCTAAATCACAGCTACCATAAAGCTAGACACAGTAGCCAAAGCTTAAGCCAAACACAAAAGCCAAATGCAGGAGCTCAATTTTGATTAGAATGAATGATGTTATTGTTGAACAAAAAAATATAATAACCTAAGGGTGAGAAATTTTAAAAGAAGATTCATGCTACTAAAGATAAAAACTAAGTACACTTGTTATAGATAATCAAAATGAAGAGAAAAGAACTAAAAAGTTGTATTTTTGTCAATGAATACATTTTACTATCTTGAGTAATGTTTTGAAATGTAAAAGAAAATGTTACAGGTTGCCATCAATGCCAAAGGGGGAGATTGTCAGCCCCAACTAATAATGCAATTTGTAGTATTATAAATGAATGTAAAAGATTCATGTTGGTTGTTATGTTGTCATTGATGTTAAATCTTAGTTAGCTAGACATTATGCTAATTTAGTAGAGTGCCAAATCATTTGATTGATGAAGAGGATATAAAGAAAGTACATTGAAAATAAAGTTGATAAGTATAGTATTCAATGGAATCTTGAATGAGTTTGACAATGATAATGTAATGTCAGTTTGATTATTTTTACAATTAGGTAATCTTGCAATGTAATAAGCTATACAATCTAAACTGAGTGACAATGTTAAAGAAGGAGGATAGTATTTGTCTAGTGACTACACTGTTTGCTAAGCAATTGGAAAAATAAATTTGTAAATTCAATATTACTTGAGCAAGTCTAGTATTACCCAAGTATTATATCACTCAAGTGAAAATTTATGTTTCACCAAGTAATGATTCTAAGAACAAGTTGAAAAAATGGAATTTGAGGTTGACTTATGATGTGAATTATAAATGTGATGAACTTAAGTAGTATAGACTTCTACTATAGTTTAGTCATTTCTATTCATAGTAGTATGTTGGTTAGTTACTTGCATAGTATTTTTGTGGTTAAGTTGAACTTTAGTATATTTTTACTTCAATAGTGTTCATTGTTGGTCTTTATTGGTAATGTGTTGGTTACCAGTATTTTGGTTGTAAGGGTCAACCCCATTGTTTTTGGTCACTTTTTATTTCAAAAACAAGACTTCATTACTAGTTTCTTTTCATTGGTTGTGATTATTATTTGGATAACTTGACACATTTACAATAGCAAACTCATTAGTAATATTTTATGAAAAATAAAAACTCTAATCATTCCATATATCTTCTTCTTTAGACAATACCTCAACAACCAATATCATGACACATTCACATTCATCACTAGAAGAAAGACCATTACTTCTATTACACTTTTCCTCTTCTTTATACTCATCATCATAACAATATGAATTTGCATTATGCATGTCATCAAATTGTTGATTACTATCCTCTGATTCATAAAACTGAGTCTCTTCATCTTTAACATCATCTTCAATGGGTTCATTTAATTCATTATCATTATCATTAGATTCATTAGCATTCAAAGCACTTTCAATCTCCATGATAAAATCTTGGATTTCACAAATCTTATCTAATCTTGACTTGGCTAGCCAATCAGCCAAATGTGGCATAAAAACTTCTAAGAGTACCGCTGGCCATGAAGATTCCTCAAGTCTAAAAAACTCATTAAGATTCATAACTACTAATTTAAACTTCATGTAAATTTGAAATCCACTAAGACCCTTAATATCATCAATTGTATCTCTTACAATTATGACAATCTTATCATGAAGCTTTCTTTTCAACCTAACAATATTTGCACAAACCCTTTCAAGAGTTGGCACATCATTTTCAGACCTAGGTTCTAAATCCATCTTATAAAATTATTAAACATATACCTATATTTTCTTAGTGTTGAAAACACTAGATGGAGGCAACCATTTTGTTTACTCAACTTTCATGGAAAATAAATACATGAAAGCTAGAAAATACCTTTATGTGTTGCTGCATTAAACCCTGATCTGCTGATTGGCATAGGTACAAATATGAAATCCTTCACACCATAGATAGAACATTTGTAGAGCTGCCACCTCCTTGAAGAGGAAAATGAAATCAAAATAGTGATTTACCCTTTGAGATCAAATAATTCAGCTGATACAAATAACCACATAAACTATTAATCAAGAACTTATACTTCCTCTTTTCAAACAAACTAGATCTGCCCATAAATACTAAAAGCCTTTGATATTAGAATAAACCATGCACTGGTATAGAGATTTAGACTAGAATCGCCACTCACACTTAGTGAGAAAATATTTGAAACAATTTACCACTAATAAATCTCAAATTCACAACTTGCATTAGATCTATACAACCTTCTACCAAATAAAACCTTTTCAAATACACTTCACAAACTTTATACAACAAGTTGAAACTCAATCCAATGAAGTGTATGAAACTTGTCAAACTATTCTCGTCCTCTTAGTGTTGAAACTCAGTTGATGGAGAAAAATACCTCTTAACAACCAATTTTCATGAAAAGATAATACATAAAAATAAAAATAGCTCAAGATCTGGATGGCTGAAAGTTCTCTATCCACTACTTATAATAGCAGATCCAAAATCTCATTATTTCTTTACTGAACTTTTTGGACCAGCACATCACAAATCTTACCAGGCTTTTGAATGTTTCAATCTCTTTGAATCTACTCTTCTCCTATAGCAACTAATCTCAATTCATGTATAGAACTGCACTTGTATAGAGATTAACTTTGAGTCACCACTCACATTAAGTGAGATATGAATTGCATTAGTCTTGAAGATACCATAAAATGATTTGAAACAATAGTAGATAGAAGACACCTCTTCATATTTACCTTAAATTTGAAACCTCTACACAAAGCTGAAACATAACTTTCTCGACTCTGAAATTACAATAGCAACTCACACCAAATTGAACTGATTGAAGGCATACTCATTTCTCAACACAATTTGCATCCGATTTAAGAACTACTACTATAAGAGAACAAAGCTTACTAGGGAACATGAAATTTTAGCAAGGATATGAAAAGAACACCATAATTCCTCACTGCTAAAGCCAATTCTTCCTGTTGTATTCAATCCTTTTTAAATTCTCAAGGTTTGTCTATCACTTAGATTCAATATAGTCCCTAGTAGAGTCACGATTTTGTTGGTTCTTGATTTAACAGTTTTGAAAGTAACCAAGAAACTAGACCAATGCATCTAAGGCTACCAAATTCCTACGATGGATACACTTGACTACAGTCTTGGGCCAACTATAAGGCATAACTCCTTCACTTTAGGCTCTACAAGACCTAGGCAGGTTAACCTTGAGGTTTTGATATATAGTACCAATGCAATTAAACATAAATCTGAACCTATTAATTGTAGATGCAACCCTTTTATCTTCTAATACTTATGCAATGACATAGGAATGAAATAGCGATAGTTCATAACCTATGAAACCATAAGCTAAGTGAGGGTTAGACTTTTCAGCTCTTCAACATGAAAGGTTGAAAAAGCATTTGATTAATAATGTTGAATTCAACAAAACCCCAAATATGCAATAGTAAGAACTAATTGACCCTATAACTAATCACTGCCTAATCTATTGGGTAATTATATAAATCAAATACATACATATAAATACCTAGTACATATTCATATCTTTAGATATCTGATCTATCCATTCACCTTGTCAATAGACATCTATGTTCAATCTAGATCTCATTCTTACCTGATATCGTCCTCAATAAACTTGCAACCTTATTAATTTCCCTGAAGTATTTACATAACTCCTTGAGTTATAAGCAGCAATGAAACAACATACAATCTTAAGGGACTACAACTATGACCTAGGCTCTTTGTTCAAAGATCATAAAATATTGAAAGTTACTGATAAAGGAGACAAGATTTAAAATGAAACTCAACACCTACTATTCTTTGTATTAATTTCCTTGAAATAATACATTCATATGCCTAAAATTAAAACATAGAAACACTTAATAGATTTGAACTTGTTGTATTAGCTTTATTACTATTGTTCATACAAGAGAAATTGGTGAAGAAAATGTGGTGTCATAGTATTAGGAATACATCAAAGATGGAACCAAAACATGGTATCACAGCAATGAGTAGTTTTTCTCCAAACACTGGAACCAACCCAATGAGAAAGAAAGAAAATGATATATGAGGAAGTGAATTCATGGATCTTATCTACATCTGACATCTATCCACTTGGAAAACCTTCTTAACAAGTTAAAAACATATCTCTAATTTCTCCCCTCAACTGCAAAATCAAATCATCATCATCTTGGCTCTCAATAGCACAAAATATCTCAGATATTTGATTTAACAAATAACTAATTTTAATGTCAGATTTGAACCCAAGGAAAAAGAAAAAATCTATTTAAATTTTACTCTAAAGGCATGAAAACCTTTTTAGAATTCATTTTAGGCTTCAACAAACTTCAATGTTTGCTCCCCAACTGATTTTAGTGCTCCATGATGAATTCTACTCGTTCCACTAAGAACGCCCTAGAAAATAAATTTGCTTGTAGGGAAAATTGGTGAAGACCTACTCAAAAACTGACCCCATATCTAGAAAATTCATTTCCTCCCAATTCCAATGGTATGTTGCACTATATATTTTTGATAAAAATCGCCCTCCTAGGACCAATTTGAAAATCTGGCTCCTGAACTGAATTAGAGCATTAAAATTGAAAAAAATTTAAAATGTTCATATAGTAAAACTATACAAAACATTTAAATCTATCAAATCTTTCAACTCTGAAAATCATACATTTGAACATCTTTATGAATTTTGATTTTTATATTCATTTTATCTCTGCCCACACCACTTATCAACTCCTCATTTGCCATCACCCTTTTTGAAATATTTTTAATCAATTAATTAATATTAAATCATTCTTGCTCCATATATTAATCCTTTAATCATTTAAATAATCTCACCATTAGCTTTCGCATACCATCGTAAACCTTCATAATGTTTTTTATGTTCATACACCCAACACAATGAATATATTAATACTAACCTCCTATAGCATCAGGACCCCTTTTCTATTTGCTTTATGCTCTCATGCCCATTGCATGAGTGTAAGCCCATCATCTTCAATCTCCCACTCATATGCTCAAGACTTTGCTTTTTATTCTTATGACTCGAGCATAATATCAAGGCCCCTTTAAAACAACCTCCCAAACACGCAGTGGCCTACCACATGTCTCTGCCAAAATAGTACTAACATCAGCCGAATGGGCTCCTCCAAGCTTGCAATGGTGTCCATAAGTACTATGTGCTTCAAGACACGTTACCATAAAGTTTGTGTGATTTTAAACATTATAAAATCTTCAATTTGAATGTATGTGGGAAAAAAAGTGGGAAATTTCTCTATGTTCTCCTTGCCATGCAACTCGTGCTCAATGCTACAATGGCCTCCTCTATTACAGATGCATAGGATATCTTTCTTTGTGTGGACATGGGCTTCCTCAAATGCTGTGATGGTCTTCCTCTGTTACAGATGCATAGGATGTCTTTCTTAGTGTGGACATGGGCTTCCTCAAATGCTGTGATGGTCTTCCTCTCAACATGGGCTTCTTCATAAGTGTTTCTAGATGAACTTGCCACATCAAACCAAAATGAATGTCATCTCAACAGTTCCTAGATGACAAGGTTGATAGTTCTTCAATCAGATCCAACACCATCTACCTTACCAATCAATCACAACATATAATACACTTAATCAACAAAAAAAATATTTTCCTTAATAGAACCACAACCAATTATCTCCTTTCCTGTGGCATGATGGCATCCATAGATTTGAAATCTAAACTTTATAGTTAATGCAAGAAATCATTTGAAGAAAAAGGGCATGTATAGCATCACCACTGTTAGGCATTCACAAAAATATTTCAAACAATTAAATGTTACTTCACAAATTGAGTAATCTATTGGTGAATATATATGATGAAATAGTAAATCTATTTTATTATTGATAAAATTCTCATCCAAACCTTCACTCAGCCTCATTTGTCCCTCTACACTAAGACCACCATTCAAAGAACATGACTTCTACTTAGTTTGACATGGCCAATCAAATAAGTAGTGTATAGTATCTAGATGACATATTTGGTGTGTACATAACCTCTGATATGAGATTGAACTATACATAGCATCGAAGGTCCATGTGTTTTTGTAAAGAATAGATATTGTGTGTGGATATTTACTATGTATATTTGGTTGGAGTCATAATCACTCAACAATAGTTGATTTGAATTAATAATTTCTTCCTCTTATTATTGCCAAAAATTAGTAGAGTATGAAGTAATATTTATTTCTCCTTCATGGTCCAAGTATTGGAATGGAAAGATGTATCTACCTAGGATTTGATATGCCAATCATGTATCTTTTTTATGTGTCTCAGGATAAAATAGAGCTTCTTGTATGCTATGTGCTCCTCCTTTCTCCAAATGGCTCCCCTTCTTTGTCCCACCCTTCCAACATTTGCTCTCATTTCTCTCTATCTTGTTCACTCAACAATAATGAGAGATCCTGATCCTCAACCTCATAGTTTTTACTATACTTCTTCAATTTTTTGGCAATCTCTTCTTCCTTTTCTAGACTCAATAGAGAGGGTGGCCTTGGGCACCATAACAACTGATAAAATTGATCCTTAGAAACATGGTAAAGCAATTTTCCATTGAATGATCATATGTTAAAACCATTTTCCAATAGGATCCTATTCAATGTCTGTGGCCATGAATGTAATGCCCCACCAAGGGATCCAAAGAATTAACCTAGAATTTCACTAAGTTTGGTAACATTTTTTTTTTTACATGAAAGTAAATACCATACATAACTTATTCACAATAATAGAAGCAATAGCAATGTCCATCTGAAAAGTAAACATAACATACATAACAGATTACATTCTTTAAGATCCCTTAACGTTGAATTACATACATGAATCCATCTAGTACAACAACCACATGAAATAATAATGATAAGTCCAATGTTCATACATTACATTTCCAAATGCTCAATCATCCACTATACATGTCACAGGGTATGAAAGCTTAAAAGAATATACATATGTGAAATAGGGTACATCATCCTATTCTAATCCATGATACATCAAAGACAATCACATGATACATCATCATAGAAAACATATACATCCATCGTAAAGATCAAAAAAAATAAACTAAGTGCACGGTTCCTCCCAACCCTTAATAGCATCATTAGAGCCTCGTGGGCCCTAGCCATCCCTCTGTGTGTAACATCCCAAATCATCGAAGGGATCATCAGTATTAACATAGTAGGAATGTCACTCCTAACATATACAACATCATATGTAGAAAGTAATCTAACATGCAAATATAAGCATAAGATAACATCATCTAACATATTCTTATCATCAATGAAAGGATACATATACACCATCATGAAGGATGCATCAGCCATGATGTCTCGATGAATTTCAAATGATAAGAGTGGAAAATACACTACCACCCGACCGCGTGGTACCTAAGTGGTCCACTCCCACCGTGCTGAGGAGATAATCTCAAGTCCCAAAAAGGCTATCCATAACACATAGCACAAATCTCTATAGTCTAGGAATCCTAAAAGTATACTAACTCAAAGGTTCCAATCACGAAATTGACATCTACTTCCCAGAGGCACACAATGACATGTAGGAACCTACTATGCAAGCAAGAAAGTGTCATCGCAATTATCACGTACAAGTTACCCTGGCAGTTAGCTAAACTCCATGGGTCCATACTGATTTCATGCGGCCACTAGTATCCTCTCATACTGATGAGGCATACTACGAAATGCAAGGTCGCAACCATGTGTCCCACTACTCCCATCCTAGCCTATGCAAGCACTCAAGGCATGGGCGAGAACAAAACACTTATCTTTTTAGGTTCATTTTGTTAGTATTCGGTGTGAATGTTATCACTTATAAATCCAACTTACAATAAGTTACCCTGGTAGCCTCTTAGGGCCCCGACCCCCATTGCAAGCCACTTCCCATCACTACATGCAAATATCCTACCATAATGCTCATGGACTTGTAAATCTGAAAACCACAAGATATAATCCATAAAATCATCAAATATGCATAAAAGAATCAAATCTCCATGAGCAAACATCCATAGAAAAACATGAACACAACAGCTCTCTATTGGCAACTGAAGTATCACTGATAATCAAAGTATCCAATGGTTCTCAATAAACAAAATATATATCTCAATCATACTGATCGAAGACTCCAGAAATGGTTCAGTCAAACATGTCACAAGATGACATCATCAAGAATAAATCCACATCTCAATCCCATCATGCCGATTAGAAAATAATCAAGGATAACTGATCGATAACTCAAAAATGATTAGCTCAAGTGTCTCATACACATACATCTCAGTTTAACATGTCAACACATCTCATAACCCTGGAGCCTCTGGTAACAACCTAGGACTGGTCAACACTAGTTAACCCAAAACCCAAAACAAGAAGCATATAGAATACATGATGCAAACACATGCTTTGGTTTTGTTAAGTTTTCAAATTTGAATTTAGAAGTCTCAGTTTACGTATTCCCAAATTATATTAAGTGGAGAAATTTCACATTTTTCTTAACCCATGTATTTGTTTGATAGATAAAAGTTTCTCCTCAAAACTACTAGACTCCATTTGCTAATTGTACTAATACTATTTTGTCTATATAAATGTTGTTTGAAAAAGATCCCGATCACAAACCAATAAGACTCATTGTAGATTTTAACATGAATAATCTCCAAATTCTTAACATTATCATCTTCATTAAACAACTCTAAAATTGTTTAATATATATTAAATAGTATTCAATATACATTATAAAAATTCCACTATATTAAAATCTCTTTTCTTTTAATTTTCTCTCATTTAAAAATCTATTTACTTAGATTGACTAATAATTAATTACACTTCTTCTACTATTAACTAATCTTAATTAAATTTGATTTAATTAGATTAGATAATAAACCATATAAAACTAATGCATATTAATAAGATTCTAATAAGGGAAGATTGCAATAATATCTTTAATCCATTCCATAATTTGGTATATTATTTTTTTCTCGTGAAGTTTTAGCATAAAGAACTCTTGGTTATGGGAAATGGAGAAATATATGTCCTTGAATAAAAAAGTCTCAGTACGATGGCCATATCTCCCTAATGAACTGTTGGATCGGGCTGAAATTGAAATATGTTGGAGAGGGCCAAGTCACGCTAATTCTAACTGGAGTGATCGAATAAATTTGATCACAATAAAAAGTTATGAACGACTGAGTTCGGGTCTATCCAAGGGGCAGTGACAGGGTAATTTGTGATGAATTAAAAAATTTCTCTTAAAATAATTGTTCTCTAAATTTAACCATAAAAGGGTTTATTCATACGCATCTAAAAATATAATTGATAGAAAGATTACATCTAATCATTCGAATTTTCACCATAAAATTTCTATTTTAATTCCAAATCTTTTCTTTCTAATTTAATATAAATTCGAACCCAAATCCAGTTCATATCTAATTATTTCTCCTTAATTGGATCTAAGGCTTTTCTATTGTTTTCTTCTCAACCAAATAGGATATCTAGATTCCAATTTCAAATTACATATTTAATCATAAAGAAGTTTTAGACACATATAATAGACACGATGAAGACAGGAATGCATGATGCGGAAATAGCATAAGTAAAATCACAAGAATCTACCCAAATTATGATACTAATTCGCTCTTCCTCAGAAAACCCGCAGAGCAAGCTCCCTTCTTCAAAGTTCTTGAGTCCTCTAATGCTCCAATTGCTCTCCACCCTCTCCCTAAGCTTCTATGAATGCCTGAATACAAAGAGCTCTCAAGAAACCTTTGGAATGCTTCTTGAAACTGCTGAAAGGTGTCACCAACTAAGCATGGGTCTTTTCCAATTCTTTTTGATGAGTCATAGAACTGTAGACACCTTGTGCTTAATTGATGCACTAACACCTGTGTTGTTGACACATGTTAATTCTCATGCAAGCTTATAACTCCAATAATTCCTATTTAAATTGTATAACTTTTTTTTTTAATCTTTTATAACTTTTATTATTATTATTATTTTATTTATTACTTTATTATTATTTTATAATTATTATTAATTTTAATTTCTAGTTTTCTTTTATTTAATTCCTTTTCCCCAATAATTCACATTACAATCAAAATATCAAAGATCATGATATTTTATTAATCTTCTCAAATAAATAATTTATTAATTAAATCTATTTGTTAAGACTTAATTAATAGAAAATTCACCATAGACCTCCAAGATAAAATATGAAAACTCATCATAGAAAAAATCATACAAAATAAATCTAAAGGGTTAAAAATCACAAAATATGTCATCCGACACATTCGGTGGGTATTCAACTTTGATACTTGTCCTAACTCACTAGGACAAATGGTTTTTAGGTTTGGGATTTGGACTCGAGAGTTTATCTCCCTTCTCTTATCATTGAGATAGTATAATAGGGTACGCTCATCCTAGAAATTCAAGGAAGTCAATACCTGGTACCTGCAACCTGCAGAAAAACCATGCATGTACATACAATATATAATGCTAAGCTAAACAGACAATGGCAGGAAGTGGTGCATTGTGTAGATCTCGACTAAGCAGGTGACTACGACTCCCTTCTTTAACCACATCAGAAATGCCATACAATAAGAAAACACGCACACCATACACATGCAAGTATGGGGTAAGTAACCATAATAAAACACATGAGATAATAAACCATCTAACTAATCATCATTAATAACTGAAAATGATGTAATGATCATCATACATACATGAAATGTAAAGTCTAAATGATCTCGTCATATATCAATTGAATCCTTATCATAATATCTGATAGTGTCAAAAAAACACCACTAAACCATCAACATAAAACTAGTCTACATAGTCTGATAACAATAAGTCTAGAAAAGATGTGAACGAGGGTAGGCACTACATCCACCCCCCCTTGAATTAGGCTTACTCTTGGAAGCCTACAAACAAATAGGGATATAACTTCCTCAATCTAGATGCATCCTCCCAAGTAGCTGAAGAATCATCAGTAGGGTCCCATTGGACCCTTACCTGCTCGATGGTTCGACCCTTGAGGGTCAACCCCCGCAGCTCCAGAATATGAACCGGCTCCAAAGTCAGCTACCCGTCCTCTACCTGCAATGCATTCCAATCAAGAACATGCACAATATCAGGGATATACTACCTAACCACTGAAACATGGAAAATATCATGAATGCGAGCTAGGCTAGGCGGTAGAGCAAGATAGTTAGCAACCGGGCCAATCTTCTCCAAAATCTTGAATGGTCCCACAAAGTGAGGTGCTAGCTTAGAACCCTTTCCGTACTAGATCAGACTCTTTCGCGGTCGCACTCTCATGAAAAACTTATCACCCACAGCAAACTGCTTATCAATCCTATGAGCATCGGCATACTTCTTCTGCCTATCCTGTGCCATAGTCAAATGCTCACGGATACGCACTACATGTTACTCCATATCATGAAGCATCTCAAGACCCAATAGAATACGATCCTCAAGGCTGTCCCAACTCAATGGTGTATGAAAAGGACATCCATATAATGCCTGAAAAGGTGCCATGCCAATAGAACTATGATACCCATTGTTGTAAGAAAACTCCACTAGGTAGAGATAGTCCTCCCAATGTGTCTGCCTATCCATCACATACATCCATAAAATATCCTCCAAAACTTGGTTCACCCTCTCTGTTTGACCATCAATCTCTAGATGATATGCCAAACTAAATTTTAGCTGCACTCCAAGCTCATGTTGCAACAATGTCCAAAATGCAGATGTGAATATAGGATCTCTGTCAGAAATGATCTTTCTAGGAATACCATGTAATCTCACAATGCCATGCATGAAGACATTCACTACAGAAGCTGTTGTGTAGGAAGACCTGATCGGTGAAAAATGCACCACCTTAGTCAACCGATCAATGGTAACCATGATAGCATCATGACGTCGAACTATCATAGGTAATCCTATTATAAAATCCATGGAGATGATATCCCATTTCCAAGAAGGAATGAGATTAGGCTACAATAGTCCTGTCGGGTGCTGGTGTTCTGCCTTGACTCTTTGACACTCAAGACACCTAGCCACAAAATCAGCAATATCTCACTTCATCCCAAACCAAAAGAACAAACATCTCAAATCAGCATGCATCTTCTTGACACCTGGATGTGCTGAGTAAGGTGTACGATGGGCTTCTGCCAAAATCAAGGTGCGAAGCTCATCCAACAATGGCACATAAATCCTCCCCAAATGTCTCAAAAGACCATATGATTCTTGAACGTAACCTACAAACTTACCTTCCAAAGATCTTCCTAAATCTATCTCTCTACACACTTCCTAATACCAGGAATCCATAGGAAGTGCCTGAAGAATCCAACTCCTCAAATCCACACTAAGAGTCATTGATGTTACCACATGTCTCCTGCGACTCAAGCATCTGCCACCACATTCTCCTTACCCTGAATGTACTTAACCTCAAAATCATACTCGCATAAAAATTACATCCATCGTCTCTGGTGAGCATTCAAATTAGGCTGAGTAAAAATGTATTGAAGACTACGATGATCACTATGTAGCTCAAATTTGTGCCCCGACAAGAAATGTCTCCACCTTGTCAAAGCATGAACTACTGCTGCTAACTCAAGATCATGTGTAGGGTAATTTAACTCATGATCCTTAAGCTTGTGTGATTCATACACAATCACTCGTCCATTCTACATCAACACTACTCCAATTCCTTCAAGAGAAGCATCTGTACACACCATGAAATCACCTTCTAGATTAGGTACAGCTAAAATTGGTGCACTAGTCAAAAGCTCCTTGAGCCTCTGAAATGCTTCCTCACATTTCTCTGTCCACACAAACTTCTTACCTTTCCTCTGAAGAGAAGTGATAGGATGTGCTATCCTAGAGAAGTTCTGGACAAATCTGCGATAATAACCAGCTAAACCCATGAAACTATGAATCTCTGACACATTAGTCAAGGTAGGCCAATCTATTATCGCCTGAATCTTTGCAGGATCCACTAAAATACCATCACTTGAGATAACATGCCCTAAATAATGAATCTCCGATTTGAAGAATTCACACTTAGCGGCATTGGCATAAAGCTGATTGCCTCTCAAACACTGCAATACCAACTGCAGGTGTTCCTCATGCTCCTTCTGAGTCTTAGAAAATATCAATATGTCATCAAGAAATACAAGAACAAACCTGTCAAGATATAATTGAAAAACACCATTCATCAAACTCATGAACATTGATGGAGCATTAGTCAACCCAAAAGGTACCACTGTGAACTCATAATGCCCATAGCACATTTGAAAAGTGGTTTTGTGAATATTTGCTTCCTTAATACGAAGCTAGTGGTATCTTGACTTAAGGTCAATCTTGGAGAATACTGTAGGTCCCTTGATCTGATCAAATAAGTCATCAATCCTAGGCAAAGGATACCTATTCTTAATAGTCACCTTGTTCAACTGTCTGTAGTCAATACAAAGGTGCAAAGAACCGTCTTTCTTCTTCACAAAGAGCACTAGAGCTCCCCATGGTGATACACTAGGTCAAATGCTCCCTTTGGCCATAAGTTCCTCTAGTTGAAGACGTAGCTCACCTAGTTCCTGAGTAGTCATACGATAAGGAGCTTTAGAGATAGGCTCCCCTCCAGGAATTAGATCAATGCTAAAATCAATGTCCCTCTTTGGAGGCATGCCTGGAATCTCACTTGGAAAGACATCTGTGTACTCCTGTAAAATCGGGTGATCTAAAGTCTTCCTCACAGGATCTTCTTCATCAAGATCATTTACCATAAGAGAAAATATCTGACATCCCTTACGAAAACTTCACTTCAATTACATAGCAAAAATCATCCACACAGATATAGGCCTCGATATCCCAACTATCCTCACATCATTCCCTTGGTCATCTTGGCACAAAATAATCTTCTTCCTACAATCTATACTAGCTCAATGAGATCCAAGCCAGTCTATGCCTAAAACCACATCATAGGAACCAAGGGGTATGACTCAAAAATCCACTGTCATATCAAAGCTCCCTAAGCTAAGCCCACACTTATGAACTACAGATTCTATGGAGGCCGTAATCCCTGAGGCTAGTTCCACTTGCTAGCCATGATCTTGTTTCACCGCATCCAGCTTACACTTAGAAACTATAGATGGTGAAATAAATGAATCTGTAGCTCCTCAAAAAGGCATAAGCTCATAAAACTTATGCTCATACTCGGTCACTGACAAAGTGTACTGCTTGAGATTATGAAACTCATCTACCCTTTGTAGTTTCCATTCCTCTGGTAGGAATCATTCACGAAAACTC
Source organism: Cupressus sempervirens (assembly GCA_028749045.1). Lineage (NCBI taxonomy): Eukaryota > Viridiplantae > Streptophyta > Pinopsida > Cupressales > Cupressaceae > Cupressus > Cupressus sempervirens. Next base: position 53,057,882 of record CM053790.1, on the reverse strand, counting down.
TCTAAGAATAGTTCCCATGTGACACTGCTTATATCGATTCCTAGCTTCTTCTCCTCAATCATCCACCAAGTGGCCCCAAAATTCTCTAAATTAGTGATCACAAATCTTACCTTAACATTGCTGTCAAAATCCTGCATGGCAAAAATCTTGTCGAGGGAAATCAGCCACTGCTTGGCCACATAACCAGAACCTTGCCCATTGAAAGGCTTGACCTTGGATCTTGAAAAATCCTTCATCTGAGTGGACACAATGGACCTCTGATGATCCTTCTAAGGACTTCTAGATCTGGGTCTATGCTCTTGTTCTGTTTGATGCACTTTAGGCTATTCTTGAAGAGGAGGTAGACGTTCTAAAATAGTCTGCATCATCTGTCTCAAACCAACCTCTTCAGACTCAGCTTGGTCCTCTCTATGACTCTCTTCCTACTGCCTATTAGAGTGCTCTTCCCTGCTCTCTACACGAGCCGATCCCTCATGGGAAAACTCATGGGCACTGACAGCTCTGCCACGACCATGGCCTCTTCCTCGGCCTCTACCACAACCTCTAACAGAAGACCCAGTCCCAAACACCATCTTAAAACAAAACAAGGTACTATTACAATCAAAGACACATGTTTGCAATAGACTAAGTTCAATTCTATGTTTAGGTTTATGTAAATCCTCCAATTTTGAAAACTAAGTGTTGAAGTATGAAAAATATTCAAGTAACAGTTCAGGTTCTATTTCAGTTCACCTAGTTTCAAGTTGAAGAGATACACTTAATAGTTCATAATTCTAGTTGTTCAAAAATACCCAGAGCTCCCAATGTAGAAACTCAGGCTCTGATACCAAATGTAATGCCCTGCCAAGGGATCCAAAGAATTAACCTAGAATTTCACTAAGTTTGATAACATTTTTTTTTTTTTACATGAAAGTAAATACCATACATAACTTATTCACAATAACAAAAGCAATAGCAATGTCCATCTGAAAAGTAAACATAACATACATAACAAATTACATACTTTAAGATCCCTTAACGTTGAATTACATACATGAATCCATCTAGTAAAACAACCACATGAAATAATAATGATAAGTCCAATGTTCATACATTACATTTCCAAATGCTCAATCATCCACTATACATGTCACAGGGTATGAAGGCTTAAAAGAATATACATATGTGAAATAAGGTACATCATCCTATTCTAATCCATGATACATCAAAGACAATCACATGATACAACATCATAGAAGACATATACATCCATCATAAAGATCAAACAAAATAAACTAAGTGCACAGTTCCTCCCAACCGTTAATAGCATCATTAGAGCATCGTGGGCCCTAGCCATCCCTCTATGCGTAACATCCCAAATCATCGAAGGGATCATCGGTATTAACATAGTAGGAATGTCACTCCTAACATATACAACATCATATGTAGAAAGTAATCTAACATGCAAATATAAGCATAAGATAACATCATCTAACATATGCTTATCATCAATGAAAGGATACATATCCACCATCATGAAGGACGCATCAGCCATGATGTCTCGATGAATCTCAAATGATAAGAGTGGAAAATACACTACCACCCGACCGCGTGGTACCTAAGTGGTCCACTCCCACCATGCTGAGGAGATAATCTCAAGTTCCAAACAGGCTATCCATAACACATAGCACAAATCTCTATAGTTCAAGAATCCTAAAAGTATATTAACTCAAAGGTTCCAATTACGAAACTGACATCTACTTCCCAGAGGCACACAATGACATAGTGGGAAAGTGTCATCGCAATTATCATGTACAAGTTACCCTGGTAGTTAGCTAAACTCCACAGGTTCATACTGATTTCATTTGGCCACTAGTATCCTCTCATACTGACGAGGCATACTACGGAATGAAAGGTTGCAACCATGTGTCTCACTACTCCCATCCTAGCCTATACAAGCACTCAAGGCATGGGCAAGAACAAAAAACTTATCTTTTTAGGTTCATTTTGTTAGTATTCAATGTGAATGTTATCACTTATTAATCCAACTTACAATGAGTTACCCTGGCAGCCTCTTAGGGCCCCGGCCCCCATTGCAAGCCACTTCCCGTCACTACATGCAGATATCCTACCCTAATGCTCATGGACTCATAAATCTCAAAATCACAAAAGATAATCCATAAAATCATCAAATATGCATAAAAGCATCAAATCTCCATGAGCAAACATCCATAGAAAAACATGAACACAATAGCTCTCTATTGGCAACTGAGGTATCACTGATAATCAAAGTATCTAATGGTTCTCAATAACCAAAATATATATCTCAATCATACTGATCAAAGACTCTAGAAATGGTTCAGTCAAACATGTCACAACATGGCATCATCAAGAATAAATCCACATCTCAATCCCATCACGACAACTAGAAACTAATCTAGGATAATTGATCGATAACTCAAAAATGATTAGATCAAGTGTCTCATACACATACATCTCAGCTTCACACATGAAGACTGATGAACAAATACAAACAATAAATACAAAAATTTCATAGAGCATACAATCACATTACCATGGTTGGGCTTATAAAGATCGAGACCAAATAAGATCAACATGCCAACACATCTCATAACCCCCAAGCCTCTAGTAACAACCTAGGACTGGTCAACACTAGTTAACCCAAAACCCAAAACAAGAAGCATATAGAATACACAATGCAAACACATGTTTTGGTTTTGCTAAGTTTTTAAATTTGAATTTAGAAGTCTCAATTTACGTATTCCCAAATTATATTAAGTGGAAAATTTTCACGTTTTTCCTAACCCATGTATTTGTTTGATAGATAAAAGTTTCTCCTCAAAACTACTAGACTCCATTTGCTAATTGTACTAATAATATTTTGTCTATATAAACGTTGTTTGAAAAAGATCCCTATCACAAACCAATAAGACTCATTGTAGATTTTAACATGAATAATCTCCAAATTCTTAACATTATCATCTTCATTAAACAACTCTAAAATTGTTTAATATATATTAAATAGTATTCAATATACATTATAAAAATTCCACTATATTAAAATCTCTTTTCTTTTAATTTTCTCTCATTTAAAAATTCATTTACTTAGATTGACTAATAATTAATTACACTTCTTCTACTATTAACTAATCTTAATTAAATTTGATTTAATTAGATTAGATAATAAACCATATAAAACTAATGCATATTAATAAGATTCTAATAAGGGAATATTGCAATAATATCTTTAATCCATTCCATGCTTTGGTATATTATTTTTTTCTTGTGACGTTTTAGCATAAAGAACTCTTGGTTATGGGAAATGGAGAAATACCTATCCTTGAATAAAATAGTCTCAGTACGATGGCCATATCTCCCTAATGAATTGTTGGATCGGGCTGAAATTGAAATATGTTGGAGAGGGCCAAGTCACGCCAATTCTGACTGGAGCGATTGAATAAATTTGATCACAATAAAAAGTTATGAAGGATTGAGTTTGGGTCTATCCAAGGGGCAGTGACAGGGCAGTTTGTGATGAATTAAAAATTTCCTCTTAAAATAATTGTTCTCTAAATTTAACCATAAAGGGGTTTATTCATACGCATTAAAAAATATAATTGATAGAAATATTACATCTAATCATTCAAATTTTCACCATAAAATTTTTATTTTAATTCCAAATATTATCTTTCTAATTTAATATAAATTCGAATAAAAATCCGATTCATATCTAATTATTTCTCCCTAATTGGATCTAGGGTTTTTCTATTGTTTTCATCTCAACCAAATAGCATATCTAGATTCCAATTTCAAATTACAGATTCAATCATAGAGAAGTTTCAGACACATATAACAGACACGATGAAGACAAGAATGCATGATGCAGAAATAGCATAAGTAAAATCACAAGAATCTACCCGAATTTTCATGCTAATTCGCTCTTCCTCAGAAAACTCATAGAGCAAGCTCCCTTCTTCAGAGTTCTTGAGTCCTCCAATGCCCCAATTGCTCTCCACCCTCTCCCTAAGCTTCTATGAATGCCTGAATACAAAGAGCTCTCAAGAAAACTTTGAAATGCTTCTTGAAACCATTGAAAGGTGTCACCAACTAAGCATGGGTCTTTTCCAATTCTTTTTGATGAGTCATAGAATTGTAGACACCTTGTGCTTAATTAATGCACTAACCCCCGTGTTGTTGACACATGTTAATTCCCATGCAAGCTTATAACTCCAATAATTCCTATTTAAATTTTATAACTTTTATTTTAATCTTTTATAACTTTTATTATTATTATTTTATTTATTACTTTATTATTATTTTATAATTATTATTAATTTTAATTTCTAGTTTTCTTTTATTTAATTCCTTCTTCCCAATAATTCACATTACAATCAAAATATCAAAGATCATGATATTTTATTAATCTTCTCAAATAAATAATTTATTAATTAAATCTATTTGTTAAGACTTAATTAATGGAAAATTCACCATAGACCTCCAAGATAAAATATGAAAACCCATCATAGAACAAATCATACAAAATAAATCTAAAGGGTTAAAAATTATGAAATATGTCATCCGACACATTCGGTAGGTATTCAACTTTGATACTTGTCCTAACTCACTAGGACAAATGGTTTTTAGGTTTGGGATTTGGACTTGAGAATTTATCTCCCTTCTCTTATCTTTGAGGTAGTTTAATATGGTATGCTCATCCTGGCAATTCAAGGAAGTCGATACCCGGTACCTGCAACCTGCAGAAAAACCATGCATGTACATACAATATATAATGCTAAGGTAAACAGACAATGGTAGGAAGTGGTGCATCGTGTAGATCCCAACTAAGAAGGTGACTATGACTCCATTCCTTAACCACATCAGAAATGCCATAGAACAAGAAAACACGCACATCATTCACATGCAAGTATGGGGTAAGTAACTATAATAAAACACATGAGATAATAAACCATCTAACTAATCATCATTAATAACTGAAAATGATGTAATGATCATCATACATACATGAAATGTAAAGTCTAAATGATCTCATCATATATCAACTGAATCCTTATCATAATATCTGATAGTGTCGAAACAACACCACTAAACCATCAACATAAAACTAGTCTACATAGTCTAATAACAATAAGTATAGAAAAGATGTGAACTAGGGTAGGCACTATAATGAAAATGTGACCAACTATTACTAGAAGCAAGAGGATCCCCTCGAAAAAATGCTAAAGCAAAGTTAACTCACTAATTGATCAATTGAATATTCAAAGATCCATTTCTTTTGCAAACATAGTCATGCATTGAGAATCTTGCATATTGGAACTTTATAGGTGTAGTACATAGAAATAAGATTCCATACTTTTCTGGAGCATTATCTAAGTAGCTTAACCCATTAAATTTTTCTAGAGAGAAAACTCTAACCCAATCATATTCAGATAGAGAAGTGTGGTGGACTTTTACCATCACCCACTCAACTATTTCACCCATGGTTTAGTAATCTAATAACCATTCAGTTGGGCCCCAAAGTGGGTCTGACTAAAAAATAATTTCATTTTCAAACACTAATATCTCAAATTGATCTATAGATCATCTAATGTTGATTGGAATCAAATGCGAACACAAATTCACCACTGAATACTCATTTTACCATTGTTCTTTAAACTGTGATTCTCTGATAGGAAGGCCTGATAACTAGCTTTAAAAACTGACATAAACACTTAGTTGGGCTCCAAAACTCTGAATATCCTACCTCTCTAACATTTTCAATTGGCCTAAAAAATCTCATTGCATGAAGACATAAAGGTCAAAAGATATCAATCTCCAAACCTGCCTACTTAAATTCAACTGTGAACAAACATGTCAGAAAACTAGAAATTGTGTTTGGTTTTGGCTCTGAAAACTAGGCAAATAGATGTTTGAGGTGACAAAAACTAGGGAATTTGTTCTTTCACATCATTGGAATATAATTCTATGATATGGATTCATGATGAATCATAGGACACATTTGGCGAGCATGCAAAGTGGACTACCTAGATTTGCAGGACTAGAAACATTAGTAGAAACGTATTTTTTGCAAATGGAATGGCCCTGGTAAAGTGTGCAGATGAATTTATCAAGACTTGAAAATTGGCACACTTAAAGTATTTTTAGAGTAAAACATAGTGGTATAACCTATTAAATCTCACCTATCACAAATTTCAAATTATGATATCAAGAATAGGGGTACTAATCAATTTGCATTTCATGATACTAGTGAAACTTTATAAATTGCAAATGGAATTGCATTTGAAAACTGATCAAATGGATTTGTCATAAGCTCAAAATTGAAACACGAAAATTCCATAACCTCTAAAATGTAACTCAATAGGAATTTTCTCATTTGGTTCAATTGGTAAAAAATTATAACATGTCAAACAAGGCTTCCCAGAATTCTAAACAATTCACATCAGCATGACAACAATAAATGACCAACTTTGAGGGATTCAAAACCTAATCAAATGGATTCAAAATGACTCAAAATTTGAAACATAGGCTCTTAGGTATGGACACTAAGCACTCCCAAAGAAGTGACTCATGAAACATTACTAGGTGCGAGATATTTAGTTGCAAACACAACCTCCTGTCATTGTTTGACACTCAGGCAAAAATGCAAAACTGGACATTGCTCAAAAAGGACTTCACGAAATAGCTCAAAATGGAAATTTATCTTTATAGAACATGTGGATATGCTGAATGGAAGGTGTTAGAAAAATTAAACACCTCATGGGCCTCAAATGGATAGTCGGGTATATATGCATCAAAAATCATTTATGGGGCTTGATTTTCTCAATGGTACTCAAAATTAGGGCTTCAATTTTGAGTCCCAACAAGATGATTGTGTTTAAGTGACATAATTTGGAAGAATTTGGAAGCTTAAAGACTACTATTTAAGGAGATGTTCAAGAAATTTTTTGGTTTCTAGTTGAATGCTAATAAACTTATTGTAACTGTTGATTATTCAAGGAGTTTGAGAAGAAGAGCAAAGCAAGGTGAACTAAGAAAAGTAGAGCAAAGATAGAAGAAGAATTGGTGAAAGTGTAAGTGTCAATCAACTAGTGATAGATCAAAAAGAGACCAAGAAAGAATAGAGACTTGAACAATCAACGTAGTGCTATATTTAAACATTTCATTTATACTATTACTTTTTAATCATTGTAATAGAAAATGTCATAAATTTATTAAACCCAAAGACTCTATGAAATCGTATATGGTACCATCGATTAGTGTTGTTTGTAAGTCCTTTAGAAAAGACCACTCTTTAGATGTGATCAAGGATTAATAAGGTCTCGATGATAGTTTGGTGTAAATCCTCTAACCAGGTCACATTAACAATATGTACGTAAACCTTTAACAAGGTTGGCTCCTAGTGGAGCTCACTCCATAAGAGTGAAATTTTTTAGGTTGATGGTCCAAGGTTCTTTTTATCTTTACATTATTTTCACTTTAAAATCTTGGTGTCAAATATGTGAATGTTGTTAAGTTACAAATTATTTCTCATTTTACTATAACTCGGTAACAACTAAGTTAACATTTGATAATAACTAAGCTATATTACTATAACTTAGAGTCTGCAAAGTTAGACGGCTATGGCTTCCCACTCCCATGAATTTTCAAAATTGTGCATCCCTGTGGATCTCTCCCTAGCTTTAGCTTCTGCCTCTGAGCATGCCGCTGAGGTTTTTTGTTTATCATCTTTAGGGTCTTCTATGGTGGATGATGTCATTGGAGGGGGTAGGGCTTCCCTTGTGACTTCTCTAGGTGGTGTTCATCCTCCTCCTGACACCATTTTTCTAGTTTCATTTCCACCCAGTGCTTTTGCGAGAACCCCTATTTTGGCCACTCCCATTTGCACTATTGTTGTGGCTAGTGTCATTACTATGGGATCCCCTCCTGTGGTTTGTGTTTCTCATCCATGGGGTAGGGTTTCCTCCTATGCTGATTTGACTACCTTTGAGACTAGTTTGCATGGTGTTGCTCCTCCCATGGGTCTCTCTTTTGGGCCTTCTCATCCCCAAGAGGCATCTCTAGTGAGTGTCTCTAGCCCAACAAGGGTTGTTTTAGATCAAGATATTGTTGATGAAATTTTTAGTATGGTAGAGGAGTTCTCTACCCTAGCCACTATTTTTTTATTCTAGGGTTTTTAGCCCTCTCTTTCTGATCTCCGTGCTTAGATCTCCAAGCATTGGGAACCAATCTTAAAAAAAGGTGTTCAGATCTTCCCGAATGCTAAAGGATTCTTTATTTTCAAGTTTGCAACTTTTGAAGATAGGAAGACTATTCTGTGTGATATTTTCTCATGGCAAGATCATTTTCCATTCATGGCCAAACTGTGGCATATGGATTTTGACCCACTCATGGAGTCCTTCAAAAAGGTCTCCATTTGGGTTAGGCTTCCAAATCTTCCTATGCACCTTTGGCTTGACTTTGTTTTGGAATCAGTGGGGAATGCTATTGAATTTTTTTTTATGTGGACTCGACTACTTCTAATGTTCTCCATTCCACATGTGCATGAATTCTTATTGAGTTGGATGTCTCTAAGGGCCTCCTAGAGAATATCTGATTGGCCTCTTACCAGGGCTCCTGGACCCAAATTTTGGATTACCAAAGTATCCCCTTCCACTGTAGGATTTTTCATATAAGTGGTCACATGGCTTCTTGTTGCTCTACTGTGAAGTCCAAGCTAAGGCAACCTCCTACCTAGTGGCTAGGGGCCTCCTCCAAGCATTATACGGTGCATAAGTCTCTAGATGTGTCCCCAGATCCTGAGGATGGCTCTCCCCCTATGGCTGGATCTCCTTGAACTGAAGCTTCTTCAGGGCCTTTGGGAATTATGGATGTCCGACCTTCATGTCAAGATCCTGTCCCTCCTCCTATCTTAGTTTTGGCTACTCTTGCTAGTCCTACTAGGGACCTGTCTTCTTCAATTTCTCCTAAGGAGATTGATCAATTGGATTCTTCTAATTTTCTTGGCCTCATCTCTTCTTCTGGGGCTTGGCTTGGTGAGGCAGCAAGGGTGGAGGATGGATGGGCTATTGTAAAATGAAAGATACCTAATCCCTCTATTCCTCCACTAGATTTGATTTTCAGGTCGGGCAAGGGAGGCTCTAAATCAAAGGGAAAATTGTGAGCTCCCTCTTTGTGCCTAGCTTTTGGAGTTGGAGCCTGTAAACACTCAAAAATGGTTTGCATCTATGGTTTCATCATTTCTTCATACTAATTCATTCCATTTTCTCATTCCATTAATTTGGATCTTTTGGCCAAATTGATCATATTTCATCACTTGTATCCTCTTTTACATCAATTTTATATTATTTTAAAACCATTTCAAATCAACACAAAACCATTTCAAATCAACTCAAAATCGCATCAAATCACCCCAAAATCACCCAGAATCAACAATAATTATTACGAAGCATATCAAACATCCCAAAATCAATCATCTATCTTATCCTAGTTATTGTTGTGGCTTTCAATGCCTTGGAAACCTATCAATCTATCAATCTTATCATTCTGACCTTAGTACTATCATGACTCTCGGTGCTACGTCAAACTATCATTCATGCCATATGATCTTTGACATTGTTGAGGCTTCCAATGTTAGATCATGGCATCATCAACCATTTTAATAATGTTGACAGTGTCTGTTGATGTTATTATGATCAACTTTATCAATCAACCTCGATCCTGTAGCATTTACAATATCAGTTAAATGCTATATATCAGTGAATTCATGTCACGTGTCTTTGGCATGTTATCAATTTCAATCAATAAATCAATTTGACCATGGCTTTGGTCTACCTATCATCATCCTATTCAATCCACATTATCATCACATTTTCATCAAGGGATACTATTGCACTTATTTAATCAATTTTGGCCAATCATTTACTAATTTTATCTGTAGGATTAAATAACCCATAATTTAATCCTATCATTCTTACTAATTATTCTTCCCAATTATCATCTAATTTTATTAATTAATTGGTTCATCATTCGCAAACCATGAAAATTCTTAATATCCTAAGTCATATTTTCCACCATTACTTCTATTTTTCACTAATTTATATTTGTGGAATAGTGGATTTTTAATTCAAATATTCCACCAAATATTGACATCATCATGACACTTGGGTATGACACCTCGTGGATTCTCCTGTGACACTTGGCTAAGATATGTCATAATTCAATATTCTTATTCTCTTATGCATGTCCATATTTGGCTTCTTTGTCATATATTCTTGGCTTTAAGTGGCCTTGAGGTGTCTTATGGCATCTCATAGATTCTCTTCCACATTTAGCCAAGTTTGACTTCCATGCATCATAGAATCCTAGATTTGGCATCTTTTGTCATATGCATCATGGATTCTCAAAGGAATCTCTTGCCACATCACATATCTAAGGGTGAAAAATAAAATGCTCTCATCCTCCATGTTGATTATAAAATGAGCACTTTTCCTCTCATTTCAGTCCCTAATTCTTGAGTCTTTGAGTCCCTAGTTCTTGAGCATTTTTCAAGTCTCTAGCTTCTTGCATTTTGCATTCTTGCTCTCACATTCAAATCACAACTTCTAGTATTCTCATAGCATTATCATCACTATAGGATTTTTCTTCAATATTGTGTGCATTATAGGCAATTTGAAGCTACATCATTTGGAGAAGAAAGAAGGACATGGGAGCTACAAGTGAAAGAGGGAGTTTTAACATTGTTTTCTTTCTTTATTATTTTGGCTTTCATGGTAGACTAGTGGGTGCTAGCATATTGTGATAGAGTTTTGTGATTTATGATAGTATGTTATGTATTTAACCCATTTTCTAGTCCTACATTTGGTGAACCTGACATGAAACATGCTTATCTAACTTGGGTTTTCTTGTTTTGTGCTTGTAGGTGCAAGGAAGGAGCTCACTTAGAAGGGTATAAAGACTATCTACACTTCCATATCACACCTAGATTAATTGGGGGGTATAGTAACATGTTTGTATGCTCTTTTTTTATGCATTTTGTTAGCTTTCTATCCTAGGGCACACTCTACTCTATCAGGGTGCACTTGGGACCCTTAGGAGTAGTTTTAGGAGTCTAGGAGCCACCAAAACCCTTTTCTACTGCTCCAAACTTCCCAACTATGCCCAAAACTTAACAAATGCACCCTTATAGGCCCCAACTACATCATGGGTGTATTTTGCACTATCTAGGCACAATTGGGAGTATAGGTTTCAAAAATTGCAATTTCTAGGTCTTATCTAGGCACCATTTCCCCACAACTTGCAATTGGGCTCCCAACTGCGCCCAAAAACTACCAACTGCACCCAAACTAGCCACAAGTGAACCAAGGGTGTATTTATAACTATTTGGGCACACTTGGGGGTATTCTAAGCTATTTTTTCCTTCTGGGGTGCAGTTTGCTATGTCAGAATAGACCTAGTTCACAAGAAAACACATACATAACACAAAATCTACATCTAAGGTTTCCATTTGTTTCTAGAACATAGGTTAGATGAATTTTTATTACTAGTGGTCTATTTTCAACATGTTTCAATCATTATATCAAGACATGATCATTGAAAACTACTAATGTTTGTTTGCAAAACATTGTTGAAGACCATTGTGTGTTTGTCAAAACCATGTGTGTGGATTTCCTAGATTAGATAACACTTCGTTTGGTGCTTAAAATAAAATTTTTATTTTCTACTTTGCATGTCTACATTGTTTAAATTCCTAGGAGTTGGAATGGACATATCCTCTCCCCTCACCATTCATGGATCTTGGGTGTAAGAGAAATCCATGTAACTTCTATAGGAAGCCTGCCTTCGACCAAGATACCCAATATTGGGTATGCCAGGGGATGACTTCAGAGTGGTAATGGGCCAAAAGCTAGGTCAAAATTCTAGCTACTATATAAAACTTGATTATAGTGAAAGTCGTGTTGGTGGTATTGTTGAGTGATAGCTCTCCTCCAATACCCTTGTGGTGTGTCAAACCCTGATTCTCGAGGTTGGGAAACCTTTTGAGGAAGTTTATCATTCACTTGTTGAATGGAATGCCCTTACTAAATAACATGTTTTAGTGGCCAAAATCCTTTATATCCACTACCTCAAGGGGTCACCCATGCTAGTGAAGACATCCTACATTCTTGCGATCCTCAGTAGAGACAACAATCCCTTGGGAAGCAGATCTCGGTAGCCTCGAGAAGTGAGTGCACTGTAAGGGGGAGCCTATGGTGCCAAGGTCCTAAGTTTTCCACTCTAGATAAGTGTAATTGAACTTTGATTCAAGAAGGAATTTAGTGGATATAGTCCTAAAGCCTAGGTTGTGGTGTGACAGTTCACTTTTAACAACAACTATTCTTGTCTTAATGTGTCTTGCATGTGTTTTAAAAATAATCAAGATAAAAGACAACATTCAAATTTACACCTTGGAAACTTCCAAAACCTTATCAAAACATTTCAACCTTGTCAAAACTTTGCAAACTTTGTTTCAACATATTCAAGGCTTAGAAAACATGGCAACTTGTGATCCTAAACGTGCTTGGAAAAACATAGATTTCATCCTTATGTAGACTCCACTTGCATTCACCCTAGTCTATGCCTCATACTTGAATCATATAGGTTTCATCTTTTATTTCTTAGTCCTCATTTAGTATACCTCATATTCATGTTGTAATCATTAGCATTAGCTTGCATCCTTTGCATTTCACCCACAAAATTTGCACTTTGCATACCCAACCTTCACCTTGACCACTTTAACCATCATTCCAAGTTTCATAAACATCATTTTCAACCTTAATTTTAGTTTTAAAATTGTCCTTCACTATCTACCTCTTTGTGGCATCAGTCTGGAAAACATAGCTCCTAAAGTTGCCTTAGTTTCAGCCCAGTTTACCAACTACGCTTTAAAACTACCAACTATGCCCAAACTAGCCCCAACTACATAATAGGTGTATTTGATACTATTTTAATTCACTTTTTGGTCTAAGGACCTAGTTTTGGATTCCAAATAACATTTTGAGGCTTCAATAGTGTCCTTAGGTACTTGGATAGGTCCCCTTGCATTAGCATGTCTAGATCTGCATTTTGCACCACCTAGTCTTCATTGCCTTCACTTAGGACATCATTACTTAGGTCATAACCCCTATTCTACACCTTCTAACTCATCCTAACATCAACCCCAGAATCTTAGCTTCCTAGCATATCAATTTGGCAACCACATCACTCAGATTCAGCAGACATTTAACCCAGCTTCCCAACTACACCCATAAACTACCATCTACACCCAAACTGGCCCCAACTACACCATAGGCATATTTGGTAATATTGGAGCACACTTGACACTATCAAGGCATACTTTGGCACCTATATGACTATTTTGGGCCTCCAAACTACATTTTAGGACCCCAAAACTACATTTAGGAGCCTTTGTATGTCCTCATTCTGCACTTGAGCCAAAACTACATCTTGCACCCAAAATATCATTTTGAACCTTAGGGCCTTTTCATATTGCATATCCAATAAGAATCATCACCATTTTGAATCCCCTAAACATAATTTTGGACCCCAAAACCTTTGAGTTTAGTCAAAAATCTAAACAAAAGTATGAACCCTAAAGTGTTACATTATGTCAATGGATAATGGATCTTGACCATGGTCATTTTATCATTTTCTTTTATCAATTTATTTGGTCAAATTCTACCTATTTCAAGGTAGATTTTATTTTATCATTTTGATCTTATCACTTTTTGTCTTTTTTTTGGTCAAGATCCAAAGTCTGTTGTCATAACATTAAACTCTTAGGTTAATACCTTGTAAAGATTTCAACTAATTTCAAAAGACTTTCCATATACCCTTGTCATTACATTTTCTTATTCTTAGTGTCCCTAAGACATTATTTTGACTTTCCCTAGTGGAATATCCCCTTCATCTTGCATTGATCAAAATCCTTAGTATCATTTTCATTATCAAACCCTATCAAATTGTCCATCAACAAAATTGTCTCCTTGATCACTTGTTCTCATTTGGCTTATCCAAAATGTCATTATAAACCCTAGGACACCATCCCTTGCATATTCCACCTTGCATACATTAACACCTAGCATCCTTACCAAGTCCAAAACATAACCCTAACCTTCATTTTGCATACCATAATCTTCATCTTGCATACCTTCAAAATGACACCTTGCATTTGCACTTGCATAACATCCCTAGGACATTTACACTTTGCACATCAAAAACCTAGCTCATTTAGCATTTCCTCACATTTTATAACATCCCTAAACACTTAAAAATCCAAAAACAACTCATATCTTGCATACCCACATTCTAACTATCAAGTTTTGACCTATTTTTCCAACTGCAACCCTGTTTTACCAACTGCACACTTCAGGTGTGTAGTTGGTAGTTTTAGAGTGCACTTGGTAATTTTAGAGCACACTTGGTAATTAGGTATTTCATTCTAGGTTCTATAACCCTAATCTACACTTCCACACCTTGCATTACATCCCTAAACCTTTCAAAACACTAAAAATTAGCATTTTAGGCACCCTAGCACCTCTGTTTACCCATTGCATACATTTTACTTACCAACTTCTTACTTTCAGGCCCCCAACTACATCATGGGCTCACTTGGTACTATATGAGTGTATTTTTTAGTTTAGGTGCACACTTGGGAGGCAGATAGTTCATTTAGGTTTCCCTCCATTGCATCTGCATTCTAAGGTATCATGCCAGCACTCACTAGGACACAGTCAACTCAAAGACCCAAAAAAATTTACAAACCCTTATTTTATAAGACACAAGTGGAACCAAAACCTCATCCAAGACAAAAGAGGATCAAGAAAACCCAATAAACCTTTGACGAAGATTAGATTGAGCCATCACAACCGTTACTTATGGACCCCTTAAACATGTATCCACAAGATCACCATAATCAAGGGATGACACAACACACCCTAAAAAATGCACCTACTATGAGGTTTCCTCTAAACACTTCCCCTATAAATTGGATGGTTCAATGGAGTCCTAACTTTGAACCTATATTCGTGCCAATACCACCCAGAAGTGGAAGTGTACCAAGCACACCTAAAGATGAACAAACACGCTCCTTTGAATTCAGTAGACCAAACACAAGTACCTTCAACCCTAATACATAAAACACACAACAAGGTATTTTACACCTTAGTAATGACTTTAAAATTTATTATGGCATCACTAACGAAGAGATGGCCACGGCTTGTCAAGACAAAAATTTCCACAAGAACTTCAAACTTTTAGCAACCCAAGAAATTGTCAAATTCAACCCAAATGTGGAGGGACCTAAGTCCAAAAATCAAACCAACTCAACAATTTAAAACACACAACCCATGATCAATTTGGATTTAGATAAGGAAAAACAACCTTTGGGGTTTTCAAATGCAATAATGGCACCTATAAGGTCCCATCAAGAATCAACCATTGAAATCCTCCAAAGTACATTTGAACATATCAACATTAATCCATTGTTTGATGAACCACAACCAATGAAGGGAAAAAAGACAATTCCTAAATATCCCAAAAGCACATTAAGACTTTATTTTAGTCACATGATGCAACAATAAGATGCACCTAAAGGGACTTGTACTCTAGGGATGCCAAGCATATCTCCTTTGGAGGAAAACCAAAAAAGTGGATCATTACTCCTAACACTACCAAATTTTATGACATCAAATGTTATGGAGCCTCTAATAAGTAAAACATGTGAAACATCAAGTGCAACCATCCCTATTGACATACAAAGGAAAAGTCTTAATGACATTACACCTATTCCCCTATGGAACATGTCTCATTGTCAAGTCAATATGGCGTCCCAAGGAGAAACATCTAATGCACAAAGATACCAAAACAATAACTCGAACATGATGTTCAATTCTCAAGGACTTAGTCAACTACCCCAACAACATCAACCTATAATGGTACAAGGACATAACATTTCTAATGTGCAACCAAGTATAAATCCACTCAACACACATTCGACATATCAACCACAAAATCAACCACAACAACAACAACCTCAAGTGGTGCAAACATCGCACATCCCTAACACATAATCTAATGCAAATCCACTTGACTTTCATGCAATGTACCAAAATCAATTCCAACAACAACATGCCTTGTTTGCTAAACAATAAGAGCAACTCAAAAGATAGTTTGAATACCAAAGATGTCTCAAGCAACAAATTGCATATCAACAACATTTGTTACAACAATAACACATGCCACAACAACATCAAAAGATACCTCTACAACAACAATCACATACATGGTCCCACATACAACCAATAGAGGTATCCCAACAACAACGACAACAAATGACACAACAAAAACACATGGTACATCAGTCACAATCAATACCTAACCGAGTGCCACATCAAGTACCACAACAAGTACCCCAACATGTGTCACAATAGGGATCCTTTTTTCTTTGAGGTACCAACATACCTCAACCACCAACTAACACATCACCAGACTCATCAAATACAAAAATGTAAGAATAGAGTATACATAGTTCTTGCCATAGCAAACGGTCTACTCATAGACACAAAAGACTTCAAGGAAAAACTACCATACAAAGTCCCAATGAAGAGCTACTACAATGATTCAAACAACTTTCCAAACAAGTTGATGCATTGGGAGTCTAGAAGAAATAGGCTCTATATATAGAGAGGGACCTACATCCTAATCCATTTGATAAAAGTCTATACATGCCTCCATTCCCAAAACACTTTGAGGCTCCAAGATTCAAAAAATATTGAGGAAAAGGCAACCCTATTGATCACATTCGAGAATTTTGTGCCTCTTATACTGAACTCAGTGACGAGCCCACCTACCTCATGAGATTGTTCCCTTGTTCTCTAGGTGGGCCTGCACTCAAATGGTAGTCCAAACTTCCTGGTACTGTGGACTCTTGGTCAAAACTTGTAGACAAGTTCATCTCCCACTTTGCATTTAACATTACAAATGAGGTGACACTTTCTGATTTGTGCTCCACTAAACAGAAGATAGGAAAACCATTCATCACATTCTTATTGTGCTAGAGAAGCTTAGTCAGTTAATGCTCACTAGACACTCTTGAAAAACAACAAGTTAATTTGTGCATTGAAAACCTAGTCCCAGACTTAATGTATGAACTCAAAATCAAAAGCCCAAGAACCATTTCTAAACTGATGAAAAAGGGGGCTAGTATTGAAGATGCTCTTATCCATAAGGGAATCCTCAAGGAAAACAAGGAAAACACAAACACCAATTCCTCTAATGACAAGGAAAAAAATTTCTCTAAAAACAAGAATGTGACTAATGATGGCATTGTGGATGCATGTAAAATTTAGCACAACACAACCTCAATTGACTTTGAAAAGTGCAAACCCTATGAATTCACAAATTTTGAATCAAACAACACCTCAAAAATAGAAAAATGAGACTTCCATGCAGGACAAACCTCAAAGACATCCTAGAACCAAAGATAGGAAATTCACACCATTGGGGATACATCTTGAGACTACACTACAATAGTTACTCAGTAACAACTTCCTGTAGTTACCCCTAATCAAGGATGAATCAGTAACTTAAGCAGATTGGAGGGATGACAAAAAATTATGTTATTACCATTGGACCAAAGGACATAAAACCTCATCATGTTTCCAACTGAAACATGTAATACAAGACCTTATTGATGATGGTGTAATCATAGTTGACAAATCACTATTAGAATCCAACTCTGATCATACTATCTTCAAAGATCCTTTGGGAAATCACAAAAAAGAGAAACCCTCCAGTTCAAACTTAAACTCACAAGGTAATGTGAATTACACATGCACTAGACATGACTACACTATCAACTATTTCAATGAGTTAGACTCTCGCATATCCACATTCACCTTAATGGTTGAAGACCCTCATTGCACTGTCACTACACACCATACCAAGATCACTCCTCCAGGAGCTCCATATAGACCTATTACTTCTACTAGACATGCACCCACTAGTAGATCTATTACTCCTACTCCATTTAATTATAGCCTTGTTGAACAACTTGGCAAGACCCTTATACAAATATCCATCTTAGATCTATTGTGTGCATCTCCCCAACACCAAAAGATTTTGGATCAAGCCCTTAAAGAATCAGTAGTCCTAGATAACATTGATGTTGCCTAGTTCCAAGCCATGATTGGGAACCTATCTACCTCATAGTATATTACCTTTTCCCCTTGAGATATTCCTAAGGAAAAACCTAATCACAATGATACCCTTTATCTTGAAGCCTTCATCCATAATATCAAAGTCAGATGTGTCTTAATAGATGGAGGAGTAGGACTGAACATCTACATTCTTAAAGTTGTCAAAAGTTTGGGTTATTCTAAAGATGATGTAGATCCTTCTTGAAGAATCACAATAAAATCTTATGATGACAGTGAATTCTTCTCTAAGGGCGTCATCACATTACCTATCAGACTTGGCCCAGCTACTGAACATGCATTATTTCATGTCCTAGATATTGAAATGAATTACAACATGATACTAGGATTCCCTTGGCTTCATGCTATTAAAGTAGTACCCTCTACATATCACCAATGTCTAAAGTTTTCCTATAACAATGTGGAGGTTACCATCCCTGGTGATCCAGATCATTTCAAATTTTGTGCCAATCTAAGAGATGCTACTACATACTAAGTCCCAAAAAAAAATGAAGCACAACCCACAAATTCCTCTAAGTATGGGGATGCTGATATACTCCTTAGTAAGGCCAAGGAAAAGATGAAGGTTGCAAATAATGGGTGTGGAGAGTACTTTATGTCTCAAGTATCCCACATTAGGGAGTCACCAGTTTCTCCCCCATCTTATGGTAAATCACAACTATTACAAGCACAACATTTTGAGATCAGTACACAATATGCCACTTCTATGAATAAGAATACATCTATATGTATTAAGAAAGCAAAAGCAAAACAAAAACCCATTTTGATATCTCCTAGAAAGTATGGACTTGGGTTTACCATCATGCAAAAATAAGGCTATGATGGATATAGTGGTCTTTGATCTCAAAGACAAGTTATAATTGAACCTATCACTACAAAAGGATGACCTCCTAGTTTGGGGCTTGGATTTAAACCATTATGAATAGGTCCTTCTAGTACTATGGTACCTACATGTAAGACTATGGATGTTTTGAATGATGAAAAGGCATCTAAGGATATCCCACCTAAAACCAACAATCCTCTAGCTTCTAAGCATGACCCCAATGATACAATAGAATCTAATACCCATGTCCAAACCTTCAAAAAAAGTTCATTCAACATTGATGATGACATCCCCTCAAGTTATCCTGAACTATTGGATTGGGACCAACATGGGCCACCCATTTTTGATTGATTTGACAATCATGATGCTCTCACAATAGACTTTGAAATCTATGAAGGCATTATGAAAAAAAATCATATAGAAGCAATTTCTCGTGAAGTGAACACACTGGCATATTTCAAGGAGTCAACTCCATCTTCCAGTTACAAAATTGAAATCAAAGAAAAAAATAATGAGCATAGGTCTCTTGGTGAAAACTAAAAGGTGCCATTAGACCATGAAAAATCAAAAGCTAAGCAACTCCCAAGGATACAAAATGAAAAAGATGATGCCATGAATATCAATGTTCCAATTTTCAACATGCCACAAAGTCTTTGGTAGCTCTCTCAATTAGCCTTCATGTGGAAGGTCATTGATCTCAATCCTCCCTTATATCCAATTGTTTATCCCCAAATCCAACTACCTAATTTTCCCAACAGCCAAGATCAAATCTTTATCCAAAAACCTTTGCATATGTCATAATCAATGACATCCCATACACAACATCCTTTGACCCATTTATCCTTAGATGCCTTGATTCACAAGAGGTAGACACTATCTTACATATGGTACATGATGGTATATCTCAAGGCCTTTCCATTGGTTTGATTTTAGCTATAGACTCAGAAAAAATCTTGCATAGTTATAGTTAGTCATGGATCTAGAGATTATCAGCTAGCAACACCAAAAATAGATTTCTTCTTAGCAATCATCAGTAAAATTCTTGATTCTGTCTAAAAGTCCTAGAAAAATATCAAAAAATATTGAATAAAGTCCTGAAAAAAATCAAGAAAATAGCAAAAAGCCCTAAAAAAAGAAAAGAAAAAAGTGAAAAAAGTCATGAAAAGATGGATGCCTTGATGAAAACCTGGCAAATAGGCTTCTTGGCATGAAAATTTGAGTCAAGAGAAAAATTTTGTCCACAAGTGAAAACCTAGCAAATAGGCACTTTGGGCAAGTACCATGGTGAAAACCTGGCAAACAGGAGCCATGTGTAATTAGTTGTTGCTCCTCCATCTATCAAGATTCCATCTAGTTTTTTTTTCCTCTTCTATCATTCCCTAATCATATCCTTCCCATTGCAAGACATCCCTAGTCCCTTACCATGGCTCACAAACTAGTTAATGTCCATTGTTACCTTACTCATGAATCACCAATCTATCTATACTCTATCGTCAGCCTTTGTACATAGTTTGTGTCTTGTATGCAGGCATATTACCTACACAATGCATGAGTTTGAGCTTGAACTGAGGACATATCCCTAAACATTTTTTATTCCATTGGACCTATCACATAACAGATTGGATCTACACTTGTATATTCTTATATGATCCTAAAAAAATCCTAAAAATTCAAATATGATCTTGAAAAAATCCTAAAAATTCAAATACAATCTTGAAAAAAAATCAAAGAAATCATAAAATATCCTAAAAAAATCCCTAAACATCATTAAACATCCTAAAAAAAACACTAAAATTCATAAAATGTCCTAAACAAATCCCTAAACATCATAAAATGTCCTAAAAAAATCACTAAAAATCATACAATGTCCTAAAAAAATCCCTAAACATCATAAAATGTTCTAAAGTAAAACCTAAAAATCATAAAATGTCCTAAAGAAATCAGTCACACAAAAACATTAAATATCCCCAAAAACCCTCAAAATCACAAAACCCATCAAAAATTTGTAATAAACCTTGTACATAATCACCCCTTTTGCTTAAACACTTGCACTTTGCAGACTGAAGCTCAAAGCACTGCACTCTCAACACAATCACTCTCTCGGCAATGTGAACCAACAGTCAATCCAACATGTCACTATGAAGCTATTCACTAAATCCACAAATGGAGCTATCACATCATCAACATGTCAAAAATCATCTAAACACTTAAAAAATTAACAAATTAACAAACAAGTAATAATAGACAAGAATAGTTGTTGGCTCATGTTGTTTAGTGCATGATTTATTTTTACTTTGTTTTTCTTTGATCATGTTCCTATGCCACTTGATGATATAAATTGATCTATGAGAGTGGTTGAGATGGTTCATGGTCATCATTTTCTATTTTCTATCTATTAAAATGTACCTTTGAGAGTCTAGGGCATGTATATATGCCTCAAAAAGGACAAGGTCACTTTTTGTCTACATCATGCTTGTTTACGCAAAAGGTTTACCTTTGCACTTTGGCCCTTTATGCCATGATGTGTTTCCTTCTATTTTCCATATCAAAATAAAGTTCCATTTGAACTATAGTGCACTTTACAAAAGTAAAACTCTTCCCATCATACTAACTATTCCTCATCTCATCTCCTCAGTCTTCTATCATTCATCTCTTCATCCACCACCATGATCATGTCTTTTGATTCACCAAATCAACTTCATTTGGTATTCATGCATTCTTGCATCATCCTACTCTGTCAATCAAACTTTTGTGGCTTTCCACCTAATCCAACCTCATTCTAAAATTTTTCTAACCATATTTGATCAAATAAAACCATTTTTGATGATTTCACTCATGTTATGACATCTTTCCATCATTTTGGGCATGCACATTCAGTTTCGGGGGCATAATCTACACTTTTAGAGTGTAGTTGGGCCTCCCAAGTACATCCTAGGTGCACTTGGTGCTGTCATGGTGCACTTGGGCTTACCAAGTGCACACTGGGCACACCTGGTTGAGTTTGGATGCACTTGGGGTAGTAGGATGCCTAGAATTGCTCTTGGAGCCCCTATGTTGCACTCTAGAGGTCATAACTTTTTCATTTCAACTCCAATTTATGAACCGTCAGTTGAGTTGGACTCATATCTTTGATGTCAAAAAAATGAGCTATAATTTTCATTATTTTTTCACCATATTGAGTGGTAAGCCAAGACATTACTCTTGGGCTCCTACTTGATCCCCGTCGTGTTGATTTTGGCCTCTAGTGACTTCTAGGGGACATTCTACACTTTTTGAGCACACCTAGGCCTCCCAAGTGCATCATGGGTGCACTTGGTATGGTCATGGCACACTTTGGTGAGTTTTGGGCACATTTGGGGTAGTATGATGCCTAGAACTACTCTTGGAGCCCCTATTTTGCACTCAGGAGCCCATTACTTTTGTGTTTTAACTAATATTTTCAATCTGTCAGTTACATTGAATTCCTATCTTCATCAAAAAAAAAATGATATAATTTTCATTATTTTTTTAATTTATTGAGTGGTAACCCATGCAATCACTCTCGGGCTCCTAGTTGACCCCATTTTGTACTCTAGACCTCATAACTTTCACATTTTAGCTCTGATTTGTGATCCATCAAGTCCTATGGTTTTGTCTTCTCATTTTCAAAAAATTGACTTATCATATGCTTATCTTAGTCAATTTCTCAAGGGGGCACCCATATATATCATCCCTACTGGGGCATTTTGTGGCTTTCTCATCAGTTATTCTTTGACACAATGCCCTAAATTACATTGTATCAAAGAGGGGGAAAATGTAGATGCTCAAAATAGTTTGCATCTATGGTTTCATAAATTCTTCATACTAATTCATCCCATTTTATCATTCCACTAATTCTGATCTTTTTGCCAAATTGATCATATTTCATCATTTGTAACCTCTTTTACATCAATTTTATATCATTTCAAAATCATTTCAAATCAACGCAAAACCATTTCAAATCAACTTGAAATCGCATCAAATCACCCTGGAATCACCCAGAATCAACCATAATCATCACAAAGCATATCAAACATCCCAAAATCAATAATCATCTATCCTATCCTAGTTATTATTGTGGCTTTCAATGCCTTGGAAACCTATATATCTATCAATCTTATCAATCTAACCTTAGTACTATCATGACTCTCAGTGCTAGGTCAAACTATCATTCATGGCATCTGATCTTTGACATTTTTGAGGCTTTCAATGTTGGATCATTGCATCATCAACCATTTTAATAATGTTGATAGTGTCTGTCGATGTTATTATGATCAACCTTATCAATCAACCTCTATCCTATAGCATTTACAATGTCAGTTAAATGTTACATATCAGTCAATTCATGTCATGTGTCCTTGGCATGATATCAATTTCAATCAATAAATTAATTTGATCATGGCTTTGGTCTACCTATCATCATCCTATTCAATCCATATTATCATCAAATTTTCATCAAGGCATACTATCACACTTATTTAATTAATTTTGGCCAATCATTTACTAATTTTCTCTATAGGATTAAATAACCCATAATTTAATCATATCATTCTTACTCATTATTATTCCTAATTATCAT